>OY783203.1:45373243-46003243 GCA_963678705.1 Panorpa germanica
AAATCAACCAAGTATTTGTACTAACAAATCATTTTACATTTAGCTATATGTATGTGTATGTGAGAAGACGATTGCAATTAGTTACTTCCTTTGTGTAAAGAAAGTTATAAAAAAGAAAAAGAATATGAATATACGAGTATTTAGAGACAATAAAACAAAGTTCTAAATAAAGTACCGGAACTTGAAGTTCTGATAAAACTTTTACGACCGCAAACTCATTAAAAATAATTCATTTAACGAAATAAAACGATATAAAGATTTTTCATATCAAATATAGAAAAAAACTTTTTAGGTTGGATTTCTGTAGTATGTATTCGTTTGCAACGATATTAGCCTGAGATATAAGATGGCGTGAAAAATGATTCACCCTATTTTCACAGTGGTTTGTAACCCTATTAGTAGATCATAGTATACCCAAAGGAAATAGTCTCGCTTCCGCTAGCTTAATTATAAATAATATTAATTTTGTACAAAAATAAACTTTTTATATAATTTTACCAACAGATTTCATAACTCTTTTTACTGTTGAAACCACCCACCGAAAATATTTTGCTCAGTTTACTCCTTCTGTTCTACATTTAAAGCAGGGTCAATGAACTTATACAATAGAGATTACTCTAATATTTACGACATACGTTTGAAATTCATACAATAAATAAATTCAGTCAGAATAAATAAATATATATTACTCATATATGCGAAAAATCTTTAAAGTTTTAATTATAAATCATAAAATATTTAAAATATACATCTAACCCTCGTTTTACACGGATTTTTTGTACACGGGTTCGAAATAACAAGGTTCACAAAGATTTCTTTTTTTGCACAAAATATTTGTTTTAACAAGATATTTAAAATGTTTTTTTATGTTATGTTTGGTAAATGTAATAAAGTAGTAGAGATACCAGAGTGTTTATGAGAGTCAGTTATAATTGAACACACTTAGTTAGTAATGAGGTTTAAATTATTTTTGTTTCCAGATATTTGTTTAGGATTAGGTTTCATTTGTTGTCTGGAATTGTTACTAATTTTAAGTATGCGGAATTTTCGAAAATATTGTATATAAAACAGATGTTATTGTGGAATCGATCTCTAATAAAAAGAAAGGCAACACTGAATAATGTTATTAATGAAAGTATTGTAGGTCCAATCAGTAATAAACGTGCGGTAATAAACTTTTTATTTCTAATTGGAATTATAATTTTTTATGCTTTTTATGCATGTACTTATAAACTAAAATGTGTATTTCTTCTTTAAATAAAAATATGAATGAAATTTGTAAACATATTTTGTACAATTTATATACTCGTATTATGGGTTTTCATTACTTTTATTGCACAATTTTAGGAACAAAATATAGTTCTTTTTTTAATCTTACACCGTTTTTATAGTTGTGGAACACATCCTCAATTCCGTGCAGCATGTATTTTTTACACGATTTTGTCTTTACGCGAATTTCGTTGTAAAGTTAAATTGCCATTGTATTATTTCTTATTAGATTGTATAGTAACGCTTCAGCTGGCCTTAAATTTCACATGACTACACTTTGAAAAATTTACAGTAAAAATTACTGTGCACCTTTGTTCTATAGAACATAGTAAAAAGACTCTGCACGCATATTAATTTTTAAAACGAATTTCTCACCGTATGCGTGTAAATCTACGTTACTGTGAAATTATTAGGTCTGCACCGTCCATCACGGGTGGGTCACTCAGACACATCGCCAAATTGTCGTTACATTCACAAATGCCCAAGATAATTGAATCGGATAATAACTTAGAATTAATTAGAATTAGAACTAAAATAACAGAGTGTTTATTAATATAAATAAGAAAATAGAAGCACATACAATGACAGAAAGACTAGACTACAAAACAAACCAGCTACAGATGCATATTAATTATTTGTTGGCAACAGGAAAAAACGAAAAAAAGGCAACAGCAGTACCTAGTTTGTAAAGTAAGGATCCATCATTCTCTCCCGACGTAATGAATTTTGTCCTGTTATATACCTTGCGCATTCGAACATGCACATATAGGTTCTAAATGCCTGCCTCATACGCACTGGAGTGTAATCTGACTATTACGAGCATGCAATACCAACCTCAAAAGTACCCTCATAAAAACCGGGCATCCTAGCCACTCGGTCAGTCATTTCATTTATCCCACTGTAAGTTCAACGCAAAGCCAAATAACAGCTTGTACCAGCAATCAAATAGCGGTTTGCAATAATCAACAATACTCGACTAAATGAAAATTGTCAACTTTTTTGAACACACCGAAGTATATAAAATATTCAAACAAACATTTCATTTTCAACTTTCTTTTTATGTAATTATTTTTACTTGTTTAATATTTCATAAATCTTTTTTCACTTATTAATATCTAGTATTGATTTTATGTAAGTTCTTGTAATGATAATTCTTGTAAATTCCTGTTCCCGTTTTACAATGATATTTTTAAATATGATATTAAAGTTAGAGAAATATTAAAACTCCAGATCCAGAGATACAGATATTCATCTATGTCAGTAACAGAGATTGAGAGCACTGGAGAGCAGAGACAGTGAGAAGCAGCTTGATTTGTGGGGTCTTAATGACCCAAGGCTACGAATCCCATTACCACCAATATTCATGTAACAACTTCTACACCCAAAGATTACTGTATCAGCAAGATACTCTAATTTGTTACTGAATTCTTTACATCTGAAAGACGATGATGAGAGATGATGAGAGATGATTCAGCTGTGATCTGTAATATTCGTACACGAGTATTACGAGTAAACCCCAAGGATTTCCTGGGGAGTCTGGCTGAGACATTCATATTTCCTGAATCCTGATTTTAAAATGCAAGCAGATGTTACTGTTCGTTTAAAGAGGATGTGCAGTATATAAATAAAATTTAAATGAATGATGGAAAAATCTAAGATGTGATAGATATACAGTATTACCTCAGGTTGCGAAATTAATTCGTTCTTTGATTACGTTCGTAACTCGAAACGTTCGTTACCCGAAAAGATTTTCTCATTGAAATTAATGTAAATCCAATTAATCCGTTTAGACACTAAATCAATATTTTATATCTATACTTAGTTATAGTATTATAGAATTAAAAAAAAAATTAAGACACTAAATCACAGTGTAATAATAACTTTAATAATAATAAACTTTAATTGTCATTTCTTTGATTTCAACAATTACAAAAAAGGTATTGAAGGCTTACTATAATTCGGCTCTAATTGCCAATTATACTTTAAAATGATCATATTTTATTAAATCTAAATAATAAATAAAAAACTAGATCTGATCTTATTTTTAAATTAGTTATCTAAATTCATTACTTCCCTACATCGTTATAAAAATAATTAATAAACAATATGAAATAAGAGAAAAAACAAAACTCAATAATTGATTCATTGTCTGAAAGTCTGCCACATAAACAAAATGTATTGTAACAATTTTATGAGAAATAAAAACAAATTAAATATTTTTTTATTATAGTAATGAAAAAAGTAAACAAGCTTATCAATGATTTACATTTTGCTCAAAGTGAAGTCTCAGGGATTACGTAGACCTTAGCAGCTTTATTACATCTTGCGACTTACGTCTTACATGTGGCTATAACGATATTTACAGCCGAACAACAACCAGAAAAAACTTAAGTACCACCATAAGATATTAAGTATCAAGTGCAGAACCCGTTCCACCAGCAGCAGCTGTAGACATTCAGCCCTTTAGCATTGAAAATCTTCAAGAGCACCTCCCCCCTCATCTCTTTCCCCCCGTCTCATGCCTACCAGTGCCACTACTTATCGAAAGCCTTGACGGTTAATAAATATCAAGCGAAACGATATTGATCCGCGGAATCAACTATTAACAAACTAAGATAAATATAATTTTAGATCGTGTTCAACAAGAAATAATCAAGTATATTTTATATGAAGAAAAACAATGACTTTCACATTAAACAAATTAATTGTTTATTGAAGAATTCTCAAGCCATTTAGAGAATGTACCCGCTAAACACAAAACTGATATTATCTTAAACACATGTATCCTTATCTTAAGCAAAACTCAGTAATAACCTATAACGTATTGACTGATACACCAAAATAACACTGACTCACTTATTAAGAATAAGATAAAATTAATTATCGTATCATAGATTTACCCGGCTCTAATAACCTCTTTTAAGTATGAGTTGTCGCCGAACTCTCGTAATTTGAACTATACAATGGATACTTTATAATCATTGCAGTGAAATATGCCACAAATCGTTATATATTAGGTAACATTCTACCGCGTTATGTAAATCCTGGTTATGTAATGCTCAGGTTCCTCGTTTATTGCTATTAAAATCAAAAAAACCTTTTTGGGATTAATAAAATCATAAGTCAACTGTCTCATATGATAAAATTCATAGATTTTTATTACAACTATTTGAGTTGCAAATCACCATTTCATATCTTTAGAATTATAAAAATGTTGAGCAAAATTCTTTTTAGAAATATTTTAATTTAAGAAAAATGTTAACTACATTTAAAGTACTACTCCTATGCACTGATTGCGTTTGTTTGTAATATACATGCTTTGTTCTAAAACATTTTAGACATTGGCACGATCTACCCTATATTCATAGTGACTAAGTTTTTGTTTAATTTAGTAACTTTTAAACATTCCTTAAATAATTAACGAATGAAAAAATGTTGACAATAGACACTTGCAGTGTGGTCTTCAACATTTATATTCAAAGATTTGATTAAAATAATTATTGTCACATTTTAAAATTTTGTATTCTCTTTTTTAATGCTTTTCCTATCTGGCTCCCTACCAGAAGCTGTGCCAAATTAAGCATTAAATTGTAACATTAAGAAACGAAATTGACGTTCCATCGTTATCATTTGTTTGACCTAGTAATCTACAAAGCACACATCTCCAAGGGTCGGATCGTCGGTCGTCCGTCGTCCGTCGTATACCGTCGGTCGTCGTACTCTATGGATTCTGTGTTGACGGGGACTGTACTCGGAAATATTTACGTAATAAATTTTCTTCAGTGTAATGTAAATAACAAACTTTAAATATCTAAAAGCTAGTTCAATTGCAAAAACTATTTCTGAACATAAAAGCAGTGTAGTAATAATGGTTCTAGCGCATGTAATTTGTAATTTTGTGTCTAATAATAACCAATAAATTGATTCATTCATATAATATAATAAATTAATTATTAAGGTGACCATTAATAATCTCAGAGTTTGTACTTTGGATTAAAATAAAAATACAATCAATTTTCACGAAAATATTGTGTTTTTCTATTGATTTGAAATGACCGCTCTTGTAGAATGACCCTATATCTATAAGCAAATTATTCTATCAACTATGTTGCCTTAACATATTTTAGAAATAATCTAAACAGTGTTGAAAATTGATTGGGAATGCCTGTAAATGCAAGAATGTACAATAATGTAAATCTGTGTTAAAATTATTAATTAAACAGAGTTGCATTTCGGATTAATAATGAATATAGGTCAACAATGTACTCGTACTACAAAATAGTTATAGTTAATTAACAGAATCTTGTAAATGGGCGTGTATTACTTGGTATGACGTAGCTTGGTATTCTTCTACGGTTATACCCGTACCGTGCATGTCGTACGGTCTACTATGAACCGTTATACTCATAGAGTTTAACTGCTACGTTGAGTTCAAATGGATCCGTTACATCCATAGATAATAACACCATGTGATAAATTATTGATATTCAATTCTCTGTAAATGCAATGCAGTACTATAAGTATTATATTTCCACTTGCAAAATTGTTGATAGTTAACGAGAGTTACATATTAATATAAAACTATAGAATATCCAGTTTGCTAACTAAATTCGACCAATAGTGGTTTTGTGTTTCTAGTGATTTATTGTTTAACAATATGAATGGCTCAGGTTTTTTGATAGGCCTCTCTCAGACATCTTCCAGTCGATAAATTAATTTATCGCGAAAGCAACAAAAAGAGATAGAATCAAGTAGATATAAATAAAAGCTGGCGTATAACCTAAATATTTTAATCCAAAATCTGGGTAAATAGAATGAAAAAAGAATAAATCATGTCGCTACGTTTCACGTACTCTACTTTCTGACCCGCAGATCGGTATTTTTAACCCGTTATAATGAAATTTACTGAATCAATTTTGTTGGTACAAAGCTCGTCTGTTGGTAAAAGAGTGACCATATACTTATGGACGCCGTGGATGACGTGGTAGAAATAACGGCTAACACAGTTGATATTTGAAGCCGACAGAACCCACTGTGCATTCTATTAGGTTATAATAAAATTAGATAAAAAAGAATTGACAATTTAAATAATAAACTTTAAATGTCGATTCTTTGATTTCAGGTATGATAGTATGATTTAAGTTAAACAGTGTAATTATTATAATGTGTATGTAAATTACTTAAATAAACTTTGATATCAAAGCAACACATAAGTTTGATTAAAAAATTACAATTCCTAATAAAATTGGAGATATTGTCTTATATAAACCTAAAACAACTAACAGCCTTTCCAGGTTGTGAACTTGTCTCATTTAAAAAAACCGTTTTTATTTTCGTGCAAAAAAATGAAATACGGATTAACTTTGAAAGTAGCAATTATACGAGTGTATTTTATAAACCATTTTCATATATATTTTAATAAATAATTTGTGCAAAACTACGGAACAACTTCGCCCAAACCTTCACTTAAATAGAGATCGTTAAAACTACATAAAACCAACAATCGGCCAAAATAAACGAAGTTACGTTCATACCAAAATTAAGTAATTGACGATATTTGGTTGCCGTTATCCACTTGTTTTTAGTCCCACCTTATATACTATGTATAACCTTGAACTAGATATATAACCTATACATATATTACAAATAACCTTATGTACATAACGTTTAGCTCACCCTCACCCTTGATTAAAGATCAGACATTGGGAATTTCTGGGGCGCCCGGGGTTTCAGGGGGCATCAAGCATTTTGATTTGTGTTGCTCATATTGTAAACAGTAAATAAATAAGAGTCCCCCACAAAAAGTCTTGTAGAACTAATAAAAACATTTAGCCTCTTGTTTTCACGTGATGGATGTTCGTTCTATAAGTCTGAAAACCTCATTGTGATTTGTTTTTGTGTTGTCCCATTAGCGACAAATGTCAAAATAAAATAAGTACCTACTCGTAGTAAAAGAAACTGAAAATAAGTAGGTCATTATTATACATTCGACGATATGAGAAGCTGATTAAAACAAATCTTTAAAAGTGTTGTAATTAATAAAGCAATGTTCATTTCAGTATTAATATATTACGCTGAATATAAAAAATGAGTTTACCATAAGAACACATTGAATAAGCAGTGGCGAAGACGCTAGATTTGTCTTAAGCATTACTTTTAGGAGACGGTACACTGGCCGAGACTATTATGCTAGTTGCCAGACTGCTGTGGCTTAGGGTTCGATCTCAGATGATTGCTTTATATTCTGAATTTGGTTGTTATCTAAATTAATTTGAATATGTATTCTCATAATCGTATAACTTATGAGGCAGCGGTGTGGCTCATATACATGAGGCCATGACGCCATTAATACTGCCAACAATGTAGAAGGTTTTCGGTTATAGAAGTCAGTGTAGAGAATAAACCGACGTTAAGTACATAAAATAAATAAATGCCTCGAAGTAAACAGTCAAACTAAACAAATTCAAATGCTACGTAAATGTAACGTACATAGGTGGATCCAGGTCAATGCCAGATTAAGCCAGCGCAGTGTCTGTAGTAAATATTAAATAGTAACCATTGCGGCCCTCTACCAGAAATATTATTTTAATTTAATTATATTTGTAGCTGTATTATTACAGCGAGTGATTGTGTATCACTCGTACAATTTATAAAATTGCAGTTTATATTCATAAAATTTCTCAGGATCGCGTAGTATTTTTGTAATGTAGGTGTATTTCGTTATTTTACGAAAAGTAATACAATTTTTAGTGTGGTTTAAAGTTTTTTTATTAAATAACGCAAATGTCAAAGAGTAACTAAGTGCAAAACCGGAATGATTAAAAATGGCATTAACCCAGTATCTGAAGTGTGTCTGCTGCTCTAATGCTAGATCTGAAGAAAGATATTTAAAAAAAAATTTTACAAGGGGGCCTCCAGAAACGCGGGGCTACTTCTGCTATATGGTTAATACGGCACTGATCCAGGCACAGATTCATTTTGTGTAGCTTATTTAGCGTAGAAGTCCCAATGAAATAAATTAAGCAAAAACCCTAAAAAAAAATACTAAAAAATCTCTGTAAAAAAGATAAGATTTTATTGTAAATGTGAAAAATTTAAAAGTTCATAGCACGTATTAATAGCAGATGAAATATTGTTTTCATAACTTTAGTACACTGGTACTATTATAGGTCAATTTCGTAAATTAAGTACCCGTGTGTTGTGTCCCATACGTACTCGTACTTTAACTGCCCCTGTCATCAACCCTCGTTGAACTGTCACGTATACGTAAACTTTATAGGTTTGATTTGTGTTTACATTACATAATGTGTGTATTTTATTTATAATTACTTAATGCACGTACATATATTAGTGTCATATTACATGCTATCATTTTGCTAATTAGGTAGCCGCTCGAATTTATTTATTTCCTGCATTACTATTATATTGAGTAATTACAGTACTAGTAATTGTGCTATAGTTTTCAATGCAGGGGTGGTAGGTTACAAAATATGTTTTCCCATTGATGTTAAGTGACATTCTATTCTATCAAGTGACAATAAGTCATACTGTACCAACGTGACATGTTGGAACACAACACATGTCGCTCCAAATGCTCGATGCAAATTTTAGGAGAATTTTACCGGCTGAATAATGTTTAAATGTGGTTATATCGGCTGGCCCCTGAGATCTAAACGCATCTTATTATTTTCTATAGAGGTATTTAAAAGGAAATGAGTATACCAATAAACTAATCACAATCTCGATAATTTAATACAGCATTCGAAAATAAGTTGCTAAAGTAACACCAGAAGTCTACGTGATTAATATGAAAAATATGGTTAAAATTATATTTGGTTATTATGTACTGCAAATTTTATACATAAAAAACAAAACAAAATTGTATCAAGAACAATGAACGCAGCGACAGCGGAACAATGTTCACGAAACGCACACACGAGTACAACTAATGCAGCAATGATGAAACATCGCAGCGCCGAAACCAACTTTGTGCGTTCGTGCGACAAGGCATTGTACGCGGGTCGAGTCAACATTTGTTCAGGAATTTTGTTCGTTAACCGAATTGTTCAAGTCGAGACGCGTTCGTGCTATAAGGTACCACTGTATACAATTTCAAAATATACCCGCTACAGAGTTTGCTACGTTTCAAGCATCTAATACTAAAGTGAAGTGATTAAGTACTTTACTTGGACTTATAAATATTTTGAAAACTGGGGGAAGATTTATTAATTTATGAGCGTTAATGCTTCTTAACAACTTGTGCTACTACAGTTTTAATATATCTGAAAAATTAAATAATAACTTCCTATAACAATTACCAAAAGTTTATTCAGAACTTAAGAAAGAAGTGTCTTACCAAAAACCAATGTAAAACTCAAACGAAACAGAAATTACTCGTATCTCCAAAAACAGAAACTGTTCTTTACTTGAACTCTCATCTAGCCATCCGCTACCTGCTTTTAAGGGATCTTATTTTATAAACTTCATATTTAATGAGTAAACAAAGCATTGAAAATATTTTAATGACCTGCTAATTTTGTGTATCCAGTCATTGTGGTTTCGATCTAAGTACATAGAAGTAAGAAATTTCAAGTTGGGGCGACGTATTCATCAACGACGTACTTCTTTTAATCAATACACGAGTACTTCTTACTCTGCAAATACTCCTATCTGGTACTCGCATTAAATGTAAAAATTACAGCCCCTAAGTTAGGACAGTATTCCATACTGCAATATTTTCTACTTGCTGCTGCTGTTATGAGCGTTTTACAATTATTCTCTCAAGAATTTTTTTGGAATTTACTCAATATTCTTTATTTATATGTACATACATACATTATAGAAACATTTTAATATCAAAATCATATTCTGTATACATAACACGTATGTACATTTACAATACATTAAACGTACATTGCATATGAAATTTATATGCAAACGAAACTGAATTGCATTACTACGTGTAACTACAAAATATGTATGTCCATACATTTCATATCATATAAGGCATGTGTATTTGCTGCATATGCATGGTATGTACTGTCATGTTTATTCATTTCATGTATATGCAACATATATACAGGATATTATTTTCACATTATGAGGTATATGTGAATATACAGGAAATATCTAATATTATGTAGGCAATGAGAAAATAGGTCTTTTTCAGTTCTTCACCAATTTCGTGAATCGTTATATCAACGAGTCATATGACAAAAACCTTCGATTTCAATTAAATGGAGAAACAGGTGTTAAACCTTTGAATTGTGTAGTAAATTTCCCGTTTACGAACCAATAAACCATTTTACTAGTAGATGTAAGATTGTGGATATAAACATTAATAATATTTAACGCTTATTTAAATACGTAATAAAGTTTCAAAGAAATGCAAAGAGCTTAGCATAAAAATAGTCGGTTGTATCGAAAATGCATCACGATGAATTAAACTTCCACTTTGTGTTAACCTCCATATTCTCTAAAACCCCCAATCCTTCATCCCTCTAGGGACGTACTGTTAGCAACGTCACCCGCAGTGCATGAGTGAGTTTCACTCCTGCACCTTGACAGGATCATATTTTATATTAAGCTTCTTTTTTATCATAGTTTTTTCTCATGTTAACCATAAAATGTTTTTTAAAGTAACATGTGTTTTGTCTCGCTTTAGACGAGTGCATACACTGATCAATAAAATTCAAACACAATGCTATAAAAACCGTCAACGAGTTTTACTGACATTTCAACACTGTTTCATTTTATTTTCTTTTTTTTACGTTATCTCTTACTATCTACTTCTATTATATCCAGTCGCCTTTAGAGGGTTTTAGCCTCTTGAAATAGTTTGTAGTATAATTATGGAATACAATAGTATGGAACTACGAATCATGTCTTCGATTAAAAATGAGTTTAATTTATCGAACAGAAGTAGTTCAGTTGAAGAATACCCGTGTACTAAGTGGGACACCCGGGATCGAATCCGGTTTTTAACTGATATTTTACTACTCATAAAATTGATGACTAGTAACGAGAACAGGAACTTACCAAATCATTACACTATATTAAAAAGTATACTATACATACTCTGTTAGCGGTATATTATTAATGCAGCTAACTATATTTTCATTAGGTAAAAACAAAGAAACTAGAAAAAAACAAATATAAAAACAAATAAAAATGAACTATTAGGAGTGTATATTATGCAACGGAAAGAGACTAACATTAGTCGTAAAGAACTTAATCTTCCTAGATAAATTGGCAATCTTGCAAACGACACTATTTCTCTGGAAAAATTATCCTGTATATAGACGGGTATATACTGAATACAATAACGATTCATTTATGCATGTGTGCAGCATAGTATGTGTATGTATTACATTATACATATTCGTATATAAATATAAAAGCTTTTCTTTTTACTGAAGTAATTTTTTAAAACCAACTTTTTATTTTCTTAGAATTTATCAAAAGTCCTATTTATATAGTAATTGTCTTCTAAATTCAATTACTTCAAAAACCCTGGGGGATTTGAAATGCTTTTAACTGATATTAAGTAAAATTAGAAATAAAATCTAAATATAATTTGTGACTTTTATCTTTTTGTAATGGAGGCAAATATAATTACAACTATTAGAAATCAATTATTGAAAGCGGAAATGATACAGCGCTAATTTGAATTTCATAATTGAAAATATGTACATTTTCCTTATCACCGACGACCTCCTACTATGTTGACAGTGACGTGACTTCGAATTATACCGCTGCCTAATAAGTTTATGATTAAATATGTACATAATCAATTTATCTTGAGTCCTCTTGGTGCCCAAAGAACTTAGGTCATAAACTCCAAAATTGAACTATGCTTAAATCCAGGATCGATTCTCGGGGCTGGAATAAATGTATTCCATATCCAATATACCAATATATATACCAATCATATAAATAAACAAATCTACAAAAAACACAATTATTATATTACAATTAAAGCGAGAATCACCTAGCTCTTGCATCGTACAATCATAATATAATAAAAAAAAGAATTATCTTCACAAACAAACACAGAAAATATAACTCTGGATCGGGAGTGGAATCCAAAGACACAGCAGTCTGCGATAAGCATTAACGCTCTCTCCCATTGTGTCATCGAAAAATTATATAACATACCCCATAATTTTGATAGCTTTCGAAATAATGGTATTATGCGGTATGTACTTTATTTTCATTAGTGCGGCATATTATTGTCATGGTAAATTCCACTAATAGAAGTTATTGTAGACCAATTATCTATTGTAGATCGAATGTAAACCTGAACCCAGGTTAGTACGACTAGAATAAGTCGTCATCTTGAAGTCAGCATGTGAGGTACATCACCACTCTTAAATTACGTAAGACAAATTTCATGCTTCTTTAACCACTCTCCCCATCTCCATTCTCCGCAATCTTGTCACACATTGCAGAAACCCTTCTAATAGTTGTGACGTCACACCCAAAACTTTTTTAGTCTTCTTTTATTTTAAGTTGAGTTTTTTGATTAGATTGACGTCACGAAGCTTATGACTAGAGTTCTTTAAGGAACCTCTCCTCCCTCTCGTTTGTGTGTGACGTAATTAACGGATACCCCTATTACCACGTGATTTTATGCTCATATTAAAATATATTATCTACATCATGGCTGATATGATTTGAATCCAGAGAAATCAGAACCAAGCAATGAATCAAAGATATTTTACAGATCTGTCTCTCTTTCTCACACACACTATCTCTCTCTGTTATATTGTGAGAGTAGTAACCACCACTAGCATTTTGTAATACATTAAATATGCATTGTGATTTGTGAATATAAAGATTGGTACTCAATGGTTCATATTCGAAAACGACTAATACGAATGAAATATTTTAAGAGTACTTTAATCAAATTAATTACTATTTGACAATGCAACAGCCCACTAACGGTAAAGCATATTATTGTCCAATACTCAAAATACTCTTCGCCCAGACAAGAATGTAATATGCTTCAGGAGTATAGGCTGATATACGAGTATAAATGCAAGGAAATTCTGAAAAACATTATTAAGTTTATAAACATAACATAATGAGTTTATAAATTGTAAATTATGAATTATGTATTGTAAATGTTTATAAATGTATATATGCTTTTTAAGTTTTAATAACTTTTGAAAGTCGATCCACTAAAAATAAATATTAAAAAAAAAATTAGTTGACAATTTTTTATTACATGTAATACATTTACATCGCCACTGATATGTCCACTAATTATAATTTTCAATTTCAGTAGGCAATTTCAGATATCATGGTTCTGTTTTCCTAAAAAAGAGATTCTTGTAACAATAAAGAGTTTATGAAATTATTTTTGTTAAAAAAATTACTACATTTTTATATAATAAAGAATTTTGAAAGAAAGCAATTAATTAACTCGGCAGGTTACTCTTTTATGAAATTTATATTAAACACATTTTTCGTGTTACTCGACTTTCCAGTTATTAGGATAATTTCATGATATTGTGTAAAGTCGAGTATCTCTTATTTTGTATTAGGTATATTCAATTTACAAATAGGGAACACTCTCTGTGTTAGATATGTAATGAATATGTTAGGGGAGCTCGCTTCTCACAGCTTTTCCAGATTCCAAAGCTCCTACAGCCCCACCGTTGATGTTATAATGCTAATCCCAAACCATAGGGCACTCCACGACAACAAAACTCTACAACACTTTGCAACGGCCTACAGCTACGAACCGTTAGCTACGACCCGTTAGCTGTAGGCCGTTACGTCGTAGCATCGTAGCCCAAAGCGTAGAAAGCAAAGAGGAAATGGTAGAACGTGGAACACGCGGGACGCAGACTGACAAGCACTTCCACTAAAATACTAAATGTTCTTATGTAGGGGTTGAGAATATTCTTTGTTTATTTTTCTTAATCAGATTGGTTTTAGGGGATTTGACCATATAATATGTTGGTATAGTACTTAGGTCGTGTTAATATATTCACCAGAACAATACAGCTTTATACGCGTGGTAATTTTCAATGAAGGGTATGCCCTAGCTGCTAATTTAAACATTTAGATTTACCACTCTTAATTTAAATATTTATTTACTGTAGCTGAACAAATGAACGATTTATAAAATCTGAGGTATAATTCGATAATGGATTATTTAGGTCAGTTCACACGACTTACTTTCTACCTGTATTTTCTCCTCGTTTTAGATTTTCATGTCATTAATTCTAAAGATTAAACACTTCAAATAAAAAGTTTTTGAAAATATTCTTAAAATAAATTTGATTAAATAAATTGTAAGAGGTTTTATTTTTTGAAGAACTGCTGGATACGGAAACCATTTGTTATAATCGTATAAATAGAAAGAAGCTAAAATAAACACAAAAGAGCTATTCGGCGAATCGTATACGTGATAAATTTCAACCAGAGTCAATAACGACTTAACATCTTAGAGAAATGCTGAATGTTTGTCCCATGTTTGTCACACAACTTAAAAACAATAAATAAAGTAATTCTGTTTTTCTTTTCTATTAACGAATATCTCAAAAATAAAATTGTTATTTCTGTGAAAAGCTTAACTTTGTGGATCATCTTATAACAAAATGCTAGACTCCCCAGGTACTTAGGAGTAGTTTGTATTTAAATGGTTGACAGACTGGCAACGCTGCATGCTGGTACAAGCCATTCATACCACAAACGGCCTAAATATGCCTAAAAAGATCTATGGATCTAGGAAGCCATTCAAACTATTATGCACTAAAAAATATGCATGTTAAAAATAAAATATTCGCTATACTCGTACACTACACTATAACGTCTTAAGCTGTCATTTATTATTGTTAGTCCCAATTTGTTGAATGTGAATGTGAAACCTAGTCGGTTGGAAACACAGTGTCACATGTTTTGCAAACTATCATATAACTACGACATACGGTTGAATGCAAACATTTAAATACAGATTACTACGGTATTAAAATACAAGATTTAGAGAATGCTAACAGACTCGTAAGTATTTTGATCAAAGTCCAAAACCAGCGATTTTCAACCGATGTGTCGAGTTGGATAGACAGATATTTCAGAGAAAGTCTTTTTCAATTATATCTTATTTAAGTGATACTAGTACCTTATAACATAAGCGACAATAAGGGACCATCTATTAATTACGCCACACGCAAACTATTGTACTTCAATTATAGTTCGCATCAACTTTCTCTTCATTTGTATTCCGATAGCTGGAGTGGTTTCGCCATTTGTATTCGATAAAATAGACATTTCATATGAACGACTGTGAGAAACTGAACTGTAAATGAAATCTTTCATGAAAAAAAAATCTTAAGCATGTCAAAGTGATTCCTAAATGTTTATTGGGTGATTATTAAATTCAATGTTTAAAATTTGTTATTCGAAGTTTACTTTCGCTCTTTAACGGTCACATTTACTTGGTTCTGTTACTTTGGGATTATTGATTTTATAAATATGTTATTTTAATAAAGTTCTAAATTTAAATTTTGAAAATGTGTGACGTTACAACAAAAAGAACGAGGTCCACAAAGTGTTACAAGATGTGACAAGCCCGGAGGAAGGTTCCAAAAAGTATGAAATTTGTGTGACGTAATTTATGGATGACCCCTAACCTACAACAAAAATTATTGTTTTCAGTTTTCATCGTAACCCAAAGAAAGTCATTTTATTCTCCTTCACTGTATCTCTGTATCAAGCATGTAGAGTAACGTAGTCCTTCTACTATGTCAGTGTCTGCATCAGTGTGACACGACACAAACCGTCATTATCAGTTGACGATTAGGAACCTGTGCAATAACGAATTCAGAATGGGAGATGTAGTGGTCGACATACTAACTCAGTATTCCAGAGGTTAGGTAATATAGTCAAAGACCAACTCACAGAATGGATCAAAGGATGCGATGAACATTGAACAAGGTAACGTGACGATGACACACACACACAGAGAGATAGACGAGCATAAAGCACGACTACCCGTAGACGAAGCACAGAATACAGAAAACAAAACGGAAAATGGCTGTAACATTGCTGACGTAAAATTACTATAATTAATTTAATAAGAGATGAAATTAGAAACTCCCAGCCTCGAGTTCCCAGTGTGCGGTTTTCGATTTACAGTTCTCTCTTCCCTTTTCTTCATTATCCAAGTAATTTACTGGATTTTAATAGGTTTAGCTACCTGTGAATCCAACATTCAGGTCTCAATGTTTCTTAACCATGTACCTGTTAAACATTCTACTGTTTATTTCAAGTTTATTTTACATAAACAAATAATACAGTTCCCATAAAAGTTTTATGTAACTTTTCCGTATTATTTATGTAAAACTATTGCATAACATTTATTTTTATTAAACTTTAGACTTTGTTAATAACGCTATTATATATGTTTTACATAATATTCTTATTAAAAATATTGCAGTACTGATATATTTACACAATGCTTTGTATCCAGTGTAAATACGGCACAGATTTCATTCTACTTCCAGGCGGCAGTTGCTTGGGATACTCTTAGGCCATCCCCACACGGGTCGACTGATTGCAAACTCGAAATTTCCAACGAAAACGAAAAAATGAACAGTGTTTCGTGACTCTATGACTAATTTATAACAATAGCATAACAAGGGATTTTCTTATGTCGTATTGTGAGGTATTTGTATGTATGTATGTATTTAAATATTTTTGAAAAGTATTTGTGCACATCTCTGCTTACAACGTAATTGCCTGCGACCTAGAAACACAGCCGCTCAAAACCAATTTCAAATCAGTTTTCTTTAATTCGTGGCGTGTGTGTTCTTTCACTCGTATACACGTGCGTTCTCTCACTAACAACACAGTCCCATTCTCATTCGGTTTGGACAGATTCGGGCTACGAGTAAAATACGAGTTGCCCCTTACTCTCCCATTTTCTCATTTCTTGCTACACATACGATATGCAGCCCGGTACACCCGGATTCCGATCTGTAGGCCTAATAAATGTGACCGCATAAATAACCCGACTTGAGTATCCGTATTCGTATTATGTACATACTCATATATACTACATACTTTATGTGTTTCTGTATTTATATTTATGAATGTAGATATATAAAATTACAAGTAAGATAAATTTTAATCCAAAATAAATAAACGCTTAAGAATATAAAATATTTATAGGTACTCCTCCCTGTCATAAATGTCTAATAAAAATAACAAAAGTAAAAATACACAAATGTTGCTACATAGTTGTTAAATTTATAGAGCTCGGTGTTCAGAGCTGAGCTATTTATTTTGCTGAAGGTCTGGAGTTTACTATTTGCACAGCTTCGAAAAAAGAAATATTAAAATAAGTCACTCAGTATATTTCTTATACTAAAAATATAATATTTATATAGAGAACCATTAAATAAACATTCACGGTAATAGTTTTGATTCATAGAAGCGTAAAAATAATAAATCGAAAAATAGTTGGAAATGTGTGTGCTTAAATAGCAATTTGATTATTTCTTTATTTCATTTAACGTCAGTCAAATTCCAAAACAAGTTTTTTTTTTTAATATCTATTTGAGTGCATCAACTTTCGATAGTTATTAGCACTTAAAACAATATACTCGTATATATTCATTTATATAAATTTGTAATACACAATTTAAAGTCCATATATACGACTATAAGTATTTCAAAAATAGAGATTAAATTAGTTTCATTAATAAAGTCAGTAAAGTTTTTAAGACTTGCTCTGCTTTCAAATATTAGCTTACATTCTTCAAGCATTTTACAGTTTCGTTTATGCAATGAGTAATTGGAGCATTAAATAATAACATATGCTTTACTGTTTGTGGGCTGTTACATTGTTCATATATTGGTTGTGGTTCTTTATTAAATAAGTAGGTATGAGTAAGATTTGTATGACCTATCATGACTCTACATATTACTACTTCCAGCCTTCTATTTAGTCCGACAAATAACTCTTGTTTGCAAATTGATGGCTTCACTTCTCTTAATTTATATCAGTTTCTCCGTTTCATTCTTCCTGCCATGAACAATTTATAACATTCGTAATTTAGTTTTTTAAGTCTGAACATGTTATAGTTACTTCTTCTGGAATGCACACTGAAAGGAATTGCTTCTTTTGCATAAATATTAACCTGTTCATTTAGTGAAATACCGGTGTGAATACTAGTTTTGTTTGAGAGCAAGATCCCAGGGCCACCAGACATCACTTATTTTCTGTATTACGTAAGTTATTTATTGACGTTCACTTTTGGCAAAGATCTATTACAAATATTTAAAATGCAAAAATTGATAAAAATAGAAATAAATTCAAAAATGAAAATCGGACAACAGAAATCATATTTCAAATTTTTGTAATGGGAAATATCTTTCTTAGATCTATCCAAAGCTGCAGAGATCAAACAAGAAAATACTACCACTTAGCAAGTAATGAAGAAATGGAAACTTATCATAACAATGAAGGCTTAACGACTTAACGACAAGAAATAGAAAATAAATACAATATAATGCAACACTACAATTAAAAATTTGTTTGATTTACTTAGGCAAGAAAAAGACCGTCGTTCGAGAGGGTGGAAAAGCGCTGGCGCTGGCGCTGGAAAAGGCTCATGGTAAATGTCGTCGCCATTAGAAAAATATTCCATCAATGGCCGGTGAGTCTTATATTTTGTTTTCATAAGAAATATTAAATGATTTAAAGAGTTCTTAAAAAAATATGTATTTCTACTTTGCTGATTACGTAACTATAGTTTGGTTAGCAATACTAAAACCCTATAAGGTAGAACCCTGTAAGGCTCTCGTCAGGCAGCAGCGTTATCTTCACTATCATTATCCTTTACGTTATAATTATCGAGTGCATTAAACATCTATGGTAAAATTCCACTCGGGTATAAAAATGAATGTGTACAAACCGTGTAGTCAAAATATATTGAAATTAGTATCCCTTTTAATCACAATAGACGACACAGTGGGCGAGAGCATTGATGCTTGACGCCGACTGCTGTGTCTTCGGGTTCGATCCCCGGACCAGATATATATTTTCTGGGTTTGGTTATTATGAACTTATATTGATTATGGTCATACATAATCATACAGTTATTAGGCAGTGGTGTAGCCCACATATATGAGGCCACGACACCATAAATACTGCCAACATTAAAGGAGGTCGTCGGTGATAGGACTCAGCATCGGAAATAGGCCGACGTTAAATAAAAAAAAAAAAAAAAAAAAATTAATCACAATAAATTTATTAAACGTAAAAAAAATGTATCGATAAAATATGTATTGAATTTATGAGTATAATAGATATTTGTGTATTATATTAATGGGGTTATAGTGGGTATTAATCGAAACCTTAGTCATATCGAAATAATTTAACAATTTGGACATAATTTCTGCGACATTAAGAATAGATATCTAAGGCTAATACAGTAATGTAATATTGTTCAAATAATCAGATAATAAATAATTTACCACTCGAATAAATTTAGCACTTTAGTTAATTAAATGTTAGCAAAAGCAAAATTCTATTGAAAGTTTATAATTAAGTATATTGTCTTGAAATATCCTAACAAAAACAAAGTAAAAGAACCAATGCAAGAAAGTTTGTAGTTAAAATCAGGTTGAATAACTAAATAGAAGCCAGTAAATTAAAATACTGTTCACCACATTCTATAAGAATAAAAACAGATATTATGGATTACTTTGAAGCAGGAACGTAATGTTGTGTTCTAGATTTGAATGGAATTCAAAGACTTTTATTTGTAAATAAACCATACAGTACACCCAATAAAATAATTATCTTATGTAAAAAAATGTTGAACAACCAGAGTAATAATTATAATTCATGACCGGCACAAAAACAAAAAGAAGATTTAGTCGTATCAATAATATGGACTAAGATACGTTTATTATATCATACCTACATTTAAAAAAATGGGTATTGCCTTTACCTAACGAAATACATTTAAAATAGAAGAGTACATAAACAAACGAAATGTATTAGGCTTTAAGTACCTCGAAAGTGACGTGTAGCCTATCAACAAATAGGATGACAATCAAAATGTGAACGAAAAAATTAAAACCATATTACATTCAAGGTATACTCGTATGCATTCATATAACATATGAAATAACATATAATCATCGGTGTCTCTACGACCACGTTTGAAGTCAGCAAACCAACGTTTTATTGTTGTTTCTGATGGAGCGGAGTCCCCATAACACTTTTCAAGCCATTGCTTCGCTTGAACGGTATTTTTTCCCATCAAGAAGCAGTGTAAAATTAAAACACGAAATTGTTTTTGATCCATTGTTTTGAAAATAACAAAAGTAGCGTCACTCTTAGCACAATAACTCACAAACTACTGAATAGAATATCATGAAATTTTAACAGCTGTCTTTTGAAGGTTAGTACTAACTGAAAAAAGGTGACTGCCATAAATCTAGCGCCATCTATGTGTTAGGCCCGGGACTTTTCAGCCCATGTGCTATAGGGCTATTTGATGTAAAACCTACAACAATACTAATGCCTACACTGTATGTCATATGTATGTGCAAATGCAAAGGTAGATACATATTTATACATTGGTGCATGTACATAGTATGTACTGTCATGTTTATTCATTTGATGTATATGCAATACATATACAGGATATTATTTTCACATTTTGATTATCTAATGTTATGTGGGTACTATCTTATGATCCTAATCTATCAGAAACACGTGATGTCAGAAGGGTAGTCTTCTACTAAACACAGAGTTCTTGACTACGATTGTAGTAAGAATCCTTTAAACACTAATATCTAGATTTGCCTAACCAACTAGGTCATTTTAATGTGTATTACTAAACCAAATAAAATATAGATATGGAAATATTATAAATTTCAACAAAAAGTTGAAAAAAAGTAATGGAATTAGAAAAGAGAAAAATGGCTGTAGCAATTCCGCTCCTTAATGACGTCTAAAAGTGGTCGTGGTGGACATGATTTAGTGTTATGTAAAATATACTCAAATAAATCATTCTTGAAAGATCCTTGTCCTATTTCATATTCAGAAGTTTTTAAAGTTGACCCTAACGACATAATAGATGGAATTTTGTAAACATATATGCGGACAAGCGCTATATATATATATATACTGATATATATGTATACGATATATTAAAATTAAATGCTAAACTGTTGGAATACATAAGTGCAAAATATAAAATTCTCCACATTTTAAACGAAACGGATACATATATTTTATTTTTCATATTTCTCTTTCTGACCTAGATTTGAAAATATTGTATTTCGAGTTCGTAAGTTCTGCCTAAATATTTCTTAGCATACGTCACATATTTCTATAATAGGAACATATTACAGAACGAGTATGCGTATATATCATAAATATATATTTTTTATATTCATAAAACGTTCACTTTACAATTTTGTAAAATACACTCAAAAACATCTACAATACAAGATTTAACAATGTCTAAAAATAGCAGACGCCAGGAATTACAAATAACGTAAACATTACGTTATCCCCTAAATACAGCGTACTCGTGAACTCGTACATTTACTAGTAATCCTTCATGTTGACACTGATGAAACCAGATGAGCCGCGCCGCGCCGCGCCGTGTGTAAAACTGCGAATTGATCGAAAAGATCACTAACTAAACATGGGATTACTAGATACGTTTGTATAAATGTTGTCATGATAAAAAAATCACGAAATCAATTACGAAATATTAATAAATAAGATTTATAGTAAATAAAAATAAGTATGCATAAATATTTCTTCGATATATAATCTTAATCTTAATCTTAAAACCATAATCTTATTATGGTGGTTCTTTCAGAAGTGGTGGGAGCTAAGTGGCTGCTACCCCGAATCTTACTTATTTAGGGGCCTGTAACTCTCAAAATTGTTACTGTATACTGATAGTTATATTAATGTAACTATCTTTTTCGAGTCTTCGAATGTCGACTCATCCGACCATAAAACTACCTGTCTCGCTCACACTTCATAAAACGACTCTCTCCGTCTCTGTTACGTTAGCGTCGTTACGGCCTTTAGGAAAGTTTTGGGTACACTATATAATCATTTTTAAGTTAGTAAGAAAAATTTGTTCAAATCTGGGTTAGTTTGCAAAAGAAGAAATTGTCTAAAATTTAAGAAATATTCTAGCAAGTGTCATACTATTTTGGAAATCTTATTAAATGCGAAATTTTTAATGTTACATTGCATAGTACATTTTTTTTTCAGTACAGTCACTCAAAGTTGGGCGAAGAATTAATCTTGAATATTTGGTTGGACAAAAAGTGACAATTTCTTCCAAGCTGGAGCAGTTGGCTTTACATTTTGAAGAAGTGCGAGTGAAAAGACTGTCACAGGGTGCAGATTTTCTCGATTTTTTAAAAATGCTAATAATTTTTAAAATATTCAAGTTAGATTTTTTTAAATATTTATCTGATAACTGTTATGACTTGGCCTATGACCCACTTCCGGCTTGACGTCGATTTCTGGGACACCCTGTATATAACTAAAGAGAAACTCGTAAACAGCAACGAAATTTATTTTTCCATTTACTTAGATTTATTTAAATTATTAATTAGGATTTACCGATATTATGAACCGTTTTTTGTAAGAATTTCGACTGAATTTTAATTTCAGAAATTAAACTAAAAGGAAACAGAAACTTTTTTGATTTCAATACGCAAATGATACATATTTGAAAATATGTACAAAAAATACTGGTTTTCCTTTAATATTTTTTTCATGAAGGACAAAAAGAATAAAAACGTATAATCCGGTTTTCATCCGACTTTTAGTTTTGACTCTGCAAGGTGTAATTTTTACTTAATGTACATATGTCTAAATGTACATATGTAAACTAAACTATATACACATCTAGTTAAAATATAACACAGATTGTACAATCGAACCCAAAAACATTGTACCTTAGTATCAATGCTTTATTCTGTAAGCCATCATGTTTTCTGACATATTGACTGCAAACAGATAATTTACTATTTTCAGAATAATCCAAATTATTTGAACACAGATATCAATATTTTTATATACGAAAAAACTGAAAGAGCTCACAAATGCAACAAAACATTGTAACACAATTGATGGATCATGTTGTTTTGCCTTCCTGTTCCATTCCTCCATTCCTCCCTTCCTCCCTTCCCGTTACGTGACGAGACTCATTTATGCGAACGACAGGCCTTCAGAGATAAAATTTTATAGATTTCCAGATAATGAAACAATAGCATAAACAATTTTTGAATTAAAAATAACACATTAATGTCTTTATACATAGAATGTTATTCTGTATCTAACAATTCGTATGAAATATATATTATTACTTTAACTACTCCTAAAGAATATTTTATGGATGCAGGTTTATATATTTTCAAATAATATTTATGGCTGTGATATAAAACATATGCCCATAAAATTTTACAGATCTTAGTTTATTATGAAATACCCAGAACTCATCCGTGCAGGGAATGTACACTTGTGTATTTATTGTATATTTGTATTGTATTTTAAAACTGCGAAAATTTTGCTGCGCTGCTGTGTATAGTCCGTATAGTGGTACTCATATAATCAGTGACGAACTGGCGAATATTCCCACAGGCGCAGGAAGCGCGCGCCTGGTGCCTCTGACGGAGGTCTGCACAATGTGACAATGAGTGAGGGGAGGGGGGTCAGAATAGCAGGGAATTTGTGTGACGTAATTTATGGATGGCCTCTTAATTTGTTCAACTTGTTATTGTATACTCAATATAAAGGTTTGTCCAAACTAGTGCGATATCCTCATATATTTACTTTCATAAGTTGACGTTTTTTAGATTCATTTTGTTGAATGTTTATCGTTTTAACCAATGCGATATTCGTGTAAACTCCACCAAACTCATAAAATTCTACTAGGTATCAGAATATATTTATTACATTCTTCTTTTAATATATTTTAATACATAATTTACAATCTGTCCCAAGTGGCATTTATCAAATTTTGGTAATACTTGAAAATGGCATGTGAGATTGCCATTCATCGATGGCGTACTCTTTAACTTAAACTATTATATTAATACGAGTATTATGCAAATAAGTAAATAACTTCTAAGCTGTTTTTAATAAGTACATTGTATGGTTGCGTTTCAGTCCCTTATTGGTCTGTGATAGTAGATTTGTACAGCTGATTCATTTGCTGATCTTGTAATCTTCACATATATTTCTTACTGATAACTTTAATTTCGTCCTTTCGTCCACAAGGCTAATACATTCTTCATTATATACTATTAACGACTCCGCGCGGTTCAAAAGTACAATTCTTTATAGACTAGAATGAAAACATTATTTCCGTTTGCATAGTCGTACATGGTATATGAAACTGACGCTTGAAAAAATTAAATAGATTAAATATTTTTACTCTTTTGTGAACCCAGCCCCAAATGTAAAGAGTTTACCTAACTTTTATTACTTCATTTATTACATTTCTTTATAAACTGCTTGATTATCTTGTCGGAATACGTAGTACCAACAAAGGATGCCGATGTAAGTTACATCCCAGAAAATATTAGAATATACTTATAATATACTGTTGTGATTTAAAACCTACATGCAAACGTATGTGCATATTTTTAACATTACTGCATGTACACAGTATGTACTGTTCATGTTTATTCATTTCATGTATATGCAATATATATACAGGGAATATCTAATGTTATGTGGAAAAGTTACTTCGGTTTGGACGTGATGAACAACTTCTTCCAACCAATGTTGAATACTGCATTGGTAGTCGCACTTATGTGGACAACACAACACATAACAGATTGGCTTTTATCCTTAGATTTGTATATAATCTTTTAGCGTATGATACAATGTGTATCAGCGGAAAATAAAATCAAATAATAAATAAGTTTGATAACATTACTCAGTGTTTAAAATTAAGTTACGCTTAGGACCCCTTAAGTGCTTGATCCACCACTGTGTATACACTACAGACTACAGTCGTACAGTATTGTGGCAGAGGTTATACAGTTGCAGATACAGTACAGTGAATACAGGGGCATACACCCTCTGTTTAGTACACTAACACTACTACAGGTGTAGTATGCAGTAGTGTAGTACATATACTCGTACTATTGGGTTACATTTTCCTCTCTAGTAGTTGTTTCGTTTATATTACATTTATATTCATTTTAAACTTAAAAAAATATGTTCTTTTCTACTATTTGTTTATTTGAGAACTGGAATATTTGCAACAGCGCGTAACAGAGACACTGAGGCGTAAAAGTAGGCTGTAATGTTATATGTTATGTACCTATATTTACTTTATTTTATATAAAATATAATTATTATGTTGCAATTATGAGGCTTCGACACTATAAAAACTTCTTTATTAGACTGTATAGAAAAATTACGTACTATTAACGTAAAAGAAAATTTAAGAGAAATGTAAAGGCAGTCTTAACATAAAAAGAGTGTAAATTTCTTTAAATCTGATCATAACACTCTATTCGCACAAATCTAGTAGATCTTCATCATTGTGTATATAACGTTATTCACTGTCACCCTGTAGCAACTATCCAGTCGATCTTTATCGGGAGAACATAAAAGAACAGTTAAGAAAGGTACGACTTACGGATATTCGGACATTCGGATATGCGGCTATACCGACCTAGCCTTAGGGCCATAAAGATTTATCCTCCATTCCTCTATTCCTCGTATATCTACTCGTATGAGTATAGTGGAAATTGGAAACGAGAAGAAAACTCTCTATAAACGAAACTGTAAAACTAAATAGAGCACAGTATCTTTGAAGGTCAAATGCTCTCAAATATTTGCGTCCGTTTTTAAAGTTTAGTATTATTATTATAGAATGTCGTTTAAGCGTATGTACCATAACTACTGAATACATTTATAATACATAATATAGGAGGTATACTAGTAAGAAAAATATATGTCTTTTCTCTAAGAAAATGTGTATTCTGTACAGCAGCATTATTAACATTCACCAATCGAATAGACTACACTGTAAAGTTATTAAAAGAATATACTCAATAAGGAAAACAGCATACAATAGCGACGAATAAAATCAATAATGAAATGAAAACCAGAACACTAGACATACAACAGAGGATTAGAACACAAAGTGTAAAATTAAAATCATTTTTCTTCTGCCGAATTGTGGAAACAGTTGGACTTTAAATATAAAACGTAAATGCCCTAGTCGGTGCACCTGAATCATGGAGGTCATCTCCAATTGGACGTTAAATATAAATTAAAGACCCCGACTAGCGAGAGTAAATTAAACCGTGATTACAAAAACGTGACTACGAGTGATTACAAGTCAAATCACTGCCTCGCATCTCACTTGAAGCGGGCAATGCTCACTATTATTAACCCAGTAAACATGACATCACTCTGACATCATATTGAAGATGCGTCATGATTTTTTTGTCATGAAAGAATTCATTTATAGTTCAGTTTCTCACATTTTTTCATATAAAATGTCTACTTTATCGGCTACAAATGGCGTAATTACTCCACCTGTCGGAATACAAATGAAGATAAAGTTGATGCGAACTATAATTGAAGTGAAATAGTGATAGAAACGTCACTAAATAGGGCACTTCACCAAATTGTTTACTGGGAAGTTAGTTTGAGAATGGAGAAACGGATATTTGGCGTTCTCGAATTTTTTCCTGTATTTCCTGAAACCCGTAATTTTGGAAAACTGGAAAAAAGTAGGCAGTTTTTCCTGAATAATTTTTAATTCGTAAAAGATAGAAAGTTGAAATTTTGCATGTGTATTACGCTGTTCAATGCGAACACATTTCGAAATATAGAAATTCAGAAATTAATAATAGAAGCGCTAAGAGAATTAGGGGACTTGGTAGGGAACTTTCGAGAAAAATTGTGCTATAAACTTGAAATCTTGTGTATAGGCTAATTTTGGTACCTAATTCAAAAAAAAGTTGGTCAATTTTAAAAACTAAAATTATTTATTATTTTACTGAAAAACTTATTTTTTCATATTTAGTTTGTATGAAAAAATATTAGTTATTAAATATTACACAAGCTGCTCACAATTACATTCGACTTAAATATTTTAATTTAAATATGAATGATGTGTAAACGCTAATTATTAAGTATATACTTGTTAAGACGCTATAGAATTAACTTAGCTAACAATTCATAAATGACATGACTGCAGACAATGTAGCAAGAGAAATGCAAAATAAATAACTTTACTTGAATGTGATTTAAGATACACATCCAATTTATTTCCTCTAATTAATACTGCAGGCAGTAACACGGAAAAAAATTGACAGATGAACCCTCATCAACCCCTATGCATATTTGTTTCCGTCGATTTAGCCACACTACCTCCCCTAGTCTCTCCCCTCATATTAAATACATGAACCAGATAGCGATACACGAAAACACTGATGAAGAATTAAACACGCGGGAAGTCAGAATTAATTCAAGCGAAAAATGTGTGGAATTAATAGATATGGTTACCGCATAGGGTTACCTGAGTCAACAGGCGGTTATTTAAATAAGAAATTAAGAACGCAAGAGCCCTTTCACACTGCATGCATTTTTTTCACTTTTGCGGCTTCCCAATCAGTAGGGTGTAGTCGCATTAGCACACTTTATCATTTTAGATTCTAAGGTTCTATTTTAATGTTTAATAATACACTACTTCATAATATGATTCATACATCTTGACATCAAAGTTCCGATCGACCATTTACTCAGAGTCGGATATTTCCGAAACTTACCGGGAAACATGCATATTCATAGATAATATGAATATGTCAAAGCTTGTGTTTCTCATTTAATTGAAGGCGAAATGGTGAGTGGGGAAAACAATATAGTACTAGACACACAATATAGTATTAGTATTATAGATTTTTTTTTTGCTATATTTATTTAACGTTTAACTATTTCCAATGCGGAGTCCTATCACCGATGACCTACTACGGCTATTGTTGGTAGTTTTTATGGTGTCGTGGTCTCATATATGTGGAAACAACCAAACCCAGAAAATATAGCCCGGGTCCGGGGATCGAAACCGAAGACACAGTTGTCTGGTATCAGGATCAATTCTGTCGGCCACTGTGCCATCAGGCACGGAATTTAAATAACGTATTGAATCATTAAATTAACATAAACAAATCTTTGATAATACCTCCTTATTTTTTAATGAGATTTATTCCTTCAGAAGATAGAGAATTGAACTGTAGAATGTTATAATTGCTCTAAGCTTCTTATACGAGTACATCTTGAACTTCAGTAACAAGGAAAGAAAGCTCTATTTTGATTTTGAGTTATAGTACCTTAGAGGTTCGCATAGAGATGTCAGCAAGGAAGTCATCGCACGCATCATATCAAACCAGTTCAATAACAATAGCAATAGATATGACACCATTTCGTTGTTATTTGAATAAAAGTAAAACAATTTACAAATAAATTGAAAACCATGAATTCTTTTTTTAATTATTCAAGTTTGAAGTGCTTAAGAACTATGTTAAACTGTAATTGCGAGATATTGAATAGATTTGAACTCAAAGAAACTGAAGTCGAAGTTTTAAAGGATCTCGACTACGCTGCAAATAATTTTCCTTGGTGGTATAAATATGCTCATTTATTATTTGCTGTCAAATTAACGTCAAAACATAAGTAACATAACGTACATTGAATTTAAATTACATATCGTGGTAATGAAAATATTTGAATAAAGTAATTTTAAATCTAGAACATCTAGAATCTAGAAAATCCTAAAACACAGCAAACATAAAGCTATATAAACCTATAAACTTACCTCCCATTCTTCGGTATATCCATGAAGATTGGTCTCAGTGTGTAGTTGTATTCAGGAGCCGGCCCCAGCCTTGTCAATACATCCTGCGAATAAATATTATCTTTCAGATAATAGTACGGATCCCTAAGGATATCGTCCAAATCCCAGAACGAGCGATCAGTATTTCTAATATGACCTTCTTCTAAGGCAATGATAAAATGTAAAACATTGGCATTCATCCTGCCATCGTTTTGTAAGTTCTCCTTTTCCTCATGAGGAGGGGAATCGTTCTGCATGAATTCATGTTTTTCAGTGGTCGATTTATTGTCGATTATGTAGTTTACAGGATTGGTGGGGTTCGCTGAAGTTAAGGAGCTCTGATTAGGCTCGGTGGTATTGATCAGCAGTGTAAACGCACTAGTGGTCCTCGTGGTGTCACCACTAGTAGCAATACTTGAATTAGGACTTTGTGCGTCGGTAAGTTTGTTAAGCTGAGTTTCAACCTCGGGATAAATGGTCGAAGTGATTTTGCTCTCAACAATTGGATGATTTGTTATATTTATAGCAAAATCTTCAGAGTTCGATAAGAACACCAAATCAAAACTTGTCAGTAAAAGCAACGATATGATTAGCTGCATTGTGAACGGAATCATTTTCAACAGCAGAATTGGTTGAGTCAGGTTAAAACTCTGCGGAGTCTGCGTAATAATACAATCAAGAAGGGCTAGGACAGTTATTCCGAACTTTATTTAACCATTTCATAAAACGATCACATGGAATATTTATCACTCAAAGGGAGCAATTTGAACGGTTTCGATTTAAATATATTCATCGTAGCTCTACAGTCTACAGTCTACATATATACGATAGATAACATATACACCTACACATAATATAGCATTTTCAATACAGTTCTTTAGAATAAAGTCAATTGGTTGGCAATTCGTAAACTGAAGCATTTACTTTATATTTTCAACCCTAATAACTTTATACTGCTATTGTCTAAGAGTCATTACTACATTAAGCTACGTTTAATTTTCTTGATTGTTTTCCACATTAATTTAAAACTTGTTCATTTCTTGAAGGATTTTTACATTAGGCTAATTACTATTATTATTATTATTATTCTTGAGAAATTCTACATTTTATATTAATTTTTTTACTGTTAATACTTCTGTTTTGTTTTAACACTTTTTTATTCCCATACAACAGGGGAAACACTTAATGCTTTTCTCATAGTCATAATTGTCTGCTTTTTATACTTTTATTTATTAAAAATGTTCTCCAACTTTTTAATTTTCTAAAACAGCTGATGAAACGTTTTATCGCAACACCAGCAAACCAGGTCCACCTGAAAAAACAACAATATACACATTATAAAAATGCATTGTTAGAGATAGCTAGAGGTACATAAAGCGAAAAGAGTTACAAAAAAGGTTAGAACTAATTAGCCCTAATATTTGTAATTAATTGATTTTACGACCAAGAACTTCTCTATTGAAAGCCCCAAGCCCCTGTTAATCAATAGGCATAAGACAAATGTCTAAGGCACAGAATTTCGTTGTCATTATGACGGATACAATTGATATTGACGGAAGGCAATTGTGAGTGGAGAAAAGTGCTTTCTCGCTTGAGGGTTAATAGAAAATGTCATTGGTTTCGGTCACATTAATTGACTCGCGAACACGACATTATATGAAAAATCTCAGGCAGTATTTAGAACGTCGAAGCAAATGATTATGCAAATATTAAGCTTTCTGAAATTCATTTCGAGGTTTCCCCTTTTTTCACCTTATTTAATTGGGCTAAGATGCGTTTAAAGCGTTTAGGCTCTAAATGCTCGCCCCGAGGCTTTGTGGTATAATGCTAAGTACAGCGCTGAAAGGGAGAGAGAGCCACGACCCAATAAGTGTCAACACCCTTCAATTTCCTCGAGCATATGTCTTGCACAAAAGGCAAAATATGAAGTAATAATAGAAGTATATTACTAACAAATATTTTACTAAATTTTGTGTTTACATTTTTTATGTTGTTTATTAATTTAATATTTGTGTCGTTGGACTTTACATTCTTTCAATATATAAATTGTGATTACATTTTTTATGTTGTTTATAGTTGATATTAAATTCCGTCCATTGACCGTTGACCGTTGACCGTTTTAACTAGCACTCGAATAACATTACGAGTAGTAATAGCAGTGTATACTGTTGGCGAAATTAAATATGCAATATTTAAAGTAAATTAATTAAGCAAAACTAATGAAAACCAAATTTAATTTATGATATAAATTAATTAACCTCATTGTTGTTACAAAACAATTATTTCAATTAAAAATAAATTTTTATTTTTAAATAATAGTAGAAATTTATTTCGCATTTTTTCCATTATGAAAAGTTCTATTAAAAAGCAATTAATTGTCTATTATTAGAGATGGTACTTTTAAATCTAATCACGGGGTATTTTATTGTTTTAATTTATAAAGCAGCGCTTCGATTGCTTTACAGATTTTAAATTATTAATAAGAAAGAAAAATATATGGTAAATATTCGAAAACTTATATTATGTTCAAAACGTACTGCTATGTCAAATAATATGTTGTTGCTTTTTATATTGCTAGGATTTCAACAGCTAGGTTATATCTCTCGCATTAATTGTAATATAATGATTGTGTATTTAGTAAATTTCTTTATTTATTTGGTTGATATACTTGTTTATTTTTTATTTTATTATCATTTGGTGTGTTAATTCTTTAGCAGTCATGGAATACATTTATTCCATTTTCAGGAATCGAACCTGGACCTTAGCATAGCTGAGTGTTACGGAGTACGAGTTATACATTACACTGTGTGCGGTAAATCATGGTTGATTTGTCCTCCACTCCTAAAGGTGTGCGATGCCAGTCTTTATAGTCCCTAAACCTGCGAAGTTTGAAAATAGAACTGGAAGCTGGAACTTAAGGTATGAGCTGAGGTAGAAACATCCCAAACTAATATGATCACTGAAGCGTATTCGTCCAAAAGGGAAATGAAGTATATGGAAGTGAACCGAACTCCGTTCACCATTGACACGAGAGGTGCAATGTCTACGGCAAATACCCTCATTTACATACCACCACCACCACAATCTAAAGGGGTGAGTGTTAGAGTCTACTACTGCGCGGACTGTGAGCAGAGGAATGATATCGGAGGAACAAATTATACTTTATATTAATGTAATATTTATGTTGAATGTTGCATTAGTGAAGAGATGATATGTTTTTATATAAAAATGAATATCCGGCTATGTTGTGTACTAGTTTTGTTGTAGTGTAGACACAACTTTTGCGAAACTTAGGAGCATTTTTACTTCTTACTTCTGTGAACACTTTTCACTTCTGCGTGTGTTTCTGGCAGCTAACTTAAGTATAATACGTTTCGCTTCAGCCACAAATCTTTGAATAGGCAAGTCGTAAAAGAAACCAATATTTTCGTATTATGTAAATATGAAAACAATAAACTCAATAAAATACATTTAAAAAAAATCAAACTCTAATAACGTACTATACATTTCTTAGAACCAGAGATTTATTGTTCTATGCGGTTGAGACAAATATATAAATTAAATGGAGTTGAAAAGAGAAAGAAAATCAAACCTACTTATTCAAGTCGTTAGATATATCACAAAAGAGCAATAAAAAAAGAAATTTATAAAATACAAAAAAAACTACCAATGCAATTTTCTCACGGACCGAAAATTTCTTTAACATATTTAGTTCGTTATCCTAAGAAATGATTATTTTTCTAATTTCATTTAACGTCAGTCTATTTACCAATATATCATCAAAGACCCCTACAATGTATATGTACCAATAGTTGATGCACTGAAAAAATAAAATATTAAAAAAAAAAAAACCAGATGTGGTTAAGGATGGTATCTTACAAAGACTAGTCGTATCTTTCGCGTCTGTGCTGCTCTAATGCCAGATTTTAAGTAAAATATGTAAACAAAAAATGTTCAAACTGAACATTTTGTGATCCAGGCGCGGGGCTTTCAGGAATTCTGCTATATGGCTAATACGACACTGGTACCATATTGTGCCGTTTTAACACAAATTTATTGTAGGTACGAGACGATGATCTGGCGCCCTCTAACTTGGAAATTATAACAACATAACATTATGGTGCATTCTTTCACGTTCTTTTTCCAAGTAATCAACGTGTTTCAGCAAACAATGTGAACCTTCTTCAAGGGTGAATCTTCTTGTACAGAATCAAAGCCCCGCCGTCCCCCTGTTTTCCCTGGAGCAAAATGGTGCGGATGTCCGCAGAATTCTAAGAAATGTTCTCTGTTATCAACAAATTTATTCAGGTAGTATCAATCCGTGAATAACTTAACACAATTTGTACAATAAAGAATAATTAGTGTACGATTCAGGGTTGCTGTGATTATTTTAATGAAATAACTTTGTGTTAAGGGGCCATTCATAAATAACGTCACACAAATTTCCTGCAATTGTGACCCCCGTCCTTCACTTGGTGTGATGTCACACATTTTAATTAATACATTTTTTTAAATATTTTTTTTTTTCGAATCCGAGAACGCAGTAGTCAGAATCAAGTATCAATGCTCTTACCCAACTGTGTCGTCTTAAATATTTTATGGTTCTTAGAATAAATGACCTTTCCTTTCTTTTTTTAGATCTCGTGGAAATTTTTTCAGGAAATTTCGTTTTTTTCGAAAAGAATTTAAATTATTTTATATTTTTTCACAAAATTTTTTCGAAAAAAACTATGCTGCACATTGACATAATAATATACTTTGACATTTTCTTTTCAGCTTAATTTAAAAATTTTAACTAAAAATGAAATATATGTTCGTATTACTATCACAATATAATAAAAAAAATTCAAAAAGGATCTCATTGTAAATTAATAAAGTTTTACTGTGTTCTACAAATAATAAGCTTGGAAAAGCTTTTTGAATTATGGTAGAGAAATCTCTTGCTCTTCGTTATTAATTTAAATGTTACAGTTATTGCTTTTACCTTTGTATAGAATAAAAAGCGTTCTTTTGCTTATTTATACTTTTCAAAGCAAAATTCGTTTTACTTCTATGTCATTTGATAACAAATGAAGTTGGAGTATATGAGAGAAGTGCTTTTTTGATGAATATAGCAATATGGATTAAAATTACATTATTATTTAGTTATCCAACCAGCCAACCATCGATACAATATTTTGTACTCATCGATATACATCATGATACATTCCACCACAGATAATATTCTCTGATGTAATCAATATTCAAAAATATAATTTAATATATTCATTTTCAAAGAATATCAATTAAAAGGAATTAGCAAAGAAAATAACATTTAAATAACTGCGTTACATTTTATTTCTTTACAAAAAATATTGAAAATTGAAGACTAGGATTCTGGTATACGATTCTACCAGAATATAAAATCAACTAACAAAAAATATCTACTACGGGTAAATAAAAAAAAATACGATTTTGAAGTTGGAGTCCATGATACCGGAAGAGAGACTTAATGCACCGGAAATTGTCGTCGTAGTAAAACAGCAGCCCATAGAAATGTGTCTTGGATGATTCGATTGGTAATGAAGTTACTTTACGTATAAATGTAGTTGTAAAAAATTAAGAGGCATTTGACGGAAAATGTCTCGTGTTGGAAAGGATAAATAAAATAGGAAATAGAGTTCCAGTTAATAATGTGAAAGAACTGATTTCTGTCAAAATGTTAAACTAAACATACTTGTTCGAGATAAAACTTATGTAAAATATTAATAAGACACGTTACAGAAAAGTTTACCATTACGTAATATAATATTTACATTTTTATTTTTAATATTTATTTGAGTGCATCGACTTTCAAAAGTTATTAGCACTTAAAACAATATATACATTTATAAACATTTACAATACATAATAAACAATTTATAAACACGAGTATGAGTACTTCAAATAAAGAGAATTTTTTGTTTAGCTGGTATCCCTATTATTATGAGATTAGGTGTTTATGAAGAATGTATTTGCATTTAAACCTTATGTACCCTATGTCATATCTTCATACTAATATACAGGTAGATTTTGATTTACGACCAAGATGATTACTAGACATTGATCGTAATTCCTGTTAGTCGTCAGTCAATTTTTTTACAAAGAAAAAGCTGTCGAAAGCTTCAGTAAGCCCGAGCTATCCCAATCTACCCCTGCGCCCTCGTTTTTCGAATTTAATACAGTTCATTGAGTTTTGTTGAGCAACAACACACTCTGTGCAGGTCTTTAAATCTGTTTTCAAAAAATATTTGCCTCCATTAGCAGAGGTCATACGTGCTACCTAACGCGCTACTAAAAGCACATAAATTCAGGCATCGATAAAAGCATATATACATATACACGCACAACATATAAAAATATCAAATAACAAAATCTATTTTGAAATAAGAAATGCTTATAAAGTTTTCTCTGAGGATTATCTTGACAATTGCTCACTTTAAAAGTTGAAGATTCTGATTTTCAAGATCTCTTTCTTGGATTTCCTTTTGTACCGACGTGTACTTCTTATTGTGGGTTTAATTCATTTACATAGAATATATTTTTGTAGAAATTCGAACCATTGATCTTCAAGTGAAATTCATTTACAATCGAATTGTGAAAGAGTTTTACAAATTATTTAATTACATCATCATAAGAATCAGTAATTAACGATGAAATGAAATTTAAGGAATGTTCATTTAATTTAATTGGATCGGAATCAAAATCACTATACAACCTTAATTATCAGACTAAAATGTTTCCATTTCCAAAATTCCTCACTTCGTTATTCGTACGAGTATAAATACTCTTAATTCCATCTTGGTAAAGGGATTCGTTTAAACAAAGAGCGTGCCCTATTTAGGAAGAACTAGGGATGAAGTTGAGAACCCAAAACTCATTCTGCCATCAGGCATATGTAATTATATTCCCAAATAAACCACAAGCCGATTACTCGTCTTAACGTTTACCGCCTCACCGTCTGAACGTCTGAATGCCTGAACATCTCACCGTCTCACCGTCTCAAAGGTCGAACTCAAATAAAACGGTTCCTTGTATCATAATTTACAATTCACATTTAATGAATGTAGTTGGTAAGGTTTGAGTAACAACTACCAATACAAATACAAACACATAAAGGAACAATATATTGTACATTAATTACAGATTGAAAGATTACAGTGTTTCAGATTTTCCATACGTCTACATGTATAATCGTACTGGAATATGTTATAAGTACAGTAAGTTGTTAGTGTAATAGAAACATAACTCACAGAAATAAATATTGTTACGTTTCAATTTCAGCGTACGATGTACAATGTACGAGTACAATGACAATTATTATACGACACACAAGTATAAGGTATAAGAGCATTTGCGTATAAGGCGTTAATATTCGAGTTGGGGGCGACATTAAAGCATAACACCAACTAATTATATTTAATGTATTTTGTGACGTAATTACTGAATTAAGCAAAACAACACTATAAATAATTCATGATAATTTTATAAATATGAACCTGCTATTTACTCAAAATTGTTTTTACCGCCAATTTGATAGAAAGCCTAAATCTAACAGAATAAATCAATTACACATGTACTTTATATTAGTAATATATCAGCAGATTTATATTTATAAAATATAAAATCCTAATGCCACTAAACTGCTATTGTTATTAATAATTATCTTTGCAGATATTAATAATATAACAGTAATTACCTTGACTTGAAGGGTTTTGCATAAACACCGCCTTTTATTTAATAAAATAATAATAATAATTATAAACAAATAAAAATAAATTTATATAAAACAAATTTGTTATAAATTAATAGTTATAGTTCTTATACATCAACAACGAATATTAGAAATAAATTTATTTTATAAAGAATAATTGTAAAAGTGTGAAATGAACACTATAGCACATAACATCTCTCGATAAATTCACTTAATAATTCAAAATTTTATTAATAAAAAACAAAGTATTCAAATTGTTTTCGTTAAAGTGCACGTCGACTGGTTGCTAGCGCTTCTCCAGAACATCTACTCCGCTCCGACGGTTACGGTCTCTATCAAGACAGAATTATAGTCAGAATCCCCTCTACGATGGACCAATTTTGAATTTTTCTGGAACGCATGCGTAACATATTTGGCGCATCCCTCTTACTAAATAATCGATTGAATTTACAAAGATTCTAAACAGAATTGTTACAGAGAAATATATTCATACATGAATTAATTGACTTTTTTATTTAACAGACACCTTAATAGATACAATACATTCGACTTATGAGTAGACGGACTGGCTAATGTTACATACTCGTTCATACTGCAGACGAGCTTTCCCCGAGCGCAAGCCGAACAGCCGTTGGTTATCACTCGCGCTTTACGTTCAAATAAAATCCAGAAGATTCAAATAATTGCGAAGTTGTTTAACGGATAAAAAACTTCGCGTCGTTATTTCCATATCGACATAAAACAATTCTGAATTTTTAAGAATGTATTTATTTTTAAATAATATCTAAAAATTTACTTAACATAAATCAAAAAATTATCGTACTTTTATTAATTGAAATGTTTTGATTTATAACGGTTCATAGCGTTCCTCGCTCCAATTATAATGCAAAATTTATACAACAAATATTAAATGGTAATAAATTATTATTCATAGGCCAGGAAAAATTATGTGTCTTAATAAAAACAAAAACTTTTATAAGAATTGTGACCTATAACTTTTATATTTCAGAATTGTTTAACGGAATCCCGCTCTATAATCGATCGCTTTTGAAATTGAAACGACCAAAAATATTAGCACTAGCACTTTACCATTAGATATTTTCACTGGTACAAAAAAGAAACAATATGGCGGTCTAACTTTGATTTATGAGTTTTCTTTTTATGTTAAATTATTTCATAAAATTTTAAATAGTTGACGTCCGTGTGATAGCTATTAAGTGAGATTTCTACATCAGCATTTCAACGGCTTTTCAAAGCCAACAGATAATTTCAATGCAATTTAGTTGAACAGATTCAGTCAGCGTGATATTAAACACATGTTCGTAAAACTACCCCCGCTTAACATAATTATATATATTTTACATATGTTATAGTTTTTGTTAGTATCTTACTTAAAAAGTTTAATATAAATATTATATAATATTTCAGAGTCCGACAATCTAATACATTGCTAACAGTATTTATGGTGTCATGGCCTCATCGATGTGAACTACACTGCTTCATAAGTTTTACGATAATAAAAGCGCATAATTAAATTAATTTGAATAAGAACCAATATTTAAAATATAGTGCAGGTTTGATGATCGAACCCGAAAATACGGCCTTCGGAATTTATATATATTTCAAAACAGTTGCATAAAAAAGAACAGCATCTTACTTATACGCATTACAGAGAGAAATCTCATAAATCAAGACTAGGATAAGTTGACTATTTAGTTTATTTGAGAAACCCCATACAGAAGGTATAATTTCTATCATCAAGAAGAAAATGAAAAATATATACCAGTAGCCAGTAATAGGCCGAGAAACAGAAGAGCTGGACAGATGCACGCCGGGATATACGGACAAAATAAGAATCGAAGCAGGAAAAGGGACAATTAAATTCGAGGAGAAAATGAGAAATTCTGAAGGCCAGTTTGTAAGGAAAATAAGCGAGGTGAGTTAATAGGAGGGTGAAAGAGTAGAAACGCAGAAAGAAAATGAGTAGAAGGCACAAGTGTGGAAGAGGAGCTAAGGCGCAGAGACAGAGAGCGAGGGTGAATGAGCGAGGTGAGGAAAGAATGGAAAAAAAACTCGTAATAGCAAATATAATGACAGATAAAAGGGTTACGAGAAAAAGATTTAGAAAGAGAAACAAAGAAAAAGGCAGCAAATACTGGGAAAATAGAAAGGAAAGTATGTGCAAGATTTTCTGAAGAGAGATAGAATCGCTGGAGCACATTAAGTATTCATGTGAGAAAAGAGTAAAAAGTGAAAAAATGATTGTGCAATTATTAAAGAGAGGCCGTGAAGGGAAGCGGTGGATGGCGAAGACAGAGAGAAGGAGCGAAGAAAGAGAAGGAAGAGCAGTGAAGAGAAAAGCAAATGTAATTGTTTTGTTTGTATTTTTCTTTTTTCTTTTGAAAGGAGTGAGAATGGGTAGATAGAATAAGAATGTGCCTAATATCAAAAACATTACAATAAAAAAATAATAATAATAATAGTATAGTTTTATAGAAATTAAGGCAGAGTTCACAATCCTATTGATCTTTATTCATTCATGAAATATTTGACACACACATATTAAATATAGAAATAAGCGTAGAATATTCACAACTCTGAGTTTTAATAGATAACCCCTTCTCAGATTTACCACGTTAAGAGACGTACAAGCTAAATCATTAAAAACAGCTGACTTAATTGATGTTAAGCAAGAAGCGCGCCGCTTACGAGAAGCGTTAGTAATTAAGTGCGAATATATGTAGCCTATATAACCTCTTTCACGAGAAAACAAATAAAAAATGGTATCCCACAAAAATTATTGCGAAAAAAAACATACAACATTCTAAAAGTACAGCACCATGAGTAAGCCTGGACTGAGCTACAGTTTAGCGTCTCGTTACTTCCAGTGGCGTAGCGAGAATAATGTGCCTAGCAGGTATTCAATAAAGAGATGTGTGATAGTATTCAACATGGGCGCCTTTTTTTTAGCTTTCACGCGAAATCAATTGTAAATAGTTAAAATTAAACCGAATTTTTTGTTGTCCATGTGCTTACACGTACACTCTCAAAAAAATTTTAGAACATTGCTAAAGCACTGAAAAAATTTGCAAACAGGTTTTGAAAAAATTGAGATTGCAATTTAAATTTTCATAACATTAATAGAATTGTGAATTTTAATAGAATTGTTCAGACAAATTCAGACAAAATGTCATCTTAAGAAGAATTATTAAAAAATTCTTAATTTTAATATTTTTAACAGTGTATACTTAAACTATCACTAAATATCTTCTTCTTGATTCCACCACTTCTTCATTCCCTTCCTGTACTCTTTACTCCTCTCTTTCCTTAGTCGCTCTCCTTAACAACTAGCCCATCTCTTTCACCTCCTCCTGCTTTCAAGAATACCCCCAGTAATTATTCCTTAAATCTTTCTTTTCCTTCTTCCTTCTCCTCACTGTTTTTTCCCCGCTCATGTTTACCACTATCGGCTGGCGATAATAAGTTATTTAAACACATATCATGTTAATATAAAGTAATGATATATCTTAAACACCGCTGCCTAATAAAGTTATGATTATGTTAGCATAATAATCAATTAAATTTAATTACAACCAAATTCAGAAAATATTAATCCGAAGACACTAAAAAGCATTAACGCCTTTAGAAGGTCAAATGCCTTTAATTAACAATTCTATAACACAATTATTTAATTTTAAATATTTTGAAAAATACAATAAATTAAAATTTTAGGACATAATTCCAAATAAAAAGAAATTATTGTTGGTAAAAACTGGTTAAAATATGTTCAAAAGCAACATGATTGTTTAATAATGGTACGAGTATATCTCAATTCTCAAGGGTTTAGCATCTAGGGGAATTCTACGAATCCCAAAGATGAATTACGAGTATAAAATATACATAAAATTCTTTATTTTATTAAAGGAAACTTATTAAGTATCAGAATTTCTGAAATATTTCTTTCAGAGATTGGAGGTGTACATTATTATACCATACACCGCCTAAGAATAACCGTTAAGCACGTGCTTAGGGTGCTTAGGGCATCAAAGAAAGTGGGGCACCTTTAAGTACTGGTACTATAGCTATAACCATCGAATTATAAAAATTACAAGATTCGTTATGACTTAATGCAGCAAATGGTTTTAAGGAAAATAAATTCGCCATTTAATTGCAGTGACAGAGTCGGGTTTAACAGGTATGCATTTACAGGGCAGCCAAAAAATCATTAAATTCACACTGAATAGAATTAAACGTGATATTTTGCCATCACTTGTAGTTACGACGTTATAGAAAATTATATATAGATTGGCCATCTCTATAATACAACAGAGACGCATACGAGTGATATATCACTTACTTCTAACAGCTGCGTTGTATATCCAATAAAGTATTACATTACAAATGTTGCGAAAAACGAAAAATAATCCCTATTTCTTATTTATTTTGTGACGTACTATGCATATCTAAAACATTCGACAAAACTGAAATTTAAAACTAAATTACTCCGTCAGTTTTTGGTTATTTAAAAAAAAATAAAAAGGCCGATATACATATATTAAAATTTATTTCAATCTTAAAAGAAAAAGGCGACCCCTAGAAAAAGAGTTTACAAGCCTATTAGAAGTGCATGAGAACTGCGATGATTATTTATAAATTATTATAATTTATTTAGTATAAATTAAATTATGAATACGGACGTACGAAATACATAAATGGTGTATTATTAAACATTAAAATAGATACTTACTTTCATGATAAAGTGCACTAATGCGACTATATCCTATTAAAAAATTACAAGTCGCATCACTTGAAATATTCAACTTCTCACTTCAATAATCAGCGTATGTTCCACCTGCTAATGCCAGTAGCATGTCATTTTAATTAGGTGATCACTCAATTATAATTGCGATATTCTTGTTACAATACTACAACATGTCCCCCTATTAAAATCTAAAAGCCTGCAAAACAATTCATAATAACAGACGTCATACATTAATAAATAAATACAAACAACATTACACAATATCATTACTCAAATAATAAGTTTGGTTATAATTCTTGAATTTTCTGACGTAATCTGTCTCTTAAGAAATGTAAAACTATTGGAATATTATATCTGTTCCAATTAAAAGTAACACATTCTATCACTACAGCAATAAAAGATATAAATAATCCAAATGTTAATATAATAAACGCAGGCTGAAGATGACTGAAGGAAAGTTTGATATGTTCCTCTTGTGTACTTTCATCACCGAACTCAGCAGTGATGGGGCCGTAATCTTCAAGTGTACCAAAAATTCCATTAGATTGTAAATGCAGCAAGAGAGTTTCTATGCGACGCCTTAAGTTATTGTTCTTCACATACAAAAACGTTAACATTTTCTGTGTACCTTCAGTCAACGGATGAAATAAAGCACGATATTCCGAATTTCTCATAATCCCAACAATTTCAAACATGGCAACATTATCCAACGAAGCATTTGCACGTATGTATTGCATACGGTTACTGAAGCTAAAATATGGTTTACCGTTGGGAAGATAAATGGTTTCATTATGTATCTGACGTTCATAGCTATTAGACGAATGGCTATGCCAAGCGCCTTTCAAGATCCAAGCACTACTAAAGAACCTACACTCAGATTTCTGCAGGTCCTCAAAAGTTTCTATCTGGTGATCGTAAACGGGAGTGGTGAGGATATTAATCCAGCTGGACAGATACGCGGTGGAGATGTGTAGACTGTAGATTACCAGGATAAAGAAAAACGCACGTGATAGCAACCTGTGTGGCTGTTGTGGCAGGGCCACAGAAAGGAGGATGCACAAGACATTCATTATTGCTAGTATTACGACATTACTTTCAATATCACTTCGTTGTTTGACGATTAAAGCAACCCAAACAGCCACGGATAACAGAAAAGCGCACATAATGATAATCCAAGTAGATGGAGTAAACACCATTGTCATTCCTCTCCATGCTGGTAACTTTTTTGCTACTGGAACCCACCACTTGTAGGCAATCCAATTAAATGGAATAGCTTTATCACTCGTATAATAAAAATATGTATGAAATATCCAATTCTTTGAATTACTATCCACTCGTAGATTGAATATTTGTATCACAAGATTTATAAACTTTGTCTTATTCCATGAGATCTTCGTGTCGTATACATCATATACTCGTAGATTGATAGGCTGCTGCCTTTTACTTTTACTTTGACTTTGACTTCTATTAGTAATACCGTAATTGATTTTTTGGGAATGGGTCATACAAGAAACATAGCACTCCGTGTTTAGGAAACACATTTTTAGAATATTTTTTTCGTTTATAAATAAAGTAACTAATTCTACTCCGAATTCAATAAACGATTTTTCAATTATTTCGTTAATTTCTCGCACACTAACATTCACCACTGGTATAAGTATTACTAAATTAGTTACTTGCTGTATAAATGGTTCTAAATATCGTAAAGTACATTGCAGTAGAGAATTGTCACATAACAGTAGGGTGCACTGTGATGTTGAAGTTACATTTGCTTTTTGGTAGGTGTAGTTGATATCATAGATGGATTTATATGCATGGCTTGTTGAAGAATAATGCAGGTCTTTCGTCAAAGCTCCTAATAATACATCGACATATTCAGAAACATTCGCAAAATATAATACAGGTACATTGGACTCTTCTGGACAAACACTTTTGACTATGGTTATCACAGAATTTATATCAGGATAATTCCCATTACCACGTAAGAATTCGCTCGAATTTATTAACAGAATTAATACCAGTTTTAATAATTTCATTTTATTTATTTTTCACTACTTAGTGTCACCCTCGTCGACCTATTGACGTTTGTCGCATTAGAATTATTATTTACATAGGTGTCCTTAGAAAGTTGAACTTTCACATTTTATCCTATTAAATTAACAAATGTCCTGTACGCCCCTATGTGCGGACACCCATGGTAATGTATGTATTGTTATGGTAAGCATTACGTACTAAGTAAAATTATAGCCAATTATAGCCAAAGTAGTTTAAGGTAATGTCTTTTAGTCAACCTAATAAATTGAATATATATAGCTACCACTTTTATCGTAATAGGTATATGTATACTCGTACTAGTCAGGAACGTAACTAATTTCCGAAATTTGAAGAAATGAATGTGTTGTTCCAACATGATGACTACGTCAATGACTTCCAACATTACAATCTCCTTAACTTAATTGACATTTAAAATCTAACTTACAATTAAAATTTAATTTTCAATTACAAGCTATCTTCCTCTCTTTTTGTCTCCTTCTTCCCACTCTTTCTTCCTTTATCCATGTTCTCTCTTCCCTCTTTCCTTGCAGTATCTTCTCTAGAGATAACCCACTTTCTATATCCTCTCAACACCTATTCTTAATGTTTCCAATTTCTCCTCTTCCTTCTCTCACATCCTGCATGTTTTATTTACCACTTTTCCTCAATACCAGCTTTCTCCTTCTTCGTTTCCTAGTCTAAATCTTGCGATTATTCTCATGTCTTTCTATAACTATTTTCCAAGGAATTCCGACATCCTCCTCGTTGCCCAACTGTCTATATCTCGTATTCTACTCCACTTCATTCTTTCCCGTTGTTGTAATTTAATATCCCTTTCCCTTATCAGGCACTGCACCTCTCTCACTTCCTCCCTTGCATGTTCTGTCTCCTTCAATTCCATTCCTCTTCCATCGTAGAACGTTCTCCTTCCCTTTTCTTATTTCGCATTTTCCCCTTTCCTGATTTGCTCTCTCATTACCCTCAAGAACTCGCTCTCTCTCTCTCTCTCTCTTATTGCTTTCACCTTATCGCTCTTATCATTGGCTCTATTCTCAAATTGTTCTCCTTGGCTTCTTCTAATACCAGGACTTAATTATAAAACTTAAATTATCATCAAAATAATTTTTATTAAAATCCGTACAATTTCGGCTGTGTTTTTCCATTTTTTAAGGTTATATTACAAAAACCTTCTGAAAGAAAATGTATGTTACAGATATTGATGTAGATTGTTATAAAATAAAACACAGTTAAAGAATATTTTATAAATATTTTACACACAATACTATTATTTTTTTATACTTACAATCAAACAAAATATTTTAACTGATTTTAACAATGGGAAATACAATTTACATAAACAATTTTATACAAAATATAAAATCTTACACAATAATGATAAAGTTATACAAACACCATCTATTGAGTGGTAGATCTATTAAAATATACTTACCAAAATGTTAAATCACATCGAAAAGTTACTGTTATTTTCATACGCAGCAACCGAATTTATTGGAACTGGTGATAACTATTGCGATAACTATGAACAGTTAGTTAACTACAATTTGTTACCTATCTATACGATGAATAGTTAGATCAGCAACCGAGCCCTAAACTATTTTCAAACAGACGTTACCAATTTTGAAATAAAATTATACGATTTGTTACATGTTATTTAGGAGTTTACAATATTAAAATACATTTTGCTTATATTATATTTGGGTAAAGTATCGATTATAACAAAAAAAAATAAACAAATATATTGGAGCTTTAAATTCGTTAATACAATTAGGTATCCTATTTTTGTGATTAAACCCTTTTTGAATTTAATAACATACATGTTACACATTCATAAAATTAATTGCTGTAGTGCTAGAAATAATCATTATTCTTTAAGTACAAGCAAATGGTAGAACTTTGCCATCTCCTACACAGTAGTGGAACTAGATTTTCATCTTATTTATTAACTTTCAAGCATCATAACACGAATAAATTTATTTTATCCCAATAAACTATGCCAATTATTATCATGCAAATTATATAATAAAGCTTGACAACAAATACAAATTTGTATGTAATTTGTAATTTCGTGTTACTTTATATCTTACTTTACTGCAGAGCGCAGTAGAGCGTACATCTTGAAGAAAGAGTTTGTGTACTATCTTTATCAGATTAACAAATAATGAATTTTAAAAACTATTGTATTGAAATATTAAGTTTCTCAATTATTTTGTTTTGTAGACGAATGTAATCTGGCTATATGTCTTGTGTACTGTCTGTGAGGGTCGTTCGAGGGTGAGAAGCCAGTGCGTAGAAGTACAAGTATGTAAAAGTCCTATAAACCATATACATATAAAGAATAACCTTTTTTAAGATTGTTCTCCTCTGAGAGGCCGAACAAGTTAGGTCATAGAGTCATAGACTTTAACAGTCACCTTATGCTTAGGTCCAGCTTCGATTCCCGGCCGATCATTTCAAACAATTTCTAATATAAACAGTAAGTGTATCATAAAATATTTTTGAGTTTATATTAGATTAAAATAATAGGTTTTTTATTTGTTATTTAATAGATATTACAATAAAAAGGCAGTATATTTGATTAGAAAGCACTATTATTTAATATTCCCTATAGTTATCTATAAATACGATTTGCTTTTAGAGCTATAATAAATAATAATTATTGTAGTAATTATAATAGTGAAATATGTTTTATTACATTTACAATTGACTATTTTATAAGGAAATTTCCAGTTAATTCCTTACTTCACCTAAATTTACATACATATATCCTATTAGTTAATTTGTTATTTTCGTGCTTTTAATTTTACTACACAGTATGTTCTATAACTAAAATAATGTTATTAATAAAATTAAACATCATCAAATAAACCTCTAGGAGGTGGTCCAACTCTGGAATGTCTGCCATGATTCTCTCCAGAACTATCAGAATCATCTCTACCTCCAAAATCCAAAAGATCTTTATTTCTATTATCTTTTCTAACATCCTTAAAATCTACATCGTGATCTAGCCTTTGAATAAAATCTTGATCATCTATTCTATTTCCAAATATACCTTCATAATTTTTATCATAACGATTCAAAGATTGCATAGCACTACCTCCGAATCTTTCGTTTAATTCATCAGATAACCGACGACCAGAAGCGTTATCCATATCAGCGTTAGGTGTTGAATTATAAGCTATAGGTTCCGCATTATGAAGTAAGCCAGCTCGGGCAGAATCTTCTCTTGGAGTTGCACTCGCTGCAAATGGTAATAATTAATTGTAAAAATTAAACATAAAACTGATTATGAAATTAAGGTTTCTAATTAAAATAATTCTAAGTTGAATAACTAAAATAGCTAGGACCTAGTTAGCAAGGAAGCCATTCAAAATATTATAAAACTTTAGCTATTATTGTAATGTATACATTTAATAATCAGAAATTAAATATTGAATGTGTATAACATTTTCTTGTTTAACAATTTAATCAAATAACCGAATTTGAACAAATAATTCTTAATAAAAAGAAATACAATTAGCAAAAAATTTGTCAATCATACGCAGGCCACTGTTTATATAACGCGCAAGATTATTTATTTCTCAATAGGTCAACACAAGACATTTGTATTGCACTAATAGAAATTTTCATATTTTACTAGAACGTATGTGGTAGCATTGACTAATGCTGTCATTTCATTAATGTGTTTCTTTTTTCTTTATTGTTTTACGGCGATTTCAACAGCTCATACAGGTCATATTCACCGAATGTTTATTTCATTAAATATTTTACCTTCTGGGCGATTAGAACGATAACGTTGCCCAGCAACATTAGAACTTTGGAAACGTTCTTGAAAATCTCTTCTTCTGGACAAGGATTCTTCAGCACGTTGACGTCTTCTTTTTTCTAAAAATGAATGATTTAATTATTAGTAAACAACAATTTTAAAGAGTAGAAAGCCCAATTGTATAATATCAAAAAACACCTCTTAATACTAGATCCCTTCCTTCCTGAACTAGTTCTGTAGATATACTATCATCTCCCAGAAATTGTTGAAATCCTAAAGCATTAAGAAGTCTTCTTCCTAAGCTGAACCAAGTTGCCAAGCAAAATGCTATGAAAAAGATAAAAATAGGATTTTTAATATACATGCCACGATGATGTTATATTAATGACAGAATTCTTACCTAACACAGCCATCGGAAAATAAATGTTAAACCCATCAGATATGATACCAATCACATCCATATGGCCCATTACCTAATCAATACAAAATAATAATAAAATAAAATACAATTTATGTTGTGAGACTGTAGACACAGTTGCTTTTACTACCTGTGTGTAATGTGTTTCAAGAACTCTTTTTCTTATAATATGTGAGTCCATATGAATCAAGCCGAGAAAATTTAAACACATTGGGGGAGTAAGACGACAGAACATCATGCCACTGAATATTAAACTGTGCTCGTTAGTTTGATGATGTGGAGCCAAATAGTATAAATTTAGAAACCTTATTTTCAATACTGTTGAATATGCACAATAACATAAATAGGCAATAGTTAACATGGAAAATACCTGTAAAAAATATTTGAACATTTAAAAAATGTTTATTTATTTTTTATAAGTGAATTAAGACGCAATAAATACAAATAATTACCTCAATAGTTAAATAATCATAATTTTTCTTAGCTAAGTTGACAACATTTGCAAATATAGATAAAACCGGAGTACGATTAAAAAAGGTCACTTCGCTCCAAACTACGCATATAGACATAATTGCTGTAAGTACAGAGAGCACTTTAAGGCAAGGCGGTCGAACGACTAATTCCCAGTACCACTCTGAAATAATCAAAGATATTAATAAATCCAAACTTAAACAATAAATCTTAAGTTGTGTTCTACATAACAGAACGGTTATGAATTACTCTACAAATTACTTTTATTACCTAACATTGAATTATAAAATAGCCGACCAAATTTTGATCGTGTTTCTGCAAAGGTTGTTTGAAATTTCTTATCGTGAGAACTTTGATTGCGAGCTACATCTTCAAAATGCAAAACCTGTTTGATTAAAACACCCCATAATGCTTCTGTACGTTGCAGAGTTTGTAAGGATTTAATAACCTATAATTCATCATTTTACATGTAATGTTGCATATTATATTATTATACATATATTTATTATTACTAATAATCACCTGTTTGTGAAGTTTGATTAATATTTTTTCATGTGGAACTTGTGGTGGCGTTATATCACCAGCCCGTCGACTCATTCTTTCACGTAGTTGCGGAGGAACTTTATGTAAAATAGTTTCTAACAGAGGTCTTAAAGCAGACCCTGATGGAATGGCAACAGAAACTGATTGTAGTGACTGTAATAAAATTAAATGTACATTCTGAACAGTTTGAAATTGAAAAAATATATAATAAAAAGGACCTCTAGAACGTCATCGACATGTTCTTCAGCTTCGGCTTTATCTGTACTTAATTTAGCTACTTTGAAATAACCGTATTGTAATCTATAACCTGGTTGGGAGTTTCTCCATAACGTTCTAGGAACCTCAACAAGAGCATATCCTATAAGTAAATATATAATTAGAAAATAAATTATAAACAAAAAATATTCAAATATTGTACACACCTAATAGCAATATTAATAAAAACAATCCCCAAGTGTTACTTGCAGATGAAGCAATGGCTTTTATTTTTGACCTGAATTAATGAAATATGTATTTTTAAAATAATTTATTTAGTGTATTACAAATAAAAATTATTATAATTTATAAAATTATACCCATCTAAATGAACTCCAGGTTTTAATGCGATATATATTAAAAGAATACCGCATATGAACAAGTAAGATCCATAATAGATAGCATTATCAATTAGAGCTGATTTAAATTTGCCCTTCATTGTAAAGTCACCTGCTTTAATGTAGGATTGCATCAAGGGCATAACCAACCTTAAACAAGAAAAAATTAATTGATACATGTTATAACAAAAATACTTGAAAATATCTTAGATTTGATTAATTTAATAAAATAAATTACCAAGTTAAAAACTGAGAGGACCAGTAGACAACTCTCCATAAGTTTGGAAAGACATGTTCAGGTACCATACCCCATGGCTCCTGACATAACTCTGTGTCCGATGTAACGTCTGTTGTGACTGAATGTTCTGATCCATTTTTTGCGTTGCTTATATCACTGACACTTCGTTCAGTAAAAGAAGTCTGATTTCTTACCTGGAGGCATTGTCGATAGACAGTCTGAAACGATTTAATTGTTGAACCAGATGTAGCCTTATATTTATTTACTCAAATCACAAGTACTATAAATATTATTTGATTAGCTCACCGATGTAACGTCTAAGGGGAGTACGAAAACAATTAACAGAGAGAAAGTCCAGGCAGTTAAAACAGATGCAGTGACAACTGGATGATGTCGGGACCAATTACCGTATCGATATAAAGAAACCGATGCTAAAATTAAAGCTATACAAACAGCAAATACTAACAACCAGGCCATTTTCGATTAACAGAATCATTAATATACGACAGATTTATGTTTTAGTTATAAATTATAAACAAAATGCGTTAACTACTAAAATGGTTGTGTCAAAAATTTTCGGATATAATTATGTTGTAAAAGTATAATATTATGTCAATTATTCGTCTGTTTGCTTATTTTCATGCAATTGCTTTATAGCTTCCTTTTGCATTTTTTCTAATTTCTCTAAGGTAACACTTTTTAAAGGCATTAGACGTGGTTGGCACAATTTCAATTGAATATCACTCTTAAGAAAAACTTCTCCAGTTTGAGGTAGCACTTGTTCTGGCAAATTATTCATAGATGAAATTTCTCTAGATCTGGTAGATTCTTTTACGGACATTTTTCGTAAAGTTCAAACTTCAATTTCAGTCCCAAATGCAGTATACATTTCAAAAACTATTAATTGAACCTAAAATAAAAGTTACGATATACAATATATTTTATAATAGTATTTATAATTATATTCATATGTAGATTAAACAAACTTTTTAACAAACATTAACTTTACGAACAATACAAACTTTAAACAAATATAATTATATAGATTTAAATACGATAACCATGAAGTGAGAAAAATAAACAAAATGTAAAAATGATATAAAACTTGACCATTAAAAATTAGTAATTACAAAATTAATTACATAAAATGTAAGATTATTGAATTGCTATATAATTGTATGGCATTACTGGTGGTATATGTTAAATAAAGATACCCAACAATAAATGGGTTTTACATTTTTCGATTAGATTTTATAAAAGTTAAATGTAACAAAATTGCCAATACGTCAACTTTTTTCTGTCATACGAAATATAAGTAATCAAGAAAAAAAGGTTTAATTTTAAGGAGTTACATCTAGTAAGAAATGCAGTTAGATACCTATAAATAATGCCTGCAACAGATGCTCAAATTTCCATGGAACATTTACTTGCGAAACACATAAAAATAAAATAATATTTCAATTCTGACAGCCACGAACCATATTCCATTTGATGCATATTCATTGAAAATTGACGGGCCAGCGGAAAGGTATTGCAACAAAAATTCCATGCGTCCAGTAACTGTACAAGTTGCCAATATTAGAAAAGTACATCATGGTCTCAGATTAAAAATGGCTATTCAAATCAACTCAAATCTCAAAATAAAAACTTTTTAGATCCATTGTTTCTTTATCATTTTTTACGGGCTGTCACATTTTTAAATTGTTTTTGTATTAGACGCTTAAACAACTTGCTTCTTTTATCATTTTTTAACATAGTTTAATAAAAGGATCAATTACTTCAATGAGTTTGCTGCAACTTTTAAATATGTTTGAAGGTGTGTATGTGCTTGACATTTATGATTTTCCCTATATCGGGAAATTATTACGACAGAGACGATTTTAAGACCTTATTTTCGGTTTACACTTCCTCTAATTACACAAAACAGTGTCCCCGTATTACTCTCACGATTTTTTTTCTTCGCGAGTATAATAGGTGGCCGACTGGAAACATTACGTGCTACGTTATATGGCGAAAAAAGGTCTATGAACCTCAGGCTATTCAAACTATTAATAAAATATCAGTCGGAATTGAGATACTAAGAATAATTTTCATTTCATTATTTAGATTTTAATTATATAAATGTCTCAATTGATTGAATACACTTGCATTCAATAAAGCAAATTTACCTTACCCTTTACTAAGTTAAATATTGTATTTAAATGTAAAATGAATATTTATCAATATTAATTTTTCATTTCGATTTATTTAAATATAGATCATTTTAATATAGATAACGCTGAATCTTCCTTATATTTACATTTCATATGAATTTTAAATATGGCGCTTTATTTCTATGTTTTTTTCTATGTTACGAGTACAATGTGGGCAATGGTGCTAGCTTGACGTTTCATATCAAAGTGCGTTTAGTCTACTCGCGTATTTATTCAATTTTAAAATATCAGTTTAGTTTGTCATTTTAATTAATAAAAAAGCATATATTATAAGATTATACATGTCTCTTAAAAGAAAATAAGTGAAGTTAATTAATATTAGTGCTTGTTTAATTCAATATTTATTGGAACAAAATTACAGGTATGTCGTATTTTTAAGGTTAAAATTAAAAATCTAAAATTGATTTGTAAATATACTATTATTACAATTCTTTGTAAACATTATTTGGCATATAATCATAAACATAATCCTTTACTTTATTTAAATTCGAAATATCAAGACAATGTATCATACAAGTGTTTTATATATTTTATATTTACATGTTTTGTATTTACATCTCATAAGTGATATTATGAGTGAATGACATTTGTATAATTAATAAAATCAATTTAATTGTTTGACCTATTAAATTGATTTTATTGTTTGTTATATTGTAAAATTATAACAAAGTCTTTAATATAATATTGTTGCTTGTATATAAACAGTATTTGAACCTTTTCCATTTAATAGTAAGTCTGAGATTGTTAGTTTAAAATATAAACAATATTCAAAAGTTGTCATATGAACAAATTATAATTTATTGGTTTAATAATATCATCTGTGTATTTATTTCTATTCAAATGTTTCGTTATCTAAAATGTAAAGCATCACACCTAACAAATATAACAGCATTAGTAGCCTTTCGTCTATGGTTTGTAAATTCAAAACATCACGATGATTCGACAATTTTTACCATGGGTGAAGTCAACAAAAAAGTAAAATATAATTCTCTGTAGTTTTAAAAGTAAAAGTAATATGTTCTAATTTTATAAATATTTGTTATCTGTTAATATGTCTTCACCTTTCCTGTTAAAAGTTTTCATACAACAAATAAAGTAATATAAGTATTGTTTCTATCACGTACAATAAATGTTTTGAAGTTGCTCTAAACTCACAAAATAAACAAAATAATGATTAGAGAAAAGATATAAAGTGATTTAAGCATTTCGGGTTCTTTACGTCATCTAATACAGTTTGTACATACGCACACACATTTAAAGATTAGTTCAAATCGGTGTGTGAAGTAAAATGTGTATTTTGCTTCCTCTATATTTTTAAATAGAAGGACATGTGTATTTGTATTTGCCAGATAAATATATACTACCTTTAGTACAGATGAGTTTGTTTTTCTTCGTTTGTTCTCTTGGAATAAGCTATTTCATTTTATTTAGACTACGGGGTGATTTTATTTGATTTCTAAAGAAAGATAGTTTGTCCAAAAAGATAATAACAGCGCAGCAAACGAGGTCGTTAAAGGTCTGGACACAATTCACTGCATCCGGTCAGAGCACCGATATCTAAAGTGTATGCATATCTGAATATGTGTATTCGTATTCCAAAATATACGCGCAAAATTTAATCGTTCTACTACTAGTATTTAATACAGGGTCAATAAATACTCATAGAATATTACATGTACGTAACGTTTTGTACTTAATATCGGGAGATTTTTATATATATATATATCGCTTTTTAATTTATATAAAAGAAATTGATGGATAGCTGTTTAAAATTTTAAATGATCTTTTTTGTTAATCCGTGACATCAAGTGTACAATAAATTTACGTTGTGTCTTTTGAATTTACTCGGCTCTTTAAATTACTATTTTACTTTATAATATCTGCTATGATATTGTGACTTATTAAAAATAACATGGGAATTTGAAAATGTCTAGTTATTAATAAGTTCTATCATCGACGACCTCCTACTAATTGTGATAGTTTTATGTTGTTAATACCTCTCATTTGTATATAATACTGCTGTTCTCAGTTAAAATATTGCAGTGCTCTGAGAAGCAAAGTAGTCTAATTGTACGAATTTAATTGTTTAAATTGTATATGAGCATATGATCCTTTAAATGTTTAATTACTTAAAATGGTTAATAAAAGCATTTCTTTTCTGCTTCAAAACAATAATTTCTTTTTTTCAACACAATTGGATATGTAGTGAAAATAAAATGTCATTTTATAAAAATATCCATGGACACCGTGCGGAGTGCATATTGAAGGAATAGAACCTACAGTACTCTGCGGAAAAAAATCGAACATTAGAAGAGGCTGTTTGTACCTTGAAGCATTAGAATATTGTGCTAATTGATTCGAATCTTTACTAACTTAACCCAATTTTAGACTTATTTTTTCAACTGATTAAAATAATCAGAACTAATATATTTAGTTACGATTACAGACAAATAATATAATTTTAAACAATAATTAAAAATCTTGATCACATTGTGCAATTGTTATCAAAAAAAACCTCTTTTAGTTCCTGTATTAATTGATATTGCTGTAGCTTACGGTCCCAATATATAAAATACTATGATATATAAAGCATAATCGTTTACGTAAAATGTTTCTAATATGTACGAGTATAGTGTTATATTCATGTTTTGTTTTTAGCGGGTATAGCACAACTTTACAGAATTAAAACCTACGGATACTACCTAATATAAAAAACAGAGTGTATATTTTAACTTCATGTAAAATAAAATTTCCGATGCTCTTTCCATGTAGTGCCTTTTTCAGTAAAGTACTTTTGACAGAGTTACAATATATCATATGTGAGCTGTATAAAAACTGTAGGCTGTGTATGTAAGCTGCCATAAAGCTTTGTTATTAAATTAGATGACGTTTGAATGATTGAGTTTAATGAACGTTTATTCGCTGCAAACGTTTTACAAACACTGTTTAAACCGAAAAAACATTGTCAGGAAACGTTAAGCCGCTATTACAACTCAGTGCCTTAACTTAAATAGACCACTTTCCAATTTTTCATACAATAATTTTACTTTTCTATGTCTTTAATATAAGAAATTCTATGTTCCTAAATATAATTCTAATTGTTGTGTATTTTTTTATGATAATGAAGTTTGGTTATTTTACTATCAAAAAAAATTGTAAGATTGTCTTCCTCTCAATGGGCATTAAAATACATTAATTTTAGAGACTTCTTGAATTTCATCTTAAATTGATTTCGGAAAGTTCGGTAGAACTATTAATTATTTATTCTAGAAATGGCATAGTAGCCGAGGGCATTTATGCTTAATACTAGCATCTGTGTGTTCGAGTATGATCCTCAGACCGGCATTATATTTTTTGGCTTTGGTTGTTATCAAAGTTAAATTGATTATGTGCTCACATAATCATAAATAACTCTCAGGAAGAGGTATAGTTCACCTATATGAGGTTACGCCATCATAAAAACTACCTACATAGTGGAAAGATTGGAAATAGACCGACGTTAAATAACTTAAAATAAAAAAAGCAAGCAAAATGATAAACCTTTTAAATTAAGTATTACTATGTTTCGCTTAATAAATGTAAAGTATCATCCATGATTTATGTTAACTGGTAAATTATATGAAGCAACTATCGTACTCGTACATAAAGCATAATAATCATCATCTAAAAACGTAATTTAAAGTATTGATGTATCGATTTGACATAATCTAGTTAGATTGCGATCAACTAATACAAATTTGAAGCACCAACGGTTTTCAATACAAGTATCTAGTGAGATTTAAATATTATTGTGTTGTATATAAGTAATTAGCTTCCTTACGTCACAACATTGACATTGATAAAACATTTTTTGATAACGCAATAGTGAGTAAGCATTTATAATAATTAATATCTATTGAAATAGATAATACAAATTATGCAAATAATTGAAATGCACTGGTTAGTTATAAAAAATGTTAATTCAAATTATTCACTGTAAAAATCTTCGTTTTATTTATGAAATTTTAAGAAATATAAATTTTAAACATCATTCAATAATTTTATCTAAATTTTAAATATTCAAATAAATTATCTCTAATGGTGTCAGCACTATTTGGCCCTGTGAGTGCAGGACCACAGGACGTGTGCACTTAGGGTTTTTGCATTGGCGTCACAACACTTAGAATCATTGGATCTTCGACACATACAGATCGGTTAAGAAACCTGAATACGGATTGGAATTAATTAATAATAAATGAATGTTATATAATTATTGACTTTTAATTGAGAGAACTCTAACAATGGAATCATTCGTTTGACAAACAGGCACGCCTAAGCAACCTTGGTATTTGTCTTTAATTTTTCGACACTTGATTTCACATTTGTTTAAGTGTTGAAACATACCGCCTCAACGATCTCGATCGCAGTACCAACTGCATTAAATATTTTGTACACAATCATTTATCATTTAATTCATATTGTGTGATCTGAACTGATATTAAACACTTGTTGATATTTATCAACTTAAGAATAATAGAAACAAAGTGTATCTCGTGTGGTTGGTTTGATAGAGTGACAGCGACAGGGGCAGGGGGTCACAGTGTTATCAGAATTTCTTTGTATTATATCTGCGCCTGTATAAACTAGTTAAAGTTTGCTTTCGATTAGTAGGAAATATTTCTCAATTTGTCAAGGGTGAAAGGATTTGTTTCATTATCTCTGCACCCTGTTAATCCTACATCTTAAGTAAGGTGTGGAAATGTTTGCATAAAAGATAAGCAAAGTGATATTTAACTTTATTATATTAGTTTATATCTTAAATGTTTATTCGCTGCAAAGTGCAACATTATTTAAACATTTATTTTAAAACTTTGTTTATATAAAAGCAATATAAGACGAACTTTCGATTAATAGTTCATAGAGAGTATACCAAATACGTTAGCTATAATATATTTAGGTAAAGGAAGACAATCTTTTACATTGTTAATTAAACATTCATATATATATATATATATATATATATATATATATATATATATATATATATATATATATATATATATATACACCTTTATATATATATGGATATGTATATATATATTATATTTTTCCTTTTCATCTTATATCCTGCTTCCAATGAATCCACTGTCCTGACTAATACATTCTTCCACTGCTTGCTTCTTCATCCACTCGTTTTTAAATGTGAGTTCAACTCTAATCACTTATATATCACACATTATATAAGCCAAAAAAAATATAAACACAGCATCAGTTCCTTGTAATTTACATAACAACATTATTACGTGGAGGTAACAGGGGTAACTATCAAACCTTATTATAGTAGGAGAAAAATATTTGTTTTTGTAAAAATATGTGTCGTCTAAAGAACATAAGACATAATACAACCAATAAATTTACTATGCAAAATACTTGCAAAACTGAGAGAGTTTTTCACTGAGGTGTACCTTGTACCTTATCAACAAATTATAAAAATGATCTACGAATATGACGTAGCTGTTGAAATTTCCGCGAGAATAATTTAAAAAATCACTATGCATTATCTACATTCATTAGATTGGATTAAAGAAATATAAAAACACATTATCGTATTAAAACATGACTTTGTTGCATCGTTGCTTATCATATTATCTATGACTGTATCGGGAAACTGTATTTATATTAATTATATACTTTCTAGCTAGTTCACAATGCACAGTTAAACTGGCACTTAGTCTTATAGGTAAAATATAAAGCTACTGTCACAATCGCATTATCAGTATGTGATAAAATTCCTTTTATTGTAATATTAATATTTTGTTTTATAATTAACAATAATCAATCAACAAAATTATTTTCAGTTTATATTTTATTGTAACATAATATAAACAAGATACGTGTGTATATATATACCTACATAATATTTGTTTATGTAATTTATTTTGTTTTTATTTATTACCTGTTCTTTTATCGCATTTTTGGTATGTGAAAGTAATTGTTCACGTCATTAACTGTGTACAGTGTACAGTCATTGCGCGTTGCGGTTTTGTTTATTAGATATACACTTCGCTGAACAACAAAAGGTAACGAGTTTTTTTTCTGCTTTAAAATGATGATAATATTTTTGGAACAGCTTTAACGATTGTATATTTTATTTTATTTATCAAAAGTTTTACATTTTAGAAAAATATATTCAATATTTTTTGTAGTTTGATCATCCTCCAATATTTTTAGTAATTCGTTAATTTATTAATTTTAAATGCAATAAGCAAGCCGCTAAATACAAAAGGTGAATATCACCTACTGGCAATATTTTATCTGAAATGATTTATATTTTGCATAAATTGGATTGTTTCTTATGATTGTGAGATATAAAGTTGAAGAAGTAATTCATTCTAATAGTATGACCCAACTAATCCTTAAAAATGTATTTTTAAGATTTTACTAAAAGATGTTTTATAATTGCATTCCTTGGCAAAAATTTATTTAGTATAATATAAACATATAATGAATTACACCTTATAACTACCAGCCACATATAATATAGGTCTAGTCCACAAATCTAGCCGAAATACAGCAGTCTGCGTTAGTCATAAATGTTCACGACCCCTGTGTTGTCTAAGGTATTATGCCAGCTGGAATTGTTTGACGCGACACAGGCTGTGGCAAGAAATGGTCTCAGTAGTAGAATGGATTTGAAAGAGATTTGCACCTCTTTTGTTACACTACATTCGACGCCGCAGAAAAATATAAACGATCAAGAAACACAATTACTAGAAAGGCAACACCATATCGAAATTTGTGTGCAAAATATTGTCAAATGAGGGTCAGGTCCCGTGGTAAAATAATTGTATTTAAATATTTAATAATATAGCAAAATACGCACAGCTGGCCGTACGCAGTGAGCATAGGTTCGTACGTTCTCCTAACAAACCTGTGGTAAGACCTGGAACTCACTACGATTTTTAATAGCAGGGATTTAAATCGCGTGGTTTTAATTCTGTATACCTAGCACACATTGCGATTAAAATCGCGCGGTCGTTTAGTTTTTAATATGTTTATAGAGTGAGATCCCAAAGCCGACAGACATCACTTATTTTCTGATGAACAAAATGTGTAAGATTGAGTAGTGTTAGTATGTACAAAGATCGTATGGCGCACGGATAATGCCCTCTCGCGCCTACTCATAGACGGAATTAAAATTAGGTCTAGGGGATGTCTGGCTACTTGGATCGGTCTATCCTCTTGTAAAACGTTTTAAAACAGTACTATATCTATATCTATGCTGTTGTATTTCGATATCTGTTGTATTATAACAATAACAAATAATAAATATTCAAAGAAATGCACCGTCAAAACATAATATCAACAATACTGTGTTCAACAGTACCCCACAACAGACCAACATAGGAAAGGAAACAAATGAATAAAATAGAGAAATGAACCAATGGGGACGAACTTTTATTTATAGAAATATCAATGACTATTTTTGCACGAACTTAGTGTATGACAATATAAATGCATGTATCCTCAATTTGTAAACCGCAAACTAATGCTACTACTGATGAATAAGCGGATGTTGAATAAACGAGGGAAAAACAAGTACTTTTTATAATCGTTGGTGCCACGCGATCCTGTTATATCACATGAGGAACGTGCTAAAAGTGTACGGGGTGCCTATGATCCAGGGAGATAGAGATAAAAGCAACATTGTCATTTTTCAATATTGTACCTTGTACATGCCCTGGTAATAGGCTTGTGAACTCTTAATAAATAAATATAAATTAATAAATTTTAAGACGACACAGTGGGCGAGAGCATTGATGCTTGACGCCGACTGCTGTGCCTTCGGGTTCGATCCCCGGACCAGATATATATTTTCTGGGTTTGGTTATTATGAACTTATATTGATTATGGTCATACATAATCGTACACTTATTAGGCAGTGGTGTAGCCCATATATATGAGGCCACGACACCATAAATACTGCCAACATTGAAGGAGGTCGTCGGTGATAGGACTCAGCATCGGAAATAGGCCGACGTTAAATAAATTAAATAAAAAAATAAATAAATTTGAATATATTTATATTGGCGGAGTGGTATAGCAATATCAAATTTGAATTTCAGTTTTGCAATGTATTTAATGTTATGTTGTTATGTTGCTACTACGTTTGCAATTCTTATAGTATCGCGGCCTCATACGGACACTATGTAGCTACTAAGAAAATTTTTTATGAATATGTAAGGACATAAATTTTATTTGCTGATCCGGGATCGAAACCGATCACCGTCACTTTGTTATGGGGTTTAAACTAGTCTTAAATTATCCTTTTGATGACTTGTAAAATACAAATAAATAAAAAATCAAATATACTTGTAAAATAGCTGCATTTACTTCGTTGTTCAAGTTGTTTAAGGTATATTAATTTATGTTAGATACTACCAACTCAAAAACACAAAATATCTTATGTAAACGAGACTGACCGCTAAGCTGATATGGTCTCACGACAAACTCAATTACACTCACACTCACGCCCTGGTACATAGCTAGAAAGGAACGCAGGAAACTTTTGAATCTTATTCATATTGAATATATATACTCGTGCGTTTAACAAAAGAATTTTGACTTGCACTTTTTGCGGGTTTTATCTTGTTTTAAAAATATAGATGTTATCTTTTGTCGCTTGGAATTTTTTTCACATGTGCTTGTACGAGTATATTTACAATGACTATAACTGTTGCCTCCGTCGTAATATGGATTTGTCTGATAAATATAAATTTGTCGATAATAACTAATAAGCAGGTTTAACGTGATATTGAATAGATTACATTCAACCGTTTCTAACAATTTGAATAGTAACTACTAAGTGTCGTTATTTAAATCCGCTTCTACTACACACATTCGTAAATATACAAAATAAAATTAGAATGAAATTTTTCGTAAAAATATTACTAATATTTTATATATTATTTTTGTAAATACAAAAACATAAATTTAACGACAACTGTAAATACAAAAACATAAATTTAATGACAACTTTACATTAATTTTTGTGCGTCAGAAAAAAGGCGCGTGCATAATATAATGAGATAGGGTGCGTTCCACGAAGCGCTGACGACCGCAGTTTTTCCCTTTCCACTTGCTTGCGAGCGTTGCAAGCATACACTCAAGAGCGTTGAAAAAATAAGAATTGCGATACTTGATTAAATAGCTCTGTAGCAAAAACTATATCTACGAACAAAAAAAAAATTCATAAAATAAATATATTCTAAATGATAATGAACATTGTTTATTTATTAAGTTAGGTTATGGTATAAGGAAAATGTATAAATGGCAGTTAAATATGAATTAAAAATAATTTTATTTAGTTATTTTACATAATTATATAATAAAATAAAATCCAATAAAATATCTCTTTCCGAATCATAAGAAGTAATTCTGTCATCGTCATCTTTAAGTTTTGCATTATATTTAAACATTGTGCCGAAATGCTTAACTACGACCACTACGACCCAACTATTCAGATGGGTCGATTTGTACATTTGTGTCTAGTTCATTCTCTTTTACAAAACAATACCATTTTCTTTATAATTAATCGCTCTAGGCAACTCCAATTACTTCAACGTGTCTGCTAAAATCTTACCTTATTTCTTACACTTATTTACCACCTTTTTATTGCATTATCTTTCTGAAAACAGCTTAGTCATTGTTTGAACATAGGTATGATATCCCCGCGTGTGTTTGAATTATGCTTATCTATTATCCGTTTACGAGCATGGATTTAAATTCACTCTCAGTATTTTCATTTCGTAGTGAGACAGGGTTATTACACTGAATCACATGTCTAAAAGTCCCTGGTTTAAATGCCGCTTTGTCTCGGTTGCATTTTTATCCAAGTACTCAAGACCAAGAGGAGAGTTCCTCTTGTTCTTCCCATTTTTTACCCTCTTTCCTCTCTATCCTTACTTCCCCGGGCTGTACTCTAATAGTATTATAAATAATTTGTATTACTGGATCAGTTAAGAAGTATTTAAAATTTAGTTCAGGGAAATGAGCATACTCGATTAATATATTAAGTGCAATTTTTTCAATTCTCAGTTAATCTTCAGTTATGGCAAAACAAAGTTTAACTAGGTATTTTTTTTTTGTTATTCTCCAGTTATGTTCTTATGTTACAGTTATGTAAAATAACAGCAAGACCTGTCGCACACTGCAAGCGTATTTAAGCGACGGCGACTTCTGTGTTCTTTGCATGTGTTGTGTCGCAATACATACATACCACGTACTTGGATAGGTTTAGCGTTGTATCATGTATTCGCTTGGTCAAAATTCGCTTAAATACGCTTGCAGTGTTCGACAGGCTTAAGAAACAAAAGTATTAACCAAGGTTTATAATAATTTTATTCGTGCTATCATAGAACGCGCACTAGTGTACGCACTTTTTTATTTGTGGAGTATTTCTATATAATTTTATACTTTTACAGTACCCGACGTTCGCTGTTTTCCGCATAGAGGTATAAGAATAGAGTGGGCAATAGAGAGTGTCCTCTGTGTCTCTTTCTAGCCGAGCATAGCGTCTGTTTGCTTGCTTGCTTATCCCCTACCTCACTGCCAACCAGCCAAGCCAGGAGCAGCGGTTCGGCTAGAAAGAGACAGATAGGACACTCAGCAGCTATCTCTCTCTCTTTGCGCATTCTATGTTTATAAATCTATGGTATTCCGCGTTTGTACTTGGTTCGCGCGTATGAAGATTGTCGCGCATGTAGTTTGTTGCGTATGCAGCTTCTCATGTACGCATTTCTAAGTACGGTTTTATCGTTCGTAATTTGACAGCTGACAATAATCTGGGTATTCATATCAACTGACGTCCGGTGTATAAAGTTTTAATATATTTAAAATATATGTTAAAAGAAACAATAAATTACAAATAACTAATATAGAAAAACATATAAATGAATGATTATGCATTATGCAATAATTTGGTGTATTACATAGTCATAATTACCATATATAAAGTCTTGATTAAAATTAAATACATAATCATGCACTTTATTGTGTACTGACTTTACACTTTTATATGCTGAGGCACCATTGACAAGGCCATGTTTTTATGCGACAAACTTTTTCAACATATAGCATGACTATTATATTTGTAATCTATTTTAATAAAAATTATCAAAAATATAGTACCTAAAGTTAATTATTCTGCTGTATATCGTAGTTATATATTGCTAATTAAATATTCGCTAAATAGGTAACGTTACAACATAATGTATAGAACAATAATATAACGATATGGTATATTGCATTTAGTTTGGCAACATAGGAGTATACCAATATGCATGAGATAGATATAGAATTGGTGTTGAGTCTTGAGTCACATGTTCCATGCAGTCTACATAAATGATAAAAGAACATAATAATGGGCCGGACCACTCCTTTTTTAGGGGTCGATAAATGTATAATTATCAGGCGTGTCTATTTTATTAAATATCTAAATGTTGACGGAGATATAGCAATTAAAAATTTGTATTATAGTTTTAGCGCTACAGATGTCGGCCTTATGTATGTCTCACTATTAAGGGAAATAGTTCTGTGTTCTTGCAGAGTGGATGCGAGAAGATAGGGTTGCATCCCATGCGAGTATATTAGTCACATTAAAGAGTGAGAAATATACTGCAACATGCTTTTTCAATCAAAGTATCTTTTACCAGCAATAAATCGCTGAAGCTGTATGTAAATTCTGCATTCATGTTATTAACATTTATCGTCTATTATTTGAAAGTCACATTTTATATGTGAAAATTTTCACTCAAAATTTTATATTATTAAATTTCCATTAAAGTTCCGGCCTAGGAACTAGTAGTGCATTTACTAGTCCAAGCTAAAAAGAAAACATTGCGCATCATACACGTTGAGTTATGAAATATTTAATAAAGAACAAATTATTTATCACTATTACATATTTTTCTAATGCATTTTGTTATTCTATTTACTAATAATTTGGATTTTTACTTTTTAGATGGATGCTGTGGAGGATTATGTTGGTATAAGACACTCTACAGATGAAATGAGAAATGGGTGTGATGCTTTTGAAGAAGCTGATAGTACCGGTCCAGTTCCTGAGAAATCGGGTGACTTAGGCGATATGACATTCTTCATGGCAAGTTACCTCAAAGAAGCAATGAAGGTATTAGTTTATTGAAAATGTTTATAATGTTCAAACAATTCATTCCAAATAAGAAGAAAATTAAAAGAATATTTTTTGCAGATGATGTTTATGATGAGAAGTCATAACATGTTGACTGACGTAATTTTGGAGGTTGAGACTGAACAGTTTCACGCGCACAAAGTAGTTTTAGCAGCAGCGAGTCCATATTTTAAGGTAAAATTTATTTCAATAAATGTATCTACACATATATAGTTATTTAATTTTAAACAATGCATTTAATTTAAGGCTATGTTCACGGGAGGATTGAAAGAAAGTGAAATGTCTCATGTTACTTTACAAGGTGTCTGTCCTACAGCGATGGCTAGGCTAATGTATTTTATGTATACTGGAAACATAAGAGTGACTGAAGTGACTGTATGCCAACTTCTACCAGCAGCAACAATGTTTCAGGTTTGGGTTTATTGAATTGGATATCGATATTAAATACATATACATTGTTATAACCGTTTTAATTGTAGGTTACAAATGTAATAGATGCTTGCTGTGTATTTTTGGAAAGACAATTGGATCCTACAAACGCAATCGGAATTGCTAACTTCGCCGAACAACATGGTTGTCATAGTCTCCGCCAAAAGGCTAATCAATTTATACTGAGGCATTTTTCACAGGTAACATCACTATTTCTAATGTCTAAACTAACCAATCATTTGATTTATGTTATACAATATAAAATAATTTTACTATTTCTAGATCTGCCAAGAGGAAGAATTTTTACAATTATCAACTTTACAATTAATAGCTTTAATTAGAAAAGATGAACTCAATGTTCAAGAAGAACGAGAAGTATATAATGCAGTTTTGAAATGGGTAGGTTTTCCTTAATGAAAATCATAATTTGAAGTAGTGTTCTTCCACTTTATTTGTTCACTTAGGTTAAATATGACGAAGAAATTCGGCATCCCAAAATGGAAAGCATTTTATATGCAGTTCGTTGTCAGTTTTTAACTCCAAATTTTCTTAAAGACCAAATGAAAAATTGTGATGTACTAAAAAAGGTCCCAGCCTGTCGAGAATATCTAGCAAGAATATTTAAGGTAGATTATTGTTATATTAAATTTTTATATAAAAGACAACTATGAGTTTCTTTTAATTTTTTTTTTATGAACAGGACTTAACACTGCATAAAAGACCAATTGTGAAAGAACGAACTCCCAATACGCCCAGAGTTATTTACATTGCCGGAGGTTATTTACGAAATAGCTTAGATACTCTTGAAGGATACAATGTTGATGATAAGATATGGATATCATTACCGAGACTAACAGTACCACGATCTGGATTAGGTGGAGCATTCCTTAAAGTATTGAACACATTTTCATTTTTTTACCTTTCTATAACAATCAAACATATTTGATAACACGTTGTTTACCATATATTTAGGGAACATTTTATGCAGTTGGTGGAAGAAATAATTCTCCAGGTTCATCTTATGATTCTGACTGGGTTGACAGATATAACCCTATAACAGAATCATGGAGACCGTGTTCACCGATGTCAGTTCCTCGAAATCGCGTGAGTTAAATTAAAAAAAAATAAGTATAAATTTAGTATGTTTATACATTTGCGAAATGGAAATATTAATCGTATTGCCTATTTTATAATTTAAATAGTTTTTATCTTTAGGTGGGTGTAGCAGTAATGGACGGTCTCTTATACGCTGTTGGTGGTTCAGCGGGTTCCGAATATCATAATAGTGTTGAATAGTATGTAGACATTATATGCATTTTTCAAATACGATGTACATACTTGATATATTTTATACCTTTTATTGTATATTATTACCATATGGTTATTATTTTTTAATTAGCTATGACCCAGAAGATGATTGTTGGACTACAGTAAAGCCAATGCATTTCAAACGTCTAGGTGTAGGAGTTGCTGTTGTTAACAGGTTTGAGTTTTTTTATAATTGGTTTATATATAGTTAATGAAACATTATTATACTATATTATATTATATATATAATAACTAATTATTATAATTATTTTCAGGTTACTTTACGCGATTGGTGGTTTTGATGGAAAAGAACGTCTCTCAAGTGTGGAATGTTATCATCCTGAAAATAATGATTGGACAATGGTACATCCAATGCATACAGCACGAAGTGGATCCGGTAATAAGACAATAATAGTATTATTCACATCACTTAATATGCATTGGACGTTTTACTAACTAGTTTCTTACAATCCTTGTTTTAGGAGTAGCAGCCTTAAATCAATATATTTATGTCGTTGGTGGTTATGATGGAATGCGTCAACTTTCATCTGTAGAAAGGTATAAAGAGTACATAAAATAATTTCAAGTAATAAAATATATGTATAGTAATACGAAATAACAATATTTCCTATAACAGATATGATACCGAAAGAAATACCTGGGAGTACGTTGCCAGTATTCAAATTGCCAGAAGTGCTTTATCACTGACTGTTTTAGATGGGAAACTATATGCTATGGGTACCTAATTTTACAGCAAATATTAATAGTATAATATTATTATTAGTAAAAATATACCGAAATTTCTTTTAATTCAGGTGGTTATGACGGTCAATCATTCTTGAGCATAGTCGAAGTATACGATCCCGGCTCTAATGCTTGGGAAGAAGGTCAACCGCTTACTTCTGGTAGATCAGGACATGCGTCAGCGGTTTCTTATCACCATAGCTGCCCTCTCTTTGGTGATGGTGAAGGAGAGGCCGGACCTTGTCCAGGATCAGACGATTGGCATCGAAATGAGCATCATCGTGACCATGGCAGATTAGGTTCATCGGGACATTCCAATTCACCAGGCCCTGGTTTTTCAGGTCATAGAAATGAACACTCGGGGGCATTTCCACCATCTGTTGACTGCATGGAAACAGAATTAATAACATGTAGAAATAACCCCGATACATATCCAGATATGACAATATCAAAAGCGCACGATTGCAAATTAGGCCATAGACAATACGTAAATGCAATGACATTTATAAGAAATTATGTTACTCCAAAGTGCAGCTTTTCATTATTAAGTAAATGTAAAAGTAATACGGAACTAAATGACAAGAACTTTAAATGAATTCTTTCATTATTATTAATTTTAATTAAATACTGACCAATAGTTTACAATCCTACATTCTACATTGGATGAGTTCTAATCAGTGTTGCTATATAGAAAATTATACAATTAAGGAGATTATGTTTTTAAATTTAGTAGCTTTTAGAAACATGGTTTATATCTATGTTTATAATATTTTAAATGAAATGGTTATGCATGTTTTAAAGTAAAATTTCAGTTTTAATTTTGTAAAACAACTGATAAATTGTATGTAATTATTTTTTTCTTAAACAATTCTTTTTATTAACAAACTTTTCACACTAAAGTTTTAAAAATAGCTTATATATTATTTGATTAAAAATAATATGTTATTAAAATATAATATATATAGTCAAAGTTACGATAGATCGGCGGTGACTTATACTTAAAAAAGGTTATAAGAGCGGTATAAATCTCTAATACGATAATGAATTTTATCTTATTCGTTTCTATATACATCATAAAAAAATAAGTGAGTCAGTGCTTTTTAGTTATATCGACAGTTTATACCCCACAACTTGTTTTACGTATAAGTCGCCGCCGATCTATCGTAACTTTGACTATATGTATATATTACATATATGAAATAGTACGTAAAACATTAGTAGATTTTTTTTAAAATATTTATTTGAGTGCATCCAGTTAGTAAATTTTATTTCGTCGAATTTTATGTTTATGTTATCAATGTTAAAAAATGGAGAATCAAAAAAAAACTTTAAACTGATGATCTCGAAAACCATGCGACTTTTACTGAGGGCATGTTAGACTTATTCGATGCGTCCGAGGGAGGTCTACCTCCGGTGTCAGTGTGACGTATTCCTTTATATTCAATATTAACATACATAAAACTTCTACGAACTTCTGATATTTAGTGAAAACAGATTCGTGGACCTAGGAAATCATTATAAATAAATGCATAGCATAAGCTTTCACTATATAGAAAAATACACATTATTTATATCTGCAATTAATTTAGAAAACTTGTAGATCAATTTAAAATGTAATAATCTCTTACAATAACAGAAAATTTAGCAACACTGATTCTTGTAACAATTCATTTTGCTTTAATTTACTTTACTATTTACTAACTCAACGAAAAGTTTGAAACAGAATTTACAAGTTTTAGGATTCTATTTTTTGATTAAAAATGATCATTGAAATTAGAAATTATAAATAGATCTCTAAAAAACTTTCTGAGAGATTTGAGCTTCTGTATAACGTCCAGTTAAAAATCGAAATTGTAAATAAAGCGGCATTGTATGCAGTGGTACTTCGGATTACGAACCTAAATCGTGCTTAGACTACGTTCTTTGAACACTTTGACTATGTTCGTAACTCGAAAGGTTCGTACCGAAACAGTTTTTTAATATAAATCCAATTAATTCGTTCGCCCATCCCAGAAGCATCACTTGTATTCGGCGTTTTCGCCACTAAATCGCCGTGCAAAAGTAAAGCTTTCTCGCATTACTCGTTAAGGACTCGTTAACACTATCTCGAACAAACTGAAAACTTATTAATGAAAACATTAATTCAAACTAGCAATAATTTTTCTAATTCTTTTATACTTGAGATCTGTGCTTTGATAACATCTCTTTTTTAAAAACTCTTAGCCACATCAATTGATCATTCTTTAAGATAGTACAGATTATAGATTTAGTCACGTCGTGCTGTTTGGCGAGATCAGAAACACGAACACCATTTTCATGTTTAGTTATTATTTTCCTCTTCGTTTGTGTGTACTGTAATAGTACACTTATGCTTCTTTACACCACTAACACTTCACTTTCTTAGACCACGTTCATACTTGCCTGCTCGAGTCGGTGATAGGACTCAGCATCGGAAATAGGCCAACGTTAAATAAATTAAATAATAAAAAAAGTAATAATCATAAAGCAAAATCTGTTGTTTTAAGACAAGGACGCCACCATTATATTATTCATGTACTAAGTTTAAAAGTAATACCATTTCTGTACGTAATTACTCCTCGCTATCGCAGTTATGTATATTCTTCTATACATATAAAATATTTTGTAATAAATAAATCGGATTTTTTAATAAATTGTATTATAATTATAAATGTAAAATTTCCGATTTATATACATAAAATATTTTACATAAAGAATTTCGTTTTATTTAGTCAAAATATTTCATATAAAATATTTTACCTAAGTGTTAAGTAAAATATTTCGGATCTTTTAGTAAAATGTTTAATGTATTCTTTACATTTTGTGACATTACAACAAAAATTGTATATAGATATACTTCTCCTTCGGTGAGTAATTAGTTGAATCGAGATGTTATTCAAATGTAACTTATTCCTTTTAAATTAGTATTTTTAACCTTAGATAAAATTGTTTTCCATTTTTTATTTCCGTAATTCAAATAATTCCTGTTTACAAAAACTTAAGTACAAATATTTTGGTTTTGTTTATTTATTGAACCAAAAATAAGGTTCCTTAATTAAGTTAAAATACTTGTAATATTATATTAAAATTACATTATATTAAAAAGACAGTATATATATATTTATATTAGATTATTAATTGTATCCATTAGTTTTATAATATTTTTACAACATTGACTATAAAATACAATTTTAAATCATTATTATAAACTTCCAACAAGAAGTTCGACTAGATGTGATAATTTATTACAATATTTTATAATGTGCTTGGAATTCTTTAAGTATTCTGTTTTGTGTGTTTCTGTGGCGAGCGGTTTGAAAACGGCATATCAACATTTTGTATTTGTACAGTCCATTTGTCTACTGTATTAAGACCTGGATATTAAATAGAACAGTAAACTATTTTGTGATGGTTATAATCTTATGGACTAATTTTTAATTGGAAGAATAACGAAATGGTTTTCTCTACATGTATAAGCAATATTAAAGTGCAATAAATTTATAAATAATAATCGTTAGTTAAAATAGGAATGTATATTTGTAAAATATACACATTACCAAATAATAATTAGTTCAGCCGATGTAGCCCCTTAATGGAATGCAATTAGACTTGTAGTGTGCCATTGTATTTTAAGTCAAGATTAAAGATATTTGTTGCTAGATGTGTATGCCGTACATAAAATGTATATATGTTAAGAATAACTATAACAATAATTTATTAAATTGATTTGTATATAAGTTTTTATACAAATAAAACAACTTTATCGATTATTTGTTTTTTTATTTTTGTAATTTATTTTAATGAGTACTCTAGTTTGTGACAGATTACTTAATTATAGATTTTAGATCTTTAAATAACTTATTAATAACCTTCACAATTTTTTTTTGTGTCCATAACTTAGCTGCTTGCTGACCTACATTGAATTTAATTACAGTATTTTTCTGCATTATTACGTTCGATTAGGCTTGTACTCACAATCAAAGATTGCTTATAGATTGAAAAATTTCAGAAAATATTATTGTTTGTTATCATTTACTTTCAAATAAGATTCGGTAATGATGAATTCATTTTCGTTATCTCAAGGATTTAAGTAGTAATTATTCTATATTCGGGTTCAAATTCTGTATATTCATTATATGGAATTTAGGATTCACTTGCAACTGAAGTTCAATTTGCTAAAATCACAACGCTCAGTTACAATTTATTTATATTCAGTGAAAATTCTAGTAACTTGTATCCAGTGAAATTTAAATCAAATATTTATCTCAGACGCCTGATCCACAGGCAATAATCAATACACAAAATCTGTTAAGTAATTTTCTACTGTGATTGAGGATTGCGTGATTGTTATAAAAGTTAATAAACACTATAGTGTTTATTTTGAATGTACTTAGTAACTTTATTACTCGTACTTTATTTAATATTAATATTTATCTTTATTTAATATACATTATTATATTTAATAGAATTATGATTATTTTTTTATATTTCGTAAGTTGAACTTATATTTAAGGCTAAAACTCGGTAAGTGGGAATGGCACTTAACGATGAAACATACGAGTAAATAAAATATATTTTTTATAATGTTGGAAAAATATTCCAATTTTCATAATAGTTCATAAAGAAATGAAAAATGTATTTAAAAAGAGTTTGAAGAAGAGTTAAAAAATATATTTTATAACTTTCGCAACCTGCGATGTTTTCATATCATTTAATTTTTACGATCGATTGAAAATGGCAACATCAACATTGTTAACAATTTGATATTTTGTAAAGAAATATCTCCTTAGTTTTAGCGTCTTTGAATTTTTCCGTAAATTTTCTGGAAATCCATTATTTCGGAAAAACTGAATAGAGATGCAGTTTATATAAATGTAGAATCTTCAACAGGAACAAAGTAATTCTCCATCTTAATAGGAAGCTTATTTAAGGTAACTGAGAGCATTCAGTAAGGCGGGAAAATTAACTACATATAAATAAAATTAAAAATTAAAAATAGTCAGGCAATATGTTAGTATATTAAAATTGTTTCTCAATTTTAAGTGGTAAAAATTTCTTATAGAAATATTAGACTATTCACACTCAATACTATCTATAGTTAAGGAGAAGATTTCCTACTTAGGGGTTTCTGGAAGAAAACTAGAAGTGTACCTGATTTTCTCCTCGATATGAAGCAACAGAACGTGTGGTATACGTATAACTAATACGCTAAACAATTAATATTTAATAACGTAATTTAAATAAATCACTTGACTACCAATAAACTATTGTACACTCCACATAAACGCTGGAAGTTGCAAGTCAGTCAGCCGCAGGCACTCCACTATTTAAATGGTGGTTTTTCATAAGTGTTTTACAATTGATTTTTAAGTTTTAACTTTAACAATTGCCTCTTTTGGGGTGAGAATTAGGCTTCAGTCTAATCAGTCAAGGGTTAATGTAGTGCTCTGCATACCTGCATGGGGTTGTTCTCATCGAGAAAGAATTTCGTTAATTTACTGCGTATGTTCTTTAGTTGATTCAATGCATCACAGTCAGAGGCTTGCTACCTAAAATGATTTCTGTAAATGGTTCACATAACTTTGCGTCGAAACTGTGGAGATGATCCAAATTATTCAATAATCTTGAAAAACTGGGAAGATTTCCATTTCTTTTTTACAGAATATTTTGAAACAATTATTAAGAATACCTTTTATATTTTAAAGTATTAGTATTTTCTTCTTTTTTTTTAATGTAATTTATTTAACGTCGGCTTATTTTCGATGCTGCTCTTATCACCGACGACCTCGTACTATGTTGCCAGTATTATGATATTGTGGCCGCATATATGTGAAGAAAACCGCTGCCTAATAAGTTTACGATTATGTATGTACATAATTAATTTAATTTGACAAAAACAAAACCCAGAAAATACAACTCTGGTACGGAATCCCCCCGAAGACACGGCACTTAGTGTCAAGCATCAATGCTCTCTATATACGTATTTTTTAAACTAGTTATTTATGATTAAAAATCTCAAAGCCCTGGGACTGAATTTCTGAATCGCACGCTAAAATGTATGTGTATAATTATGTTACATATAAAAACATTAATATAATTATTAATAATATATTAAATTAAATGAAGGTTTTGACGTATTGATGTTTTTAGCACTTAGATGTTAGGTTGAACACCTCTGTTGTATTTGCAAGTGATGCTTTTTGGACTTTGTAGTGCACAGATTGTCCTTACTTAACAATTACATGGTGAATAAGTAATTTAATTAGACGAATTAATGCGCGGAGCAGAACGGTGCTTAAGCGTGTATGTATTTTTACAATTAGAACGCAATGTGGTTTGACATTGAGGGAATATGTTCAGCAATCTATACGGTTCACCATCAACGTGTTACGGCGAAGTCACATATTAAATTCCCCGCGAAGATAATTACAATAGAACCAGTTCAAACAATTGCACCTCTACGTTTTATTGCTAGCTACTTTTTTTCTCTACTAGTTTTTATTAAAACATATTCTTAATGTAATTGACGACGTGTAGCGCTAAGCGTATCGCGTTCTGCCATTTTCATTTCTACGGAGCTTTATTCATGTATAACACCTCCCAGTACGAAGAACACCCAATTAAAAAAAGACTGACCTGTAGTAATTGCTAATTATGTAACTTATTTACAAAGCTAACGGCCTTGTCAGAGATACAATATTATGTCAAGAATGAAACCGGTATTTTCCTATTTCTTTCGTATATAATAAATACTGTTCATTTCCTTGATTTATTTTCAAAGTGTGTCTAATTTAGCTCAATTCTTTATCAGATACCCGTGTTCAATCAGTTAATCTAAAATAATTTTCATGTAAGTACTTTATAACTACTAAATTACAGTTTATTGTGACTAATTAATTGGACATTTGTGGTCCTGATAGTCTAATTTATCAATATATAGTACAATTTTATAGGAATTGAAGCGTGGTTTACTCCAAAAATTAATTAATTCAAAGTATGTACTGTACATGGGATAAAACGTGGTAGCGCCTAATATTTACAGTTAGCTCTTTTAATTTATCAACTGTAAAATGCTAGCACAATGATATTCCTTTCTTTCTTATGGATAGATCGGATATGTCTCTTCCCAGCCACCTTTTCAATGTAATCTGAATTGGAAGTGCAATGTTATATTATCACACTTTGAAAATTCAGTATATACGGTTAATGAATAATAAAGTACATATTCAGTTATTTAATTTATGTCCTTCTTTCATCATTCCCGCTAAACGCATTTGCATATATTTAAGGTTTATTGAACATATATACATAACATGTCACATAATATTTTTTTTCTATATAAATATAATGTAAAGTTACATAATAAAAGTTATTTTTCGACATTTATTTACATTTTCGATCATTTACGTTAATAATGCTTTTTATGCAAGATTATTTATTGTTATTATGTACATAATACATAAATAAAACAATATTTCATATTATAAATAAAATCGTCAAATGGCGTGACCCACAGAAGACACAACAATACAACGCTTTTCATCCTTATCATTGCCCAGATTCGGCTCTGTTTCTTGTTTATGTTTACAATTTTTGTAATAACTCTCTGAAAATAGAAAAGGATCAAAATGTGACTCGATGTTGATGTTTAACAAAGTTTCGAAATTAAAAATAAAGTTGAATTACCCCTCAAATTGTTGATGTGTAACAATTTATTTAAATGGCTGTTATTATGGTTTAATTTTAAATTCACTTAAGTCATAAAAATAGCCATAAAGATCTGCGATAAAAGTTTTGCAAAATATCAACCTTTATGGTTACCACCGGTATGTCATTGTTTTACTCATTTGCATATTTGTGATTGTTTTTTAAATATTTTGATGAGCCGCCTGCCTGTACGAGTACACATGGTAAACAGAACACAATGCAAGGAACGGGAATGATTCTGATGACATTGACAACACGGCATGACAGATGTTGCACGGCTAACTTAATGTGATGATTTGCATTTTGAAATTTATCTTTACGCATAACGAGGCCAGGCGTTGTTCAGTATTCACATTCAGAACAGTCATTCAAATTATTAATTATTACCAAATACTCACACTTAATTAATATTCAAGAATGCTTATTAAAAATAAATTAGGTCAAAACTTTTATTATATAATTTTTATTTTATTAATTAAAGTGTTTTTCACGAAAAAGCATTTTTTTACGAAAGTATTTTAAAAACCTAGACTTGTCATAAATAAACTGATAGAATCTGGCATCGGAATTATCTTTGTCGCTGAATACTTCTTGTATCCAAAGTAGTGTACTCTATATTTGAAATGAAACAGGTGTCAAAAAATCATTCATTCAGGCGATTAGGTGAAACCACTTTAAAAAATCTGACTACCGGTTAAACACACGTGTACCTAAGGTTTATCTAACGCAACAGTTCTATCACATACTCATAAAACTTCTTAAATCCCCTTTTTAAGGATAAAAAAGTCTTTTTCAAAGATTATTGGATTTTAGAATAAAATAAGATCCTTTTTGATTAACTATTACTAGGTTTTGCTTAAGTGAAATATAACATAAATGTAAGCTATCATCCATGATTTGTGTTTTGTGAGTTTAGTCATTTTGTATTTAAAAATACTATTTTATCTGGTCCTTCTAATGTCTTATGTATATCTAAACATCAAAACAAAATTTCATTAATTTTTCTCGTGGACGTAAGTATGAATATAATAAAAAATATTCAGTTGTATTTTGGATCACTATATTTATACTAGCTCTTCGCCCCATGGCATGGCAATGGGTGTGTATTATACGTTTGTTATAAAAAGATGAAAATAAGAGCGATGAAAATTTGTTTGATAATCCTTATTTCTTATTTGTCTAATTTTTAATAGAGTAATATCCGCTACAAGTTAAATTGATAAACGGTTAAATTTAAATTTAAAATATGTACAATTTTCTGGCTTTTTTGTAATCTTTTCTATATTTATAGGCTGTTTTCAAATATAAAAGTTTATTTGTTTTTCATGGATTAATGCAACACATTAAACATTAATGCTTTGTAGGTTTCTATGCGACCTTTTTTAAATTCATGGACATTTTCTTCTAGAGAAAATTTAGCATCTTTGAATACTTTTGATACAGTTATATCCACTAAACATTAAGAAGACGAACTGTGTTAATAAATTTAAAATATCTCAACATTTGTGGATTTTATAAGGGTTTCTAAAAATTCATGGACTTTTTTTTAAAAAAAAAAGTTATTGATTTCTTAATATCTTTTGATGCAGTTATATGCTTTAGGCTTTAAGAAGACGAACTGTGTTAAAAAATTTAAAATATCTCAACATTTGTGGATTTTATAAGGGTTTCTAAAAATTCATGGACTTTTTTTTTTTTAAAAAAAGTTATTGATTTCTTAATATCTTTTGATGCAGTTAGATGCTTTAGGCTTTAAGAAGACGAACTGTGTTGAAAAATTTAAAATATCTCAACATTTGTGGATTTTATAAGGGGTTCTAAAAATTCATGGACTTTTAAAAAAAAAAATTATTATTGATTTCTTAATATCTCTTGATGCAGTTAGATGCTTTAGGCTTTAAGAAGACGAACTGTGTTAATAAATTTAAAATATCTTAACTATTTTTGATTTTATCAGGGTTTCTAAAAATTCATGGACTTTTTTTTTTAAAAAAAGTTATTGATTTCCTAATATCTTTTGATGCAGTTAGATGCTTTAGGCTTTAAGAAGACGAACTGCATTAAAAAATTTAAAATATCTCAACATTTGTGGATTTTATAAGGGGTTCTAAAAATTCATGGACTTTTAAAAAAAAAATATATTATTGATTTCTTAATATCTCTTGATGCAGTTAGATGCTTTAGGCTTTAAGAAGACGAACTGTGTTAATAAATTTAAAATATCTTAACTATTTTTGATTTTATCAGGGTTTCTAAAAATTCCTGGACTTTTTTTCAAAAAAGAAATTATTGATTTCTTAGTATCTTTTGATGCAGTTATATGCTTTAGGCTTTAAGAAGACGAACTGTGTTAAAAAATTTAAAATATCTCAACATTTGTGGATTTTATAAGGTGTTCTAAAAATTCATAAACTTTTAAAAAAAAAAATATATTATTGATTTCTTAATATCTCTTGATGCAGTAAAATGCTTTAGGCTTTAAGAAGACGAACTGTGTTAAAAAATTTAAAATATCTCAACATTTGTGGATTTTATAAGGGTTTCTAAAAATTCATGGACTTTTCTTTTTTAAAAAAAAGTTATTGATTTCTTAATATCTTTTGATGTAGTTATATGCTTTAGGCTTTAAGAAGACGAACTGTGTTGAAAAATTTAAAATATCTCAACATTTGTGGATTTTATAAGGGGTTCTAAAAATTCATGGACGTTTTTTTCAAATTTTTTTTTATTGATTTCTTAATATTTTTTGATGCAGTTAGATGCTTTAAGCTTTAAGAAGACGAACTGTGTTAAAAAATTTAAAATATCTCAACATTTGTGGATTTTATAAGGGTTTCTAAAAATTCATGGACTTTTTTTCAAAAAAAATAATTATTGATTTCTTAATATCTCTTGATGCAGTTAGATGCTTTAGGCTTTAAAAAGACGAACTGTGTTAAAAAATTTGAAATATCTTAACATTTGTGGATTTTATAAGGGTTTCTAAAAATTCATGGACTTTTTTTTCAATTTTTTTTTTATTGATTTCTTAATATCTTTTGATGCAGTTATATGCTTTAGGCTTTAAGAAGACGAACTGTGTTAAAAAATTTAAAATATCTCAACATTTGTGGATTTTATAAGGGTTTCAAAAAATTCATGGACTTTTTTTTCAATTTTTTTTTTATTGATTTCTTAATATTTTTTGATGCAGTTAGATGCTTTAGGCTTTAAGAAGACGAACTGTGTTAAAAAATTTAAAATATCTCAACATTTGTGGATTTTATAAGGGTTTCAAAAAATTCATGGACTTTTTTTTCAATTTTTTTTTTATTGATTTCTTAATATTTTTTGATGCAGTTAGATGCTTTAGGCTTTAAGAAGACGAACTGTGTTAAAAAATTTAAAATATCTCAACATTTGTGGATTTTATAAGGGTTTCTAAAAATTCATGGACTTTTTTTCAAAAAAAATAATTATTGATTTCTTAATATCTCTTGATGCAGTTAGATGCTTTAGGCTTTAAAAAGACGAACTGTGTTAAAAAATTTGAAATATCTTAACATTTGTGGATTTTATAAGGGTTTCTAAAAATTCATGGACTTTTTTTTCAATTTTTTTTTTATTGATTTCTTAATATCTTTTGATGCAGTTATATGCTTTAGGCTTTAAGAAGACGAACTGTGTTAAAAAATTTAAAATATCTCAACATTTGTGGATTTTATAAGGGTTTCAAAAAATTCATGGACTTTTTTTTCAATTTTTTTTTTATTGATTTCTTAATATTTTTTGATGCAGTTAGATGCTTTAGGCTTTAAGAAGACGAACTGTGTTAAAAAATTTAAAATATCTCAACATTTGTGGATTATATAAGGGTTTCTAAAAACTCATGGACTTTTTTTCAAAAAAAATAATTATTGATTTCTTAATATCTCTTGATGCAGTTAGATGCTTTAGGCTTTAAGAAGACGAAGTGTGTTAAAAAATTTAAAATATCTCAACATTTGTGGATTTTATAAGGGTTTCTAAAAATTAATGGACTTTTTTTTCAATTTTTTTTTTATTGATTTCTTAATACCTTTTGATGCAGTTATATGCTTTAGGCTTTAAGAAGACGAACTGTGTTAAAAAATTTAAAATATCTCAACATTTGTTGATTTTATAAGGGTTTCAAAAAATTCATGGACTTTATTTTCAATTTTTTTTTTATTGATTTCTTAATATCTTTTGATGCAGTTAGATGCTTTAGGCTTTAAGAAGACGAACTGTGTTAAAAAATTTAAAATATCTCAACATTTGTGGATTTTATAAGGGTTTCAAAAAATTCATGGACTTTTTTTTCAAATTTTTTTTTATTGATTTCTTAATATTTTTTAATGCAGTTATATACGTTAAGCTTTAAGAAGGCGAACTGTTTTAACAGATTTGAAATATCTATAGTTTTGTGGATTTTAAAAGGGTTTTATAAAAAATATTTTTACATTTTAAACATCTTATAAAATCCACAAAAGCTGAGATATTTTAAATTTATTGACACAGTTCGTCTTCTTAAAGCCTAAAGCATATAACTGCATCAAAAGATATTAAGAAATCAATAATTTTTCTTTTTGAAAAAAAAGTCCATGAATTTTTAGAACCCCTTATAAAATCGAAAGTATTTAAAATATTACAATTTTTTTAATGCAGTTCGTCTTCTTAAACATAAATGAATATAACTGCATCAAAAAATATTAAGAAATCAATAATTTTTCTTTTTGAAAATAAAGTCCATGAATTTTTAGAACCCCTTATAAAATCGAAAGTATTTAAAATATTTCAAATTTTTTAATGCAGTTCGTCTTCCTAAACATAAATGGATATAACTGCATCAAAAAATATTAAGAAATCAATAATTTTTCTTTTTGAAAAAAAAGTCCATGAATTTTTAGAACCCCTTATAAAATCGAAAGTATTTAAAATATTACAATTTTTTTAATGCAGTTCGTCTTCTTAAACATAAATGGATATAACTGCATCAAAAAATATTAAGAAATCAATAATTTTTCTTTTTGAAAAAAAAGTCCATGAATTTTTAGAACCCCTTATAAAATCGAAAGTATTTAAAATATTTCAAATTTTTTAATGCAGTTCGTCTTCTTAATTGTAAATGAATATAACTGCATCAAAAGATATTAAGAAATCAATAATTTTTCTTTTTGAAAAAAAAGTCCATGAATTTTTAGAACCCCTTATAAAATCGAAAGTATTTAAAATATTTCAAATTTTTTAATGCAGTTCGTCTTCTTAATTGTAAATGACTATAACTGCATCAAAAGATATTAAGAAATCAATAATTTTTCTTTTTGAAAAAAAAGTCCATGAATTTTTAGAATCCCTTATAAAATCCACAAAAGTTGAGATATTTCAAATTTATTGACACAGTTCGTCTTCTTAAAGCCTAAAGCATATAACTGCATCAAAAAATATTAAGAAATCAATAATTTCTCTTTTTGAAAAAAAAGTCCATGAATTTTTAGAACCCCTTATAAAATCGAAAGTATTTAAAATATTTCAAATTTTTTAACACAGTTCGTCTTCTTAATCAAAAATGAATATAACTGCATCAAAAAATATTAAGAAATCAATTAGTTTTCTTCTTGAAAAAAAAAGTCCATGAATTTTTAGAACCCCTTATAAAATCGAAAGTATTTAAAATATTTCAAATTTTTTAACACAGTTCGTCTTCTTAAACATAAATGGATATAACTGCATCAAAAAATATTAAGAAATCAATAATTTTTCTTTTTGAAAAAAAAGTCCATGAATTTTTAGAATCCCTTATAAAATCCACAAAAGTTGAGATATTTCAAATTTATTAACACAGTTCGTCTTCCTAAAGCCTAAAGCATCTAACTGCATCAAAAAATATTAGGAAATCAATAATTTTTCTTTTTGAAAAAAAAGTCCATGAATTTTTAGAACCCCTTATAAAATCGAAAGTATTTAAAATATTTCAAATTTTTTAACACAGTTCGTCTTCTTAATTATAAATGAATATAACTGCATCAAAAGATATTAAGAAATCAATAATTTCTCTTTTTGAAAAAAAAGTCCATGAATTTTTAGAATCCCTTATAAAATCGAAAGTATTTAAAATATTTCAAATTTTTTAATGCAGTTCGTCTTCTTAATTATAAATGAATATAACTGCATCAAAAGATATTAAGAAATCAATAATTTTTCTTTTTGAAAAAAAAGTCCATGAATTTTTAGAATCCCTTATAAAATCGAAAGTATTTAAAATATTTCAAATTTTTTAATGCAGTTCGTCTTCTTAATTATAAATGAATATAACTGCATCAAAAGATATTAAGAAATCAATAATTTGTCTTTTTGAAAAAAAAGTCCATGAATTTTTAGAATCCCTTATAAAATCGAAAGTATTTAAAATATTTCAAATTTTTTAATGCAGTTCGTCTTCTTAATTAAAAATGAATATAACTGCATCAAAAAATATTAAGAAATCAATTAGTTTTCTTTTTGAAAAAAAAAGTCCATGAATTTTTAGAATCCCTTATAAAATCCACAAAAGTTGAGATATTTCAAATTTATTGACACAGTTCGTCTTCTTAAAGCCTAAAGCATATAACTGCATCAAAAAATATTAAGAAATCAATAATTTTACTTTTTGAAAAAAAAGTCCATGAATTTTTAGAATCCCTTATAAAATCCACAAAAGTTGAGATATTTCAAATTTATTAACACAGTTCGTCTTCTTAAAGCCTAAAGCATCTAACTGCATCAAAAAATATTAGGAAATCAATAATTTTTCTTTTTGAAAAAAAAGTCCATGAATTTTTAGAACCCCTTATAAAATCGAAAGTATTAAAAATATTTCAAATTTTTTAATGCAGTTCGTCTTCTTAATTATAAATGAATATAACTGCATCAAATAATATTAAGAAATCAATAATTTTACTTTTTGAAAAAAAAGTCCATGAATTTTTAGAACCCCTTATAAAATCGAAAGTATTTAAAATATTTGAAATTTTTTAACACAGTTTGTCTTCTTAATTATAAATGAATATAACTGCATCAAAAGATATTAAGAAATCAATAATTTTTCTTTTTGAAAAAAAAGTCCATGAATTTTTAGAATCCCTTATAAAATCCACAAAAGTTGAGATATTTCAAATTTATTAAAACAGTTCGTCTTCTTAAATATAAACGCATATAATTGCGTCAAAAAATATTAAGAAATCAATAATTTTTATTTTTAAAGAAAAAGTCCATGAATTTTTAGAACCCCTTATAAAATCTAAAATAGTTAAAATATTTCAATTTTTTTAACACAGTTCGTCTTCTTAAACATAGCATAAATAGATATAACTGCATCAAAAAATATTAAGAAATCAATAATTTTTCGTTTTGAAAAAAAAGTCCATGAATTTTTAGAATCCCTTATAAAATCTAAAATAGTTAAGATATTTCAAATTTTTTAACACAGTTCGTCTTCTTAATTACAAATGAATATAACTGCATTAAAGAATATTAAAAAATAAGTAATTTTTCTTTTTGAAAAAAAATCCATGAATTTTAAGAACGCCTTATAAAATCCAGAAAAATTAAGATATTTCAAATTTATTAACATAGTTCGTTTTTTTAAAGTTTAGTGGATATAACTGTATCAAAAGTTTTCAAAGATCCTAAATTTTCTCTAGAAGAAAATGTCCATGGATTTAAAAAAGGTCGCATAGAAACCTACAAAGCATTAATGTTTAAAGTGTTGCATTAAACCATGAAAAACAAATAAACTTTTATATTTGAAAACAGCCTATAAATATAGAAAAGATTACCAAAAAGATAGAAAATAGTATATATTTTAAATTTTAATTTAACCGTTTATTAATTTAACGTGTAGCGGATATACTCTATTAAAAATTAGACAAATAAGAAAGAAGGATTATCAAACAAATTTTCATCGCTGTAGAAGTTTCTCTTTCTATAACAAACGTATAATGCACACCCATTGCCATGCAATGGGGCGAAGAGCTAGTCTACTATTATAATAGTTCAGGTGTATGTTTATATTCTTATATGTTCAGGCATTTTTTATGGATTTTATTTAATATTATTATTATTTTATTTATTTCAAACTCCTATACCTTTTACAAATTTTGTAGTTTTCTTAAAATCGAGACTGAAAAAATTCTTAAGAACTCTATCTCCATAAATCTACATAAGATCTAAATATCTCTCAAGTAGTGCTAATATGTCAATATTTACTTATTAAATTTGAGGTATATTTATTAACACAAATAATGAATAGAAACACTTAACAATATATATATATATCAACTATATAACATATAATACAGTAGTCGGCGCTCGAAGTGTTACCAATTGAACGATCCTGTAGCAACGAAACGGTTAATGACAGCGCGCTCATTTTTTGATAAGCAACAGAGTTATTGCTTTGTATTTGGCTGAATCGCTACCAGCCATTGTTAATGAGCTCCAATATTTACATGTGTAACATTACATGTTACAATGATACTGTAGCATCAAAAAACGCCATGGAGGGGAACATCCGAAAACAGCAACATCGCCAGAAATGGTTCCAAAGGTTTCCGAAGGCAATGGATGATCCCTAAACCACACTACTAAACTAAACTATATAATCAATTAAACTTGATAATAATTAAGTCAAGCAAGGGTCGGGAATGGAACCCGAATATACAGCAGTCTGGCGTAAAGTAGCAATAACATCTCGACTGCTGTATATTTTATTTACCGTGGTCAAATAACATATAGGAGTATTGCTACTACACATGGTTCTTAAAATAATGTGTATCTGCAGTATACAGTATTGTTTTTATTGTTTCAATTAAGTTGATATCCTCCAAAATTGTAAACCAACAAGAATGGTAATTGTGTAATAATTTAGAAGAGTATATAAGCTGCTCCATTTATTTCTTTCAGTTCTTACTCCGTCAATGTTGTGACACATCGGTCGTTAATCAGTGTGTGCTCATATGTTTGCATCTACCTGCTAATTACCATCTACCTGCAACTTGTCCATTGATTTAATCGTTCACCGCATAATTGCACTTGACTTTCAACGACAAGCTGTAACAGTACTGTGCCTGTGTCTGTGCCTGAGCCTATCTTTAACAAGTAAGTGATAATACATATCTTATATATTTTGTTCCAGGTGTATGTTTATGTTTGGTACCTTGAAAACGGCTCATAAGATTTCTTTTTTAATGTATATTTTGAATGAGCTATGATTTAGTATACTCGTATATATATTGGTGGATATGTTCCTTAAAATTGAAAAATGTATTCCAGTGGCGACGGTGAATGGTAAATCTAATTCTAAAATGTTAACATAGCGTTGAAATTAAATATGCAGATTTGCATTAAACTGTAACTAATGAATATAAATAAAAAGCATTATTTTTAGAGAGGTGTGGGCAGGGGAAAGGCCTGAGATAAAATTTTTTTTTCTTTTTTTCTTGTGTAGTCATGAGCACGACCACCTTCTGGTGCCGGCTTATCGTTGAATTTTGGGACACCCTGTATATACGTAACTGTATTGAGCGGGAATATATCATTTATGTGGGGATTACAATGTATTATAAATGATGTATTAATTGGTATACGAGTATAATATAATAAAACGTTATGTTACAAATTATTATCATTAGCTCATTACCGTAGTGAGTAAAGTTCACCCGACGATTTTTTTTTATTCATTTGCGTAATTACAACTGGTCTAATGACCAACCAGCAATTTATCCATAACCAATACATGTACATAACATACCCTCAAAATAAATGATTAATAAATGTCAGATACTGGTCAGATACTGGTCAGATACTGGTCAGATTAAGTTGGAATAGTCAGTCACGGTTTGTCGTATTCATTACTCGTTTTCATATTAGAAAAAAAGTGATTTTCTTTGATAATTTGAAACGTGTAATAGATTGTCCTCGCATGTCGCATTACTGTCGCCTCCAGGCGGATTATATTTTCTCATCTCCTGCTCCTCTGTCTGCCAAAGAAAGAAACACTAGTATATAATAATTATGCATATCATTTGCATATGCGTATGCATATCATAGTGAAATGAATAATTTATTATTGTAATTTATCTTGAAGAATTGGATATTGCAAAATTGTATTAATTAATAGTAAAATGGTTTTATTATTATAAAAAATGCAAGCGTAGATTTGTGATAATTTATAAAAATAATAAAACAACGAGTATGTGTTGACAGTGAAGGATTTAGGCATAGGCCCATAAGGCCTAAGATTTGAAGGGCGATAAAATTTTAAAGACGACTATAATATAAAATCGAATAAGTTTTTCGTCGAATGTGAATCGTAATTAAAAATACCATGTCTTATGACCGTCAAGTTAAAATTAACTACTGGAAATAAGGATTAAATTATAATTGTTTAGGGTTAGGTTTTATTTGTTTTTTCGAATTGTTATTAAATTTAAATATAGAGAAATTTGAACGATATAGTATGATGGGATTTATAAATTAAACTCTTTTAATGTTGTCTGTTATAAAAAAGATATCAGTTTTGTGAGTTACTGAATGTAATAAAGTTTAAATTTTGTTTTACTGCGTAATATTCTTGTTGTTATCCTAGAAGTTGATGTCGTCAATAACTCGAGAAGTAATTTTATTTATTTTTCGTTTTGTATCACAACATTATTAAAATTTAATGGGTTGAAATAATAACTGCTATTGCTGTGACATTAGATTTAAATCTCTTTAGGCCTTGAACACACTGCGATTTTAACCTTAGCGGTTTTTTCTGGTGGCTTTGTAACACATAGAATATTAAAAACCCGTGGTGTGTGCATGCTCATATGATTCCATGTGTTACAAAACCACGCGGAAAAAACCACTGAAGTTTAAATCGCAGTGTGATCAAGGCTTAACGGTTTTCTTGTTTTACAACGAAGGTAAGAGGTAGTGGAGAAGAAGGTAAGGCAAGAATGACATCAAGAGCTCCGTCTTTTTTTGTAAATTTTTACCTCTTTAATTAATGAAAGGGGAAAAATTACTATTTTAATCAATAATAACTTCTAGAGAATTCTATTTGCATAAATGTTCAATACATTTATTTCCAACCCTAGTTCCTACAGGAAAACCCTACAAACAAGGTTGACAAGATTCGTATAGGATTCGTATTAGATTCGAACGGATCCGAATCGCATTAGAATCAAATAAGATTCGTACGAGATTTAGAGAAATTGTTTGTAGGGAATATGGAAAAAAATTAAATTCATATTTCGCAGTGTCAGCACGTGTTGTTCCGTCCTAAACGGATCAACCGGCACTGCATTTAAGAATATCATATATTTTTTTTCAATTTCTTATTATTAATTTATTACAGTACTTCCCCATGAAACTAGAAATTGACCTTCAAATCTACATATTCCTAATGTAAATTTACCCGTTTAAAAGAGTAAATCTAACTGACACACTGTCATATATTATTTCCACTCTTCTTATTACAAAAGTGCCTAAATGAATTATTCATGAGCATGAAAAATTATAAAACAAATTTTTAAAGTGATATTCAAATGAGATTACGTAATATGTGCGATTGCAATTACATAATTTATTGCAGACCCGGAAACACATGCTACATATCTTGCTACCCTTGATAGCAGACGTACTTCACTTATAGTAAGTGCTGCTCTTGTAGCTTTCACTTTTCCAGCAATGTCATTGGATCTTTAAAGGATGTAATTAGTGCTGTTGCTATTCTCGTTCTAGTAGAGTTGATAAACGATTGAGCTACAATCTCTACAGTCTTCAAGAGAAACGTAACTTAAAATTATAGAGTCAAATAAACATAACAAACATAAATTGAGTGGACATTTCTCTGTTGCGCAGTTTTTTCATTCACTTCTTTACAGTCATCGTCATCATGGCCATTAACCTGAAAATCATTCTACTTTGATACGTTACTTACTATTTCTTTCTAATCATATGTAACACACTTAGCAGAAAGAGAATAAATAAGTTTAAGTCTATCTACAACGGTAACGAATATTTTGTTGAAACATCTATTTTTAAATATTACATTTGTCAATACTGCAAATAATTTTATTCTTTCTACTGCAATTGTCTATTTTAATTATAGATTTCTATCTACACTTTATTGGTCTTTAATTAATAATTATAATACGTATTGCTCAGACTTGTATAGTTATTGCAAGCTACTTAAAAAACAGTAAAAAGTTGTCGTTGTAAATTATAACCTTACATTTTGATCCATACGACCTTGAACCGACTTGGAATGTGAAGGATTTTTATTTTATATGCAGTTTGTGTAAAAGATTAACAAGATAGTGTGGATAATATACCGGTTGCAGCTTATTCTGCAACTATTTTAAACTAAATGCAGACTAAAGCGCCGTAATCACTGTGCGATTTTGGTTCATTAAAAAGAAGAATAAGATTAATTGAACGAGTTGACGTTTAACTGAAATTGATCACCAATTGAATTGAAATTTGTTTTTACTGTAATAACAAATATTGCGATATATCCATTTATAAATTAACAACAAAACATTTGAGGGATTACAGTTTTAAAATGCTGCTGAATGCAGTTGTGAAAAATGGTGGTACATTATTATCACCACTTACTTATTCTAAAAGAATAATTGGGTTGTGGATCATAACTGAATTTATATAAAACTGCACTGTACGAGTATATTGATAAAGTTGCCTATCAAAACATATCATAGTCTGATCGGTACGCATAACGTCTGATCGGTAATCATATCAGACCATATTGCTGACCAAAACTTATCTTTGCGCCTGATAGTAAAATATCTTTCTGTTGTAAATTTGTGGAATTCTGTAAGATTTATCTTCTCCTTTAAAGTGAACATATCCTGTACATATCCACACTTTGCATAAAATATGTGACCTTTTTTCTTACGTTTAATTGAGATATGATTAAAGAAATATTAGTTATATTAAATGTAGTAACTTGCAACCACTCTGTACACACCTGCATAAATAATCAGTGAGTTTCACATAACGAGAAGATGAATTTCCAAATGTAGCATAAAATGTGTTTTACGATCTGATCGCGATGCAGCTGTTTTGGACTCGCTGTGGTTTTTATCAGAGCTGTGCCGATGATCCAGTTCACGTAGTAATAAGTCGCTGACAAAGTTGGTCAAGATCTGGCCAGACAAGGTCAAATAGTAATGAAATGAATTTTTTATTTTGAAATTGAAATCCTGCAATTTGCCCTTTGATGTTACTAAATAAAATTAATTTTTTCATTTAATAAAAAAGTACCAGACGGTTGGGTTAAATATACTGTTGACAATATTTCCGCTAAACACAAAACATGGACTTTACATTCAACGTTTCTTATATTTTTGATTATTTATGTATTTAGTAAGAAATTTCTTTTTATATGTGTAGGAATTTGTTAAAATGATTTTTCCAAAATTTTATTAAATTTTATTTTATGTCATTCTACCCACTAACTGTTTTTAAAAATATCGGTATCGCATTTTCTTCATGTTTGCATGTTTACAATTACTTGTTCTATTGTACTGCACTATTTCAAGAACCGAAAATAAATAGACTTGTTAATTAGAACCACTTCGTGTGTGAATTAGGGATGCCAATTCTTCTTAAAAAAAAATCAACTTTTTAATCGATTCGAATCGAAGTCTAAAGAATCGATTCAGAAAAAAATCGTAGTCTAGAAGAGCGATTTTTCGTTTCTTTTCGAGCTTTTATATAAAAAAGATACTAACCCAAAAGAAAACAATCTTTTATCAATTTCATTTTTATTAAATTTATAAAAAAATAAAAGCCTTTCTTATAATTAAAGAATAAGTGAAGAGTGAGTTTTGATTAATCAATAAAATCATGTACGTTATTTATTATAGAATAAAATAATTATAATTTCTAATATTTCATATCCAAGCCTATAATAAGTAATGTAAATAATTGTATAGTTGCATTTTTACAACAAAAAATCGATTTTCGAATGTTTGAGATCTATTCACGGGATCGATCCATTGTTTAATTGTTGTTCGATTAATCAATCTCAGATCGCCATCCATATTGTGAACTTTAACGATTGTGTGCTAGAATAGACTGCGAGGATGACTGTATGTGTAAATGTGACAGCATTGTGGTTTCAATTTATCAATATATTGTAATTTTAATGAAGTTAAGACAACTTCATTTATATAATAACAAGCTCACATTTGCATATCCCTCTTTGTTTATAATATACAAATATTACCCAATCTCACATTAAATAGGCACTGGTGCATTTTACTAAAATTTTAATTAATTGTATTTTCAGGATGGAAGTTTTCGAATCCTTCAGCAGCTCGCAACATCGTCAAAGCTATGGCCTGTGGAAAACTTTATCTGTTGGCCTAATAATTGCTGGTATTTTATATTTTATTCAATTTCACTGGAGCCGAAGACACATCTACAAGCTGGCTTACTCATTTACTGGACCCAGAACCTTACCAGTAGTTGGTAACGCGATGTGGTTCACTGGAGGAACCCGAGGTGATGATTTATAATGATACCTTAGAATCGAACGTATTTGAAAATCGGCGCGTTCCACGAAGCGTTCACAACGATCAAAGCGATCAGTCTGCCGTACAAACTTGGCGACCGTGATCGTTTTGATCGCTTAGTCTCAATTTATTTTTAATTTCAGAGATTTTAAATAACATGATACATCTGTACACCCTTCATGGTCCAAATCCGTTCAAAGTCTGGTTGGGTTACAAATTGTTCTTCGCTATAATGAGGCCGCAAGACATGGAGGTAATATATCTGCAAAGAACATTTTTAACTTTTTGTAATGATGTTACGAGTATAATTGTATTGCAGAATGAGTGTTCTGTGTTTGCATCAAAACATACATAATATTTCAATTGTATAATTCATATTTATCTGAACTTTCTGATTAATATTCGATATTAATTTTATCATATTTTAAAATTTAGATTATTTTGAATAATCCCAAAACACTGGAAAAGGATGAGCTTTATGCATTAGCAAAACCTCATGTAGGAGAAGGGTTATTTACGTCAAAAGGTGAGTGAATTAAATTTTGTAATCAATGTTTTTCTTAAAACTCTATGTCATAGATTAATTATTTTTATCATTAGAAATTGAAACTTAATTTTATTAATTGTTTTTATATACAGTATATTGATTTTAACAATTTCACTCTTTAGGTTTAAAATGGAAAGCCCATCGGAAAATAATAATGCCAACATTTAATCAAAAGATTTTGGATGGCTTCACAGAAGTTTTCATTGAACAGACGGCCATTATGGTAAATAAACTGAAATCTGAAGTAGGGCGCCCTGTATTTGAGATTTTTGATTACATCAGTCCCTGCACGCTGGACATCATATGTGGTAAGTGATTATCTCTCATGTTCATCAAAATTCAGGTAGTAGACTTAAGCCAGAGCATTCCAAATTGATCTTTTCTGAAAAGAACAACCACTTTAAAATTATGATTTATGATTATGATTATAATTTGAGTAATGCGAAATACGCAGCTTCTTCCACTCATATATATGATTAACATATTTGCGATTTATGAAGTAACGATTTTGAATTTTGTTCGCAGAAACGGCAATGGGTGTCTCAGTAAACGCTCAAGCTGATCCGGATTCTCAATTTATTAAATCGACTTTAAGGTATCTTTCGAAAACGTTGAAGTTAATAGAATGTCATTTTTCTCTTGACAAATAATTTGTGGTTTTAGAATTATGGAGCTCGTCTTCACACGCATGTTTCAGCTTTGGCTACATCCTGAATTTATTTTTAATAGAACTTCTTATGGAAAGGAACAAAAGGAATGTCTACAAATCGTGCATAAGTACTCAACAGCTGTAAGTCATTTGTTTCAATAAGTTAACTTTGAAATTTATTTACGTCACATGGTAATACCCACGTGACATAGTTGACTACATATGCTGCATTACTAAGAAAAAAAATCTTTATTCAACTTAAACCAAAGTTCAAAACGATAGAATGTTTTTTCTGTCAAGATATAATATAAAATATTATTAAGGGCAATAAGGACATCCATAAATTACGTCACACAAATTTCATGTTTTTTGTGCCCTTCCTAAGTGCTTGTCACACCTTGTAACATTTTATGCACGCTCCTCCCCCTTGCTGTGATATCACACATTTTCAAAATTCAAATTTAAACTTTATTAAAACAACACATTTATAAAATCAATAATCCTAAAATAATAGAACTAAGAATATAAATAACAACAAATAAATTTTAAATATTGAATCTAATAATCGATTATGCCCTGATTATTTATATAACTGTTCCAACTATAATTCAATTATTCGATTGGCGTCGAGTCCTTCCGGTTTTTACGACTGGCTTGGAATTTCTAATAAATATCATTAGCCTAGCATGGTAATTTCAAATTTAGGAATTTCACACAAAAACAATTTAGAATTTCTAATAAAAAAGTATCTAGTCTCTACCCGGCCTTTATGTTAGGGTCGCTCAGTTTGAATTAACAGGTAGTATTCAAGAAACAAACCATTTTAAACTTCAAAATAACATACTTATCATATCATGAACATAAAATACATTTTTTGATTAAATTGCTCCATTTAAAAAGAAAAACATTATTATAAAACAAAACTATTTATTATAAGATAACAAATTATTGGGTTGAATGTAAATTTCGGGTCTTAAATCTTCACGTCACTCTCTACGCACAAATTACAAGAGTGGACATAAAGATCAGACAACCTCAAGCAGAAGAGCGTTTTACTCGTACATTTCTTTTAAATATAAATTCGATACACACCTACTAACTGAAAAAACTGTTAAGTAGAGATTAACATCATGAAAGTTTGAGTAACTCTGTATTATTATGCCCCTTAAATGTAATTTAGAAATAAAGTACTTTATCTTCTTACTGCCTTTAACTAAGCAATTATAAAGTTTAATTTTATTAAAGGTTGTAATACGGAAGCGTGAAGAGTATCATAGAATGAAAGAAGAAATGAAAAGAAATCCAAACTTCAAACCTAAGGAAGGTAAATTATTAAAATACAATTAGAAAAACATCTACAATATTAAATTTCTTTTGGAATGGTTCTTGGGAATATTCTTGATTATTACCATCATTTCGCACCATTGTCACACAACGTGTACTTGGCATATACGATATAGCTTATAATTATTTCTTAACTTATTATTGCCAACTAATTAAGATTTATACTTTTGTTACTAGATAAATACTAGTAGTTTTATTGAATTCGAGAATTTACTAATTAAGTCTAAACATTTCGTCTTTGATCTTAGGCTCCATGCATCCTAGGAATATTCAGATTCTTCTCTATATTGTCACTACATCTTGTCATAAAAGTAATAAAGACAGCCAGTGCCGTACCTAGAACTTTTACCGCCTGGGGTCCAATTTGCCGCCGTTTCTAAGTCAATCAAATGATAGTTTTTATAAATTAATAAACATAAATAAATAATTTTAATTGAGACTAACTATAGCTGGGGAAGTTTTTTACCATTGGATGCCATACTTAAAATACGCAGTAATAAAGGAGGCCCCGCAAAAAAGACCACAAGAAACTTACGTAGGTCGCAGTTTTTCCACCGATGAAATGGAACATATACCTAATTTACAAAAAAAAAATTACCATTAAATAATTTTTATTTTATATTTATACAATATATATAAAAAAATATTCGAAATCATATAGTAATTCATAATTCGTAGAAATCTAATAGTAAATTTATGAAGTGAACAAGTTGTTATTTACATCTAAAACTAAATATAAAATATGCCGCCCCAAAATATGTGCCGCCCGGTGCGGAATCCCCCCTAAGTACCCACTGAAGACAGCCATTATTAATTTGCAATAATGACTTTTATCTAATTTACAGATTCTTGACAAAAATATTCAATTTTTTCTATCTATAATAGAAAATGAAAGTGTATAGTTATATTCTTATAAAAATTCCAGGTAGGAAAGCTTTTCTTGATTTACTGATCGAACTCACAGAAGAAGGCGAAAAATGGACAAATGAGGAGCTTCGTGAAGAAGTGGACACAATGATGATAGCGGTAAGCTTCCATTTGACAGCTTTACAATTAATGTTTATTAATAACACTAAAAACTTATAAATAAAATACTTAACGAAATTTTCTCATAGGGTAACGATACATCCGCCACTGTGGCCTGCTTCACATTTTTGCTGCTTTCAATGCATCCCGAAATACAAGACAAAGTTGTTGATGAACTCAGAGATATATATGGAACCTCAAAAAGGTTTTAAAATAATACGCATGAAATATTTACAATATCTTAAACATTATTTAATATTGAAAGTGAATTTATTTATTTAGAGCTGTCACTGCGGATGACCTTCCCCACATGAATTACATTGAACAAGTTATTAAAGAAAGTATGAGGCTGTTTCCTGTTGGCCCCGTCATTGTTAGAGCTGTTTCAGATGATCTTCAATTAAGTACGTGCATTGTATAAAGTTTTGCCTGAAGTATATGCAACCTCAGTTACATCAACCAATACATATAAGAAAACAATAATCCTAAGACCTGTTGCACACTGCAAGCGTATTTAAGCGAATTTTGATCGGACGTGAAGTTGGATCCCTTTAATAATTAAAGAGAAAAAAAATGTTTTTTTAATTGTTAGTATATCCTAACACATAGGTAGTTATTAAAAAATAATTGGACTTTAGAGGTTCTGGTAGCTAACGTTATAGAACATTACAATACATGATACGTTACATCCTGCATACGACGCATACGAGTGTGTGTGATACGCCATTTATTACTAACAGCTGCATTGTGTATTCCATGAACTATAATATTACGAAGGTTGCCAACAAGGAAAAATATTATCGATTACTTATTTCTTCTGTGACGTACTATGCATACCTAAAACATGCGACAAAACTAAAATGAAAATTTGATATAGCTATAACTCCGTCAACATTTGGATATTTAAAAAAATAAAAACATAACACTCAGTTTTTCAAAAGATCGTTGTTCGTTCTGCTCTACCACCCAATTCAATTGCATCCACTTAGATTTGAATTAGTTGGTGGCCCCTTTTACCAAGTATCATACATAAACCACGTTTACCTTTTATGAATTTTATAGAATACTCGTATATGTTGAAATAATATTTCGTTTTAGCTGACTGCGTATTACCCGGAGGAACTTCTATTGTTCTCGGCATATACCCAATGCATCGAGACAAAAATATCTGGGGACCGAATGCTGACAAGTTTGACCCTGATCACTTTTTGCCCGAAAACATTTCAAAGCGTCATCCTTATTGTTATGTTCCATTTAGTGGAGGCATCAGGAATTGTGTTGGTATGAATAAGACAAATATTTTATAATTAATACATTACTATTTTTTTGGTTTTAATTTTTATTATTTTTTCCAGGTATTAAATATGCAATGAGATCGCTGAAAATAATTATTAGCGAGGTAATGCGTAATTTCATATTAAAACCTCAAGATGGCATCCGGTTAGAAGACATTAAGATCAAGCAAGATGTTATAATAAAGTCCGTCCACGGATGGAAAATTAAGATAGAAAATAGACCTCATTTATAAATTGTTAAATTGTGAAATATATATTATGAAAAATCTTTGATAATTAGATTTTCTTTAATAATATTTTGTTATTTGAAAAAATGTATTATATTCCTTTAATTTTTAAATATATATATATATATAATTTTAGTTAATTGTACGAATAAGTTTCAATTTCCAGTACTACCAATGTACCAATGTATCTGATAATGGACAAATAAAAAATGACAAAAGGACATTTGGATAACCAACCACCCACCTATCCCTCTAGTAATTGAATTAATTGTTTTTTTCAAGCAATTTTTCAAACTTATAATGTAGTATTATATATACAAATAATATTTAAAAATATTTTTTTTAGTCAGTTTATATGAAATATTATTTTAATATTGAACATCTGTTTATAATTATATTGGAGTCAAATATTTTAACTTGTAAATGAAATTAAAATTTGAAATAATTTTTTTCATTGAATTCAAATCTTCACACAAAACAGGCGTCGCTTTACGACGGGGTAAACAATATTACTAATCATATAATGTCACGTGGTTAGGTTAATATATAATACGTAATTTATACTATGATTCGTAACCAGAAAATTCAGTAAAAATTCCAAAATAATACAATGCTTTTTCCCATGAATGAATAAATAAAAGCAATGATAATAATTTTTTTGAATTCTGTGAATCTTTTGTTGTTGTACGTGACCTATGATGTTTACCAATATATAAGGAAAGAATTTCTGGAGTAAATACACTGAATTTAAAAAAAAATTAATGATAATCAACATATTATTATTTAAAATTCATTCTTAAGAATCTAAAATATATATAAGCTATAATTTCTACATATAAACATAAATATTATTGCAATAATAATGTCATATCAGGCTCAGTGGTGTTTGCTCATTTTAAGAACGTGGTTTAGTTTGTGCTTTTTAATTAGTAAAAATATCAAAGTAAATAATTTATGTTATATTTTACTTTACCGTTTTAATTATAAAATAAAATCTATTTACATTAACAATTCAAAATGCGCGGCTACAGATTTTTCTACAAATTTATTCTATCAGACTCCAGACCAGAGACAATAATTTTGCTCTTGTTGACACTTATCTTTGGTTGACACATCTTTCTTATTATCTCTGATCTTTCTTTGCTACACTTTCTGCTTGTCTTAAAGCTCAAAACAATAATATGTAACCGTTATTTTCTTAGGTTTTCCTATCTTTTGCTTTTATACTTGCTTTTTCTGAATTTTTTTGGAGGGTATCTCTTTGAAGTAGAGATAATTGTTGACAATTGTGGAGATAACATTTCATTTCAATTGCTGGAACTTGTCTAACTTGACCTAACCTAAAAACTGGCATTGTACCAGTACTTACTTTTACTAACAAAATCACAAAGTTGATAAAAAATGAGTAAATTGTCTTTTGCGGTAAGTTTAAGTGAAATCTATCCCATAATTTTATATAGCATTTGTATAAATTAAATATATTATTTTATAGCGAAAGTTAAAGTCATTGGTGGTGATCACAACGGGAGGTGTTGGAATTTTCACTGCAGTTTCCTTTGCTAGTTCTAATGAAAAGTTTTATAACGGTATTGTAATGCCAGTAGCTCATCTTTTGAATCCTGAAGTTGCTCATAACCTGGGTATTTTTGCTAGTAAATATAAATTATTTCCTAGATCCAAATTTGCTGATCCTAGTGTCCTGGTGAGTTTTGCGATGTTTCTATTATCAATGTATCAAAAAACTATCTAAATTTAACTACATTTTTAGAGAACAAATTTATTAGGCATTACATTAAACAATCCAGTAGGAATTGCAGCTGGATTTGATAAACATGGGGAAGGAATAGAATCTCTACATGATATTGGTTTTGGATTTGTTGAAATTGGTTCCGTGACTCCAGAACCTCAAAGTGGAAATCCTAAACCACGTGTTTTTAGACTCCCGCTTGACCAAGCTGTTATTAACCGGTAGGTAACCAATAGAACAAGTGTTGATAAAAATTACATCAATCACGTTTAAATAACCCTATTGCAGATATGGTTTCAATAGTCACGGACATGATCAAGTCTTTCAACGTCTTCAATCGCTTAGAAATAATCCAGAATTTGTAGGAGTAGTTGGTGTTAATTTGGGAAAGAATAAAAACTCAAGTGATCCAATAAATGATTACATTGTAGGAATTAAAAAGTTTGGACCCATTTCCGATTATTTAGTTATTAACATAAGCAGTCCAAATACTCCTGGTTTAAGGAACATGCAAAGCAAAGATGTTTTAAGACGATTACTGAAAGATATATTAGAAACTAGAAACAAATTGGAATGTGACAGAAAGCCCCCTTTATTTTTAAAATTGGCTCCAGACCTAACAAATCGAGAGAGGGAAGAAATAGCTCAAGTTATACTATCATCTGAATGCAAGGTTTGTCTTGAATTTGTAATTTGTTTAAATTAAATGCTTTATCAAAGAAAGAAAATAATAATTTTAATTTTTTAGGTTGACGGATTAATTATAGCTAATACTACAGTAAACAGGGAAAATCTAGTGACTTCATCAGCTACAGTTCGGGAGATCGGTGGACTTAGTGGGGCACCTTTAAAAGACGTATCTACTGAAATGATATGTGAAATGTATCATCTCACAAAGGGGCAAATCCCAATTATTGGAGTTGGTGGAATTTTTAGCGGAAAGGATGCATATGAAAAAATCTGCGCAGGAGCTACAGTAGTGCAGATATACACCTCATTTATTTATCAGGGTCCACCACTTGTTACTAAAATAAAAAAAGAATTGGCTGAATTGTTGGAACTTAATGGGTATACTAATGTAAACCAAGCCATTGGTCGTGGACTATACAGTCACTAAGATCTATATTGGAGATGTCCTATACTTTCATCAACTGTGAAAATCATATAAACGAATATTCTATTCCTTGAAAATAGGGGAAGCGCCTTTTACGGAAAAAAGTTTCATATGCAGTGTTATAGAAGAAAAGCACTTTGAAGTTTTTTGGAATTCCATCTTAGCCAAGGCAAAATGTTGCATGATTTAAAAAGTCAGAAAAAAAATTTATTCTGAAGAGATGAATGTATATACTAGACTATTAATTCTTGAAATGATACTTCAAAACACTAAAATTATTCCTACCTACTAATTTTAATTTGGATATCATTTCTAAAAATATAACTATTGTGATTGACTCATAGCAATGCTTGTTGTTTTCGGGTTCCAACAGCGGTTTAGCGCCACATTTTCTGGGTTTGGGTGTTATAAATGAAATTATTAATATGTTCTCAATATCATAAAGCTTACATACTTGTAAAATATGTTTACATATAAGGAGTACACATGTAAGAGGCTACATTATCATAAAAACTGCATACGCACCGAAAATAGACAGTTAAATAAATAAAAATGTGAATTAAGTAAACATTTTTTTTTTAATTTAATTTATTTATCATCTGCATATACCGATGCTGATTCCTATCACCGACGACCTCCTACTAAGTTGGCCGTTTTTTTTGTGTCTTGGGCTCTTAAATTAAACCGCTGCTAGATAAGTTTATGATTATGTATGTACATAATCAATATAACGTCCTGAATCGGAGTTATACAATATAGCTCTGGTCTGGGGATCGAACTCGAAGGCACAGCAGTCAACATCAATGCTCTTATCTACTGTGTCTTCTATTATGAACATTTACATCATATTTAATGTATTTTAATATAATCAATGGTACATGGACTCAATCTCAGTTCTAACTGGTCCAAGATTCAAACTCAGAAGAACAGCAAGCATTAAATCTCTAACGGTCTAAAAAAAATTCAAATTCAAAGACATTGACTAAGCCTTTTGTACTCTAATGATAAATTCAGTAAAGTGCTGCTTACAGAACAGAACTGTTATAATAAGAGTTGTCTTTGATATATAATATTTTATTTATTTAAAAATTTGCTTCACTGGGGACAAATAAGATAATAAAAAGTAAGATGGGATAAATAAAAAAAATATATTTACTTTTTTATTTTATATATTAAGATGCTAATAATGATTGTTGCAAAATATATGTTTATAACATTTTAAAATACTTGCTTTTTTTAATTTACATTTTTCAGCAAACATATTAGGTTTATTTCAGTAAATTAACATCGTGAATCGTAGTCCCTGCTGCGAACTACGTTTTGTGAGCATCAGATTAGTCTCATCCGTCTTATCTCTTCACAAATCACTCCTAATTATTATTTAAATTTTTAAATATTTTAAATTATTTGTATTGATTAGGAACTCTAATATAAAGAGCGTAAACTCAAAATATGCAAAGAAAAATTATTTATTTATTTAAATTTTTTTTTTTTTAATTTCATTAATTAATTTAAATAAGTCAGATAACAATTTATGAATTTAAGAAGTACTTACGTAAAGTATTTGTAACAAAGGAAACTAAAAAAATTTTTGAATATAGCTTTAAAAAGAAAACAAGAATAATTCTTAAAACTATATAACACTTATTTCTATTAAACAAAATTTAGATTTTTATTAATGTAACTAGAAAAGGTAGAGAAATTTCCTTTTTCCTTAATTATCTAAGTTCCTTTAAAGGAGTAAAAGCGGTTCTCTAAAGATCTGCATCTATGTGACCATCAGATTCTGGAACGTCTTCTGGTTCAGTCGATTCAAATACTCTGTTAGCCAAAGCAACGAAATATTCGGCCGAAGGAACAGTACCATTTTGAACGTGACGAGTAAATCCAGAACAAAAAGGGGTGCTGTATCCATTGCAATTTACGCAAAAAGGTGAATTGTAGGTACACGAGGTATTCTCATTTGCAGGTGCTGCTGGAGGGATAATCACCTATGAATAATATAATAAATGAAATTGCTATCACCAAATCATAATACATACTAAGTATTTTGTTTAAATATTAAACTTTTGTTTACATACATTATATTTTGCCTTAATTAGACAAAAAATTCTCTTGACCTGCAAAATAAAATTAATGATATTAACAATTCCCCAAGTCGCCCAATATGACTATAGAAATAATACAAAATAAAATTTAAACTCAACATATTAAAGAATTGTTGTTTCAAATTTCGATTAAGTACACTTTTTGGAGTATACTTAAGATACTTAGAGCAAATCTAAATACATCAACAAATATTACCTTCTCGTTATTCACGAGGAAAAGTCTTAAAATCAAAGCATTCCTAGGTTCTGCTTTTCTGTTGTAGATGTCTAAAACACCTGTCACAAATTCCTCTATCTGTAACAGTAAAAATAAATAAAATTTGCTGCTTTTTTCTTTATCTATATATATATATTTATATGGAATTATTTAAACTTGCTATTTCTAGAGGTAATTGAATAACATCATGAAACGACTCGGGAGGAGGTCCGTGCTCGCGCATAAACTCTTCATATGACCGATTAAATTGGGAAATCTACAACAAATATATAAAAAACAAACTCTATATTGCAATATAGTCCTGAAATATTTAAAGTTACATTAATTACTAACTTTAACAATAATATTGGGTGGCAAGAGAGTCATTACAGTTTTGTAGTGAGAAATAAAACTAATCTATTTCATACAAATAATGAATTTTAATCAATAATATATTTTCAATTTTGTTCGAAAACTTTTTGCTATCTTCGTGCAACTTCTATATTTCGCGCTCATAGAACTTATGGGACTTATCATGCAAAACAACTGAACAACTGAAGTGCGATTTCAGGTCATTATCATTAGTAAAAGATTTATCATTCAATCGTTTTGCAAAGTTTGAAATAAATAGTAATAGAACTACTAGCAATAATAGTGGAGGTCAAGGCTATATGGGGGATGTGACATAATTACTCAACCAAGCTCCAATGATTTTCTTCCAAAAATGAGTTTCTTTGCAAATGTTCAAAAACATTATAAAAACAAACAAAATATTGCGAAAATATAAGAAATAAAGTAAGTAATGAACATACCTCGAACTCTTTCAGTTTACTTAATGCCGCGACATATGTGGGTGGTGGTGGTGCCTCAATGTTCGTTGTCGCTAAAATGATGCTAAGAAGATTCTGCGACTACAACAGATAGAAATAATAGAAAATCACCAAAATCAAAATGTGAAAAATCTGTATTTCATTATTTAAAAATAACTGCCATACAGTGAGAAATAGGTCAATAGCTAGGTATCCGTAAATACTGCCCATTCTGCTAACACAAGCATTAATAATTAAGATTTGTTCGTCGTAGGTGAAATCTGATGTAGAAACCGTGGAAGGTCCTGCAGATAAGCCTTCTTGAATTGGTTGCTCAATAGCATCTTTATTTTTATCAGCTTCCTTATTGGGATTCATGTTGGCGAAACTATTTTCTTGTTTGATGTACTACAAAGAATAAATTATTTTATCTTTTAATTAAAAAAATTATATATACATAGCATTTACGTAATATTTATATATACAATTAGAGGTAATTGCTGCTAGTGTATTTATTATAAATATAAATGATACTAAAAATAAAGCTTTTGAATTTCTGTTCCCCAGGAGAATCATAAACAAATACAATTACAATTAAGTAATAATTATTTTTTCTAAGCATTTAACTTGATATTTATTGCAAAATAGAGATAATAGAGATCCAACAAAGCTTAAAAACAAATATGTCGGGAATTCATTTTCACGGGTCAAGAAATTATTTTTTCATAAAAGCTTAGATTTTATATTATACTACGTTTAAAAATAATTCAAATAATAAATTTTAATAAACAATATTAACAACGACTTATTTGTTATATATTTACCACAAAATAATGATAATATTAATTTTAAGATAATATATTTTCTTACCTTTGAAAAAACGTTCTCTATACTCAAGTAATTGAAGTCAGAAAAAAGAAGAGCGGACTTGCCTACTTTATTTTAGCTTAATAGGAAGCAGCCCTGGTTTTCCTTTTTAACCAATCACAGATCACTTACAGGGTTGACTTTATAAATAAGTGCATCCGCTGTCTCTGATAAATAATCAAGGAGAACACTTAAAGCTAACAAATATATTATAGTTTGTAGTTACAATATAGACAAAAATATATTAAATTGCAATCAAAATATAAATTGGTTTAAAAGTCATTTAATATAAATATTTGTTTCATTACACAATCGTTTTACACATGTGGCATCATAATATAATTTGATATATTTTTGTTACATTCAAATATAAAAAGCTTACAAAATTCAATTAAATATAAAATTAATACTACTTATTCATTTTAAAATAGGATATGGATACATTATTTTATATACGTTATCAAATTATATAGTATGTATTAAAAAATAATTAGAACAAAACTAAAATCACAATCACAACCATAAGCACAATTCGGTACAAGCTCATAAAACTGAGCTTGAAATAGCAGCCATAATTTTTACTGTAGGCTAAGGAGAAATGTTATGTATGATTTTTGTCAATTGTAATGAAATTGAAAAGTCTGTTTCTCTGAAAAAGTGATTAAAGTAACACTTTCTTAGAACGATTGACTTTTTCAATATGTACATATATATCGCCTACACAGTTCAACAGACAAGTGATTTAAACAAGCCATGGTAATAAATTGATTTTGTTTTCAACGAACTGAAAAGAAAATATACATACAGAAATTAAATATGTAAATATAATTATTTTAATGTATCTTTTAAATATGTATCTATGCGAATCCAGTTACCAATATTGTAATACACAGTGGAGTGGAAATACAACTTTGATACTTGGAAACTTATTTGGTAGATTACGTAATAAAACTTAACTTTCGTAAATGTTATTTGAACTGGAATGTCGATATATATCATAGCCCGATAATAATTCATAATGTTAAATTTCCAATATTAACCAAATGTGTCAACTTCATTCGACAATTTTCTAAATAAATAAATATTTAAAGAGTCATTAACGAAGAATAAACATTCTAAAGTTATAATATGCTATACTCAATATAGCTTAAAAATGAGCATCACCAAACAGATATATAAGATGTGAAAATATATTTATATATAAACTATTTCTTAATCTGGTTCGTGAGTTGCTTTTAGTGGCAGTTAATGAAATCACTTATTTTAAATATTAATGGATTTCACTATTGTACACATATTCATTATTTATAAAACAACAATGATATTTGGCTTATCAGCGGAATATTTTCTTTATAAATTGAAAATAACATGGGAAAATTGTCAAGATCGACAAGTGTCAAAACTTTTAGAATATCATCTAAGAATTTATTTACAATTATTATATAAAAATAAAAAATAAATAATACAGTATATTTATACACCTAAACGAACTATATCTACCTTCACTGAATCATATTACTATGTGCTACACGCATCCGTATTCGTACCAAATTGCATTTTCTTTACTTTTTTGCTCATTTATTTTTTGTTTTTCTGTATTAGAATTATTACTTTGATTTCCAGGGCTAACTCTTCCGGACGGTTCACCAATTACAGTGTTTATTCTATTATACATAAGAAAAGTATTTGGTTGATCAGATGGTGGTTGTTCTTGAGCTGCAGCAGGTTGATTTGCTTCTTCAGGGTTTTGGTTTTCTTCAGCTAGATAAACTGTTCTACGTGTCCCTGCAGATCCTAAGCTTAAAGCACTACCAGAACCTGCGGGAAGGCTTACATCTGTGTCAAATCTAATAAAGGAATATATACATTATTTTAGATCTTTGATGGGACATGTTATTTAGAAGCATAGCTTACCCCTGAAAACTATTTCTATGGGCTTGAACACCATCATTTCTTTGTGACCTTCGTAGTGCTTGAAGGCTTCCACGAAGGCCACCTCGACTTATAACAGTTCCTTGCAAATCAGATAAACCTTCCAAACGCCTAAAAAAATATTATACAGAAATGCACACATTGTCATAAATAAAATTAAATATTTGCAAAAAGAATTTATTCGGTAAAGTTACCTTTGTCCTGAAGTTTGTGACTCTGAATTTTGATCTTCAGTACTATTGTCAGAATCGTTTCCTCCAGATTCAGATCCAATCACTGAGTGCGCTTGATTACTTCTGCACTCATCCGTCCATGATTGTCGATTCTGGACATAAATAATAGTAAAATTAAAGTAATAGCGATAAACACTTAAATAAAGAATAAATTAAAAATGTGAAAACAACATAATTAAAAGTAACTCTTACTCGGCTGGGAACTTTGTTCATTAAATCTGAACCAGCCTTACGAACTCTCTGAACTAAACTTGATCCAAACGTTTTCCTAATAGAAAATGAAACAATTATGTCATTTTAAATATTGTATTAGAATTATATAAATGATTTAATTTATATATATATATATATATATATATGTACATATATCCAAATATGTTATTATTTTTACGTGCACAAATTATATTAATAATACATACTTTTTAGGAGAGCAGCTATCCAACTTTCTGTAATGCTCCATTATCTTTTCCTCCAGTTTTTCTTTTTGGCGATACAGATTATTTAATTTCTCTGTGAACACTTTTTCCTCCTCATGATAATGTTGTTTATCCTCCAGTGAGTGAGCTAACAAGTCGTGATATTGAGAAAGAAGCTGAGAAACATGATCCATTAATGTACGACGATCACTGTCTAATGTTTTGTTCATATGTAGTAACATCTAAAATAAATTATGTTAAAAATATAAGCAATAATTTATGTAAGTAATAACCGATTTAAGTTGAAAATTATTACTTCACAACGTTGATTGGCTTTGTTTAGTTCTAATTGCGTTGCAGTTAATTGATCAGATTTGTTATTAATTTCGCCAGATAAATCTGTATACTGTAAATTTAAGCGACTACTTTCCGTTCTTACAGCTCTAGAACAAATTTTGGAAATAATATTTATTATTAAATCAACATTTTACACATATTTCTGTAAGTATACTAACCTGTATAACTCTTGTAGAGACTTATATTCAGTTTTTATTCTATCACTAGCTGTGAACAAATTTCTAAAATCATCTTTTAATTTTGAATGTTCAGCTCTTAAATTATTTAAACTTCGTGATTCTAAAACTAAAGTATTCTTCTCATTTTCTAAATTTTTTCTTGTACTCTCAGAAATTACTGCTTGTTCTTTCATATCTCTATTATCAGTTCTTAAGTCACGCATTATTATTTTTAGAGTTTCTCTTTCCTTAAGCAACGATTCGTATTCTGTGTTCAGTTGCTCATGAAGACATTGTAAATTCACTTGATCTTGTAAAACATTTTCATGCTTAGATTTTTCTATTTCCACCTGTTTAATCAGATCATCTTTTTCAGCTACCAATTGACTATTTGCTAATTGAAGAGCAACTTGTTGAGTAGTAAGTGAACCAATTTGCGAAATGTATGTCGATATGTCTACCTTTAATTTAGCGTTTTCCGTTTGTAAGTTCTCATGAGTTGTTTGTAAATTTTGTAACTCAGAACACAACTGTTCACATTGTATATTCCACTGTTGACTAACGGAAGACAAAACTTGTTCGTTTTGAGATAATAAGTCATTTTCTTTTTCATCATTGTCAATAACTTGACAATAACTGTTATCTAAACCTATTATTCCTTCTTTACTAAGTCGCCCAATAACATCTTTGATGATGGTCTGATTATCTGAATGCAAAATTATTTTTTCTAAACAATGTTCAATGTTATCGAAATCCGTTGAATCAAATAAATGTAAACCTAGTTTTTCAAGAGCCTTTTTAATTTTTTCAAGATTTAGTGTTTCAATTACTAAGTCCTTTTGTAATGTTGCTATTGTTTCAGCATCCATGTTAGACTGTGATTGGAGTTCCTGTGATTTTTTTTCAATTTCCTGTAATTTAGAAATAGCGGACATAGAAATGTCCAACTCTATAACAAGTTTCGATATTTCTTTTTTCAGATTATCTATTTCAGTTGCACTGCTATCCAATAACACGTCTTTTTCCTGAAAAATTAAAATAATAAATCAACAAATGAGTTTTTAAAACAATATGCTTAAGAGTAGTTATAGTAATAGTATACATTATAATTTACCTCAACAGCTTCTCGTAATTTTACAACTTCTTTACTTAGACTTAAATTTTCCTTTTTTTGAATATTTAGTTTTCCATTTAAATCGGTTAAAGTTTCCTTTAAACTATCTAATGTTTCGGTTTGTTCTTTTAAAATACTGTTTTCTTTTACTTTGGATTCCAAACACCTTTCTAAATCATCAGCTCTCCGTTGTATAATTTCACTTAACGTTTGTATGCGCTCTTTTTCTTTTACTAAGGTTTCTCTGGATTTCTCCAATTCGACAAGTTTATTTCTGTCCATCTCTCTTTCAATACTTTGACGGTCTGAGGAAGCTTTCCTTGCATCCAAACATTTCAATAACTTACTATTTTCTTCTAACGCATTATTAAAAACACTTTCCAGCTCAGTCACTTGTTGTGATAATCGATCACAGTTATCTTGAAGCTTTTCACATTTTAAAGACAGCATCTTTTTCTCTTTTTCTAAATCTATAATTTTATTAGAGTTTTCGAAGAACGAAGATTCCTTTAAATCTTCTATGGTAGCTTGTAATCTGCGATTTTCCAATTCTAGTTTTAGTGCCCTAGCCTGTAATAAATATACATGTTTATCGAATAAAAATTGTGATATATTTGGATACCTAATATGCGGATATAAGATTTGTGCTTTTTAAATAATTTCATTTAATAAAAGATAGTAATGAAATAAATTAAACAGGTATAAAATATTTTGCTTTAATAAAAGATTATCGTTGACAATCCTTTAACAATAAGCGTTAAATAAACCTCCCATTATCTTTCCTTTACTAGGTGTACGAGTATGTTATAATACATCTGGATTGATTGTCCAGTTATCTCAATACGAAATAATTCTTTTAAACAATTTTCAGTTATGCACAAGTTTAGAATATTTCTGAGTAAAATAATATATTTATAAAATTCATCAAATTCATTTATAAAGAATTTATAACATTCTTATTAAATAATGATTTTTATAGACTCTGTGGTGTCAATTAATCTACCCAAGTTTTATTAAAGCAAAAAATTTGGCATACCAATAAATGAATAAAATTAAAAAGTTATATTACTGCAAAGCATATTTAAGTATCTTTAAAATGTATAAAGAAATTTAAGTATAGATTTTATAATGAATATTAATATAGCTAAAAAGAATTAACTTGATATGAAAGAAGTAATAATAGTGGAAAATGTATTACTTGAGCATTGTTGCTTAGTTGTTCACTTAAGCTGTTATCTCCGGAGGCGCTATCTTCTCGTTCAGAATCGCTATTATTACCAGCACCAATGTTCTCACTAAATGTTGCTTTCGTCAGAAGTTGAAGTTGAGTGTTTTCTTCAATAAGTTCTTGCATTTTACTTTGATCTGCATCTCTATCCTACAATATAAAATGTAATACTACAAAGTATATAAATATATTTTAATTATGATAAGGCTTACCAAAGTCAATTCGTTTATTTTTTGTTTGAACTTAATAATCTCTGTTTCCAAAGACATAGCTTGATCGCTACGTCTTCTGGCACCAGTAAGTTGCTCTTCCAACATTTCTTTAGTTTCAATTAAATTTTTATTGTCTTCTCGTAATTCTTCTACCCTATTTTTGAAGAACTCAACATCACTTATTCGATCTCTTAATCTTTGAACTTCAACTTCTAGTCTATCAGCTCGTTCTCCTCGCTCTCTTAACACATCGATCTCATCTCTGTAAGCAGCTGCTCTTCGAGATTCAATAAACCATTGCTGACTCTCTGATTTTAATTTCGTGTACTGTTGTTGTAAGTGTTCCATTTCTTCTTTAGACTCCATTAGTAATTCGGATTTTTCTTCCAATTCTTGACGAAGCTTTCGTACTTTAGCTTTCCAATCAGCCAGTTCAACAGCATGATGATTGTCGGTTCCAGAGGTTACATTCATAGTTATAGATCTGCGCCTTGAAGTAACAGGTGATAAAGCCATTGCTGCATCATTATTAGCTGATTCTAATAAAACATTGCCTAAATAATGACCCATGTACTTATCACGTTCTTTTGTTAGCCTCAGTATATGATTATATATAATTGTAGAGTCGATATGCTCCAGAAAGTCTGGAGATAATACTAACGATTGCGTATCTGTAACCTGTTTAATGCACTCCATAATTGCAATTTGTGTATTTGTGTCCATCTGTTCCTTAATTCTTCCGATAAATATTTCTTTATTAGGACATTGCACTGCCGCTCCAAGAAGCAATAATATTAACAACTTCATATTGTCTAAGCCATTCCTACTTTCTGGTTCTCTTCCCAACTGGACAGAATCTGGTACTACTAGTAGAGTTTGACCGAACTCATCTTCGTATAAGGTTTTTAAATTCTTGATTATGTTATCGAAATTTCGGATTCGGGCAGAAATCAAAGAATTTCCTTTTAAATTAGAAAGTTCTGATATTTGATGCGTTGGTTCTGGATCTATTTGAAGTAGCACCGAATGAAGTATTGTTCCACTCCACAAAGAAGTATACTCACTTAATTGTTCAGGCTGATGCAAGCATGAAGCTAACTGAAACACAGATATAAATTTCTTTAAGGACCAGAAGTTAACAAATAAAATGGTGACAGTAATAATTAATCTTCATATTACACACACATATCATGAATGCAGTAAATATCTTTCTAACTAAACATTCAAAATTATTCTTTTTTAGAAATATTAAAAAATATATTTTAACAAGTCTAAAAGTGTATACAGTCCAACTTCGATATATGAAGGTTCACACTAAAATAATTGTACACTCACTGCAATTAGAGAAATTACATTTTATTGAATCATAAAATACTGATGCAGTAATAATATTAAAATTGATTTTAAAATGTTTTAAATCATTTTGTAAAAGAAATTAAGTGCATCTTTAAAATATAATCTTTCTTGGGCGGAAGCATTATATGAAATGAGTTAAATCATAAAGAAAATTAAATAAAAATAAACAAGTATGGCTGAAGGTACAGAATTGAGAACTAATGTATGTTCAATTAAACATCCGCACAATGCGACACTAAGGTGTTCTCTGTAATAGTAAAAAAACCATTATACTCGTATATGTATTCTATTGTATTTTTATACTAAATTATTAGAATAAATCTATTATTTTGTACTCTGAAAACGGTTAAAAAAATTTATATTTATTGCAAGAATGCTATTAATTTTATACACCTTTTTCATAATTTGTACAATTTCTCTCAATTGATTGAACTATTTTAGATATCCTGGGATTTTAAATTTCCTGTTCCCGGTTGGACAAAAACAGACGAGAAAACAAGTAGGTATAAATATAAAAATAAACTTCTCGGGAAATCTAAAGAAAGAGTTATATTCATATATACACGTTCTACAAATTGTGGTAACCCTTGTAGAACTCGGTTTCGATATAACGCGCTCCACAATTATTCTTAGGTTCATTACCGGTCATCTGATTCGGATCTCCAAATTACGGCCTTACATAAGTAATCCTACAAACAATGGATTGACTCATACTTGTGAACACGTTATTCTAATAGTCTTAAGGATATAATAGTCATCGCTACATCCGGCGGTATTTCATTCTGCCTGAAGCAGTTTGTAATTATTTTCAGTTAAAAGTTATATTATCTTTAGTATTGTTTGGTGATATACAATTTTCCATGGCACTAGGGAACATTAAGACGGAATCATATGATTTACCGATATTGAAAATAAAGAAAATATATACTACTAAAAATAAAAAAAATAGTACTCTCGGTGTTAAGGCAATACGTTACGATACGCGGCTAAAACTCGTTCGGATTGCGGCTGAACATCGCCAAACAATCCTTTGAAGTGGTCACATGGTTGCCCGTATGGTCGAGTGTGAGCAATCCCAGCAGCCATCGCGCGGATAACTTTTTCATGTAAAATGTGATGTACCCGCTCAGTTGATGCGTTCAGCCACCTCACGCGCTTTCATTCTCCGATCGTCAATATCATTCCATGGATTCAAAACAAACACAAATTTAATGAAGCAGTTACAGGGCGGCAAATTCAAAAAGTCACTGACTTATCAAACTACCTGCGAATGCTTACCATTACAGAACTGATGACTATGATATCTCAAAATCAAATCAACTTACTTCTTTACTCAGCAATAGCTCATTCAATATTTAATTATCTAAAACTCGAATTTGAACTAAAATTATCCGTCATGTATTTATATTTGTATAACCGATAAAAATTAAAAAATATAAAATGTTCATTTCTGCACTTGATGAGTTTAATTTTTAAAATCAAATTTCAAAAGTTATTAATCAGTTTTGTTTATAAAAAAATCTTAAAGTTTCTTGTTTTTTTCAATGTTTAAATAGCAATATCCCCTTAGGCAACGAAGGTCACAAATTAGCTTATCTTGCACTTGACGCTTGACTGCCCAGCAAAGGAAGTCATTGTTGAATTTCGCTTACAGTTTGTTTACGAATTGTTATTAACAAAACGACAAGTGACGAAATGATAATTAAATATCACATATAATTACGCATTTTGCTGTTAAAAGTTTTTGTTTACTTAATATTTCCTCACTAACAGGGTCGGACTAAAATTTAGTAAATATTTATTTTACAGATATAAAATAAATTAAGAAAGTGATATACATAAAATTATAATGAATCAATAACACAAAATAAAAAGTTTAAAAACAATATTTACAAATACTACAAAATTTAATAAAATAAATAAAAATTTTAAATAACGAGACTGACGCTGCTACAGAAGGAGTGTAAAGGTCAGGGCCGACAGCTGGTTATCGTGAAGCTTTCTCTTTCGAATACAGTGCTTCTCGCTTCTGTAAACAAATCAGTATTGGAACCGTACCCTTCGTTCCAATTAAAGTTTTTTTTGTTTCGTTTCGGAATGATATATAGTTTTATTATTTTATCTTTAATACTTTTTTTTAAAATTCCAAAATGTTTTATATCGGACAAAGAATAAGCCCTTAACATCAAACGGTATGAACCAACTGGTGCTTATTTAAGACTCTTTAAGTGTACTTGTATATCATTGCATTGGAATTTAAAACACCTTGTGAAGATTAACAGGTAAATAAACTCAAATAAGAATCTCACGAGAAATTACAGACATATGCTGAGAAATGAGTGTATAGTAATTTACTGAAGATAATTAATGAATAATTAATATTTAATTTGAAACTACATTAATGGTGCCTAATTATAAAAATGTATATTAAAAAAATTACATTTGCAGAAAAAGTATTAAAATTCTAGCAAACTTAAAATCATTATCTTAATTTATCTAATTACTTTTTTTTATCGATTCCGTGGATCCTGTTTACTATAACCAGACTCAATAAGTTTAATTTAGTAATGCAATAAGCATAGCCCCGATTTCATATAGTAAATAAACAGTATAACAGTTGAATAAGACTAATAATTTATTAATCATTAAATAATACTTCGTACAAAGTGGCTAAGAGAGTTGAAGTGAAAACACCGTACTGCTGTGCTGTCCTCTTTTGAGAAAGACAGTCTTTCATTCAGACGTTGTGTCCTGTATCCTCCATTGAGGTCGACAAGGACGGAAATAGTCCTCTTGATATCGTAATATATATGTTAGTAGTTAATATATATGTAATATATATGTAGTCACTACATTACGTTTACGATTAATATGATTCGAATAGGACAAAGTTTAATAAGTACAATTTTTAAATTACATAGTAGAAATTATTACTGTGCAAAATTTAATTGCAAGTGTCACTTTTCAAACGCTTTATTTAAGTAATCATTTCCAATTTATTAAATTCAATAAAAATTAAGAACTTCCAAATGTAATGTAGTTATGTAAAAAAGAGAAGTCTATCTATTCAAACAAAAAAGAAACAGAGGTGGGAGATCCCTTTTACTATGATTGCTTTGTTTGAACAACTGGAATTAAATATGAGTAATAACATTACGCATTTTAATATTGACCGGAACATTAAGATAGAGCAAAGTCAATAAACAACACAGAAATCAGCATACCAGTACCTATTTAAACTTATATTTGCAATTAAAATTATAATTTGATTAAAGACAAATATTAATTGAAACGTACTACAATTAAATACCTGTATCCAGTAGATCATGAACAAATTATTATTATATTGTAATAGTTTATACAACAGAAATTGCAGTCGAAACAAATTGTAATGATTAATCTAGTAATTAATCCATCCAAATTGTAATGAGATATCCAGTGCTGAAAAAACCTTCTCTCGTATTTGAGTAGATATTGAAAATTCTATTTTAAGTAATGTAATGTTATGCGTTTCTATTCAACTCACATCAAAAGTGTAAATGTTTATTTTTAAAATGCTATCGGTTCATAAAATATAACATGTAAAATGGAAACATTTGCTAGTAGTCATAGCAACTTTTTTATTTTAGTAGATCAACATAAATAACAAAAGCATATTTATAAACGTTTGCAAGGTCTAAAAGTAAAAGTAAGAAATCAATGATAGTATAATTTTCATACGACGGTAAGAATGAATAAAATTATATTATAAAAATAAATCAATCTATTGAAAAGATTATGTCAAATTTAAATAAATTTTAATAATAAGAAATGCTATAATTAAATGTTGTAGAGATCATTTTTAACATAATATGTATTTTCCCAACGATAATATTTAATATAAGCGTTATATATTCACAATAATATAAACAATTATGTACTTATAGTATATTAACGAGATTATCTGAGCGCACATGGCGTCATTTGTTTGTTAAAACAGAAGTGTTTTGACCGAAATAACTCCTCAAAGAAAAAAGTCCATAAAACAATTAATTTTTTTAACAGGCTATAAATATAATTAATATTATTTTCTAATAAATAAGTTAGTACGTATTAATGTATATATAAAAACAGTTAAACGTTACTTTATAAATAGAACTTCAATTAAATTTTTAAACAAGTTTCTAGGATGCAAAAAATGTAGAACATGGGAAAATTCTCAAGATACAACGAAATCACTGAACCATGAAAAACAATAGTACCTTTAATTTAACATAAGTAAATATAAAAGGACATACCCAACTTATTAGAGGTCCTCCGAGGAAATCTTCAATATCTGAAGCTAATGCAGCCATTATACTTAAACTTTTATAATAATAACTTAAAAGGAATTATATGTTAAATAATATATTACGAATAATCATCGGATAAACTCGACATTTTGCTTTTTTATGAAAAAGGTAACTTAACATTAACAGAGGATTTAGAACTCAAACACAGAACAACACTAGACAAAAAAACAACACTATTTGACAGATACGTGTATTTCTCATGGAACGATGCTAGTAATACATTATGTGTGAAGTTAGGCACTAACAATGTTTTTATTTTAAATTGTACTTAACTATAACATGTTTTATATGGTTATTTATTTATAAGATTAGACATATATGACGAAGAATGTTTATTATTTGTGTATACCATTATAATTTGAGAAAATTACTTTAGTTTTGATATCTGTTTTATTAAATAGCACCGAAGTAATAAACATTAACTGCCATCTTCATTCATATTTTGAAACAAACATTCAAGCGGCAAATTTGATTATAATTAATTACATTATATTTCTTATACATTACATATTATTACATTATACTCTTTCATGACAAAAAAATCATACCCATCTTCAATATGATGGCAAAGTGACTCCAAAATGTTTACTGGGTATTTGCATTCAATATTAAAATGTTTATGTCAAAATATGATTATATTCATGACAATATTTTTTTTTTTTTATTTTTTATTTTTTATTTAACGTCGGCCTATTTCCGATGCTGAGTCCTATCACCGACGACCTCCTTCAATGTTGGCAGTATTTATGGTGTCGTGGCCTCATATATGTGGACTACACCACTGCCTAATAACTGTACGATTATGTATGACCATAATCAATATAAGTTCATAATAACCAAACCCAGAAAATATATATCTGGTCCGGGGATCGAACCCGAAGACACAGCAGTCGGCGTAAAGCATCAATGCTCTCGCCCACTGTGTCGTCTCATGACAATATGGTTTAGCGTAATTAATACATTTATTCCTGATCGCAAACGCTTCACATTCACATTGGATAAAATGGAATTAGAGATTTTGCAAAGGATTACCACTTATATGTTATACAAATTTATAACATATTGAATGAAATGTATGTAAATGACACGTCAACAAACCAAATCTGAAATGACCTTTTTTTTAACTCTCACGCACAATAAATTGTATCCAGTCAACATTGCTTTCCGGCGAAATCAATTCGATTAATTCTGAATTCCTTTTTAACCCCTCCGCGAGATATGTAGTCACAATTGCCTTTCGACGAACCAATTGTATCTAATCACAACTGTCTTTCGTTGAAATCAATTATATCCGGTCGCAATTGCCTTTACCCGTAGATATGGTTCAAGTGTGCAACAAGTACTAAAGTTGTCTTTAAGCTGTCAGAACTATAGCAACATATTCAGTACAGGGAAATATGTACCCTGGACAAATTTATTATATTTTGTCTTATTTTCTAACAAGCAACCCGAAATTTCATGGTGGTCTGACGAATCAGTTCGGTCTTGGATGTTTTCTGAAAATATGTATTCTATTGCGAGAACCATATATTGATTTGTATAAATATAAATATAAAATATAAAGTTGTCAGTTGCAAACAAAACGAGATTTTCGTAAATGGCATGCACATTACATGAAGCAACAACATATAAATAAAATAGCATAATGTAATTATTAAATTGAAAGCATTTGATTTGAATGTATATATTTTAATACTCGATTATGGTTATTATTTCAAAACAAATGACATTTAATATGCTTAAAGTTTAAATACTTGAATCGAGGTCATAAATATTGTCAGAATAAATCTGTAGATCACTATTATACGTCACAATTGATGTTCAAATAGAAGTAAATGACAGGTTGAAATCAATCATCATTTGTATTATTCAACTTGAGATATAAATGAGTGCAATTACTGAATTATAATTATTTTAATGATACGAAATATCGCTACATCATTACAAGGAATATAGCAATTTATTTAATACCATCTATTAATATAATAACAGTAATGACTATTGATTATTTTTTGAATATGGTTGGTTAGTATAGTTTGATACGTGTAATATAGTTCTGAACGGGTTTTAATATAAGAGATTGGATATCGCTCGCGGCTTTGAATGGAAGATAAATACCCCTGACATACTCAAATTTCTTCCGAGTCTTCCGGTAGTCGTGTACGAAAAATCAAATAAATTTTAATCGGAGATAATTTTTGTAAAGAAAATGGCTACGTTTCAGTTATTTGTGAAATTTGTTTTGGTGTTTTTCTTATTTTCATTTTGCAGTGCTGAGGACTGTAAGAAAGTGGCTGGCGCTGACTTGACGGATGCTTGCATCTTTAAGGGGCTTTTAATTAGAAGTCCTGGGGGAACGGTTGTCAACGAAACTAACTGCAATGTCCTTCTGCCAAAACAAGTTTTTGGAAAACAGCCGAAGGAAGTTACCATGCTTGCCGCTAAGTCCGTAAGTCCGCTATTTTAAACGCATCTGATGCGTTGTAGTTTCGGGTTGTTGAACCATATGGTACATAATATTAGACTAATGTTGTTCATGAAAAGCGTTCAAATTTTAAAGTAACAGAGTGATTAAGTATGAAAATAGTACTGCAGGCCATAGATATTTATATTTATTTTTAATGTTTTTACCATTGGGCACTACATTCTTAGATAAAGATATTTATACAAAAAATGTAATTTTCTATGAAAAAGCTAAATATAAAAATCTTTGTTGCAATATAAAGAGCGTCTCACAGGCAAGGGAAAACTTCAGATTCTATTCTATCTTTACCCCAATGCGGATGCCCATATTGTAAGCTATTAGAGTTGTTACAAATTTAAACACGCATGATTTTTTGACTGTATTTACGGGACAACGGAATTCATACGCATAAAGCGGGACTTTTCTGTTCAAACTTATACTTTTGTCCATCATAATAATATATGGCGGGAGACTAATAACCATCGTTGACGTGAGTTCTTAAACATTAAAGTAGTATTAGGTGGCGTAGTGGTTAGTGCGACTGCTTGCAATACTCAACGCTAGTTTAAATCCGAAAGTCAAAATATTAGATTATTAAATATTGTTGAATGGAACTTAATTAAAAAAATATATATTAAAGTGCCAATAACTAATCTGGAAGGCACAGTAGACGGGAGCATTGATGCTGACACTGGCTGTTGTGTCTTCGGGTTCGATCCACGTACCAGAGTTATTTTTCTGAGTTTTGTAGCTATTAAAGTTAAATTAGTAGGTCCGGAAACCGAACCCGAAGACACAGCAGTTAGGCGTCAAGCACAACCGCTCTTGACCATCTAATGATATGTACTGCTATGTTTTAAATATTTGTCTAGCTGACTACAGTATGCATTTTTCGAAGTAGTTGGTCGTACTTTTACTTGACCTTCTATTATCCTTAACCTTTAGAGTATAATATAATTAATGTGTTTTAATTTATTTTAATATAGCGTCAAATTGCAATATTTTGTATATTAGGTAGCATTTAGATAGAATTATTGCAAGTATGTCCGGACCGTATTAACAATTCTACAACAGGCTTGTGACCTTTTTTTGGAGTTCGTTTTTTTAATTTTAGATTTAAATAAATTTTAATATTTGTATTTTAGCGTTTTTTTTTTAAATATCCAAAAGTTGACGGAGATAAAGGTATATCGAATTAGAATTTCAATTTTTCCGCATGTTTTATATATGCATAATATGTAACAGAAGAAATAAGTAATCGAAATTTTTCCTTTTCACAATCATTGTAATAATACTTTTTGAAATATACAATACTATTACTAGTAAATGATGTATCACAAACACAGTCGTATGCGTCTCTGTTGTATAAAAGAGATGGAAAGTCGTCGAATGTAACGTGTAATGTATTGGACATTTCTATAAAGTTGGATCCCCTTATTAATTAAAGAGACAAAATGATTAATGTTAATATCTCCCAAAATATAAGAAGTCAACTTTATCAATAAAATTTCCGTTTTGTTGAAATTAAGTCAATGGTTCAAAAGCCTATTTTTGTTCGTAATTATTTTTATTGGTATGACATCAAATTCTTTTCTATTCAGCATCCTAAGGCCCTAAGTGCCTGCCCAAACATTAATTCAGGGCTGGGTATGTGTGTCTCATCAGAAACAGTAGCGTGTTTATTAATGTTTTAACTATAATTGAATGGAGTTATAATAATAAAGGTTTTCAGGATTCGCAGTACACGATCGTCGCCATAGACCCTGATGCACCAAACCACACAGCAGGAAAGTTTTGGCTTCACTGGATTCGTTCAAATGTCCCGGTTAGTACTAAATTGCAATTTACTACTTTTATATCGGTGTTAATTTTATTTTTAGATTCTTTTATTACGTTATTTGGGACTGTACTATTAGAAAGTAGTTTCAAAATGTCGAATTAGAAATTGGTTATTATTTTAAAAAGAAATGACGTCAACATATATCATAGAAACAAACCATTTGATTGAAAATAAGAAGGAAATTTTATAGATATGTTATTAAAAAAAATAATTAAAACATTAAATAGGGATAAAATAATAATTATCAAATAAAACATTTGCAAATAGTTTTAACTAGTTAATTACTTACATATTTTTGTTATATAACAATTACGAACTGGTTACAGGGATCTTCTTTAGCCGCCGGAAAAGTAGATGGAAAAGACGTAAAAAGTAAGCACCTGTATCAATTGACCTACGCTATTTTGAGCTACTTATAATTTACATTATTTATAATTATAGGCTTTGTACCACCCGGACCTCCAGAACATACAAATGATCACAGGTACATGTTCCTAGTCTATGAACAAACAACAGCATCACAAAAAATGGCTGAACCAGAGTTAAGACCACGTTTTGATATTGAACAGTGGCTAAAGGGGCAAGAAAAAGGCGGTAAACTTTGTGGTCCAGTTGCTGGTGTACAGTTCCGTTCAGCATTCTAATCAATCAACGGTTCTGCTAAATAGATAACATATTTAGAACTACTTTTTGTTTTGTACTATTTTCTTTTTAAATTTTGCAGATTGTGATTTAACTTAGATAGTTTAACTGATATATAGATAATATTTAAACCTATGAGTTGTTTTCTCAGCTATTTACTTCAGATTGATAGTTCTATGTATAGGTGTCACTAGTAGTATTAAGCCGATATAATTAAATAAATAGAAAATAAAATAAAATGTGTTTTTGTAGTTTGATAGTAAAATTATTGTTTAAAAAGATATCCAATAATAATATATTTCCTGTTTTCATCAATGTTTAACACATTTTGATCGTTGACTGTTACCCAAATATATTATTGCTTTAATCTCAATTTCTTGGAGCTATCATTAGCCCAAATACTGCCTTTTAAAACGAAAATAACTATTATTCTTAAGAAAAGATCGTAATGGCAAAGCATCTACACGGATCATGTATGATTTTCAATTAGATAGTTTATGATATAATTCAAGCACTAGAACTGAAGATTTCACACTAGAACTGTTTACTTGCGACATCCATCATATTTCAAACGAATTTCTTCCACCTGCTTTAGAAAAAATATATTTACAAAAAAAGTAATAAAACTCAGTTATTTAACAAGGTCTCTGCTAACTCCTGATTACCCTTGTCAAACAAGGTTTCAACGCACAATGAGATTATACTGGAGTACACCTGGATTATACCTTTTGTTCGAGATCACATTAAAAACCGTCATTTCTGACTTCGATGTTCCGACTTCGTATTGAAACATTTTTGTTTCATAAAAATACTACCTAGAATTTTAAAAAATAGCATAAGTAAGGGTTTTATTAGTGTCGCATTAGTCTGTACGTTAAAAGTACAGACACATTTAGTACACTCATGTATAAATAATGTCAACTTATGAATAAAAATATATAAATATTGGATGTCACATGTTCATCTCGCACCAATCTGTACGAGGTATTAAACAACTGGAATACACTCTACTGATAAGTCGGCGTCGCAAATAGTCAGTTCCAGTGTGAGAGAGCGTTACTCCCAGATGAATACCACGACCGTTTCTTGTTTACTTGTTATTTTTTGGAAATATTGTTTCAACGTTTCAAGTATTTTGACATTTTCTCGTTTGTGCATGTTAGAATAGTTGATAGAGTGTAATTTGAAGGCGCATTGTTCTAAGAATTTAACTCATACATTTTTTATAATGTTTTTAATAATAAAAATGCAATTTATGTTTGGTATTTTTCATCTCATTATTTGAATATGCTCGCTCGCGTATTGTGCACCAGTGCTTATTACTAAGTATTAGTTTGTTATTTTAAATATTCGTTTCGTAATATGCAAATGGTAAATAAATCAATAAAATCTCGCCCACAGATGTACTTGCGTCTCCCAATATAGACATTATGTACGACGTATAAATATATTTATTTTGGCAAAATGAAAACTACTAAGGTGACTCAAGCTTTACATTATTTTAAACATGGATTGTCAAATTTGGACATATATGCCTACGCTAATTCGTAAACAACTTTAATACGTATTCATTCGTATAACAGTTGTTTGGATTTTTATCTGTAGCCGTGTCGTCAGAGGCAGTGGCAGTGGCGTTCACTGTCTTTCGTGTTGAGGGTACACAAATTCAGTACTGCAGGTAATTGCACTTACACAGTACGCAGTAATAGTTAACTAGAAGTCAGTTACGTGAAAGTTCTGTTAGTAAAAGAAAATCGTCTTGTTTACATAGAAAATCTCGAGCTAGTACCGGTATGATGGTTCTCTCTTAATAGACCTGTAGAAAGCTATCCAAATAAGGAGTTATAGAAAAAAGTACAAGAAATAATCTATATGTTAGAAGATATTAACAATTAAAATTGCCATTTTTTCGTTAATGTTTTCTTTGACGTTTACCATTATAGAAAATTGCGTCACATCCGCAAAGTTGCCATCTCTTTTATAGAACAGAACGTAAGTGAGATAACAAATGACTGACCTATCCCTTAATAGTGCGACATGTTACGTCTAAAACATATCGACATTTCTAGCGCTAAAACTACAATTACAATTTTTAATTACTATATCTCAGTCAACATTTGGATATTTAATAAAATAAAAACGCCAATATACATTTATTAACATCTATTTCAATCAACAATTAAAAAATCGGCCACCAAAAAATGAGTTCACTAGCCCATTTCTACCACTTCTAATTTATGTTGCAGTTATATTCGTACTTCTTTCGTCCAATATAAATATGCAACTGCCTGTAATACATTTAAACAATGGTATAATTCTTTAATATAGAAATTTGATATTTTATTAAACTAATTTTTTAAATAAAGTTATAGTAGTTGCATACAAACCAGGATACGATATCTTGAAATTTATAGTGGTATAGGGTGCAAACACAAAGTATTATAGATTTATAACAACAGTAGCCATGAATAGATCATTCTTGTTGTCGGGATACAAAGTATAAGAAGAAGCAGAATATATTAGGGGCGATAAAAGGCTACGTGCCTAGGAAGCCCGAGAAACTATATTTAAAAAAAAAAAAAAAAAAAGTATTATAGATACAAAGTAAATTAGTTCTAGAAAATGATATCTTAAAGGTGGTCCGTTTTGGCATGTTTGTGTCTATGTTGGCAATAACAGTACGAATATTGTTCTTCAGCTCATTCAGGGTTAGACGATTGGTATGCACCGAGAATTAAAGATATCCCCATAAAAAATAATAGAAGAGTGTTAAATCCGGCGAGCGTGCTGACCACTGAAGATCGCCCTTCAAAGAGATGAAACATTCGGGGACACGAATTTCCTGCAATTCGGAAATTTCTCTCCCCTTGGTGTGATGTCACACATTTTAATTTATAAAATTCTTTGTAATATTTTATTTATTAATAGAATAATCTACGATCTAATCTAATTTGTTGAGAAAATGATGTACTTTTTAACCCTTTTTGACCCTGAAAATAGACGGCGCTGAAGCGTTATGCCTATACTCAGCCGTTGGGGCAAGTGAAGTATTTATAATTTTCGGTATAATTATTATAAAGCTTCAATGAGTATCGCGGTCGTATGAGTATGAGGTCGCGGTGGTGTGCGCAGAGGGGTTTGGTAATGGAAAAAATTATCTTTCTTTTTTTTAAACTCTTTTTTACAATTTTTCTTATATAATTCATGTTACATGTGACGTCACAACGCTTCTCACCCCTCCACCATTGTTGCAATTTCTGAATTCATTCCCCTTTGTCTGTGATGTAATTTATTAAATTATAGATAAGATGATTATAAAATGAGAAGAAGTATTGTAAACTAGCTAATTTTTTTAAAGAAGCCAATATGTGTTATTGAAATTTAGATTATTTTTATTCAATTCTTCCGGTGTTGTATAAGGTTATAAACGAGGTAGTGTATAGAAAATAACCGTAGTCGATAGGATAATATCGCTGCCTAATAGGTTTATAATTATGTAAACCACATAATGAATTAAACTTCAAAATACAGCGTTGATTCACAAATCGCCACTGTGCCGTCGCGGTAACTGTACTATGATTTTTTAAAGACTTTTTATAACTGTTAGTTAAAAGGTAATAACTAAAATTGTTAATAATATTAAATATTACGGCTCTGCGTTATTACGTTTAAGGCATGGGTCTTGTTCGCGATTTTCGCCCACGACCCTCCAGAAAACGGGAGTGACATAGACTTTGCTGCACGCCACTCCACCCCGCTGCGACGCTCTACGCAACGTCATTTATTTAACCTGCGGCTCGACCGAGAGAAGTGGCCAACAAGCTAATTCAGTGAGTTGTCGCCTTTTATGGCACGTATGGCACTCTCTTCCGAGCCTTCCGAGCCTTCCGACATCCCCGAGAGACACACGCGTCACGCGTCAGAAACTGACTGAAGGAAGATACCTGTTGCAGACCATGCAAGTTGGAAATATTTCTAGCAAAACCAAATCATATTATTTAGGATTTAGATCGTTTTCAAGTACACTAAGTAAATATATATTCTTTTACTTCGTTTAATTTATTTAATGTTGGCCTATTTTCGATGCTGAGTCCTATCACGGATGATCTCGTACTATGTTAGCAATTTTTGTGGTGCCGTGATCTCATATATGTGAATTACACCGCTGCCTGATAAACTTATGATTATTTATGTACAGAATCACACCTGAACCCGAAGACATCTGTTTGCGTCAAGCATAAATGTTAACGCCCACTGTGCCATCAAGTAAATCGTTCATTAATCTATTGGCATAGAATTAGTTTAATAATTTCTAGTCTATTACTAACAACCGATCAAAAAGTGCGAATAATTAATCGGGTTCTACATTGAATTAGTTTATAATAAACTTCACCAATCATAAATGGTATAAAATCTGTATATGGGAGTCCAATAATTTTTCTTATCTTGCATTTTAGGACTACACATTAAGGCGGGGGTAAGGTCAAAACGATAATGAAGCATATTTTCGTAAATGTTTTTTGACTACACAGTTAATATATAATTATTTATATAATTACTACATAATAAAATGACATTTGAAGAATATTTTGTGAAATTTTCATAAATAAATATCAAGAAATGAGGCATTGACAGCGAATCTCCGCAGACGTCACAAAAAAAAGTAACATTGCGGTGCCACTCATAACTCATCACTGGATGTTCTAAAATTAAAAAACCAAAATGATTTCATTAGTTGATAAGTTTCTAAAAACATCGTTTAGTTAAAGTTTTTCAAAACACTGATTTTTCATGAAAAAAATCAGAAACTTTGTTATTTTAAAATACGTTAAAATAAAAAAATAAAAAAAAACTTATGTAAAGAAAGAGTGTGCGAAATTTCAAAAAAATCGGTCCAGTAGATTTTGAGCTAGACAGGGCACCGACTCTGTAAAAACTAAGTGTGAGATACCGCATTTAAAAGTTTCACAGTACACGAAAGCAGACCAGAGAGGTGAAGACTTAAAACTCTATATCTTCGACAGTTTTACTCCAATCGACTTAAAATTTGTACACAATAAACTTAATATGTTGTTCAATAATATAAATGAATAAAAAAAATATTAAAAAAAAAAAGTTGAAACCTTTCCCCCTCCCTTAAGAAAGATTACTTTATATAAATGACTTTGCGAAACGTTTCTACTACAACGTATTATAAGTGACGTTGACGCATCATTAAAATTGTGCACGAACTCTTGTGCGACCTGCGACTCTTAAACGAGACCTAAGAGAAGGGTTTGAGCTACTTTATTACTTTATTGCCATTACTATTGCTGTTAATATGTTACTACAACCAGCAGCAGATGATGTGGGCGTAGTTTCTTTCTGGTAATAAATTATCTGATGCATAATTTCAAAAGTACGTTTTAAATTTCTAGAATGAGGTGTACTTGTACATGTAGCTACTTAACGTGTGTGCTTAATAAGTTTGTTGTTAATTATCATTTTCATTTAACAATTAACACACATTTGTTCGATATAATGGTTTGGTTTCTGCCCACGCTGAAGGTATTATTTCTAAACTAAACACTAATTTTGTTGTCATATTTTTACCGTTAAGACAAAATGCATACAGAATATGATGTCCACATTTATAGTAGAACGTAGAATAATATAGAAAAAATAAAACCAAGTAATTTAGCATTACGACGTGTTACATTTACAGTAAAAAGTCGGTATATATAAATATTCTATATATCTTTATGATTCTTGCAATATTTAAATCAAAACTGTTACTTTTATTACTTGCAAATCATATTAAAATTACCATATGGCAATTTGTTAGGTTATGATCCAACCTAGGGTCTCTTACGCTAGATGGCTCCAGGGGTATACGCCATGGGCCACAACTAGTTGCATTGGTATCGGTGTGGTGACAGCAATGACACTAGCTGACACCATGGCCGTCAGCTATTCGCCGTCGTTGGCCGTCGTTTGCCGTCGTTGTTCACTGACACTCCACACTCGAATTACAAGTTGTGGTATTTCTTATTTCTATTCAAATTATATTCCAATGTATCGAGGTGTCTAAATAAAAGAGCAGACTGAAATCATCTTGTCATGCGATAAATCGTTTAAATTATTTTATTTTCGTTGCATTATTTCTTTGCAGCTTATGTATTACGTTAATGTGAATAATAGCGCGCAATTTGTCTTAACTTTTGCAATTATTTTGGTTGAACATATTTCTTAAAATTAATTTAACAAACATGTTCAAAATATGTAAAAATAAGTTGTTTATTTTATAATTTACCTGTATACTATACTGTCGATTTTCGTTGTTTAGATAATGCTAACTCAGGATTTATTTGTAGAGACACTGAGCAACTTAAGTCTTAAATCTAGAGGTGGTCTAGAGCTAAAAAAGTATTTTGAGGATTGTTTTTTTATAATAAAAATAATGAAAAACGATATTTTAACTTTTTAGGCTTATTATTACACTGTTTCTACATACAAAAAAATCTTTTTTGGAACTTAAAAAAATTATTAATTATATTAAAAATGGGGCTGAAGTAGACCCTTTAAAAAAATTGGACCTGGACGATTTTGCCGATTTTGGCTATTCTAGTTATCTAAAAAAATAAAAACTAAAAAAAATATTATTTAGTATGAGTACAGTTATAGTCAGGATTAGACTAGAAACAAAAATTGGAAATTGACAAAATGGCGCGCTTTTGAAATTGACGTTGAATTGAAATTGAAATTAAAGTGAATTCTAAATGACGGCCACAACTATCGTATAAATGCGATATAAGAAACCGTCTAACATATTTCAATTATTTTCACGGTAAACAAAATTGATTAAAGTACGCAAAATGTATAAAGAACAATATTTTTTAAAGTTCAAAGAGGATTTATAAAAGAAAAAGAAATAATGTATTTTTATTTTATAAATTCGCTATAACTATGTATTACAAGTCACATACTCGTAATTTAAAAAAAAAGTTTGACAGTAAAACATTGACTTGAAATTCTTTAAATGGTATAAATAAGTTTACGGTTTGATGTTACTGGTACTGTAGCAGAATCTTATGAATTAAAAGGTTGCGTCATATAAATGAAACATTTTGTTAAATCTTGCAGTTTTATTTAAGAATTGATTACTACTTTTGTTCAAAGAATGTTAATCAACCATATTCTTGGAACAGGATCTCGTGTAGACGAGAGCAGTGAGTGAGGAGAAGGGAGTGGTGACGTATTATAGACTGGTGTCAGTTCTGTGATTATTACTATTTCAGGGCATGCGATTTGAATAAATTCATTATTATCTGTTATTAATACGTTGTTATGCAGATCTATATGTGGAACAAAATTATAGTGTTATCAGCGATAGAAATACTAGACTGTGAGAAGTACACAATAAAAATTACTATGCGACATAGTGTCTGGGTGTTGGTTCTATCATAAAAATGTCTATGTTAATATTAAAAATTACTATGACTATAGTTAGGGTTGCCGGGATTGTCACTTTATTTCACTACTGAGTCCCGTTTTTATTTCGTTATCTTATTAAACTGTATGTGAGACAGTCGGCAGTCAAATTCACTTCAACACTTTAAAATCTATTATCTTTATTAAATCTATTCACAGCATTTGTGAAAAGTTTAATTGTAAGAAAAGCTCGTTCAACAAATTTCTAATATTTCACGAAAACACAAATCCTATTCGCTAAAAAACTCCAACGTCTTTTGCACGCTAAAATTATTTTTGTGTGTCATATTTTTGGTTTTCTAACCGTGCCCGGATCCGTCGGGTTTTACACCTGGAACAAATAGTATGTGCAGTAGTAAAGTCATTTAAATCATTTAAAAAAATATATAAAAAATGAAATTGCTCTTTGAACAAAAAGGTTGGGCATCACAGTGCTAAATGCTTATATTTACTAGAATTATTTTTTAATAGATTATATAAATAACTATTTATAGACATTCGACCGCAACAATGATGTAATGGTATATAATAAAAAAAAATATAAGAAAATAAAATTAATGTTAACTCTATTGTGGATTGCGGTTTGAATAATTACAAATCGGTGGCCAACGGATGTTGTTCAGTTTACTAGATTGCTGAATGCTGAAACCTAACCAGCAGCGGAAAGATGCTGCAATTAGTAATGATCAAGCTAATGATGTGGACCTCGGTTTCGCCAGCACCTATGAACTCGAAGATTACACCGGCCGTGGCCTTACAACACTTCATTAAAACAGAAGCTCACAACTCGAAAGTATTTTGATCGTTTTTTAAAACAAGAAAAATCTTTCAGATTTTTATCTGTTTTATTTGTTCTTTTTTAAAGGAACGTTTTTTAGGGTTTCTGAAATCACAGGGTTTCAATATTCGCCGCATCATAAAGCTTCTCTAAGTTCAAGCTTCGTGTTTTTGTGTTTAAAAGAAGAGAAAACTACTGCTTTAGCTTTCCAAAATCACTAGCCTTTATCACAACACTCACAACAGGTGTTTCTGCATTTTCAAAAATTAAATTTAATTCTTCCTCCATTGTTAATTCCTTTTCATCGCCAGCAACCAATAACGATTTCTCCGAGTTGTCTCTAGAAATATCTGCCAAGTCCAAGAAAAGTCTACGCATTAACTGTGTAGCTAAACTTAAGGTTTGTTTTGAAGGATCAAAATCGGGCTCTTTGAGCGACTTAAATAAATTCAGCCGTTTCTCAATGTTTTGCAGTAATTCACTCACAATTCGACTTGTTGATCCACCATCCTTTTCTTCATATAATTCAATGCGATGCCGGCTGAATATAGTGTTGTGTTATTGAATAAATGAATGATCCTTTATGTTAATCATTTTAACTAACTAAACTTTATTATTTATTTGTTTAGTAACGGTACTATCATTTTAAATATATAAAGAATAAAGGTATTTATTTAATTATTAAAGAAAAAACTGAAAAGTGTGCGGTTTGTAATCCGTCGTGTTTTCCACATACATCCGGGTTTATGGTCCGGGTTTATGGTCATTGCCCGGCGGGTCCATATATATCATTTTCATGTGAAAGGACTTTTTAATGATTTCTCTGGTTCATAAAACTGGTGGCGAAAAATTATATTCGATCACAGTTAGTTGGAAATCAGTCCTCATTTCTACTCTTATTTATTTCATAGATAATCATTACACTTGTAATTATCATGATGTGCTCATAGCAACAAATCAGTGAATTCCGGTTTCCGGTTGATGAGTCTGCCGTTCGCAGATGATGTGACGTCATCAAGTTATTAAACATGCATCAACTAATTAATGTTTTGCAACTTAGAATGTGCAGCAAGGCGATAAACTAAGAAAACTTATTAAAAGGTTTTCTACACTTTCAAGTAATGGAGCAATTAGATTTATACTCGTATTTATTTTAATGTTAATTTATAAATAAATGTGTTTTGTATACATATCATAAAGTGGTTATGGCCATAATGTTTCTAAATATAAATTACTCATTTGTCCCCGCTAAACACAGTTACGCGCTTTTATGGTTTATCTCACACATCGAAAGTGCTTTTAGAAAAATAAATTTACCGTTTTGCAGATTAACAAGCTCATAAAACCTCTTTAGAAGTCTTTTATAAAGATTAAAGGGTTATAAATCTTCTCTTTATAATCTGATTAAACTTTGGCAATTTTAGATTAAATATTACTAGGTCTCACTCAAAAAAATATTACATGGATAAAAGGTATCATTCAAGTTTTGTATTTGACAAGTTAGTCCTAATTGTGCTTTCTTTTTTGTTGGTAGTACGCGAAATCAATAGTATTTATAGTGCTGAATTAACCTTTTTGTAGCACTGGAGCAAGCGGCTTTTTCTTACGGAATCAATTGTATTCACTCACAATTAGCCTTTTGCGAAAGTCAATTCCCACATAATATTAGATATTCTTTCTAAATTCATATATACCCAGTAAACATTTAGTGAAGTGCCCATTTTGTGACGTTTCTATCACTATTTCACTTCAATTATAGTTCGCATCAACTTTATCTATTTGTATTCCGACAGGTGGAGTGGTTCCGTCATCTGTAGCCGATAAAATAGACATTTCATATGAACGATTGTGAGAAACTGAACTATAAATGAACACTTTCATGACAAAAAAATCATACGCATCTCCAATATGATGTCAAAGTGACTCCAAAATGTTTACTGGGTACTTTACAATGAGAAAATAATAACCTGCATATATACATTGCATATACATAAAATGAATAAACATGACAGTGATACTATGTACAAGCAGTAATATTTAAATATGAACATACCTTTGCATTTGTACATACAGAGATTTTATAGTAGATTTACATCACAACTTCATATACGTAGATATTGCAATGTACATGATATTGATGATCCAAATATGTTCATGGTTGTATCCAATTACAATTGCCTTTCGTCGAAATCAATTACCTTTTTTAACGTTAGATACCTTAAAGTTTCATTAGTGACATCAGTGTATTAGTGTTACCTGACAGATCCTAAAAATAGTACTCGTATTTAAAATCCAAAAAAATGTTACTAATCTGTGTAACATTGAAGTTCATAGATGCATAAAAAACTATGTTTTAATTTTGTTATTTAAATAACAAATAAATTATGATATGACATTTAGAAATCAGGTTTTCGTGAATCACAGTCTTCAAGATCTCGAAATCTCAATGAAGAAAAAAAATCGATTTCCTTAACGATGTTGTGACGCTAGCTGATTTATCGAAGCTATTATTATCGTTGTTATTATATGCTAGTGTTTATTTTTAGATTTTAATGTGAGATGTTCATGGGAGCTTTAATATCATTTATATGATTAATATATCTGGTCCAGTTGATACTTCTTTATAGCTTTCTGTTGCATGGTATTTAATTACATAAAATAGTTTAGGCTTTGGTTTGTCAACATTGGTTTGCAAGATGAGATGAATTGGGTTGTCTGCATAATCTTAAATTGTACATTATTAAGTTAATACTTTTTTTAAATTCGTTAAGATGTTTAAATTTAAAAAAAATATTTTAGAGCTGAAAATATGTATTTACAGAAATAACAAATATGCACTGCAAAAAAATCCAAATCAAAACTATTTGTGATTCAATTCTTGAAGCAAAATTTAGATTTGTGGTATTATTAAGATCTGTACAACAAAGGCGACGCACGACAAATTAACAGAATTGTAACAGAATACAATTGAATTTACCGTTAAACGAAAAGTAATTTTAGAGGCCTTATTTATTCTTTGTACAACATTTGTTAATACGAGTATAATAACGACAATGTGAAAGTAAAAGCAAATTTTTTAAATATTGTTTCTATTTCTAATTAATATGATATTGTATAAACAAAAATTATTTAGTGGGCATTATTAATACTTTTCTAAACTCTAAAAAATAATTGTACAGTCAACAGTGGCGACATTCTAATCATAGTTTATTTATTTGCAAATTAATAAGGCAACATATAAAAGTAAAAATGTCAACAATAAAATCAGCGGATTAACTAGGTAAGTTATGTTTTTGTTTTTGTTTTTGTTATTGAGTGCTATTTTGGCAGGTTGGCAGGCTGGCAGGCCTGACTAGCTGATAGGTTGGCAGCTCTCCGACGATGGACGCAGTTATTGCATAATGAGTTGACAATTTAATAGGATTGCATATGTTTGATGGTTTACTTATATAAAAATATAACTTTCGCAATTTTTATACAAGCTTAGGATGTGGATCCACATATTTATGAAAGAATTCTGTGGTGAAAGTAAATATTAAATCACAGATGTATACTAGTTCTAAATCGGTTTCTAGAATCCTTTAAAATAACAGATTTTGAGAAAGATTAGAATCGGTGTTAAGGGCTATAAAACACCCGATACTGCATAGCAAACATATTATTATTTTTATAAAAAAAAATGTGTTCCAACAAAAACTACAAAAGTATTTTTTTCTAGCAAAATGGGCTTGTGAACCATGATTTCTTTCTATGACAATGTACTATATAATAGAGTTGGCTATCGAGGCTATTAAATGTCCAATTATTCCTTAAAAACTTATTAGCAATATTATGGGAGATATTGCCAATTTAAATAATCATTTTTGACCCTTTAATTAATCACCCAAAGTTATAAAAAGGAAGTCTGTGTCTATCATCCGCTTTATACAACAGAGTATAAAAGAGATGTATACGTGATTATTACGTCGGTTATTACTAATAGCATCCCTTCAAGTTTTATATTATGATTGTTGTGAAAAAGGACAAATAATCTCGATTACTTTTGTGACATCATACGCATAACGCAGGGATACCACAAGCGGAAAAAATTAAAGAAATTTTAATTTTTAATAGCTATATCTTCACAAGGTTTAGAAGGCCATTCTATTGATTCATTTCTTTAGTAGCGGGAGCCGTTATTCTCAATAAAGCATTTTAGTTTTATAGACCCTAGGCAAATTTAAGATTGGCACTTTAATTCTAGTTTCCGTATTCTCAATGCAGTAACAAAATAATATTATAAATGATAAGTTAGCTATGTTAATCGCAGTACCAAACCAATACCACAGATTTCAATGTATTAAGTAAAGATTTCAACTGATTTTGGTAAAATTTCTTATTATGTTTCTGGCTAGTGTGAAACACTCTGGGGCACATATTGCAGGGTCGCTTCAATCGTTTCTATTAAGGGTCAATATTTTAGACATGGATTCCCATGACACGAATTTGGATTTGAACACAGTTTTGGTTCTAAATAGACGTTATTTGTAATTAAATAGAATTTCCACGTCGGATACTTATACGTCGGATAGTTACTTCTTCTTTGAAGGTGATTTTGTTGGAAACATCATCATCATTTTGCTTCTCTATAGTTAATATTCGTTGTAATGAGGTTCGAAATGTTCATTGCTGAGAACTTTAGGAAATGCATGGTGAAGGTCACTGCAACAATAGTTCAAGTCAACGAGATAAACGCTAATAAATTTGGCTTTTCACTGTATCAATATTTAAAATTTTATCGCAAAGATAATCAACCCGAATTATATACATATATACTGAAATATCATTCTTTCGAAAACACTGGAATAGTGTGCCGGGTTCCGCTCTGTAATTAATATTCCATCAGTCAAGGTGATAATTGCAAAATATAGCTGATCTAGGTTTGACAGTTTCGAAATGGCGCGTCATTTAATATTCCAGGTACTGTTTGACATCCTTTATAATAAGTTGATTTATATTTTGACACTAATAACCTTGCACCAAAAGTTATTCTAAAGCTGAGTATCGACCTAGTGTACTTACCGAATGAATAGCGAATGGGTAAGTTTGGTGGACCGTATGTTTCTGGTTTTTAAACAAAAACTACTTGTCGTGGACGGCTGAAAATTGACATGTCCACAACCAACACATAAAAGAAGAACATGGGTTCAATAGACAAACGAAAAATGAAAAAAATAATATACATTCTTTCATCTTCTAACTATACTCGTATATCCGAATTTATAGGCGTATTTTTTATATTTTACTATTTTTGTGTTATCAAAAATTCAAGCGGGTCGCATAGTTTATAGCAGAAATAATTGCTAATTACTTTGCATAATTTTAAAACAAATATAAATTCCCTGTTGTAATAGGATAGAATTCAGAAGAGAAAACGCCTTATGACCGTAAAAAGTTATAAACTTAAAAATTTAAATATTTAAATCCAGATTATAATAATTAATACAGTTACTTTATCATTTTAAAATAAAAATTAAAGATTCATCTAAACTCTAAAGGTAAAGGTACCCTTTCTTTTTTAATTTTAATCTTCCATGGACTGTGTAATAATATTATGTACACAGTATTTTAAATCTTTTTTTATTATTGTTATTTGTTAGTATGTGCTTATATACACCGGTTCGTGATTAAGAAGGCAAGGGACAAGTTCATTAAATATATTTTCTTTTCTTGTTTATGAAAGAAATGTTTAAGGCCAGGGTCCCACTACGGAATAATTCTGAATGGTTTTCTCTGCGTGGTTTTAATTCTGTACACTATTGCTTACGTAGCACACACTGCGGAACTAATTCAATACTGCTGTATTTACAGATCTTGTTTTGTTATAATACATGTTCAAAGAAATGCATCGCCAAAAGAAAATATCAAGACATACTGTGTTCTGCATTCAAAGGGATATACCGCGATAAAGAAAAACCTCTATGTGTCGCATGAATTCTATAGCCTGCTACAGAATTTAGTTTTACCGCTCAGAATTAAAACCTGTGGTGTGTGCATGTTCATATGATTCCATGTGTTACAAAGCTACGACACAAAACCGTTCAAAACCGATTTAAATGCTTGTCGTATCTGTCCTGCTGTAAAGCTTTAGATATCTTAGCTAAATTCACGAAGGAGTTGTGTTTAAAGTGGAAGAGGATGAGTATGAGCATGTGTGAAATTATAAGATATATAAATATTATACTATGGTGTAATCACCTTCATAGCATAAACAAATAACGGAATGTTATATGTAACTATTTTACAGAGCCGAGTAAAACTAAATACAAAACGTGTATGTTACATAAAATACTAGTAAAATTGTATGTAAACGAAATGGATGTAGATAGCAATAAGTATACATAAATTCATTCTATTAGCAATGTAGAGTAGACACAAGTTCGAGGTCCTGCCACTGCCACCTTAATATTTATGTGGGCTCGGATCGAGGCATCGGGCACGCGCTTGGCACCAGCCAAGTTGTTCGGAGAGTTGCTAGATTCAGCCGTTACCCTGCTATACCACTATACCACTATACGACTTGACTGGACCCCTTCCCCCACAAAACAGCTTATTTCTACTGCAATCGTATTCATTATCATAAAAATCCCACGCATTATTGCGGCCTGACCTTATCCGTACCTCTCTCTCATAGTAAAAAGATCTTACACTCTTATATTATTAAATATAACTATAAATTAAAGACTTTGAGTATATGTATACATACATAGAGAGAATATGGTCAATGAGTATACTGGTATACCAATACATGTGTAAAATCAATGACGAACAGATTATACTCTAAACGATTCTAAATATACCATACACTCGTATATAGGAGTATTTCTTTTCAATATCAAACTTATTCAACTGTGTTTACAATTAAAAGTTTACTATTTGTTATATCCTTCATACAGATCGTGTTTTTTACACTGCTTTGTGTAGCATCATACAAAATTCATTGAAATGTTGCACTGGAAGCATTCAGGCCGCTGAATTACCACCATCTGATCGTAAATGAGCATAATATGTGCAATGTTTGCTGTTTTTTACGTTGGAGAATAATATTCAAGGTGTGCCAAACAGGAATAGTTTTATTTTCATTCACATAGCGTTGTTGTCAGCTTCTTATAAAAAAGTTACTTTGAATATGTTTAAAAAATAATTTTTCATGAAATAATAAACTATGGTTTTTCTAAAGTCAAATTAAGACTCAATAATAAAATCAATTTAAAAATAACGGCGTCGACGTTAGGCTACTATATTTTGAATTTGAATTCCGGATCAATATTATATTGCTTATTGATAAGGTTTATTTGATAAGGTTTACATATGTTTAGACCTCGACACCATGAAAACTACCTACACAGGAGGAGATTTTACAATTGAAAAATTTTACAATAAAATTACTTTTAATAATTGTTGACTTTAGAATTAATTTTATATTTTGATTTATAGTTATTTTGAAAGGCGGTTAAATTGTTTATAAAAGGATTGGTATTAGATATAGTACTTCCAGTTAGTGATGGCGATGTGAGATTGATTAATCGGAGAATCGATTTTTTTGCTACATTCTTCCGCCTATAATCATTAAATTACTTAACATTGTGCTTAATTACAGTTTGTAACCCTTATTCTATCTATCCATTCTCACTCCTTCTAAAAGAAAAATAGAAAAATAAAAACAAAACAGATAACTTTAAACCTCAATTGCTTCTCTCTTCCTGCTACTTTCCCTCATGTTTCTATCCTGGCCTCCCTTCTTTTTTCTCGCTCCTTCTCTCTATCTATGCCATCCACCGTCTCCCTTTAATAACTGCACAATCTTCTTTTCACATTTTACTCTTTTCTCACATGAATACCTAATGTGATCCAGCGTTTCTATCTCTCTCTAGCACACCCTGCACATTCTTTCCTCTCAATTTTCCCAGTATCTACTGCCTTTCTCTTCTTTTCCCAATCTAAATATTGCAAGTCTTCTTATGTTCCTTGTCTCTTTTTGACCTTTGTATTCCGGTATATCTCTCTTCCAAATTCTATTGTATCTTTAATTATATTTGCTATTATAATTCTTTCCTGCTGCTATATATCTCTGTCTCTGTTCCTTAGCTCCTCTTCTTCACTTGTGCCTTCTTCTCTCTGCCTCTTCTGCCGCCATTCCGTTCCTTTCAAAGTACCTCTTTAACTTTTTTATTCCTCCTTTTCCACGCTCTTTTCTAATCTCCTCCCTTATTTTGCTTAGGATATCGCCTTTCTGCTGCAATTCTTAATTTTTCCTGAATTTTTTCTAATTTCTTTTGTTCTTCCCATCCCCATATTTCTTCTCCGTACAGCATCATGAATTGTTTTTATATCAAAACAAAGATTTATACAAGATTTTAGCTTATTACCTTCCATTCTGCAATTTACCCCTTTTTTGTCTAGAATGATTTGGCTAAAGCGCGTAGAATTATTATTATCAAAAATTTGCATTGCAATTACTACTTACGAGTTTACATCGAGTCTTCTTGGTGAGCGCACGTATTTACAATAAACAAAACAATAAAATAAATAGTGATCTTTTTTTTTGCAAATTATAAAATTTTTTTTTCGTGATTTATTTTTTTTTTTTTTTAAATTATAATTTATATTATTATTAAGTGTTATTAATTAGAAGTGAAGTAACTTCTATTTAATTATCACTGGTTAATTAACAATATGGATATGGAGGTTGAACCTCCCGATAAAAATCCGATCAATAAAAACAACTCTGTGACTAACAAATCAATTCCTACAGATAAAACATCCAGTGATATAACAGAAAACTTAAATAACAATAGTGACAATGTTAAAAAAATATTTAATAATTTATACAACACAGAAACAAAATATGACTCGTATAAAGTAATGATAGTTAAAAATAATAGTGATGGAAATACATTTTTTAGTTCTCTTAAATTAGCAGAAATAATATGTAAAATTAGCAATAAATCTAATATAATAGAAATTAAAAAAGTGGGAAGAAATAGAGTAATCGTTCAATGTGCTAATGCAGTACTAGCTAATGAAATTACCAAATCAACATTGCTGAAAAACAATGGGTATGAAGCGTTTATCCCATTTTACTGGTGCACAAAAGTTGCTATTATAAAAGGTGTTGATATTGAATATTCGGAAGATACAATTTTAAATAATATAGAGTGTCCACCTTTTAAAGTAACGAGAGTGCAAAGGTTAAATCGAAAACTAAGAGTTGACGGAGCTATTAAATATGAACCCAGTACAACAGTGAAATTATTCTTTGAAGGACTTGCTATTCCTGCTTATGTTTACATGTGGAGAGTGAGACGAGCATGTGAACCATTTGTACAACAGACGATACAATGTTATAATTGTTTTAAATTTGGACATGCAGCCACAAAATGTAGAGCAAAAGTAGCAAAATGTAAATTCTGCGGAAGTGAAGATCATTTACGTACTGCATGCACATCTCCTAATCCGACATGCATAAATTGTAAACTTAACCACGAGGCTACAGACAATGAATGTCCTGAAAAAAAAAGACAAATCAAGATAAAAGATCTCATGGCCCAACACAATCTCAGTTTTTATGAAGCAAAATTAGAATTAACAGAAAAAAATACAGACTATTTATACTCAGTAAGAACTCAAAACTGTTTTGAAGCTCTAAACTACAATGAGACTTTTCCCAATATCACTAATAAATACAATAGTATCAACATAATTCCAACATACAAACCAAACCCTTTAACCAGAAGAACTAATACCAGAGTGAATAAATCAAATACAGGTAACTCGTTACAAAGATCTTACAGTCAACCACAACCTACGACATCCACTAAAGAACCAATTCCAAAAAGAAGAAGAGAAGAAAAGAAACCTAACAATGAAGAAAGCGACACATACCTTAAGATAACTAATCAAGGAAAAAACAGAAAGCAAATCAACCAAGAGACACCTGATATTACAATGGAAAACAATGATAATGATACCTGCTATACATCAATATATAATAAAAATAATGATGACAAAATTAAAAATACAAACAAAGACCCAAATATTACATCCCAATCCCTTAGAAGCTACAAGAAACAAATATCTAGTGTACAATGGCCAAACTCGTAAGAAAACATCGATATATAAATTTAGTTTATTTTTTAAAAATCTATTCACATCACTAAACCTAATCGTTTAATAAATTTACTAAAATATTAAATCAACAATAATTATATAAACGGAGAGAAAATAAAATAAAATAAAATATATAAATAAATCTAACAACAAGACCAAGGACAGATATAAAAATCAATAATTAATTAAAACAGTTAAAATGATAAATTTTATTCAATGGAATTGCAGAGGAGTCAGATATATTAAAGAGGAACTACAACATATGTTACAGAAGCATAACATACATATATGCATACTATCAGAAACGTTTTTAACAAAAAATATCAATTTCAACATCAAAGGTTATTTTATTGAAAGAGAAGATAGGATACAGAATACAAACTATAATCCCCACGGGGGTGCTGCTATCTTGATTCATAAATCTATAAAATATAAAAGAGTAATGCTAAATAACCCATTTAATTCGGTCGAAATAGTTGGAATAATCTTAACACATAACGAAACTGATGTAATATGTATTTTATCAATCTATGCTAAACCGAATCATAAACTATCTAATTCTAATTGGTCACAGATAAAACAACAAATAGATGTTCCTGTTATACTTGCTGGAGATTTTAACGCGACTAATCTTGCTTGGGATATAAATTGTCCAGGTAGTCAGTATGAAGGTAACGAATTGTTAGATTTCATAGAAAACGAAAATCTAAATATTATCAACGATGATAAACCAACTAGAGTAAGCAATCTCAGTACAAGGGACAGTATATTGGATCTCACATTGGTATCAATGACTTTAACACAACAAATTACTTCGTGGCAAGTTCTTGCAGATAGCTTAGGTAGTGATCACTACCCAATTTTTTTCTGTTTGAATGACTATAATAAAGACCGTTACCGTACATCTGAATATTTAACGAGGAGAAATTTCCGAAAAGCAGATTGGGAGAAATATAGCCTTGAAATAGAAAGCAGAATTTCAAACCTTAGCACAAATGGAATCACAAGTAATCCCCAAGATGTTGAAAACAAATACAACCAATTTAGAGATGTTATTAATAATTCGGCAGACATACATATCCCATCTACCAGATTGTATAATATAACTCCTAATAAAATAAAACCGTCTTGGTGGGACACTGAGTGCAATAAAATGATAGCTCAAAGAAAATTAGCACTAACTATTTTTAATAAAAACATGACAATGGCGAATTATTTAAATTATAAAAAACATCAAGCTAAAACCAGACGATATTTTAGAGCCAGAAAAAAAATAGAATGGCAAAATTTCTGCGAGAATTTAAACCCAAACACAACAACTAACATTGTCTGGAATAATATAAGAAAAATTAACAATAAAAGCTATAGTACTAAAAGGATAAGTGATAATGAAAATTTAATAGAAGAATTCATTAATAAAAAATTTCCACAGAACAACAACTTAAATATTACTACCACCACCACCATAAAAGATAATTTCCTAGATAATAACATAAATATAAATGAAGTAAATTTCGCGTTAAATCATAATAAAAACAGTAGCACAGGATTTGATAGAATAAATTACAAAATGATACAAAACCTACCTGACAATGCAAAAAATCATCTTACACAAATATATAATCTCTCATTAAACACTGCTGATATCCCATTAGATTGGAAAAAACATATCGTGGTTCCTATATTAAAACCAGGAAAAGATCCAAACAAAGAAGAATCATTCAGACCAATTACTTTACTATCATGTATGGGCAAAACTATGGAATCAATAATCAAAACCAGAGTGGAATGGTATCTCGAACATCATAAAAGATTACCTGAGTTACAATTTGCTTTTAGAAAATCAAGAAGTACACAGCATAACTTAAACATATTGAATATCGATATTCAAAGAACATACAGTAAAAATCATTATATGATAGCTGCTTTCATTGACATTGAAGCTGCTTATGACAATGTTAATCTAAAAATATTAAAAGAAAAAGTAGAAAACATAGGTATATCTTCCAAAATATCCAACTGGATTATAAACTACTTCCAAAATAGAGAAATAACAGTTAGATACAATAATAAGTTAACTGGTCCTATACTATGTAATCACGGAATTCCACAAGGCTCAATATTATCTCCCTTATTATTCAACATATACACAGAAAAGTTAACAACATTATCAGATAACAACACAACAGTACTGATGTATGCAGATGACATGGTTATTTATAGTATGGGTCATACACAAGATATAGCTCAAAACAGATTACAATCGAAATTAAGAAAACTAGATATTTTATTAAAGGAAATCAAATTAAATATATCGTCAGAAAAAAGTAAAATAGTTATATTTACAAGGCATAGAATAAACTGCAGTCCAAAAATAACCATCAGAAATAAAAATATAACTGTTACTTCAAATACCAAATTTCTGGGTATATTCTTTGATACGAAAAGCTCTTGGGCGAAAGAAATTGCACATATTATTAACAAATGTCAAAAAGGCTTAAATTTGATGCGATGTATAGCAGGATACAAATGGGGCGCACACCCAACAACCTTAATAAAAATATATAAAGCTATTGTTAGACCGCATATTGACTATTCTAGTACTATGATCTGCACCGCAAATAACTCAAGATTAAAAAAAATTGAAATTATACAAAACAAATGTTTAAGAATAATATTAGGTGCAATGGTTTCAACACCAATCCAAATCCTCAACTATCAAACTAATATTCCTCCGGTAAATATCAGAATACAACAAATATCAGACAGTTTCTTTTGTAAAAACAGACATAACTCATGTGGCCCCTTAAATACAAGATTATCTAAACTATATGTTCTTTATAATAAACCATATTGGACAACTCATAAAAAACCGGCACTTTTAACTAGTTTTGATAGATATAATAACTTGAACTTAGAGGTACACAACATTATACCTTTTTTCAAATTTCCATTAGAAATAAGCATGACAACAATACATACAGAAATAAATTTGTTCAAGAAGAATGACAGTAAGGAAATAACTTATCAAAAATATATGGAATATATAACAAAAGATGATATAAACTGGAGTATATGGTTTACCGATGGTTCATTCGAAAAAAACTCTAAAACTGGAGGAATTGGCATTTTCAATTATAATACAGATCAACAGTACAAATACAAACTTAACAACATCACAAATTCTTATAATACAGAAATAACAGCAATTATGAAATTACTAGAAATAATACAAAAAACTGACAATAAAAATATATTAATCTTCACAGATTCTCGTAGTGTTTGTGTATCTTTAAATAACAATAAATTCAAAAACAATAATAATAACAAAATATGTTCAATTAAAGAATATCTTTTAAAAATGGAAAAAAATGATATCAATGTTAAACTTATTTGGATTCCTGGACATGTAGGCATAAAAGGAAACGAAATGGCTGACAAACTGGCCAAAGAAGCTTGTGTAGATGGGGAAATAATCGAAATAAATTGGTCAATAAATGATTCCAAAAAAATAATTAAAGAAAATTGTATGGCAGAATGGCAGAGTATATATAATGAGAAAAGTCAAAGTACTGGAAAAAATTTTTTTGCAGCGAATCAAAAAATTCCAACAACCACATGGTTTAATAAAAACCATTCACGAAGATATATTTCAACAAATTGTCGAATGAAATCTGGGCATTCTAGATGTCCAGCTCATCTATACAAAATAAATATAAAAGACACACCAAATTGTATATGTGGAGAAGAAGGGTCTTTGGACCATATAATTCTAGGGTGTCATCTTTTATCATCAAAAATTGATAGACTTTTAAATGATTTACGTAATGTAACACAGTTCCCAGTCAATATGTCCTGTTTAATGACAAGTGAAGCAACGGCGGAAATATTAACAAACTTTGTGATAGAAAATAATATAGAAGTGTAATTTAAGTTAAAATATTTTATTTAGTATGTATTTAATTTTAAGTTTAATTTTTTAAAAGAATCAATTTGTTTTGTATTTATTAGAACAATTATAATTTATATGTAAATTTTTATATAATTTTACAAATAAAAGCAATGGCAAGAAGGCTGAATAAGCCAAAGCCTAAATAAATAAAAAAAAAATTACTACTTAGTGAGTTTTACCAAATAAGGAATTGTTTTAACATATATTATTAAAATATTGTGTGTAACCTGTACTTTATTTTCTAATTTAACATAAAAATCAATTACCAGCGCAACGAATAGTTTATAACACATAGGCTTGTAATAAATTATTTGTAAAATAAAAGAAATCGGTATACTTGAGTATGCTATGAGCTGTGGTTAGTGTATTTGAGTACGAAGAACGTCATACAGGTCTGTTCATATTATGCTACATTAATAAGAGAGATAAAAACAGTTATAAGTTTTAATCAACGGCTCTGTAAGCGCAATACTCGACTCCCACTTGCAACGACTATTTCATTCATAAGTCTGAAGTCTGGTCGTACCTGCAGAGTCTGTTGCTGTAACCAGTGTCAATGTGTGAAGCCATGGATATGTGCATGTATTGGCCAAATGGCTTTACTACGTCTATGACTATGACTAGGTAAATCACAGGTTAAGGTTCGTTCAGAATTTTTCAAATATCAAAATGATCGAATAATGATGATGTGTATGGATTATATGTAAAGAATTAATTTAGAAAAAAGAAAGTTATTTTGTAGGGAAGAATCATTTTTACAAAATGAATTATATCGAGGGTAAAAATGTGCATAGTTATATATCTCCATATCATCTTCCGCTCTTAAGGGGGCAGGGGGGGGCAACGTTTCAACTTCTTTTTTATCTAAGTTTATTGTGTCAAAATTTGAAGTCGATTGGAGTAAAACTCTCGGAGATATACAGTTTTAAGTCTTTACCTCTCTGATCTGCTTTCGTGTTACTTTGAAACTTTTAAATGCGGTTTCTCACACATAGCTTTTTAAAGTCAGTGCCCTCTCTAGCTCAAAAGCTACTGGACTGATTTTTTTGAAATTTTGCACACTCATTCTTTACATAAATGCCGAGGTAACGCTGTTTTTTTTAATTTTTTAAGTTAACGTATTTTAAAATAACAAAGTTTCTGATTTTTTTCATGAAAAATCGGTATTTTGATTTTTAAGTGCTGTAATAAATTGAAAAATCAATAAAGAAAGAAAAACTCGACAGCGTTACCTGCAGAAACTTATCAACTAATGAAATGATTTTGGTTTTTCGATTTCAGAAAATCCAGTGATGTGTTATCAGTGGCACCGCAATGTTATTCTTTTTTGTGACTTCTGCGGAGATTCGTTGTCAATGCCTCATTTCTTGATATTTATTTATGAAAACTTCACAAAGTATTCTTCAAATGTCATTTTATCATGTAATAATTATAGAAATAATTATATATTACCTGTGTCCTCAAAAAACATTATCGAACATATGCTCCTTTTTATCGAAATGATTGAATGTGTACATGTGACTGATGGTATTTTCCAATTAATCAATGAAGTACTCGTATATTCGTCTTTATTAATTCAATAGTTCTAAATGCACCTTTACACTTAAAATTTGGAATTAATTTAATGACAGACTATCTCCTTAATGTTCTAACCTATAAAATTGAAATGATTGGCGCGCCTGTATTACTTGAAAGTATAAAGGTATAAGACTTGCGAGTATACTCGTACGTATCTTATACTCGAAGGAACATATGCAAGAAGCCACCCACAAAATACATTACATGTGAGCGCATACGATTATTGTAAAATATGTTCCTATAAAAACAAGAAATTTTATTTTTAATATTTAGTAATCGGACTAGAAGTATGACAAAATATATATTTGATTGTTTGAAATTATTTTAAGTTTTAAATATATCATATGTAAATAAACATCTGTTTCTGACATTGAGTTTTGTAAATTTATTTTATATGAAAATTAGGTTAGTCAATTTGTCATTAGTAAGAGTAATCAAAATAACACCCACTTAAGTTTAGAGCTTAGTTCGAGTTCTACAGCACTTAAGTTAGATTAACGGAGGTTTACAACGCTTTAGAGTACGTTTAAGATATTACGAACATATTGGTGTAACATTTATGTAAAATACAATCTTACTGAAATGTAATAATGCTTCAGATCAGTAAAACAAACACAAGATACGTAATGTAAATATTACGTAAAATAATAATAAAATTTCACGCAAAGAAATCTACAAATATTTAAGTAAAATTGTTATGTCATAGTTGCATATAATATATGTAATGGGCTTGCGAAATCTGTTTTAGGGTTCATTTTTTAAATTTTCGAATTAAATAAATTTAAATATATGTAAATATGTTAGCGTTTTTATATTTTTAAATATCCAAAAGTTGACGAAGTTAAAGGTATATCAAATTTGAATTTCAGCTTTGCTGCTATCATAATGATATATTGTACAATAGATATAATGATAATGATATATGATATGGTTTTATACTGAGTAAATACTGATTTTATACTGATTAATACTATTCATTGTCGATATAACTCTGAATAAAGAAGCGGCCAAAATCAGTGTGTTTCCAACTAGAAAGAAATCGAAGAATGCAAAAGAGAATCTCGCAATAAAAGAACATTTCCAATAATCCTAATAATAATTAAGGTATGGGCTTCCGCGTATGGGAATACGAATATACACTGGAGAATATGGAATCTGATATTTAGAAAACAGATTTTAATCTTATACTTATTATATAATTAAGAATATCTTTGATTTGCTGTTCTATATTATATTCTATTATTGATGATTTTACAGTAATTAATGTTGAAGTTTACATAAGAGATTAATGAAAATAATGAATAATAATGAATATTCTTATTTTCCGATGCAGAATCCTATCACCGATGACCTTCTACTGTTTAGCAGTTTTTGGGGCGCTGTAGCCTTATATATGTGAAGTACACCACTGCTTAATAAGTTTATTATTATGTATATAATATATAATCAGTTTAACCTGATAGCAACTAAAACCGGAAAATATAATCCTAGTTCGGTGATCGAACCAGAAGACATAACAGTTAAGTGTTAAGTATCAAAGCTATCTTCAATTGTGTCGTCGAATTTTGTATATATACATATATACTACAGTGAAAATTTTATATTTATTTCGCATCTATTTTTTGTGAATATGAACTTTTAAATATCTAATCCAATGACACTTACATAAGTAATAGCCAACACTAAAATTTGTTTATGAATATGAAACCGAAATGTAGTGGGCTCCAGGTACTGATACAGCGCACCGCCCCGCACCCGGCCCTCCGCAACACGGTGCAGATTCCAACTCCTCACATTGTTTTGATCGTGGATTTGTTCATCCGTTCATCTTTGAAACCCATTCATCTTTTTAGTACTATCCATATATGGTATGGTGTTGCGCAATTTCTGTAGTAACTTGCAACTCTCAACTGAGTCCGTGGACGAGGGACGAGTCATTGAGTCCACCAGTCGACAGCTTGTTGTGTTCTTGGTTCATTTATTCTTGCATAAGTGTTTGTCAGAAGTCAGAACTGCTCTGGGCACATAAGTTGCCTACTTTCAAAAAAACATTTCCTATAGATTCATTCATTCATGGATTTTGTATGTCCTCTCTCTTAAATATAAGCAGTGTTTACAATTATTTTTATCTAAAAATATGTATTTCATACTCACATGAGATTTTTTTATATTTATCCTGGAGTGTTTGCATGATAAACTAAAATAATCACTAAAATCAAATCATCATTATCGGTATGCTGTTAAATCTAACGCAACAATTTGCCTTTACAATTATGTGGGATTCTTTTTACAAGTATAATGAGCAGAAATCTGGAAAACGAGAAAACTTTTTGATGCGATGAGAAATTTCGAGAATGTCGAGATTTGTGAAAAATTGAACTACAAGTAAATGATATTTAACTACAAATTTCGTCGTAGTCAAACCGTAATGGTAATAATTGACTGTTTTAGTTAGTTAGTTAGTTGTAAGATTTAATATTATTATAATTAATCTTTAGTTTAGTGAACTATGCTTTTTTACAATTCGTTCTGTAAATGTCTATGTTATTTTAAGGATTTATATTGAGTAGGTAATATTTCCTAGTAGTAATTAAAGCATTTAAATAAACATTAATCTCTTTTTAATTTTTTTTTTACTTTTCTATAATATTACAACTAAGTATAGATATACTTATCTAGTAGCTTACATTTCAATAATTACACGATGTGGTAGAGATTGCTCCAATGAACAATTCTAAATGATTGGGTTACTTAGGTCCGAGGTTTAGTCCTGCGAAGTCCTCGAACATCATTACATTTAATTTGTGTCACAGCAATGTTTTCGTAGTTACGAAGTCTTAATTCGTGTTTTACTGCTATAGTTTTGATTTCTTCTTCGACTGTGTTAATCTTCAGGTCTCTATGTATGCCATCATTGCGGATATACCACGGTGCATTAACTATTCCTCGCAGAACTTTATTTTGGAACGTTTCTATTACTTTAGTAAATAAACATTAATCTGTAATTAAAAATACCAACGTTTAATTAGTTCTAACCTTATAATTAGTATTGGTTTTATAATTAGTAGTGGTTGGTATAATCTGGATTAGCGATTAATTTTTAATGTAAAGTTATTTTTTAATTCTTATTTCTTTTTAATGAATAAGTATGTTCGATTTAGTGGGTGCACATTTATGTATTAGATTCGTTAATATAGTTCAAATTACGAGAGCTCGGCGGCGACTGATATTTAAAACAAGTTGTGGGGTATAAACTGCTGATATAACAAAAAAGCACTGACTCACTTATTTTTTTTATAATGAATATAGAAACGAATAAGATAAAATTAATTATCGTATTATAGATTTATACCGCTCTTATAACCTCTTTTAAGTATAAGGGCAAAATACTGTTTCAATAAAAAAAGGGCAAAATACTGTTTCTCTTTTAAGTCAAATATTACAATTAAAATAATTTGCGTATATTATAAATGGAATAACAATGTGAAAGGGCCTTTAATACTTAAATATTATGAATGAAATGAATGACTTGCTTTAGACTTGAAACACAAGTTATTATACACATAACACATTCAAATGCATCAGAATCTGTGTCGCGGCAAACCAGTAATAGCTGGAGGATATTTAATAATACTACAGATAGCACAAACATAGACACTTGCATTTTAAAATTAAAATATTGTATACAAATATTGGTTCCCGCCTAGACGTGCCTAGACCTGCATGAAACGCCTCTGCATTTTATAAACAAGAACTTTTCTTAACGTAGTCTCCACTCTCCGTTCTCCATTCTCCGTTCTCCACTCTCGTTTACCTTTACTGATCTGTCATTATTCAAAGTGTTTAATCTAGTCATGCAACTGAATCAATCAAAGATATACGTGATTTGTCATTATAAATAAACAAATGTTTACGTAACTTGTTGTTCATAACTTTAAGTTTATATTTTATGCCTTGTTGTTTATTGTTATTATAGTAGTTCAATCGTATAGGCATATGTCAATACTAAGTAGTAACTCCGTTCAGAATTCCCAGTGCTACTGTCTACTGCCATTATCTAATTTGTTGTGATGAACGAGTATATGTTTTAGCATATTCACATATTAACTAGTTATAAAAAACAAAATGCGGAAATCAATCGTTTGTCATCCCTATTATAGACATACGACTACCAGTACCAGTAGTTGTTGTTGATATGTTAATTTTAAAAATATTCATTTGTATAAGAATATTCCGAAGTTATAACGCAACCCGGTAAATAGAATTACGAGTATTTTATATACCGTACAGACTGGTGCGACATAAACATGCGACACTAATAAAACCTTACTTACGCTATTTTTAAAAATTCTAGGTAGTATATTTATGAAACTAAAATGTATCAAAGCTAAGTCGGAACATCTAAAGAAATTACTGTTGTGAATGTGATCTCGAATAAAAGGGACGAATACCTACTCAGTCTCCAGAATAATTTCATTGTGCGTTGATGTATTTTTTAGTTGTGTTTAGTAAATAACTGAATAAATAATTGAAAATGGTGTTAAAATGGACTGTGTTTGACAAGGATAATCACGAGTTAGCAGAGACCTTGTAAATATTATTTTTTTTAAAGAAGGTTGAAGGAATTCTTGCGAAATACGAAAGCTTCCGACGTATTAAGTTGCATGTCGCACTAGTGTGGACGTGTTGTACAACTTCTTACAACAAATGTTGGATCTCGCACGTATGTGTACCATACTTAAGGTTTATATTAAGGTGACCTTAAATATCACCAAACATGTGTTCTAATACACCTGGCCGTAATGCTTTATAAAAAAGGTTGAATATTCTTTAAAGAAAATGTAACCTTTAATTTATTTATGTAATATCATTTTATTGGAATAAATACGAATATATTCCTTTCGTTTTCCTCCCTAAGAGAAAAACCGTCCTTATCAAATATGCCGTGTCAGGTCTTCTCATTAAAATTGCTTTAACAGATCATTTGGAGTTCAAAAATCTAATCAAAGGAAATTTATCATCAATCGAATTAGATTTCTTCTTAGCACCTTTGTCCCTGCTTTTGCGTGCGTCTATTTAAATCATATTTTCAGATAATATTCTAAAGGTCTTTAGCATAAAGATTGTGTTGCGATTGATACGTGTAAAAAGGGGAAATGTTCAGTGGTGTAGCCGAGCCAAAACTTTTAGTGGAGTTAAGATAAATATCTGTAAGGGAGTTATTTTGATTTGTAATTTAGTTCCTAGATTATGAGATATTTCTTTTAACAACATGTAAACATGTATATCAAAATCTTAAAACAAGTATTGGAGACTTCCCGGAAACTTCCGATTTCTACTCTCAAAACGTATTGACCAGAACGGACGCCGCCTTCAAGATATCGTATTCAAAAAGTAATTTAAAGAAACTTAAATTTAAATAATTAAAATTAATAAAATTGATATCTCCAATACTTTTTGTTTTATGATTTTTAAATTCCCGCGCTGCACATTGTATTATGCGTAATAACTTCTTAATCTGTTGTCAGTTAGTAAACAGTATATGCGAGTAAAATTGTATTGCTTTCACGCAAAGGGAACTGATTCAATAAATTTGAGTCTATTGGCACTATTCACTTGTGCTCACTCGTCACTGACTATAATCTTTTCAAACTGCTCAGGGCTACTCACTTAACTGACTCCTGGGATAAGTTTTGAGCTCAGCTCGTTGCAGTGCAAACCCAATCTCAAATCTGATTTTCAAGAGCAGTTGAAAATATAAAGTACTAGTACTCCAGAAATATTTCATATCTGAATGCCATATACACATATTGCGTAATCTGAAATTTAGTATTTTCAATATTTCATAAATATAAAGCACTACGCCACTGATAAGTTATTATTTGATATTTTTAAGATATTGTGCTTTAGCTTTAGAGAATAAAAATAATAACTCCCTTAATGATACCTCTGATCTTCTGGTTATATTTGATTTATGACTTTATCGCAAATAAGAAATATTCGTAAACATCTATTAAAACGGCGACATATATTGGCAGCGGTGTAGTACACATACATGAGAACATGACAACGTAGAAGCTGTCAACATTGTAGGAGATCGTCAACATCGGAAATGTGCCTAGATTAAAAAAATTATTTGGCTAAGCTAAATTCAATCACTTTTGTTGGTGTAGTTGAATATACACTTTCTCATTGCCATGGTGCTTAATTCTTGAGAATTGCAGCTTCAAATGTTGTTTCTTAGGTACACAGACTTTTTGTAGTCATATATTGGATGTTGACACATTCGGGAACTGACTAGGGATCGATTTTTTGAGTCGAAAAAATCGATTTTAAACATTGGATCGATCCCGTGAATCGATCTCAAGCATTCGAAAATCGATTTTTTTGTAAGAATGCAACTACAATTATTTACATTATTTATTATAAGCTTGGACATGAAATATTGGGAATTATAATTATTTTATTCTATAATAAATAAGGTACATGATTTTATTGATTACTCAAAAATCACTTTTCACTTACTCTTTGATTATAAGAAAGGCTTGTATGTTTTTACAAATTTAATAAAAATAAAATCGATGAAAAATCGTTTTCTTTTTTTTGTTTGGGTTGTACCTTTTTTATATAAAAACTCAAAAAGAATTGAAAAATCGATTTTTTTTTGAATCGATCTTTTTTAAGAAGAATCGCCATCCCTAGCACTAACGTTATTGTCTATGCCTACAACAGTCTTACTCTATCAACGCAAATGTAGTTTAACTATATTTTGTGGTTAGAAAATGATACAATTTTGATTTTTAAAATTTGTTCCTCTAAACAACAAAGCGTTTGCAATAGGTATTATGCATTTGTTTTGAAAATGTGAACGAAAACCTATAGAAATACATCGCCATTATTTCAATGAATTCAAATAGAACAATTAAAATTGAATCAAAAGAGCAATTAAATATTGACGTTAACATAATAATATGCAATGTAATTTTTTGTAAAGGATCCTTATAGATTTAAAAAAAAAGGCAATTGTACAATTGAATCGAATGGAATTTATAAAGAGAACACGACAAAAGGTTCGGTAATAAACCTTTGTTTAAGATATGAATAAATACTATTCGTACGTTCGTCTCCTCTAAGGAATAGCTATAAAGCAACAAGAAATTGTTTTGAAAATATCGATTATTTGTATGTATTCACTAATAAAATGTTTTGCATTGCTCCAATCAGTCGATCAATAAAGAAACTCAATAACTTATTATGGGATTGAACGAAGAATGAAGAAGGGTCTGAGGAAGTGGAAGAGGGTAAAACTCTGAGGAGTGTAGAACTGTAGACAGATGGATGGATTTGTTTTTAACGTTTAAGTTACTGTCTTTTAGTTTTTAGAGATATTGTTGCACAGTATAAAGTACGATTAATGGCCGGTTGGCGCCGCGATGTTTCTCATTCATGTCGGAGGAAAGGTAAAGTAGTGAACTTCACTGAAAGCACGTACTCGAGACGAAGGGGGACATGATGGAGGAAATGATGAAACGATGAAACGAAGAGATCTTTTCACCTAACAAACTAACAGCATGTACCTGGACACATTTTTACAACATGTCGGAATGGTCACATCTCAATCTAGATGAACTTATTCTGGCACTGATCTCGGAGAGTATAATCCCACGAACGTACGTTTTATATGCTCCATGTTTTATACCTAATTTGATAGAGGAATTTTAGGTTAACAGATTTCTTTCTTGATTGTAAATCATTTATTTAAAGAACTGGAGTTTCAAGTTACTATGGGGAAATTCGTCAGTATGATGTTCTAATGTTAAAATGAAGAGTCAGGTGGAAAACAATTTCAAGTAATGTGTAATTCAAATGTAGCCGCAATGCATCACGGTTTTAAATAATGTGTACAACGAATGGTAAAATAATGGATAGTTAACTTTTGAAACCTTAAAAATATAATGAGTTTATGCCCTCTATTATCCAATTAAGTAAATTAACTTTAACAATATATTTTAAAATAAAATAAAAACAATAAAATATAAAATCCAATTAATATAACAACAAACAAGGTGTTTCAATTATAACCTGTCATATGACGTGTACAGTTTTTTTTAGTATTTCTTTAATTAGTTGGCGCACTAGCGCACTGGCGCAGGGTCTAGTAGGCTCGTGGCAATGTTGCTGCATCGTCAGATCCGAAATATATTGAATGTTCTTCTCAAGACTCACTTCTCAAGTTCGTGTCTGCCTCGAGGGCATTTTCTTTTAAAGTTGTGAATCGAAACACGTTAGGTTTATACGAGTGTGTTCGCTGCAGGACAGTGTCAATGTTAAAAAAAAAGGTGAGCTCTGTAATCCGGCACTTTACGTGAGCGCAGAGGACAGAACACACGGCACATAATGGTGAACAGATTTGTTTAGAAATATACTCGTACTTATGTACTTAATATAGACTTCTGACTTCTGCACACACCCACTGTTTATGGAGCTGAATGCTGGAGCTGTGTTCTGTGTTCTGAATCCAAGCAGTTGTTTGCTTGTCGTGTGGGCGTTTTTATTCCCTGGTAAATTAAATAGTATCAAATCCGTTTTTCTCAAGAAACGGCATCTAACTTCAAGATATTGTCATTTATCAAACACGTAACTAGATGATAAAACAGTTTGCTAACTTATATATAGGTGTAGTAATAAGCAACGTGGCTTGACATTTTAAATCCAAATTGTTGATTTTCATTAACAAAAGTAACTAAAAAGTAATGAATATAAATTTACTAACAGATAAAGTGCGTAGCAATGAAGGTTCACTAATTTCTTTTGAGATGTAGAAATAGTAGCATGATAACCTGTAATAAAAACCGAATCAAGCGTTAACAAACTTATACTGGATAGAATGTAACCTGAGAAAACGATCATCACTTGAAAATTATAGACATTTATAGTGCATGTAATGGAACCCAGTGCAGCCTAGTGGACCGCTCAACATAAAATAAATTGTTTAAAAATTAATATTTTTTCAATAAATTAATTTCGAATTCTAAAATAAAATATGCTTAAAATAAAATATGTTTGAACACGGTGCTTGTGTGACTGGATTTTGGCAAAGGGCAATTGTATGCAGCCACAAATGATTATCTTTCTTACGCCATGCATAAAAAGTACTACAGGTTCTGCCTGGTGAGCCCCAAATATTAAAAGCATCCTAGATGACATAGGTTTTGGGTTTTATTAGCAGGGTGGATGACTTCAGGAGGCAAAGCTTAATATCGTGAATTTTCTGCATAAATCGACTTAAAAAGATACTACATTTTGTGTTTTATCTTCTCAATTTCACTAATTCAACTCATTACTATAATGTAAATATTTCCAAGGTAGAAAATGAACCTTGAAGGTAGTGTGTGTCAAGTCAGCAAGTGTGAACCTTACTCTACAAGATTCGACTCTTCGCATTACCGTGTAACAAGCCAGCAAGTGTTAGATGTTCCTCTACCTCTTAAGTGAAAAACATTTTACAACTTTAAAGTGTAATGAGTTTGTTCACAAAAGATTTTACGTCAAATAAAGTATGTGTTATAAAAAAGAAAGTGAACATTTTAATAAAAACACTTTATTAATAATTTTCACATGTTACTTTAGTAAAAGCTAATAAATACTCCGATTCGATTAACAGAGCAGTTATAAAACTTTACGATCAATTATAAACGATCAGTTCACAAATTACCTGTGTAACCTAAAAAAAAGTCATTCAATATTATTGAAACACCATGCGTCTTGTAAAGTACTTGTAGTTACATGTTCCTGCTCATGCTGCTCATGCACCTATAGACTAGTTCCCTGTTAATTTTATATCATTATTTAATTGCGTTTTGCAATAAGCCGTAAACATAAAACCATCCACATCCATCGTATATCAGAACGAGTAATTTACTTTCTATATTCTATCAACAGACCAAAAGATCTGTACTGTGGTTAATTATTAATAATAACTTGTGTTTCCGCAACATTAAATAGACGGACACAGTGACCAAGCTATTCGAGGAGATTAGTTTATAAATACAGCGGTATACCGACCGTTGTAATGTAAAAATAAATACAGTTATAACGTATACCATAAAACATAAAAAATACTGCTTACTAAATTTTCTCTTACGCATACATTGTCCTTAGTACGAGTGAACACTTTTTGGAATATTACAGTCATAAAAATAAATTTTTCTTTGTATTACTACAAGAAACCAATTTTTGGTTACTGTATGCACGATTTGCAAATAAAGTAGAAAACCTCCTAATATAAAGTTAATTCGTACATAAACAGTAATATTTCGCTGTGACTGTGCAGTAAAATCTTTGCGAATTTCGCTGCAGATTGCTAAAACGATATCATTTTCAAAGATTATAAAGAGTAAAACAAGAAGAAGAATACTCAGACCTAAAAGAAATAAAAGTAGGGGTTCCACAGAGAAGTGTATTGGGTCCAGTGTTCTATTGTTACATACTGCAGATATTCCCACAATCGAAAATAGGCAAATTTTGCTAATGATACTGCTATACTGGCAGTTGTAAAAGATAGTGAGCAATCTACAAAAAAGCTACAAACAGCTGTTGATGAAAGAAATAAAGGGACAAAATGATTAAATGAAAGATCGAGTCCCGTACTCAAATACAGGGAAATACCTGTGCTTCATACTGGATGCAGCGTTGGAAAGAACATGTTCAGAAGAATAAAGAGTAACTTAATATAAAATACAAAGAATTGTATTTGTTACTCTGTCAGTACAAAATAAGTTACTAATATACAAGCAGATTCTTAAACCAGGGTGGACTTATGGTATCTAGTTATGGGGCTGTTCCAGTCAGAGTAACAAGGATATAATTCAAAGATTCCAGAACAAAGTGCTAAGGAACATCGTGGAAGCACCCTATTATATTAAACCTAGTGATTTTCACCGGGATTTAAAGGCGGAAACTGTGGACATTGTAATAATGAAATTTACCAGGAGCCACCAGGAAAGACTTCAACAAGATATTAATGGTGAGGTATCACTCCTACTGGATAAGGAGAAGATTGAAAAGGCTGACAATATTTACTTTTGAAAAATTGTTTGTTAATAATTTCTTTCTTGACATGTCATTTTTTTTAGGTCTTCATGGGTTATATGGTTCGGCTTACTTTATTTAAATATTAAACTACATTATCTGATTTCTAGTTATAAAACTTATGATACTTTTGTTCTAAAACCGGCGCTTAAGTAAATACACTTTGTGTACAAGAACGTATAATTGAACGCTGTATTTTTATTGTGAAGCATATTGATGCGGCTATAAAATTTTATGTAAGTAATTATATAATCAACTTAAACTATTTAATTATACTATTTGACCTAATTAAAAGGTTTGTCAAAAAATGAAGACCCATAGAAGGTCTTTTAAGTTAGAAGAGTTAGTTCCATTTAACGTCAGTCTATTCTAAAGTCAAAGTCGCATTAACAGTAGTGCACTTGCACCAGACCTACTTTTGAAATAAGCCCACCGTTGAAGACAATTGCGTGAAGTAATTATGACTAGATACAATTGATTTTGGTCAAGCATGGATTGCAATTGATTTCTTTGGCGTTGTGTCAGTTTTTACTTCCTTATAAGCTTACGATTATGTAAACCAAGCCCGTAGCCCAATATACATGATAACATCCAAATCCAGAAAATACTGAGACTTCTGACGTCAAGCATCAATGATTTCGGCTACTGTGGCGTCAACATTAAGCAATTAATATAACAGTTTACAATCTATACAATATACGCTACATAGTTATGTAGTCTATACCCATAGTAGATATCTAAACGTATTTGCTACATAAATACTATATTACAGTTTATACTGAATAATGTCTGCATAATATAATCGAGCACAGCTATAGAAATGAATACAGCAAGTCTGAAGTGATAAATATTTAAAACAAAATGTATTCAAAGTGAAATTCCAGCTGGAATGTTCGTAGCTCTTAGAGTATGGAGTATGAATGGATAGTAGGAGAGAGTCGTTCATTCATGAATTTACTTGACACCTATTTCGCTGTAGTAGTATTAGACTCGTAAGAATTGGCTTCAAATTTCACTTTTCGAAATTCTATAGCAGTATTGTTCACCGCCTGCTATTTAAAGGGCCAACGTTTAAATTAGCAGACACGCGTGATTACTATTTTCAAATTTCTACAGCACTACATATATTGAATTTATTAATTTATATAATATGTGTTGTTAGGCATTACATTCTTCCGTCTTAAATTTACTAATTACATTTCATTTTCTTATAAAAACGATTTCACATTCTTAAAACTACGTATCAAGCTTCTTCTCAGTTGTCCTTTACTTCACCTCGCTTACTGCTAACTCCTGTCGACTATCTTATTCCCTTGTAAAATATCTATCGGATCTACTTCACTTTCTAACTTCTTCCGATAATGTGCTCTAATGTTTAGCGATAAGGTGGAAATATAAGCGAACATACAGCGAACTCTTGAGAAAATAAATGAAAACAATATGGGAAAAACTGAGGAAAAGTATTACGAAGGAAGAGTGATACCGGTGGAGCAGATAGAAAGGTGAAGGGAGGAAGAAAGAGGGAGCGATATAGAGGTGCAACAACAGGATAGGATGAAGACGATAGATGAAGCAAAATATAATACTAGATACGATAAGTTATGGACGAAAAGATTGCCGCAGTACCTAGAAAAATAGGGAGATGAAGAAAAGAGAATCGCGAGGTTTAGGATGGAATGAAGAAAGAGGAAGTAGGCAGGAGGTGCAGAGGAAGAGAAACTATGTAGGATGTGTCGTGAGGAAGTGGAAAAATTAGATCAGTACTACATTATATATGGTTTAAGTTTTAACATATGGTTTAAGATCCTCGACGATATTGTCAGTATTGCAAGTAGAACAACGCTTTGCATTAGCAATTATATATTTCATTGTATAGTAATGACCGTTACATTTACACACATAAAAAGTTCAAATATAGATATCTGTCAAAAAAAAATGTGAATAAGTGGAATTATATTCAAGTTTTACTGAAAAGTTAGTCTTATTACTACAACCATTGAAAAATAACTAATTTATTTAGGAAAAACACACTCTATTACAATTACAAGTACTCTGACAGGATTCAAAATTTAAGATGAAATTTGAGGAAGAACCCAGTAAACAATTTGGTGAAGTGTCTTGTTTTGTGACGTTTCTATCACTATTGCACTCAATTATAGTTCACATTAACTTTATCTTCATTTGTATTCCAACAGGTGGAGTGGTTTCGCCATTTGTAGCCAATAAAATAGGCACTTCATATGAACGACTTTGAGAAACTGAACTGTAAATGAACTCTTTCATGACACAAAAATCATGCGCATCTTCAATATGATGTCAAAGTGATTCCAAAATGTTTACTGGGATGTAACAACTTCTTGTGCAGTTCCTAACAGACATAATCCACAGTAGCTTTATATTTTCTTTTTTAATTTAAAATATAAGTTTATAAACTGAATTAAGCTTCTATGCAACGGCATATCTTGCATAACTCTATACATATTTGGCGAGTACAGGTTGACCGACCGGATTTCGTTTTTGGAAAATGATTCTATTTTAAAATATTTTCCTAACTTTGCTTATGTCGTATGTACAAACCGTCGTAAGTTCAGGACTAACTGTATATATTATAATTCAAAGAAAATGTTAAATCTTGTTTTTAATTGATTAACTCATTAATTAAAGAATTATAAATACATCATGTATATCATAACCTCCCTAAAATATTTTAATTATAAAATTAATTATCTCGGTTAGTATTCGTGGGCTGATAAAAAATGAGCCCGCAGGCTATATGTGGCACGTGGGCCTGTCGCTGTCCATTTTGAGATATAAGATTCAGTCATAGATATATCTACGCACACACATACACACATACAAATATAAATATAAATTTAAATAAATTTCAAATAACATTGTTAAAGATTTTAATTTTATGAATGAAATAAGTTGAATGAATGATAGTAATTTTTGCCCCTCTACTTTTCAAGTTATTTCTTTGAGTCTTTGTGACTTTGAGAGTCTGACGTATACTCGTAAGTAGTACCAATACCCCACTCCACCCCGTTCACCATATTCTCCAGTGATGACGTAGTTCTATCAAGTCGACGCAACGCAACGGCTTAACAATCACTAAAGACAAAACACACGTGCATTTGATTTAGCTTTACTCTTGCAGCAACAGCTCAAATAAGACACAGGCATCAAAGCATCAAAGCAAAACAACAAGTAAAGCAAAGCATTCGAATTCACAACACTACAAAACAAAACTTAACGACTATAATATAAACAATCTTGTTTGTTGCCTACATGCATTATTATTATTATTTTAAACATGGCTTTTACTTTTTAGGTCAAGTCTTGTAATAATATATGTTTAAAACTGTCTGTCTTATGAGTACAGGTCGAGTATTGTAATTTCCTATAAGGATCGTTTTCGTTTTGTTGCATTGTATGCATTGATATTTATAGATTACATTATTTTTTATATAACTCTTATTCAGTAATAAAGCTTCAGTTCACATAACAAAGTTTAAAAGTAGTATGTCCAGGGTACAGCATTGGCGTAACAAGGAGGACGAGGCCTAGCAACATAATTTCAAAAAGCTGCTGTTGATGTTACTCAAAGAAATAAATAATAGCAATTTAATAATTCCAACAGCAAAAACACAACAAGAATTACGAATAAGTGAAAGGAAAATAAGAGATCACTTGAAACTATCCATGCAGAAAATGGTTGTGTTTTGCAAGGTTTACACTTGCTAGATTGCCACAACCTAATTACTAAGTTCATTATCTACTTCTCTAAATATGAAATATAGATTATATATAGATTTCTATATTATAGAAATTGTCTTTCAGTCAAGGTTTCATCTAGCTATTTTATGACGAGCCAATTTCAAAGTTCATTTTCTACTTCTCATATAGAAATTATCTTGCAGTGTAAGGTTCACATATGCTGGCTTGCCACAAGCTAATTCCATTTTCTACTTAAGAATTCTAAAAATTTTACTGATAAAAAAAATATTTATCAGAAAGTCATAGTAACAAGGCGTCATTAAGTTTTCAGCTCTCTCCAAGCTTAATTCGGCAATTACTTTAAAGTTTTTAGTAACACATTTTTTGTAAAAATATTACACGACTTATGTAAACTTTAGAGAGATAAGTTGGCTATAGAAACAAAGCTATCATTAACCGGGTCATTAAAATATTGCAGATTAGTAAATAGTTTAGTGCGAATACCCAACAGGAGAATAACCTCTCTGCACAAAACTTTTAGGCTAAAGGTCCGGATTCATTTTATGTTAAATTACTGTGATGATGATAAATATTTTAGTCATGGCTTCACTATTTCTATTTGTTGCGTGCAACTGGTTTTGTTAGTAATGACTCTGTTTTTTATTGTAATCAAAGAATTATCTGTTTAAAATCTTGACAGTTATTAAGACTTTATCTGTTTCATGAAACTTACCCGCAGAATTTATGTCTATTATCATTATTTTAACATGTTTTTTAGTTGTAGTTATAGTTTTATGGCATAGAAATACTGTTTGTGTCAATTAGCTACTGTCACTCATATATTTTATTAGGTATTTAAAAACATAAAGTTAGTGAATTAACGAGTAAGCTTTTGCCTTATTAAATATTCAATATAGTTGTTAATAATTTGAAAACTTTTCATTTTAAGGTAAATACACTTTCACATATTTTAATGATTGTATTACTCGCTCGTCTAATTTATTTACTTATTCTTTTTTTATTTTTATTTGTTTAACATCGGCCTATTACAAACGACCTCTAATTATATTTTCTGTTTTTGTGGTGTCGTGGCCTCATATATTTGTACCACTTCGCTGTTTAATAAGTTTATGACATCGAATCCAAAGACATCACAGTCAGTGTCCAGCATTCGCACATTTTTTGGTGTATAACTTTTTATTTGTAAAAGATAGAATGGTGAAATTTTTCCTGTGTATAACGCTATTTCAAAAATTAGTATTTCAAAATTTTATAAAAGGGGCGCTGAGAAAATTAAGGGGCTCGGTAGGAAACTTTGGAGAAAGCTTAAATTTTGAATTGTGTAATAATTGAATATCTTACTAAAAAAAATATTCATAATTCAAAAATTATATTTGGGGGCACCGCTTTTTGAAATTTTGTATATGGGGTAACTTTGGCACCTAATTTACAAATCGAAAAAGAAATCCCAAATTTCCAAAAATAGTTAGTAAAATAATGAATAAATTTTGAATACTTAAAAATTTTATATTTTGTAGAAAAAAATATTGTTTTTTTAGTCTTTTTATTTTAATATTAAAGAGTTAAATATTTTTATTTAAAAGTGGAAATAAAATTTGAAATTAAATTATGAACTATTTTATTGAATTCAAATCATACACACTAAAAAGACGTCGTTTTACAACGGGGGTAAACGCTAGTTAATATAGAAATTTGATAAAGTATGCTAAAGCAACTACAATCTACTGGAAAAGTCGAAGATCGTAAGTAGTCGGTTTCAGGCTTCAGTTTACTTCAGCGTTCGGAAGGTAATTGTGTAAATCCACTGTTATATTTTGAGGTGATTTAAATCAAATATGATTCCTTTTCCTTCGCCTAGTACAAAATACATTACATTACGAAATAATGGTATAAAACATTTTTATATTTAATATGTGGAGGAGAAAATCTATTGTGTTTATTGTACTCCAGCTTTAACGAGATAAAACCTGTATGAAAGAGCAGAGAATAACAACATTGAAACTGTTCAACGCTGTACGGCGAACGGTAATGTACTCTCTGCTCAATGAATGATATGTACGAGGTACGAGGCACGAGGCACTCCCCCAAATCTCCATTTTAAGGTAAAGCGTAATTATGTCCTAGAGATTATTAATGAAGTTCTTGCACCTGGACAGTCATACTGGTACATGAATAAACAGTATTAATGAACGAATCGGCCCACGTTGCTAAAAAACTGAATGTAGTGAATGGTGGTACGAGTAGTATCAGCCACGAATACCTAGACTTGTAGACCAGTTGTAAACAACAACATTCAAGTGCCAGATGGTTTCTTTGGTTCAGGTTACTTTTACACTAGAGAATATTGTACTGATATTCAAATAATTATGAATGCATTACCAGATTTAGATCAATTAAGTAAAATGTTATTCGATAAAATAGAACGTCATGTATACGTCGTCAAACAATTTTTCTCTTTCAGTTGGTACCGTGGTCAGGAATTCGAAAGGTCAAATCGATACAAAAAAAGCATATTTTCGATAATGTTATTTGACGACACTGTTAATATATAATTATTTCTATAATCACTATAATATATTTCTATATTTTTTCATGTGAACGTGAAATTTTCATAAATAAATATCAAGAAATGAGGCATTGACAGGGAATCTCAGCAGACGTCACATAAAAAAGTTTCATTCCGGTGTCTCTCGTAACTCATCACTGGATTATTTGAAATCAAAAAAACAAAATGGTTTCATTAGTTGATTAGTTTCTGCAGGTAACTCTATAGAGCTCTTTTTTAAATAATTTTTAAATTTTTTACAGCACTTAGAAGTTAAAATACCGATTTTTCATGAAAAAAATTAAAAACTTTGTTATTTTAAAATACGTTTAAATAAAAAAATGTAAAGCATTTATGTAAAAAAAGAGTGTGCAAAATTACTAAAGGATCGGTGTAGTAGATTTTGAGCTAGAGAGGACACCGACTTTGAAAAAGCTAAGTGTGAGAAAAACGCGTTTAAAAGTTTCAATGAAAGACGAAACCAGACCAGAGAGGTGAAGACATTAAACTCTATATCTCCGACAGTTTTACTCCAATCGACTTTATTTTCACACAATAAATATAAAATGTAGTACATTTGAAACCCTAGACATATTTATCCCTATAGACATGTTTATCTGGAAAAGTATTTTGTGGATACTCTACTTTTTATAAAAATGTTATTTATGTTTATTTTCACTTGAATTATTTCCATTTTCTGTGAAATTGAGAAATTATTTACATCTTTTCTATTAAGTTGTCATGTCAATATTGGAAATAGCATTGTTAAGAGCAAAGTATTTGATATTTGGAACTTGATAGAACTAGACTACATCCATTTGATTGGCATTAACAAGAATGCTTTGATCAAAGCAAATCAGAAATGTATGTCAGGACCATTTTAAAACTATTTTATTGCATTTCATTTGGAGAGCATTTATTCAGCTGTTTGTTGTTTTGCTTCTAGCTTTGCATTTATAGTAACATATATATTAAGTAGATTTGGCGAGTGAATATAATAGTAAATAGGTAATTGAAAAGAGACGAAATTTCAATTTCTTCCGCATACCATAGTAGATCGTAATTTAAAAAAAAAATTAATGTTTGATTTCTGATTTGTATTGTGTTGATTGTTTGTTAGAATCGGGTTAAGGCGATTCATATATATATATATATATATATATATATATATATATATATATATATATATATATATATATATATATATATATATATATATATATATTTATATACGTGTGTGTATATATAATGCATAATGGATCGTTATAGATATATAAAAATACAAATTCAATTAAAAAAGTTGTCACGTTTTAATGCTACTAAATTATAAACGCTGCGGGTATAATATATCAAAATAATTGTCTCAGTTATTACATGTAACTTTTAAAAATACATAATTAAAAATTAAAAGTGTCAAATGGATTCGGTTGTTGTAGAAAGATTTGTGTAGAGTCATGGGCCAAGGCTTGAAATGTGTAGAGTGTAGACGGTAGAGCCGTGAACCACTTGTGGTAACCGTCTTCATTAACTGTAGAGTGGTTTTATCTAAAAAAAATATATATTCTAATGAGAAAAGGGTACTATCTTATGTTGATGTCTCTATTTTTAATTAATGCTGTTCAAAGTATTACAGAACACAAAAAGAAGTGATAAGTGCAGCAAGAAATAACGGAATACACTGGCTAGGTGAAAGACGTCGTTGAATTTATTGTACAATATCCTCTTATAAGTTACCGTATAATTGTTTCTATCTTTTTTTCTTTATATAGTGGTATTAAATAATGTAAAGTTTTACCTATTTGAGAGGTTACCGACATAAAATTGGTCACTTTCTGTAAAGTTACAAGGTTAACCAGAAAGTAATTTCGGTATGAAGCTTTTGTAATGCTCTTAATTAACTTTAAATAAAACAATCATCTACTGATAAAGCTGGTCCAATGTATTTATAAAAATTAGAAGTTGACATATCTCTTCTTCAGTTTGTCGAAGATTTTATTTATTTCACACATTTTAAAAATATGGTTAACTTGTAATTGTAATTTCGTACAAAGAGCCTTTACATAGTTATTGACTTGTGGCACATGGATTTAGGCATAAGCACGTGAGGCCTGGAACTAGTAGCGCTAAAATTTGTAAAGGGAGATAAAATTTATAATTTATAAAGGGTTCCTTATCGGAATGGGTGCCAGGGTGCCATCTATCTTAAATCCGCCACTGAGTACATGCACTAAAATAAAAAGTAGCCTATTAATCGAAAACATGCAGTCAATACCGGAAATATAGTCGAAATAAAATGTAATTGTAACAGCATGCTAAATATATCATAAATATCACAAAAATCATAGATTTGAACTAAATGAGTATACAGATTTGCAATAGTTATAACACACTTTTAGTAGCTTTCATATCAATACTTTTTACTGAAAGAAACTGATTACTTGTTCTCCGTTGTATTGTAATAAATCTTAATGGTCCAGCATCCAGGACGTGCTATCCCTCATAAAACAAGTCATAACTGTTAAAAGCTAGTAAAATTAATATTGTTTGAGCTAATAAATGGTTAAACAACTATGCGAAGTTACTAGATCGATTTTAAAAACCACCTGTAAGGTATAACAGAAAGACCGTATTTTAAAATGGTTCTAAATGGATTTGTTAGATTAAGTAAAACATTGCTACCAATCTTGGGTGGCCGTAAAAGAACTGGTGGGAGTAAAAGTAAAGTCGACATGTTTCATTTTATTACGTGTTTACATATTTTTATCATCCCCAAGTTCGATTTTTTCTGCAAAGTCTTAGATTCCAGTAGTAAATTTATCAGACAGTATACTATATCTAGTTCAACTTTTACTTTATGTTTCGATAAGAGTATAGTGCTTTGTTTTACCCCTTTTTGTGGGCGCAGTTACCAATCTGCTGTCTTTGATTTAATTTATTAAAGCCGGTATCAAACGATGCTACGAACATCTTGAAGGTTTCTTTACTTACTTGAAAAATTTTGTTAAACAGTGTCAGTGTGATCAAACATTCGTTTCACCATGTGGTAGGAAACTTGCCATGTCAATCTTCCAATATTTGACTCACAAGTTGGAGGCAAGTATTGGTATGGTACCGGCTTAATACAATTGTTTTACAATCAACACAGCTAGGAATATTAATAATGTTTAATTAACGTTTGCAATTTATTTAGAATTGTCTCGCACTAAATTGTCTTAGAACAAAATTATATTAATGAGATAATAGTAAAATATGAGTAATTCTTATAGATATCATGTCTTAAATGTCAGTAGTGGTTCGTGTCGCTTCTCAATCGGATAAATCAACATTTAAAAAAGAAGTGGTAATACTTACATAGTAAAATTGATTTTCATATTCGGGCTTTTAACATTTTCATTATGAATGCCAAAATCAATAATTCTCAAACTAGGTGGTTAATCGACTGGAAAGTTTTGGTAAAAATATACCGCCTCTGACTTCTATTATTCTTACTAAAAATATTAAATTAATACAAATATACTAATAAATGAAATGTGTAGCTGTACTAGATCGAACCATTTAGATACCAACTGGAGCAGCCTCACATCATATGCCATTTTTATTAAACATTCATCAAGCCGACTTTAGGCGCATATATACATTTTTACTGACCAAACGGTTTAATAGCAACCAATCTGGTGTTCTTTCCTAATCCAACAGAAAAGGGAATTCTTACAAAAACAACTTAATTAATAAAATAACTTAAAATAATGAATAAATTTTGGCAATTTTTATTGTGTCGTTTGCAGCTATATCGGCGCTGTGCAAAATTCGTAGTCAAGTCAAGTGACTGTGCCTCTTCTCGAGTTCTCGTATCTAACTTTGATATATTTATGTAAATGTTTATACACAGTACGTAAAATACAGCAAGTTGATAGAACTTGCCAAGATATGAAGAACTGTATGACGTAGGCTTCACGGATTTCACAGGGTAAAATCTTGCATCGTCCTCCTCAACGGTTGTCGTCTTGTCGACGTTCACCATCTTTTCATCTTCGTTTTGCAAACCTTCGTATATTTCATAGCACTTTTTTAAAAAACATATATTTTTTATATTTTTAAATCGAATTATCGTTGTCGTATAAATTTCAATGACATTTTAAATCGTTTAGTGAAGAGTCATTTATATGAGAGTCAGAAACAGAAAACAGAAAACAGAAAATACACGAATCCAGTTATCTGATAGAAGAAATGTTGTGTCTTAAACCAGGAGCTGATGCTGCTTGTCTGTTCACTGTTGAGTTGAGGCAAGGAGCCAAGAAAACAAGAAGACAAGAAGACAAGAAGGCAAGAAGGCAAGAAGGCAGGCACTAAACCGAGGATCCGAGAAACTAATAATACAAGAAGCGGTAGCGTACATGTAAATGCACAAACAAGTCTTCAAATCAAGATTTTTTTACAGGTTGTTTATGTGTATTTATGAACATTATAAAAAAAGGAAAAACATGAAGTGATTAATTAAGGCCCTAACTAAGTTGTAATTACCAGGTATTGTGTTTTGAGGGCCAAATCTCTTTTATCTCGAATGTAATTTCATTTTAGATAACTTCATATCATAACTTCAGAAATAAATAACTGAATGTTTGATAAATTTACTTCTCAATGACGAAGCAAAATTAAATTGATTTTTCAAACGCAGACGGACAATGCAGTTGATTTGTAAGTAGTTGTAAACAGTAGAAGTAGATTGAAAGGAATTGTCTGTTAGATGGAAAAAGTAACGTGTTTGTTTGAAGAAATTAATGCTACGATCTTAGTGAAGCTACTATTTTGTTTGGACTACTTCCCTACAAACAATTTTCTAAATCTCGTAAGAATCTTTTATGATTCTTATGTGATTCTTATACGATTCTTTTAACCTTATTTGTAGGGTTTATTCCATCGATTTCCAGCTGTATCCTAGTTGATTGGAAGAACGTTCATGACTTCCTGTAATTGGGTTGTGAACTATAACCGACTTATTTTTTTTTTTAATTTTATGTATAAAGAGGTAAAAATTTACAAAAAATTACCAACAAAATTACATTTCCTTTCTTACCTTCTTCTCTACTAGCATTGATATCGCTGTTAAACAAGAGATTTGTAATATTTACGTTACTCTTATGTATTAACATAAAAACGCTAATATACATTCATTAATTTATTTTAATAAACAATAAAAACATCGACCTAAAAAAGAATCAGTTCATAGCTCAGTTGTCCTTAAGTTTTCTATATTGTGTGTATTTGCACTGTATAATTTTCTTTAAATCACTATCTACATTTAATCTTCTTCTTGGGCTAACGAGACAAGAATAAAAACGTACAAATCTCTCTTATATCTCTCTCAACAAATTAACCTAATTCGCTATTTAATTGTCCTATTAAAACAAAATGCCTTCTCTTGCTCATTTTTCTTACTCTTTCTGCTGTCATCCGTTATATTTGAATCGTTGTGCCAAATATCTTTAAATCTCAATGATAAGTAATTGCATCAATTAAAGTTGGTACTTAACCATATGGACAAATGAAATTCAATTACAAACAAGGAAATAAATTGTCTGACCGCGCTGGCATCCTGCTGTTAAATGCTACACGAATACACGCGAGATTTACCGATTAGACGTGTTTTACTGATTATTAATCGAAAATATTAATAATGTTACGCTGATTTAACGTAATACCGGATTCTGTAAGCCTGTAATCAGTTCAATGTCTAACAAATACAGTTACATCGTTAACTTAAGTTCAACTATATAAAGTTAATATATACTTTACAAATTATGCAAAGAGAGCTATAATAAGTTATTGAAATACTTACAATTACTCTGAGAATAATGTGTTTGTATGCAACGGAACAAGCTTAAGGGGGCACGGTGCACTGTGTTTAAACATTGCTATAGGTACTTACTTCATGCTATACTAAAGAGATAGCGTGAATAAACCGAATTCAATTTTATTCACTGCAAATGTAAGCAATTTAATTTATTTATATTCTGTGTTCATTTCTAATCCAGTTTCACGTTGTGGAACAATCCTCAATGCGTGACAATCCCGTCAAATATAGAATATTTTATAATCATTACTGATATGAAAATATAAACAAATATTTTTAAGAGAACTTGCCAACTGTACTTATTTACTACGACTAAAAATATTAATAATTGTGAATTAACAAGTCAGCAGTACAGGCCTATTTCATATCCACGTTGACAGTATTTATGGTGTCGTAGCCTCATATATGTGGGTTACACCAGTGCGTAACAATTTTTATTATTATGAGCATATTTTGAAATTACTTCTGATAACAACTAGTCCCAGAAAACATAACATTGGTCCGGGAACCGAATCTAAGGATGTGACAGTCAAGCATAAAAGTTCTCGCAACTGTGGCAAAAAGTGGCTTCAGAGTTATAGTTAGGTATTGTATGTTGATAATAGGACATTAAACTGTAAGAGAGGATAGTCTTTCTTCTGTAAATACTAAAACGTCAAAATATTTTGCTTCTAGCACTCAGTCATCTGTGTGCCAATTCTTATGATTGTAGTTAAATAATAATATTGGTACTAAAATTACTGAAAATGATAACAAAGTATAAAATAATATTTAAAATAAATGAAAAGCACTTTTGATTTCGTAATTTTTGTGTTTTAGTAACGTTTCGACATTACATAATGATTGAAACTACAATAGTAAACATATACAAATTAAGATCAGTTCATAGTGTCGTTACATTACAAACAAAATGATGTTTGTGAGATTACTGTTATTAATTACATGAGGTGTCACAAACCTCCCTATTTGCCTTAGTACACAACATGATAGTATTTACTTGAAACACTGCCGGTGCCTCCTTAATGACATGAGCGAGTGCAAGAGTCAGAAACCAACAACTCTGGGCCGTTGGGTATCTACGAACTCAGGTCAAAAGGGATGGCCGAGGTTTAGCACTAAGTTACCTTCTAGGTGGGTGATCACATACCGGGCCCCGCCGCCGGGCAATGTGCATCTGGGGCGTCGCTGGGGCCCGGTCGATCTGTTCTCTCTGCATTTCAGAATTAATCATTTATGTTGTGGAATATGGTTTAAATTACCGGATGGAACTGAGAATGGAGTCTGTAGTCCATGCAGTCTGCATTGTACGAGCACTCGATGCATTACTCGATCATGTCTTGGACAGACTCTGTCTCAATGTTTAATTGCTGTTCTGCAAACAAGGTGTTCCATCTCATATGTGAAGATGCATAATAGTAACTGCTCCAATGCAGACTTCTTGCTCTTCAGCTGCTTGCTCTTAAGTTGACGATTATTATTCAAAATCCAGTAGACGTTATATTGCTACAGTTACGAGTACCGAGAAGTTTATTACCTTGGCTTTCTAGTGTATTTCTCATAGTATTTTATTTTAAACAACACGATTCACGTTGCGTCATTAATAACATGAAAAACATGATTATCTCCAACAGTTTGAACGATATGAAGACATTAGCAAAAACTCATTAACATCTGACAAAACATTTTTTATCATGAAAGGCAACATGCGGACCATTCGTTTAGCTCTGCAGTTGTCCAAAACGATCGCAGTTGTGGGCCGGTGATGCAGGTGATGCTAGTGATGCTGGTGATGCTGGTTTTAGAGTATCACATCTTGTTCGCAGAAAATCTCGGTCAACTACTGGTGTATTATTTTATTCTTTGCTCTTTGTTGAGGCAATTCGATGGACTGCTCATCCAATTAATGCAAACGTACCTTCGTAGAAATGTAAATTAGTCACGTGTTCATCTGGGATGCCCCAGAGCACTACTAAGTATGCATATGCTTTTAATTGTCGTTCTAAGGTCCCTAAGTGACCCTCGTTGCAGATGATTCAGGCGCGGGAGGGAAGGTAAGTACTAGATAATGCTGGATGTTTGGATGTTAGGATGTTGAGAGTTGGACATGGAGTTTAATCCAGATGGTGACGGCGAGCAGGCGAAGTTACGGCGTTAAGCGGACGACAGGGTGCGCCCGACATGCGCTTAGCGTGTCAGAATAACGTGTGTCACCATATTGAGGTTGATTGACCTTTTGCATCTGGTGTGCGCGAGAAATAATGACCAGTGCATGGCGTGCCCTGGCTTACTCGTACCATGGCGTGCTGCTGTGACAGACGATAGGACCAAATCTGGCGCACATCTCCGCTTTGTATCTAGAAGAAGATCTAAATCTTTAGCAGAGTCGGGCTTTACAACGAGGGCGGTAAGGTTCTAATACTGCCACGATGCTGATCATCTAAGATAGTCCTTTGTTGAGGGGGTGTAGGGACCTGTACGGTTATACGTGCTGCTCTACAACAAGAAGCGCTATTTTCAACGACTTTAACATCAAGGTTGACCGCAACAATTGGTCTTCATGCAATTGTTGCACCATCGACCGTCTCCGGTACGGGCCACTCCTATGCATGCAGTCTAGACAGGGTCGTATTGGAAACGAACGGGTTAACAGATATTTTAGACCCTAAAATGATGATAGCGAACCTGTCGGGTTCTGCATAGTCACGGCAGAGGCGTGGTAAGCGCATTCAAAACAAACCACTGTCGTTGTCCATAACCATAATGTATGAAGTGATACGGTAAGATCCGAGTTAGCCACGGCCTTTGCCTCTTCGGTATTTCATGGGTCGACTGCTTCACTGGTTCCATTGCTTCATACATATTCAACAGTTCGCGATGTCGTTTTGTCGTTTTGCCATGCCGGGGCCAAGCGTCAGATCGTTGTCACACGACATCATTGAAGACAGCTAAATGTAATCTCAATAGCGAGAAATTATTTCAATCGGCCATGGAAGATCCAACTCCAACCATCCACAATAAATGCAAACGCTGTAGAAGTTGAATTCATTTAATTTCTGCTACTGGTGCCTGTGCTAACTGAGATCTGTATTTATTGACTGTAGACATGAGAATTCTATAGATAACGCGTAATGTATGACGGCAATGCACTTTATTGATTATATGAACACTTAATCACATCAATCGAGCTGCAACTCGATGACATAATCAAATCTATTGTTTCGCAGAGTGATGGACAGACAGCTGTGATGCTATTGTCCTTGCTAAAGTGTGTAAATAATGCAAATCCAATATCCTAAACAAGGCTCTGTTCTCCTGTACTCAAATCCAGTATCAGAACCCTGCTTTATACCGACTTTTAGCTTGAACATGGAATCTTGGTTAATTAGTTCATAATGCAGCATACATGAGGCAAAACTATGAAATTCTACGGCGAGGTAAAGAGAATTATAAAAAATAAATATTATAATTTTCGATGGCTGGAATACTTTAATCGCAATCATTTATATTTATAATTATTATCTTTGTAATTATTAATTGTTTAAGTCGCAAATGTTTTGTTTAATTTACGGTTGGTCTGTTGAAATATTCTAGTGTCTTCATATCTGGGTGCATGCATTCAGCATTGGGATGCACGCACGGTGACTGTTACTAAACTTGTATATCAATTGTCCGAACAAGCATACTCAAAGAATATATAACCAGGGACATTATATTCTGTTTAAACTTGTAAGAAACTTAAGTTTTAGAAACACAGCACAACGGCCAACTGGTACAATATTAGTAAGTATTAAGTAATATTTAGTAATCGAAAGAGAAAATTCCTCAATCATCTGGTCATAACGCTCAGAAGTGACTGTAACACAAGGGTGTCATGAGGCAGGTTTTCGATAAAACTTTTTTTGCAAACAAAATCGTTACTAAACTAACCGTACAAAAAACGTTAGACTAAGTTTTACATTTCGGATGCGAAAAACCTACTCTCCAAAGATTAATGGCCGCTGAGTGGCGCGCGTTTCAAAAAGGCAAGTTCCCGTGATGCACTCTGTTTTAGGTTAGGTTTAGGTATATAACAAAAAATCTTTTTAAATCTACGATTCTAGGAATATCTTTTTAAAATTTAATTTGACTCTGACCTATAAACTGAAAACTTGCTTTCGTTGATAATTATGTATAACATTTAATATAATAACTTACTTGTGTGTTTATAATATCTTTAATTATAATGTTCAGCAATGCAAGACAATATTTCATTTACAATTAACTTTGATAATTAAATAGACTTAATAACCTGCATTAAATTTAATATTTATTTAACAGCTAATATACAATAAATGTGATATTTTTATTAGCAGTGGCAGTTAAGCTGCTTATTTAATAGTAAATATTCTTGCAATAACTGTTATTCATTTTAACCATTACTTTGGCGTACATCCAAAATGCTCAAAACGCCCCCTCGAATGAACTATATTTTATTTTTTTACAAAGTAGAATAATGAAAAACTTGTTTTGCTTTATAAATAGTGAATCTACCTCATGAATCTATTTACCCTTACGAATCTAAAATAATTAGATAGTGGGATTTAATAGTGTATGACATTAAAACGATATTATAATTAGTTAGCTTTAATATAATATTTCTAGTACTGCTGAAATTGTTTAGTTTAAAATTAAGAAACAAAAATGTTTATAATATATAAAAAAAGATAATAAAGTTTAGTTTTAAGGTTGAATTGTTAAGATATGAATGAAATGTAATACGAAATAGAATACGGTAGATTGTAAAGCCGAAAGGCACACACAATTAATAATAAATAATGAATAATAATGGATATATAAAAAAAGAAAAGCCAAGAATTGAATGAGAAAGAACTAATCTTTTCCTTCATAAATGCAAAATAATAATTATAAAATATTTGGATTATTTCAAGATAATATTTGTATATAGTATGGTATATCTAAATCTATCTATATATATGTATTATACATGAATTATAATAGGATTAAACTACACCTAATAAGGTTATATTTTAATTGGGTATAAATAAAATAAAAAAAGGAATAAGCAAATTCCTCACTGATTTAGATAATTCAACGGGTTTTTATAAAATGACCCACGGATTAGGACCGGAAACTCTTGTCACACGGTATTAGCAGATTCATATCTTAAAGCTATCAACTGGACACACTCCTATACCCATAAAACTGTTAAAGAAACGAAGGCCAAACGTACAATAAAAAAGTGGGCACGACTCCTAAACTGGTATGAACAAAACACAAACACAAACAGAAACAGAAACACGAACAAAAATACACAAATGACACAGAAGACGTTGCACAAAAATACGTAATTAACATGTATGCATACACATACACACACAGTTAACTACAATGCATTGGTGTGTGTTAACTACGTACAATATATACTATACTATACTTATATAATGTATATAAATAAAATAGTATTATTACAGGTTTTAAAAGATTATTATTAATATATAATCTGTTAATTCATCAGTTACTTTTTCGAATTCTTAAACATAACTGCTTCATCTATTTTGGAAGTGTGCGTTCAATGGAAAGCATGTAAAACACTAAGATACGAGTGGAGAGGATTTTACATACCTCGTTGTCAATATGGCATTACCTTAATATCAATGTCGGTACCAGGTTAGTTTATCGCATTGAAATTTATCGTGTAATTCATCGCAGATACCATATATTGCATATCAATTTGTCGTATACAAATTTAGGGCAAAGATCTGGTTCCTTCTACTAACCATCTTTCTATGTATATTAAAATGTTAATCCAAACAATTAACCCAGTAAACACAGTTACACATATTTAAGGTTTATTTAACATTAAAAAGATAATGTAATGTTACGTTACCTAACAAGAGTTATCTTTCGACTTGATAAAGCTCTTTATGAAAAATGGTTATATTAAATAACATATATTAGTCTTTTGCATTTATTTAACGTATTTAATGTAACAGAATTATGTTAAATTTTGGTAAATAAATATCAACGTAACGTTAGGTCAAAAATATTACATTAAATACTACATAAGTGTGTGTGTGAACTATGAACCCCTTGAACACAATCTACCAACTTTTGCGTTTATTTCGTAGAGTCGTACCTTCCACCTACCAAGACATTTCGAATAGCATTTTAATACATTAATAATTCGTATATATGTCTAATATTTGCTTAACATATAAAATTTTACTTGAACGACCTTGAGAACATGACCTCACATTGTTTTACCGGCGAACCATGCAGAAAACCTGTAAATTGTTGACAGTGCTTAGGCAGCAAAAATAAACAACTTTCAGATATTAAAAAAAGACTAAGACTAAGACTAAGTCCGTGACTATGCTTAAATGAAGTTTTGTTTGTTCTAGATTTATACTCGGGCTTTCAAGGTTTTATCGATAATATATTCGTACCACCTCAAAATTCATTGATTTAGATGCGATATGCTTTCAAATGTCTCTTCTTTATAATGGATGCACTTACTTTTATAAAGAAATTGTCCATCAATTAATTCAGTCCAGAAATTCATTTAGCCCCCTCTAGTAGTACATCAGTTTACTTCTGTCACGATACAATGTAATATCTTTAATTTAGAAATTTAAGTATCGATCGAGATGTAAAAAGTCTGGACAAAAAACATACAAAACAGTGTGTGGTTATAACCATATATAGGACGTTTTAACAATAGCTTCTGAAGATTAATAATACATTTAAAGCTAGTTCAACGCTTTTGTTTCACTTAATATTAATTTTTTTTTACTTTTGTTTTGATAAAAACACACTTTTTCTTTTTCGATACTTATTACAACAAAATTTGGCTTTCCACTTTGGCATAACAACACAATTAATAATAACACAATAACAATTCACTAACATTCACTTATATGAACAAAGCCATCTTAAAAAGTAGCGTGACGGTAGTTGTCTAATGATGAAATCGTTCTGGCTTCTATTAAAAAAACTGAATTTATATCTGGCAAATTCATTTTAGGTTTTTTAATAGCTTAACTATATCAGTATAAAATTTTAGCTATAACAAAATGGTTAGAAAATATTTTTTAAACTAGTACAATAGTGGCTGGCATGCAGTTAGCATGGATTAAAGCGTGTGGCACTTTAACTTTATATTCTTAAAAGGATATACAAGAGTATGAAAAAAATTATTCAAAATAAAAAGATCTGATGAGAGATGTACCTGTACAAATTCTTCTAGGTACCAGACATGTCGTATTCCTACAAAGCTTGAATAAAAAAGGGAATATCAAAAAATCATCCATGATTAAATGATTCGTCAAAAGCATTGCTAGCTCTTATACTATACTTAGTGTATACTAGACGTGATGCAGATGTGTGTGTGCACTTCTGGCGAATTATTCTGGAACTAAGCCACAGCTGGCCTTGAATTAATTATACTGAATATTAAGGGCGCAGTGGAATAGATTTTAGAGCATTACATTATAAATGCTAATTAACGAAGAAATTTAAATATAATACAATATACTATTTGAGCCATTACTTTTTTTCTTCGTTTAATATTTTACCACGAATATTTTCAACATATTTATTTCGTTATATAATATTATTTGCACTTCTGTCTATGCCATAGAACTTAGGGTTCATTCATTAAATAGCACACGTCTATAGTTACGTCACACCAAGAGTGAAGGAGAGGAGCTACAATGTGTGACAAGATGCAACAATGGGGACGGGGAGTTTAGAAACCATGAAATCTGTGTAAGGTAATGTATGTATGACCCTTTATCATACGAACAGCTAAATAATTTAAAGGAAGAATGATACGCATTTGACATGTTTCCTCAAGCATTCACAATACTAGTAATATTAATAACATATCGAAGACAAGGTAATAAATATACACGGTGTATAGCATATGAATATAAATGTATTACTATAAAAGTAAATATTATACAATGTTTATTTATTATCTTTATATAAAAAGTTACAATAGCAAATTACAATATACAAATAATGATTGCGAGGGATTGCGAGAAGACATGCTAATGAATATGTTAAAGCACCCACGCCTAGCGCCAGGTCTCAAGATCACTACGATTTATCGGAGTGTTTTACAGAACCTCTCCCTCACGCGGTCCTCCAGGAGTTTGATCTTACGAAGCAGCCATCGAGGCAGAAGAACCGAATAGCAAATGGGTCGCATAGTAATTATATTTATATTTTCTAGAGATTTTCTTTAAATATGCAAGTACATAATAAGATAGTAAATTCGTTGAGTCTAGGATGCAAATTATAAGTCATCCATAAATTATGTCACGCACATGTTATGGTTTTTAAAATCAAATTTGGTCTTATGAACATTTCAGTGATTATTGAACATTGCATAAATATATAAACTTTAGCGCCTAAGCGGACTGTAAAATGGTTTATAGAATATATTATTGTTTGTATCGAATATTTCAACAAAGCAGTGGTATTATCTGTGTTTATAAGAAGTTCGAAATTTAAATTCCCCGCGCTTTAACTTGTGATATATTTACTAGTATAAGTTACATATACTAGTATAAGTGAAGATTGATTAGAAAGTACTTATTGTCTCAAGTAGTCTAAGCTCTATTTTAAATTTATTTAAGGTATTATAATTATAATAATTAGCTAATTATGAGTAGCGTTGCCCGGGTTTACATTATAGGAAAGTGAAATCTAAACTTAAATTAACATTGGATTGAAATGATTTTAAGATATTTTGAAGGTAGATTTTTATTAGAAGAGTATATAAATTTACAGGGAACAGAATTGAAATAGCGGAAAATCAATTTGGAAAAATAAATAATTATTTTGACATATGCGGAAACTAGAATCTAGGATATATATATTTATATATATATATATATATTTATATATATATATATATATATATTTATATATATATATATATATATAAATAGTGAGCATAAACAAACAAAAGATTAGCAAGATGAGTTTTAAAAATAAGAGGGAGCTTAAAAGATAAATTCTAAAACAATGAAATGGCTCACAAGCGTATTGTTTGTTTTATAATTGATTCAAAACACTTCAATTAAAAATGTATTTTAGTACCTACTGAGTTTCCCATTCCAATGAATTTGATTCGATTTAGGATTCTTTTCCTTCTTATTATTCTTTTCATACATTTTTCTTTTAATTAGGAAAAGTTAGAAATTCAAAATCCTTATATTAATTTATATGTATATCTACTCGTATTATTTTATAGTCAAAATTTGTCAATTTTGTGTTTCTGGTACATTGAAGTGTATATGCGGGATGCGGGACAATCGCGCTCATTCCGGGACATCTCGCATTCCTGACTATAAACCTGATACTAAATCCGGCGCTCTTATAATGGTGTCCCACATTTACAACTGTTATGTATCTACTAAGTAAAACTAGCGTTTTTCATTTTATATAAAAAGTAAACAATATAAGAACATATTATAAGAAAGAGAAATAGAAAGAGAGTGAGACAGAGATATAGTTAATTTTCGAGATTCAAGATTTCAATGCTTCGATGTTAATGATGCAATATCTAACCCTTGTTTTCGCTTAAATGTTTTTTTCTTTATAGTGTGCACCGTAGGAACTCTTATTCTTCATGTTTCTTGCATTTGTCTGATTTTCAAGGTTCTTGGGGAACGCTTTCGTTTTATCCGATTGATTTGAAATTTTACACAGATTCTATTTTCATGTGGGGTTAGTGCCAATTAGGGCCACCATAGTGCACAGTGTCTTTTAGATATTTTAACTGTAATAGAATAAGTGTTAGAATAAACAACAAACGAACTGACACACCTCAACAACCTAAGTTACGAAAAAATGATACGACAAAACAAAACTCCTTAAAATGAAGTACCAGCCAGTGCTACAAAATAAGTTTGAAGATTAATATACTTTTCTGTTCAGTTCATATACTCTTATATAAAAAACTTTAATTTAAAGTGTACGCAGACTAGTTCTTATTGGTAATATTCATATTTTAGATCAAAGGATAATTCATAAATTCCAGAAATTAATATTTATTAAGATAAAAGATAAATTGGAAATTATTAGAAAGAGTTTTAAACAGGTGAAAATACTTGACTGCAATACAGTCAAAGAATATACACTAACATGTATATTATATATTCAGCTTTAATTTATCCAGTACGTGGAAAAGCTTCTATCTGCTAATATTTATATTATCGTTCAAAGAAAATTCTGTGAATTGCAAAACACGTCTTACACAGGTTATGTCTCTGCCATTGCCATTGCCACTGACCTTTTCTCTTTCTTTTCATTTATCCACCCCCCAGCTTTAGATCATTTCAGAGAAACGGTATCATAAATTCTTATTTATCCAACAGTATACAAAAATGTACTTAATTTCTCTTAAGAAAACAACGCGTGGGTTTTAAAAAGCTTTCTTATTGAGGCAAGTATATTCGCATTTACCAAAGCTGCATTGCATAAACAATCACTTTTATGGGTGGTATGGAGGTAACAGGGGATGTTTCATTCATATTTTAGTACTTATTAAAAGTAGACGTCGTCGTATTTCATGGAACTAAATTACACAAAGTATAAGCAAGTTATTAATGTAAATAGTATTGGTGTACAGGCTTGATCCTTTTACCATTGTTTTTATGAAAAATATCTGTTTTCTAGGCAGAGTTCTATACAGTTTCTTTTTATCCCCTCAAATTATGTTACATTCATTAAAGATTTATTACGTCAACTTAATCAGCCTGTTTTAAAATAACGTCGTAGGTGTGTGAGTTTTTGCACTATAACTCTGCTGATATTTACTCGATTTTATTTTAAATTATTTTTATATTGTCTTTCGCTTGCATTAAAATTTATACTAATAAATTGACTTAGATTTAGATATAACTTAGATTTTCTGCACCAACAACGCTATGTATATTTAAGGATTATCATAAACAACATAAACGATTTTATCTTATATTTAAATAATCTTATTTTAAATAATAAATCAATCCTGCTGCGCATTAGAATACTCATTAAGCTTTTTAAGAATATCCTTTTAAGGATTAAAGGATACCTTATAGAATAGCTAGCTAAATAAGAACCTCATAGATTGTAGATGATTAACATCGTTTTTATATGATATGTATTTTAATTATTATAAAACAAAGCTAAACATCATTTCAAAAATGATGTTCTTATAAAAGTGACATGTATAATTTCTTTAGCTTTAATTAAATAGTAGGTTAAATTTTCATGTGACAATTCTAAGTTAAGTTATGATCATTTTAGTTGTACATAGTAATGAAGTTATTATAGTGGCTAGAAATGAATAAATTAAATTTTTTAAAAACAGATTTTCAACAGATTTGCAGAACAGTATCAAATACTATAGTGTAAGAGTTAGCAACGTCGAAAAACGAATCATTTTATTATGGTTAATTTTTCTGATACTCTTTTTATTCATGTTTGGTCCTACAATGCTCGGTACTTTTTAAGATAGTTTCGTTCATGTAAGTGAATGTTTCTGTTATTATTAGTCGTATTTGCCGTAAATGACAGGATGCGAGTACACAACAACGTTAATCGTTATACGGTAAAGGAAAACCAAAGCCTTTCAAATTATTGAAAAAATCTGAAGATTATAAGTTAGCATTTCAAAATCTTGCTACTGATAACGAAGAAATTCTGGTGGATGAATTTGTCACCTTAGAGAAGATTGTTTCTCATATGTATGGAATCCGTAATCGTCGCAATCAGTGTCATTGTTATTAGATTACTACCAATATAATACAACATTATATTGGTAGGGGCAAATGGTACACTTTCCTCCCCACTATATGTTAGTTATACCATTTTATATGCTAAATTTATATATATATATATATATATATAAATTTATATATCATGCGAGTATGAAATTACAGGTATTAAAAATTTTAATTAGTATTTTAACTTCAAAGATACAAAAATAAAGAAATAATAATATACATCACAATAAAATTTTAAATAAAATTAGAATTTTCGTTTAAAGAAAAACGAGAAATCGTCTGACAAAAACATGAATTCGCATCTTTTGTACATTTTGTTCTTAAATAAAATAAACACGTCTAAGTAATTTGTTATTTCATTTCTTTGATCTCCATTCTTTGAATAATAAAAGATTAAATTAATAAGACGTTATTAAAATTATAGAATAACAATAAACGAATATATAAATTAACAACTACATTTTGTTTCACTGATTTATTTATTCTGTTTCTTATTGGAAACCGACTACATCTTACTGCGATTGCAGTTTTTACAGTATCGAGTATAATAGTTTCCATCTATAAGTACAACTATTTCCATCGGATGTTTTCAGATTCTTAATTATAAACAATCCTTTTTATGTACACACAATTTAATGATATGTCAGCTGCCGGCGTTGGTGAGTTGCGACGTGCATTCAAGAGACGCACTAGTGGCTCCGTCACGATTTCGATGGGTGATGGGATGGGTGGTATGCGAATGAGGGTATATCCGTGGACCTCTTTTATATCCCACTCTTTAAAATTTCACTCAATTTCACACTTTCGTGGCGATGAAATGAATAATACGCTGGTACTTTTTGTTCACTCATAGCGATACTGAAATGACGGACGTGAATGTGAGGGCCTCTCTCAATTCTCCTGTCACCGATTACGCGGCGAGCTACACAACTCACATCACTCCGTGAGTAAATTGAACAGATTTCCGGCTTATAATTGAATGACCCTCATACAAATATGTATATTGAAATAAATATTATACATAGAATAGTTAGCAGTAGTTTAACTTCTTCTAAGAGTTGGCGAACATAATTACTATTTCAAAATATATTTGAAGTTCTAACCATGGACTTAGTATATCTGTTCCAAATTATTTGTGGATCGTATATTTATTTTATGTTATAATTAAACGAACAACTTCGTTAAAAAATGTTACAAAAAATCTTATATATTTATCGTATTGTTTTAAAATAGATAAAACTGTCCTCTTCGGTTTGTGTTTTTGTATGCTAGCGATTGTTTTGATACTGAAATATCTCTTCATAGCAATTTACGAACGAATTCCTGAGCCAGGAAAAAATTAAGTGGCACGTTCCTAGGGCACGCACTGGCATGCAGGCCCCACCGAGGTGACATATTATTTAATTTCAAATAAAGCTGAGTTCAAAATTCGAGTTAGACTTATAATATTGAAGAAAATTGTATTTTTGTTCTGTATGTATGTATGTGTTAGGAATGTAATGAATATTCGCATCTTTTCTAATCTTCGCAATAGATTATGCGAATTGTTTGCGAATGTATTTGGCAACGAAAAGTGAAAATAATTTATAAAATAACAATGCAACTGATTCGGTTTACAATATTTTTATTTTAGTTTCTACTTGAACTAGCAAAATAAAATAATAATTGTATAATAAAACTTTCAACTTCGATATATATGCCTCCATCATAAAAACTACGAACTAGAAAGAGGTGGACCGACTTTAAGTGAATCTAAGCCGCCTGCGCCTTCACTCGAGTCGTACATGTTTTTCTTCGTTAAGGCATCTTAATGCCAAACGGTTATTTAAAATTAAGAAAAAACAATTTCTCAATTAGCAATATTATAACAATTTCCAACGTCAATATTTAATAATATAGACAAAATTAAATTGCAACTGAACCGGTTAACAAAAGTAACATTCATTAGCCATTGTGAACCCCGTGAACCGCTAAAAATACTTTGAACATACTCGAATGTCTACGACCAGTGCCATAAGATCAACAGGCGCCCGGGACGCAACGACGGCGACGCTTCCACTACCACGGTCCACCGTCCAACAGTCGTCGACGTCGTTTTTATTTCAGGAGAAGATTTCTAAGCGCGTATAGTTAGTAAGCACTTTTATATTAATGGTTTCATAAATGTGATATTGTTTAAATTAGGTCGAAACATATTTTATGAGGTTATTTTGAAGTAATATCAAAACAATCTTCAACTACATTTACAATATGTTGTGTTTATAGAGGATAATGGCGTTATATTTTGAATGTTTCTCCAGTTTCTACGTGTACTGCCTTGCCATATCCAATACAATAACAATAACTACACTATACTTATTTGATCTATTTATACTTGTGTATACCATCTTTTGATACTTGCCACACAATAAAATTATTATTATTATTATTTAAATTAGAATATTTCCAATATTATTTCTATCACCTACAAGCTCCTACTACGTTACCAAACCTCGTATGTGTAATTGCAGTGCTGCCAATTAGTTTACGATTATATTTTGCATTTAATCAATTAATTAAAACAACTACTGTATCCAGAACATAGAGCACAGTACCAATGCGTCAACGCTATTAGCCACTGTCTCGTATATAAAAAGAATATTTTAAAGAGTTAAGTAATAAAAATATTACTTTAAAAAGTAATCTATTGTTATATTAATTGTGTGCCTTTCGACTTTACAATCTACAGTATATATTTCCTAATACATTTCATATAAATTCGAACTTGAAATTAAACTTAAACTTTTCTAGAGTTTTACTACTTCCAAAAGTACTTTCTGCTCTTCTTCTCTTGACTCTCTTCCTTCATGTTTCCTCCTCCTCCTTCCTTCTCACCGTTTCCTGCTTCTCCTTCCTTCTTGCCTTCCTTGTCTTCTCTCGACAAACCCTCTATTATCTTTTCACTATCCTTCCTCCCTTCCGTCTTCATTTTCACTTCTCCTGCCTTTTACCTCTTTCACTCTATTACAGACATCTGGTTTTCCACATTTAAACACATTTAACTAGCTTCAGCCTTCTAATTATTTCTGCCATCTATCTGTTCCCTTCTTGGCCCCTTTTTAAAAAGCAATCTAAATATTTTATGGAGTATAACAAGTTATTAATTTCTAAAAAGATAATGTGATTAATTAAATAAAAAATACTTTTATATCAGAGTGTACCCAAAAGCGTATGGGAATTATTACACGCAATAATTATACTAAAGAAGGAAGAAGTTCGAGTTCGAGAATAGGGATTGGAATGGGAATGAAATGAGGGATGGAAGACTGCAAGATTCGTGCTGTACCATACCGGAGTCTGAGTTCGCAACTTACAGCTTAATGTGGAAGTAAACAGGCAAGTTTCAGTATGTCCGGTCGCCGGTCAACTTATTTGAAAATTGTCATTCATATCTCTTATAGTACACAAACTAGGTTTAAAATTAAACTTTATGGAATACAATGTACAATTTGTCTAATATCACATAAAAATATGATATTAAGTGGAAGTATATTCTTCGGAATACAATAAATAAAAATGTTATTCTCATTTTTCTTTTTTAATATTTATTTAAGTGCAACAACTTTCGACAGTTGTCAGTACTTAAAATAATATAAAATTTGCAATAAATAAACACCATATATATAGACACCAGTATGGGTATATAAAATAAAGAGATTAAAGTAGTTTTATCAAATATCTGCTTATTCAGGCATATTACAGTCTACTGTGCGAAGATTACCTAGAGCATCGAAGAATAATATCGTTTACTGTTAGTGGGCTGTTACATTGTTCACATATTGGTTGAAGTTCTCTTTTGAATAAGTAGGTGTGTATGAGATTTGTATGACCTATCATGAGTCTACATATTACTACTTCTAGCTTTCTATTTAGTTCGACTGGTAACTCTTGCAAATTGATGGCTTCACTTCCCTTAATTTATTATGAGTTTCTTCGTTCCATTCTTCTTGCTATGAACAATTTATTACATTTGTAATTTTGATCCTTAAGTCTGAACATGTCATAGTTGCTTCTTCTGGATTGCGCCCTAAATGAATTACTTCTTTTGCATAATTATAAATCTGTACGTTTCGTGTAATACCGGTGTGGGTGAAAATCCATACAAATTGTATCTATTTGCTTATTGCATTTAATTCAGTTTCATTTTTCCAATTGTTTCTATTATGTAGGCGCAAACTGTGTCGTCCTGTAATTTGGCAACATCTGTATAGAGTTTAATGAAACCATTTTATATCAATTTATATTATAATACCTTTTAATTTATTTGTTTAAAATCGGTGTGCTTTCTATATCTCGGTCTGTTCTTATCACAATTTATGTTCATATATCATATATGTTTAAGGTGTGATACCACCACCCAATAATGAATTTATGATTAATTATATATTATATAATATGGTCCAGGAAACAAACTCGAAGACACAGTACCATAGAGTTCACGCTTCAACGATTGGACCACTGTTCCATCGTATCTATTATAACACTTATACTTTAACGAATATGTAATATTAAAATAATACATCGGAATTAAATACAAAACTTGTCTCCTCGATTAAGAGTACAATGGCCTTACAGACCATTATGATCAATAAATTCTATTTATTATTTTATTTAAAATCGATAAAAATAGTTGCTATATATTTTATTTCAAAATATAACCTATAAAACAATAAATAACAAAAACAAACAAGAATATAAACTTTGATAATACAATAGTATTTAGTATACAATATATAATTATAATAATAATTTATAAAAGTTATCCCTAATACGACGGCCGCCCATTGTTTTTCTAAGATGGACTGAACACTCCTTCAAATTGTCTGACGTGAGAGCCTTAGAGACGTAGAGACTCATATCTCGAGACCTCTAGAGCACTCTTCTACAGGCTCAAGCAAGCCCCACTGTGGCCCCGGTGCCAAGGCCCATACCGATACCGGTGAAGTCCCGACCCTCCGGACCTTATGTCCAGATAATTACGATTATTACGAATAATGAACGAAATAAATTTAGATTGAACAGTTATATTATATTTAATTTAGATTTATTTAACCATTTATTACAATTATATATATATGTGTATATATATATATATATATATATATATATATATATATATATATATATATATATATATATATATATAAATATATATACCCATATAGATATATTCTTGCTAGTTTGCCACTAGTTAATTCCAAGGTTCATACATATAGAATTTGTTTTGCAATGCAAGCTTCACACTTGCTAGCTTACTTGTAATAATTATAAGTATTACATTGCGTACATTTTATGTATATATAAAGAGAGAGAGAGAGAGAGAGAGAATACTCAACAGAAGATAAATTCACTTAGCATAAATAATAATTACGTGTCAAATTAGACCGGATATTTGAGGTTAAATGTTAACAATAATCGAATTAGAATTCATTTAAAGTTGAACGCTGAACGCAGATTGTATTGACAGAGCAGAGAGCGCTGCTGTATAAGTAATGAAGTTAATGGGTGTTTTCCAATTACAGAGCATAGTGCGACTTTGTGCCGCACTGTGTCGCACTGTGCGGATGTTTAATTGGAACATACATTAGTTTTTAGATCTGTACTTTCATTGATACTTGTATCTATATTTATTTTAAAACATTTTGAAAAAAAATATGGAATATTGACAAAACTACTTCCAAAAGTGCTTTCTGCTTCTTCTTCTCTTGACCCTCTCTCTTCATGTTCCCCATGAAAACCAGATAACGAGATTATTATTTATTGTAATGTTTTTCGTTCCTTTTCTCTATTTTCACCATCCACCACTTCCCTTCACTACCTCCCTTTAATAATTGCACAATATTCTTCTCGCTCATTACTTTTTCCTGACAAGTAAACTTAATGTGCTTCAGTGTTTCAATCTCCGTTCCGCACACTGTACAAATTCTTTCCTCGCTATTTGCCCAGTATCTGTTTCCTTTCTCCTCGTTTCCCAATCTAAATCTGGCAATCCTTCTCATGTTTTTGTGTCTTTTTCTCTTAAGTAATGTAGTATCTCTCTCTCCCAAATCCTTTTATATCTTGTGTTGTAATTGCTCTTTTCGATTTTTTCCTTCTTTCCTGTTGCTGTATCTCCTTGTCCCTTCTCCTTAGCTCATCTTCCACACTTGCAGCTTCTTCTCTTCTTCTCTCTGCCACCTCGATCGCCATTACATTTCTTTCATAATACTCCTTTCTCTTTTCCGGGCCTTCCCTCCACCCCTCTTCTTTCTACTCTCCTTCCTTATTTTCTTTAAAATTTTTTTGCTTTCAATATTCAATATTACATTACGTTTCTTTAACATAATATTTTATCATCCTCTTTATGTTTAGTGGGAAGCTACAAAGGTCCGTGTCATTGCGATATTCAGCGTCCTAGAGTACTAGTGTCTCAGTAATTTGCAACATTGGAAATTGTTAGGGCAGTAAAACCCATCGAAGCAAACATTTATAGACTTTCTCATAAATGTATGCACACTTATGTGTCAAAGGAGCCGGGTTTAACCTTAAATCTAAGGTTTTATTTATTTAGTCATAAAATGTTATATAATTAATTTTATAAGTTGTATATTTGCACCTTGTTCATAACCTCGGAGTATATTTATCATCCATAAGTAACTAAAATGTATTTCTTGCATAAAAATATTCTATAATACCACATAATTTATCTAATGTAAGATAAATTGAAAATGTGTGTAATAAAACAAGTTGGTATGTCAGCATAAAACGAAGATAATTCTATAATCAATCACGGATGCTGCGTGGACCAGGGTGCAGGGTGCAGGGTGCAGAGGACTGGGGCAAGGGCCTCATATGCCGCGCCGTGAACGATAGAAAGATGTGCAACTTCATCTGAGTCTGAGGTCGCCAGACTGCAGACTGCACGCTGTACGCTGACTCACATTTGAACTTTGTGATTAACAATATTTACACTAATTATAATAATTAGAGATGATTTATGAATGAAGACACGAGTCTTACTGCTTTTGCAACTAGAAAATATCTTTATTATAGTTTCGCTTCACATTAAATTGATGTTACATATTAAAGATTTGTAAAGTAAAAAACAGTATATGATACGTCACAACAATCTGAACTGAATCTGATAATGTAGTTGATTGAGTTAATGAGAACTCAATTGCTCTAATGGTTTGAATTGTTTTTTGATTGTTAGAGCTTTCTTTTCAGCTTTTAGTGTGAAAGATTCATATATATGAGTTTCATCTTTATGGTCAGGTAAGGCATTGGTGGATCCTCGTTATGTAGAATAATTTGATTTTACAACATATTATTATATAATTTTAGAGCTTGTTTTGAATTACCTTTTCTTGGTTTCACGCTAAATTCTAAATATTTAATTTCCATTTGCAGGGTTGTGAGAATAGTTGAACAAAAATGAAATTAACCCTGCGTGTGTACACTGGGTCTTTTAAGGAACAGTTGAAATTTCAAACTCCAATTTCTTTTTTATGAGTATACAGCGCGCTTCACCTATGCCCCCTAAAAAATTTAGGTAGTGGTAGAGACTTAAGATTCCAGCAGTGTGCGGATCTGGCAGTTTACTTGCAAAGGCTAGCCAGTGAAACTTGCCCTAAAAGGGTCAGTGTACAAACGACGTTTCCAATGTTAGTAAATGCACTTTTTTTGCTTTTGTCGTTGTTTTACAGTTTTTTCATGATTAGAATATATTTATGTAATTTAATATATTATTACTTAGATTATATATATATATAGATTTCTTTTTCATTAAATTCTTTTTTAGTAAATTCTCTTTTTGACACTAATTATTATTAACTATTATTAATTATTATTTCATAACTTTTGTATTTTCAATAATAAAAACGTATTTTGTGTCGAATAATCACCGTTCCGTTTATCATTACATGCCTGAATCCGTAAAATATTCCCCACTTTCAGGGGCACAAATAATTCAATTTTTTGGAGCCTACGCCAAAGACACTACATTTTTTCGAAAGATTATAGTCTAAGGTAAAAAAGTCTACAACCCTTTTTCTTAATATTTGTTTGTTATAAAGTTACGAATCTTTTAAAAATATTCCGTTTTATCTACGTTTTTTACTATTTGTCAGTTTTTATTAACAACGTTTTTAAACTTTAAAGTTTGGCAACTTCTGGACCATGTAGTAGACACTTCAAGAAGTAATCCAGAATTTTTTCTGATTTTTTGAAAGCTTAGAAAACTCGAAAACCATAACTCGAAAAATATAGTGTTCACACTGAGGGTTAAGTCACGGTTAAGAAGCCCATTAAAAATTAAAAACATGCAAACATAATCTGTACAAACTGCAACACAGGGGTTACTGAACACATTACTGAAAATTTAATTTAGAAGTCTGAAGTCAGATTTTATTTATTAATTCTTTTAGAACCGGAACTTTCATCAATCTACCTGTAACCAACCGTAATCATCTAAATGTATTTCCAACAGCGAGAAATACTCAACGACTGCCAAGATTCAAAATGTCAAGCTACTGTTTCCTAGTCTGAACAACGAGTACCTAGTATTGCAGAAATGCTCTTTCCAGCTAATTTCAATTCTTTCCGATATATGTATACTGTAGATTTTTCTTGTTCTTCCATTTCTAACTCTTGTTCATTTTATAGATGCACTAGATTGCACGTTAGCAGAATATCTAATTGATGTCCCAGGTATTGTAGCTTATTCTCCTGTCGTTACCGTCTGCCTCGTTATTCAGATTCTATGTTAATATATTCTGTATGGTAATTATGCATAAAAAGACTAAATTATATAATAATTAAACAAACTGTACTTAGATGCATTAGGTTTTATGTATACAATGGACTGCTTGCTGGATGCTGATTTAGACTTTAACGATGGACGATATATTCGCAGGTGGTCGGCTCGGCTCGGCATTCTTTACACAAGGACAAGACACATGTGCGAAACGAACGACCTGGGCGCAACTGCGACTGAATAAATCGGATGCTTACTCGTAAAGTCTTATTTGTTGGTGCTTTAAATCAGGAATGAGATAACATTTACAAAGGGGTTTGTGCTTATACAATTTGTATGCATATTATTAATATACATAAGGACGTAACAAAAATACGTTTGTAGGAAACATACAAGGACAAACTGAGGGCATAACAAACTGCGCACGAAAACGAAATGAAAAGCGTTGAGGCGTTGACGGGTCGAGAAGGGGTCAAGTCCCGAACTAGCCCTATTTTGTTTAGGTTTAGATGTTTCAATTATTCAATTTTAACATTACAATGGATAAATCTGTAATATTATAATGATATATAATTACATTACACAGCGTTGTAGTTTACAAGATAAAACTTGTAGAAAGTCGATCTTTGTAATCTGCGGCTCTGTGTTAAATAATGTTAGCTATAATCAATGCAATGCACAAAGTACTGAGTGCTATCACATTAAATAATGCTTGTGATAGTACAACAGATTTATCGTTTTTCCGTTTGATAACTCTGTTTCAGATACGAGTGTCCGTGGGCGAGGAATAAAAAAGGTTTTGAATGAACTGTCATTCGGACATTAGTGATGTAGTGTCGATATGATGCTTAATGTTCCATGCAATATGCAAAAACCAATTTCAAATTCAATTACTGAAATTAGTTGCTAACAAGGATCCAGAAATGAAATTATTCTGGTTGCTTCTGTTCTGATCAAAAATAGGTATTTTGTTTTTGTTCTTATTGTTCCTTTTTTTTTAAAAGTAGCGGTTCTGTTTCCAAATGGAAAGGCGGTTACGAACGTTTCGTTTGTACCTTTGAAAATAAATAGTATCAAATAATATTTAATATAAAAAAAAGGTTTAAACAATGTGGTTATTTTCCCAAAACTTAATTCTATTCAGTCACAATTTATATAAATATTGTATTTGTTTATCCGAAATAAACGAAAAGAAATTGCCTTCTTGTTTTTGGTTACGAACAGTTCGTAAATTTGTATAATCCTAGATCATCTTTTAATGTCATAAATGACTGTCTAGGAGGTAAATCTGACATTTGATAAACCAGACATCTTCTTTGCAAATTTTAAAATCAGTATAAGTGGCAACCTCGTGCATAATGGGAAAATTAGATCTATACGGCCCATTTAATTAATTAGCGCTTCTACGTCCCTCGATGTCTGCAGAAGTGTATAGCTATCGACGGCGACATGCGCCTTAGAGAAATACACATAGCGGCCAGTGTGTGTCCACCACCGGTCACGATCCATTCGTCTCAAATATGCAAATATATGCCCATACTCATACGTCTTAATAAAATCATTTTGTCTCTGTTCAATCTTTGGGTAAATTAAATTACATGAGGATCGAATTGAGCCGTTTTCAATCCCTGATCACAGTATTTTAAATATGTATCCGTAACTGTCTCTTGATTGTCTAAGCAAGGGTTATTCCTGGAGGATATAGCAATTCACTAATAAAGCACTCTACGATAGTTCTTACCTGAATCCATGCGTGCACTCTAGTCCATCGGACTGGATGTTGCGGATAACAGATGAATATTTCCGCATTTTATTTATTGCATATTGCTTCAAGTTTTTTACCCCCTGGTAATTTTTATATCGCCTTTTGAATAACCTGGTGTCATTCGTTTTTATTACAAAAATAAATTATATCTAAATTGAACACTTTATTGGCTATAGAAATCCAATGCAGTACCTTTAAGAGTGCATTTTTTAATATTATTCTGCATAAACATTTATAAGATCGTGCCATATATAGCTAAAGGTTTAAACTGAGTAAATTGCTATAAGAAGTATTAGCCGAGTATTACTTTCAAACATGTGCGAAGATGCTACAAAAGACGTTTAAATAAAGGAGATTTCATTGAATTAAGTTATAGTCAAATATTGAACGTTCAACATAAAATGAAGTGTATTGGCATATAAGTTGTCATACAGAAGATGTCATTGATTGGAACGGATAGAAAACGCTTGAAATATTCCAAAAGAAATAATTTAAATATTATATTATTTAATATCTTCTAGAGACCCATTTCCAAATATTGAGTTAATATAACCACGAAAGAAATATTTGAGTTATACGCACTCCAACAGTCAGTGGCGTAGCGTACCTTAGAAGGGCCCTGTATCAAGATTTGTTGGGGAGCTCAAATGATGTTTAAAGATTTTTCACAAGAAGAACAAAAACGCTGGCATTGAATTAAAATAATTATATATTGATTATACGTTATTAGTAACAATTAATACTCCTTGAAACTAAGCTTTTCTCTTGCCATTTGTTCGGCGAATTTATTTATTAAATCATTCATAGCTGAATACAACTTCGGTTTTATTTAATTTTCTGCCTCTATAGACAATAGTGACAAGTCTGACTCGTTCAGCAAGCCATGGAACTGTTTTTGATTTCTTTTATTTTGCTCAGTCTATTCAAAAGATTACTTAGCAAAATGCTAACTTTCTGGATTAATGATTTCAAATAGTGAAGAAAGAATTTAGTCTTACACAAGTTTCGGGCTTCTGTAGCCCAGGGGCCCCGTATCATTGATGCGGCAGATACGGCGGTAGCTACGCCACTGCCAACATAAGTTTATCTGCACTTATGAGTTATCTGCATATTGAATCAGATAGATCATATAATTTTATATAACATACTCAACTCAAATTAAAAGAAATCGTAGTTCCTCAATAATGTACTGGACTGACAATATATAAAATAATAACGGTCAAAAAGCCTGCAACATTTGTGAAAGTTGCAGCAATTTTTTCTCATTACTTCCAATGAATTGAATCTTGAATGCTGTCGTTGCACATTATTGTTGTATATCATTATGGGGGCATTTGCGCTGTTCGTGTCGTGATCACTTTCCTAGTGCACTTCATTTATGTGTTCATACGTCACTACTCACTACTGTGTTGTTTCCATATATTTCGTAATGATTAAGATTATTATGGATTGGTTTTACTTCCTTCCTTGAGGCATTTGAACTTATTTTGCTTGAAATATATACTTTTTTATAAATTCAGGTTATCTGATTTTCATTTATTTAAACACCTCAAAGATTTCTTCAAGAGATATCTATTTCAGAAACAACTCCCTAGACCAATTCAGTTAGTAAATTATGAAAAACTAAAAACTAAATATCTAGTGATTATTACAATCTGCCCTGTTTGGAGAACATTTAGTGATAAGCATCTAATATTTCGTGGGGTGTGCCTATCGACTCATCCCTCAATTCCCAAAGATCCTAGAGAACCTGGTAAAATGATTCTAAAGCAATTCCAAATCAAAGCGAGTACTTAATTTAATAAATAGATTAACTAATATATTTTCTAAATAATAACAAATTTTAGCCATAACAAATACTTATTTAATTCTGAAATTCTAACCTGGCAAATGTATAGAAAATTCAGTACGTCATAGAAATGTAGCAGTCGATTCAATTTTTTGACATAATGCCTCAAGAGAATCCCATGTACAACCTCAACTCTCATTCAGGTGTATGCATGTGACGTATAGAATGATTAGAAATAAAATGTACGAAAGCATTTAAATAAAATTATGCAGTGCAGTGCAGTGGTGTACTGCACATATATATAGCTGTGACATAATAAACTGCTGAAATATGGCCAAATGAGGTATGTGGACCTAAGATGTAAATATAACGAACTCTTAATTGCAATATATAGTAAAACATTTCAACAAGTAGTGTTCACATTAACTCTTTTACTGTTACCATTGGATAATCTTAAAACTCGTTTTTAAGTAACTAGTAACCGGCATTAAACGTAGCATAAATACTTTTAAGTTGACAATTAAATATAATTAAATAAATTTATAATCTGACGTATGCATAGTTCGCAAATTGTCCGCATAAGCGCTGTAGTATGTAATGTGGCATGTGAAGATATATTGAGATATAAAGTGAATTGGACCACACGGGGTTACGCCGGACGCTGGGACTACAGAGAGCTGGAGAGGTGGAGACTGGAGACCTAAGACCCAGAGCAACTTCCTAAGTTACAGTGATCTAAACGCGTTAAAATACAACAATGGCCGTATCTTACAGACTGTATTTTGTATAATAATCAACAATAGGAATTGTGGAGAGCGAGTGAAAACACTTGAGAGGGCAAGAACCCACATTCTCGACGCTTCATTGTATAAACAAAAACAAATTGAAATGAAATTCAACACTTGTCTTTTTATAAAATAAAAATAACATTAAATAATTACAGGAGCTATGAGTATACGTGAATTAATCGAACACCAGGGACTTAAAACCGAAATTATTTGGTCATTTAGATAAGGCCAACGCAGAGAAGAAATGCAATGTTGTTCTAAGTTGCTTGCTTAGTACTTACCGGTGCAGCAAATTTTTTCTCGAAATTGTGATTGTTTTTTCTTTTAATAGGTAATCGTTTTTAGCCTCTGTCGAAGTACGAATATAAATGAAATAATTAAATTTCATAAAAAGTGTTAAAGACCAATGTGAAACTACCAATGCGACCATCGACCAATCTGGAGACTAGCTTGGAGACCAAATGAGAACTCGAAGAAGACCATATAAGGGTGATTTACTTTTAAAGGCATTTAAATTTGACAAAGAAGTGTAAACATTCGTGCAGGTGGCTTTCTCGTAGCTTTGATCGCATTTAACGAACAATGGTCTCTATGGACTCCATATGTCTTTGTACTTTACTTATACGTAGCTCTTACCAGCTGCAGCTCTCCAGTGTGCACTTGTGCACTGTTTACTTGTTTTGCTCAAACACACTGCATAAAACAGAAAACTTCGCTCGACATGCGTTTGAAACAATGTAACCAGTTCGGAAGCTGAGGACCTACATCTGTACCAGCTCTGTACTGTCAACACCAATGGGTTTATACACGTAGAAATCTACGTGCAATTGTTATCAAAGCAGAAATTACAAAGAAATTAATAAGGTTTCAACATTTTCTAATCAGATATTTGAATATCAAATTGAAGATATGGTAGGATCACGGTCGGTCCGGGAAAATGTATACTCTATGCCACCATATCTCTCGCATGGCTATCGGACCGGCTCTGTGTAGGATATTCTTTTCTTTTTCAGAGTCTTAGACGATTTTACCAACGTCTTCATATTCCCATGAAATTATTTTGTTTTAGTTTAATTTGATTCACTATGTCATTTCAGTTAGAAAATCTAACACAGCTATTTCTTTTTAGACACAATTGATTTTCTCAAAATTTCTCTCATAGTGACTGACTTTTCTTTTAAGATTCACAACAAAATAAATCTGACAAAATATATTTGACTCTTTTGTGACGTTTCTATCACTGTTACACTTCAATTATAGTTCGCATAAACTCTATCTTCATTTGTATTCCGACAGGTGGAGTGGTTTCGCACTTTGTAGCCGATGAAATAGACATTTCATACAACCGACTTTGAGAAGCTGAACTGTAAATGAACTCTTTCATGACAAAAAAGGCATCTTCAATATGATGGCAAAGGGACTTCAAAATGTTGACTGAGCAGTCATATTTATAAATTTTAAGAAATGTCTCGTTCTTCAATTTTATCAATCTACCAAATCACAAACTAAGCGTCACTATTACGTAAATATTTTCGATGAAATAAATTTTTTTTTAAGTTAAATTGATATGAATAATCATAAAATCTACTATTCAAGTGAAATGGGATCTTTAAATGGAAGGAAGCTTACAATAAAATTTGTATAATATATTTTTATTTCACTCATAATGGATGAAATACATGTTACGAGTCCATTATTTTGTTGTTTTATAAAATATATATTTTTATCTCAGGCTTTAGTCATATAGGATCATACATCGTATGAAACAACAAGAAGAAACAACGAGGCACTCCTTATGGTTCACCCCCTGTTCCCCCCCAAAGAGTGGTGAGGAGCGGACTGCAAGAACGACACCGGGAACAATCAGAGATACTGGCCCGTTAACTGTCCAACCTGCGAAGTTCACTAGGACTGCGTACAAAATCTACAAATAAGGTAAGTTTCGTATAAGTTAAGGGAGGACAGCACTGTAAACCTGCACAAACTATTGCTTTTTGGCGTTAGTGCCCAACTAAAAATTTCACTGGGATTGCCCTTAACATATATCAGGACCCAATAGGCTCCCAATTTGGTATGTCTAGCAAGGCTATCCCAATGAGTACCTGACTAGAATAACCCAACGTAAAAATTAATAGAGGAACTCATTGTAAAAATTGAAAAAGTAATGAATAGAAAACATCTTTCTATTATTAATCGTCATAATTGTTATAAATATATTTGTATACATATATATATATATATATATATATATATATATATATATATATATATATATATATATATATATATATATATATATATATAATAAATATACGTAAATTTAAAAACTGTTTTTAAAAAAAGTAAAAAAGTTAGAACTAATTAATTAAAGTGAAGATTTTATTTCAGGGACTTTATAACACTACACGCAAATAGTTTTTATTTGGCATTTATTGCTGGTGTATTGTTGGATGAAATAATGTTACTGGTGAAGATGTTAGCAATTAATGCATCTCTAGTAAATGGGCAAAGTTCTCCAAAAACTTATAAATCAACTTGTGAAATATTTCATTATTGCGATTGCCCTATCGGGACCTGACTGGATTGCCTGGTTGTTACCCTTTAGAGTTTTGCGTTACATTCCACCTGTGATCCCAATTGGGTTTACAAAAAAGTTTCTAGTTGACTTGAAATATAAATAATGATCAGTGCGGGTACTTTTATGATATTTTGTGTTACAAAATTTCGGGAAAATATCGCGCTGTGTTTGTTTGCAGTGCGGGACTTGCATAACAATAATCTGTAAGTTGATACAAATTTGCGTTGCGGATTTATTTCCGCGGAGTGTCTTTTCGTGGAGGAAAGTTCATGACAAATACATAGATGTTATAATTCATCTCTAAACATCATTCTCTGTGATAAACCAAACACTGCCACAATTCCATTGCTTATTCAAAAATAGGATATCACAACACCAGAAATTCCGTCCATTTCTATAGGTGCTGGTCAGCTGGTGCTCTCGTAATTATTTACATTATTATTCCGATCGCATAAGGCATGTATTTAGCAGCGAAATGATTACTGTTAGCCGATAATTTATGTGCGAATACTATGTAATTAATTTGTTCGGTTAATGGTAATTGGCTCAGGCCTCCCGGTAGACGGTAGCCAGCCGAAGAACGAAGTTAAAATGGCGTGGCCCACTGTCAAGTGAACGTACAAGAGCTAACAGCTCATGATATAATAAAGCAAAGAAACAAATTTGTTGCGTGCTTTTTTATTTACGTACCATAAATATTAAAAAGTGTGGGCTCTGAAGAGAAGAATAAAACAATTGGATAGAATGGTAAGTCCTCAATTCTGTAAAATTATGCTCATAAGGTGTTTGAGAGTGGAAAGTGTTCCTAGACCAGCAGACAGGAGGTGGATCTTACCGACATCTACAAATGTTTATAAAAATCTAACCATTACACCTCTTTTAAAGTTTTCATCAAAACTTAAACACATGCCCTGAAAATTTCTATTTGGACACTGATATTATATATTATATAACAAGATACAGAAATGTAAATGACAAATAAATATAATGATAAAGTTGTCAGATACCGAATTCTATACCATATACATCAAATATTCTCAGAGATTAAGGAAAGTTATTAAAAATTATATTAAATAACTAAATAGAATATATTTTAGTCAGTTCCAGTATTATTTAATTACGATACAGTCTTCAGTGATTTAAGGCAGAGACTAAGGGCTAAGGGCTAAAGAAAATTTTGTTTTTGTTGTAGTAAGATAGAGACAACATTATATGATTTTATTTTATTTATTTTAAATAACAATAAATAAACAGAAACAAAAAGACAAAATGTGTCTCAAGACAGACTTGTTACCCTGTTGTCGACAGTGAGGTCAGGGGGACATCTAAATTAAGGACTCGAGTGTTTTGTACCCGATGCACCTCCTGTAAGTAGCCGGTGCTGTATGAAAGATATTGAAATTAAAAGTGTGATTTTAAGAGAGATAAGAAATAAATAGATAAATAATACTTCATGTTTAAATATTTGTGACGTTTCAGTTATAATAATGTTGTTCTATAATATGTTTCTATCTGAGACAAAATTTTATATAATATATATATATATATATATATATATATATATATATATATATAAATAAACAAGTTCACAACACACATATATATATCTTTATATACCAGTTCATACACATATTATACAGTTAGATAATTTAGACAAGTTTTGTGGTTGCTATAATTTTCTTTATATATAATTATCACATTTGATTTAAATTATGTGACAAAAAGAACAATAAAAATAAAATAACTCGATTTGTCTTATAATTTGTCTGCTGTCTCTCTCCTTCCCTTGTCTCCTTGTAACTCTGTCTCCATCATAATTCTCATGCTTCAGTGCTCCAGCAATTCCAGGTTGCTCAGGGCCTCTAGGCGCTAAGGAATTTGTACGTGTACTTCAGAGTTTTGCAGAAAGCGCCTGCCACTCCGTTTCGCTCAATTACGTTTTAAAGTCAAACTTCTCTGAGAGATACAACTGTGAACTGGGGCTGTGAGCTGTAACTTTATCACTTTATATGTAAAATATGTTACAATTTGCAATTGAAAATTTTATTTTAATATCTTGTAATGAAATAATTCATGCGGTGAGTTTGAAACACCATATAAATTGCCAAGCACTTAAAAAGTCGTAAACTTATTGCATTCATAAAGTTTGTTACTATATTAATATATGTAACGAACTAATATTGTCTGGCAATATTAGGATTTAAATGGCGTCTATGCCGGTACTATGGTACTTCGACTTTTTAACATCTTGCAAGTAGTTCCCGGACGTTTGCCAATCAAACTGCCAGCGAGAAAAGTAAGTATAAGAAACTGTTCTCAACTAAACTGAAAAACATTCATTCTTGGCGAAACAAGTGTAATGTAACCGCAGAAAATTATAAAGAAAGACGTGGTAAGGAGGGTACGTTTACAAATTACTTGTATACTAATTTGTAACATACTCTTTTTTTTAAAAAGTTATTAGCATTTAAAAGAATATATTCATTTATAAACATTTACAATATAATTTATAACTTATAGATACGAGAATGGGTACTTAAAATAAAGAGATTAAATTAGTTTTATTGATAAAGTCAATAAGGCTTTTTAGACTTTCCTTGTTTTCAAATATCTGCCTATATACCTCAGGCATATTCCAGCCTTGTCTGTGCGATGAGTACCGTGAGCATCGAAGAATAATATGCTTTACTATTAGGGGGCTATTACTTTGTTCACATATTGGTTGAGTTTCTCTATAACATACTCTTATTTAGACTAGATAGCATGGAATAAGTGATTTTGAAAAATATTACTTGAAAATTACAAAAGTTTGTAGGGGATACAACTAAATCTATAGTCCATGGCCTCACACTTTGATGCGGTCTCCTAGACAAGCAACTAAGAGATGATCTAACACTGGTATCAAAGGATTCAAGAGAAATGGCCAGGCAAAGTATATTAAGATTCCATTCTGTTTAGTGCAATTTTGTAACTGAGTACATTTTAGGATAATTGATAGGTAATTCATCCTATTACATCTTGTTTAAATTTTTTACTGATTATATTTAATCCTGTCCTCGATCTTTTTTGATCGCAGACCCCTAGACTTGTAGTCTGTCAGTGCCCCCTTCGTTCAATCAAGTTCAATACTGTAGTAAGAATATCGAAATTCGATTTAAGGGGCCTTCAAATTACAACTTACAATAAAGAGAATATGAATTCAAAAATTCTTCAAGAATATTACTTTATTGTTTTAGTAAAATATTCCTAGAGATTAGCATCCCGAAATGGCATTTATCTCTATCGTGTTGGACGCGAACAGGGGAACAGAAGAACACGACATCTGCTGCTTTGAGACCGTGATATTGACACTCAGCAGACACAGCATTTATTCCCTACAATTTAATGAAGATGTTTCCCATTGTACTCTCATCAAGGTATTCTTCCAGGTTTTACTGTTTAAGGTTCTCATTGGCATGCGTTGTAAACATACTATCACTATGCCCACCCACAGTCCATCGATTATATCAGGGCTGCACAACCGTTCTCACTTCAAAAATTCTCGCGGTATCGCAACCGTTAAATATATACATTTAAGTGAAAGAAAATTTTATTTGCAGGGCTATTTACGAAAAATTTTAATATTCTGATCTAAATCGTATGAAAAATCTTTGTGTATCGTCATTGTCATACTCAATGCAAACATATCCATTGGTTCTACTTGTCTGATTTAAAGAAAAGAAGATATATTTCAGTGTTACTCAAACTGTTTGTTTATTTTTCAATGAAACTAATCCAAGTTACGTCGGATTAGAAGCAAATAAACCTTTCATTAACATGGGTTGGCTTTAGTCAACAGCCGACGTGTGTCAGAATCAGAGACTAAGAAAGCTTCGTCATCTTCTTCTTGTCAGTCATCACGATCTGCCTTTGCTTTGCTGCCTTAGTCTTCAGCGGTTCGAGTTGATATGTTTCACACCTATAGATTGTAACCGTCTTATTAGCTGGGTCTTGGGTATCGACAGTTTATTTTGGGATCTTGGGGCACATCTTGAATATTGAAACCTGTTCACCTACATACGAGTATTATCATCTGACATGCAGTTATGGATGACATTTGATTGTCTATGACATCTTCTTACATTATATTCGATCAATCATCTGCTATATTATATGTATACATAAACATCTTATCTTGAATGTAATAAATGGTGTAATTGCACCAAATAATAAAAGACGAGTGATTTCACAACAAGGCTATTAGATTTGATATTTTGATACTTGCACTTTCTTACTAATTAAATCTTGACATTTGAATTTAAGTGATACTATACCAGATGCGTATGTTCAATTCTATAGTAATACCTATTTGAATTTAGACATAAGACTTAACTGGAAACGAAAAATGACTTTTTCCACATTTCGGCTAACCGTTATTTTAGGAAAGATTCTAATTAAGAATACAAGTAAAATAAAACATTATGCCTATTTGCTTTTAAGATTTGGCTAAATAATTTCTAAAACAATCAATATCAAAAGTATCATTTCTATAAATTAAGTTAATAGAGTAAGATCCCTATATAACTTAGGTCTAACTTGTACCTCATTGAAATATATAAAGGAGGTAAATTCAAATAAATTGTTGTTGTAAAGCAGCAGATAATATTTTAAAGTAATTGGTGTTTGGATTTAATTGTTATGACGACCGCCGTTCTTAGATTTTATGAGATTAAATTAAAGTGATAGTGATAAAAATAGGCTGAATATATTCTTGGACCCTGAGAATATACACCTACAACGACTGTTTCACTATTATAGGCACTATTGAATAATATGCGATTTTTACGCGGTATTATAAATTTCATAAATATTTAACTGAACTGTAGCAGACGAGACGAGATAATGAAAATAAATATTCTCTATTTTTTTTAGAAAGATTGCTCCTATACTGATACAACAGCTTCTAGAAATACGAATCAAAAGCACTTGTTGGTTCTTTTGAAAATTTGGAAAATGTAATTTACGACAATGTACCTCTCAGGTACAGAGATACACATACGTAAATAGATAATTAGCACAGCTTGAAATAATTTTCAAAGTTATAATCAAGTTACAACTATGTTCTGTTTCTGACAGATCGTGGTATTCAATGATTTTACCTGTTGTCAACAGACACAGCGACACACAACACTCAACACAGGAGCCCAGAACGCGGTCCGTGGTCTGCATGTTTCAAATAGCGCAGAATTTGCGAACCTCTTGTGAACCCGGTGTTAGGGGACTTGGAACTGCCTTGAGTTACCTTGAGTCTGGTAGTTTATTTGCTGTTAGCCGAATGCGCAGTGCGCATTACAAAATGTAGTCTGGGCCCTCGACCTATGTTGAGGCAGGGCAAGATGACTATCTTTGCATATTGATGGAGCTACGTTATTTGAGGAGGGGGGGGGGGCTCCTGTGCTTGTAAACGGGTAATGTTTCCGATTACAATGGCATAAGAATTTATTATGTTTACAATATTGTGTTTTCTTTGAAGGTTTGAAGTGGTGAAGGAGTAATGATGACTGGTTCAGCGAACGAACCAGAAAACATAGCAGTCTGGGGTAAAGCATAAATGTTCCCGGCGACTGTGTAGTACATACAAATTTAGCCTGTGTATGTTTGTGCGTGCAAAACTCGAAAAGTAGTGAAATTGATTAGAAATATTGGCACAACGTTGCATTCATTTCTTTCCAGTTGATCGTCATCCGTGTTTGTGCGTGTGTGTCCTTTATTTATGTTTCCATTCATCTTATATCAGACTGACCCACAACGAAGCATGGCTGGGTTAGCTAGCATTATATTTATTTATTCGATTACAACAGCCAAATCAGAAAAGTTAACACTGGTTTAACAAAGCGGGAAATATAGGGCGTCAGGGATTGTTATAACGCTTTCGGTTACTGTGCTATTCAGGTTTCATATTATCCAGAGTATATTTGCATAAATAACAGACACAGCACTAAGAGGATGACACTTGCAAACTCTCAGATTTCATTTTATCCAGTATAAATTTACATACTTTTAAAATGATTGAAATTTTAGATTCCATTCTATCCAGTTTTAATTTTTTTTTAAACATTTGTTTGAGACACTTTCTTTAATAAATATCTTCTTTTTGCTCGTAGGACAACGCGCCACTAAACAAAATATTGTCCTTATGCTTTGCATAATAATAAAAGTGCTAATACTTAAAGTTGACGCACTCAAAATATATATTTAAAAAAAGTGCCTATTCAAATGAGACATTAACAGAACTACTATGTTCATAGTCGTAGTCCAGTAGTGCCAGTTTTATGTGACAATCTTCAACATAGTTGCAAAATAACGAATTCATTTTATTTGTTATTTTTGAAACAGTAAATAAAAATAGCGGTCCTATTTATGTAACAACGACAGAGTTGGTAGTTTAGGAATTCTTATTGGGATTAAAATGTCTCCCACGATTTTAAATAAAATATATACAACAAAGAAAATCGGTATACGAAAAAAAAATGAGTTTAAACGAAATATCGTAATAGATTCAGGAAGATTCATTTGATTTTGAATTGTAAGGATTTTAGTCAAAATAAACAACAGTTAAAAACAAAAGATACAGACATGTCTAACGAGCTAAAAATAACTTATTCAAGGATGTTGACACTTTACTATCTGTTGTGTTGTTTCAACGAAATTAGTTTCTTTCGAAGTGTCATTGCTTTTTTTGAAGTTAGTATGTAATTTATTTTGAACTCGTTGTTTCTATAACTAATGTGTCAATTTATTAAGCGTAGATGATCAAAATAATTAGGTAGATAAGTTTATGTTTAATCAAAGTCTACTTACATAAAAAAAATTTATTCGTATTTACCGAACTTCTTAGGCTCTCGATTCTCTTTTCGTCTTTAATATTACATTTAATAATCTACATAGATAATATCCTAATCCTACACTTTCAGTCCCGTTATACTTCTCATTCTGTCTATCACCAAACACACTGGCCACATCAGATTTCTGAGTAAAGCTTGCATATTCGTTGGCATCTTCAATCCGTTCTCTACGATAACCATATATAAAGTATTTCTGCATGCTTCTGTTGCTCTGCATTGGAAGATTAAATGCTCTATACCTCCCTTCCAAAATTACACATATCTTCCTGCACTAAGTGGACCCTCAGTCTCGAGATAAGTACCACATACACAGCCACTTCTCTTTCACTTCATTTTTGCTTTTTGGTAATCAAATATTATGGCGTATGTTAACCAATTTTTCTTTTAGTTTTACATTATAGAATACTCACGAGAACCTTTACCAACTTCAAGCATTAATAAAAAACAAACTTCCCTGATTATAATAGTAAAGAGATGTTCGACGACATCACAATTTTCTGGATTTTGGTGAATTAAGATTTAATAGATTGCTGTTCCAATTTTACGTTAAGTGTGAATGAATGCAGAGAAATTTAATGTGAACTAGATATAAAAGGACTCAGTGTATATCGAAAGCAAAGCAAAAACAATTTATTAAACTTATCATGTTTATGGTTATTTAAAAAAAGTTTGTTTGTTTGTACTTCGAATACTTCTTTTACAAATATACTCACATTTATAAAGTATTCTGCAAAATTGTTAGTTTGACAAGGTAGCTACCGGGCATCCGAAGAACCGTGGTAGCATCGAGGAACTTGAAATCTCAAAAGGTATGCGGACTGGGTTACGTTGAACATTTATAAAAGAAAAAGAAGAATTATTTTGACAAATTTGACTATAACAGCAATGTACGAGTATTTAAACAATAAGCCACGAAGAATGATTTTTATTCGTTTTTTAATTGTTTCGTTTTTATTTTATTATCATTTTAAAAGAATGAAAATAAACTATTCGCAAAGAATCTTAAAACATTTGTTTTTATTTTATTGTAGTCTCTTTGTGTTTAAGAAGCACAACGAATACTTCTATTCGTATTGTAAAAGGATTCTATTAAAAGATGTTATATAAAAGAGATTAATTGTACTGGTGTAAACGTATAAACGTTTTTCCGTGATAAATATCCGTAAAAGCGAATCAAGAAGTTGGCAATCTCACTCACAGGGTCGGCTCGACACGGTAAATGAGGTGCACTGAGGCGCACATGTAATTTCACAATATCATATAATCAGAGGCGTAGCAAAGATGGAGACCAATCTGCCTTATGCGACACTCCTCGGAAAATAAAATAAAATTACATAAAGCAAAAGAAAAGAAGTTTGCACTGGATAGAATGCAATCTCTGACAGTCAAGTCTATGAAAAATTGTTGTTGTCTACGCAAATTACGCAAAGTTATACTAGATAGAATGAAATCTAGAATTAGATTTTGCTTCAGCTGGTTGTATAAATTTATACTTTCTAAAATACTTTCTGTGATAAATTCGTAAAATGGAATCTAATCGCTTAAATTCATGAAACTTCAAAATCTTCACAGTATTTTACCGATTTTAACCCAATAAAAATAGATATACGTAAAAAATATGGTTCACATTATAGTTCAAAATTTGTAATCGATCAAGATACCTCATGAGCTATGGTACATACCGACTTTTAAAATACGTATCAAATAGCGTTGCTTAGCGTTTTAAAGAGAATTAGTACTTGACGTCAGACTGTTGTGTTTTAGAGTTCGTAAGTTTAGTAGGCAGCAATGTAGTTTATATATATGACGCCTTGACATAATAAATTCTGCCAACATAGTAGAAGGTCGTGGGTGATAAGACATAGCATCGGAAATACGTCTATGCTAAATAAATTAAATAAAAGGAAAAAAAGGAAGGTTACTTGTAAATAATTTTTAAAATATGGGTTTTTAGAAAATTTTCCAATTTATGTTATATACTATACCAACTTACGAATATGCGTCTACTGCAGTTTACGACGCTGAAAAGTAAAGTTGTAAGTGGGCGCCTTGCCCCTTAGATCCGGCACTGATTACTCGTACAAGTTACGTTTTGTTCTCTAATTTTATAGTTTTTGTTTTCTTTCTAAATCAATAACTGCTATTAACTAGTTTAAAGAAATAATACATAGAGAAAATACTCGAATATATCAGTCAACAAATGTTACAATGTGACCAGTGAACCAAAGTGGATCAGTGAATCTCTGAATAATGTAACATGGCTGATGCCTGATGTCTGATGTCTTCTTGAATCCTGATGTAGTGGATCTGTATTTATTTATAAACTGTGACTCGTGACGTCAGAAGACGCGACAACACTTCGCGACTATTTCATTTAATTAGTAAAATAATTACTTTAATATGTCATTAACAACTACGTTGATTATCACTCAATACCTGATTATGAATGAACTAGCAACTTTTAACTAGTTTTTCGTTATATTTAGGTTTAAAAGCATTAATTGTCGTCCCTGATATATTTTACAGTTATAAACAAAGTGATTTCAGTTAGCAGTTATACTGTGGGCGAAATGGGTTATTGGCTTGACATAATACGAGGCTAAAAATTTTAACGAGATTTTCTTTAACATATATCTGGACCCAATTGGGTCCCAATGTGGCATGCTCAGTAAGGCTAACCCAATCTGGGATATCCTAACGTAAAAATTAATAGAGCAACGAATATATAAACATAAAAACATTTCTTTCTAATATTAATCGTCATAATTGTTATTGCATAAATTGAAAATAAATTGCTAATTGGTTTTACCAATCGGAGGTGATGTACGGCGGAGACTTTAAAACACTAAATAGGTGTTTTTACGTAATGCTGACTGCAATAATTTTTGTGGTGGATATGTTAGTAATTCGTACATCTCTATTAATGATAGATGGGCAGAGTTCCCAAAAAATTTATTACATTATACCGACGGGGACTGAACATTTGCAACCCTTTACTGTTTTGGGTTACATTCCAACTAGGATCTCAATGGAACATCCCGGTTGGGTTCCAATTGGGTTTACAAAAAACTTCAAGTCGGGTCAGTTATAGTCAGAATCGGAAGAAAGCCGGTGCTATATAAATTAAATAAGAGAAAACTATATACAATTTGTATAGTACAAGGAAGTAGTTCTAGAATTAAATAATAGAATCAAAGCAAGAAAAAATACATCTCAATCTGAGGGTGGTATTCAATAAGCAGTAGGCGGTTCTACTTGATTTGAATACCAGTTTAGTTTATTTTAATCAAACAATGTGTTATAATCAGCGAAAAAATTAGCTAAAACATAAAAAACTGAGTTCCATTACTGTGATGTAAGTTATTAAGGATAAGACTAGGATAAGTTAATAGGATTTTTGTAACAAAGTAAAATCCATATAAGAACGTATTTTGTTTTTTTTTAAAGAGGTCATTACAGCCTATGGAGAGTGAATAGCCTAGTGTGTCCAAAATGTGTGCGAGAGAGAAAAGTATATGTTCCTGTTTGTTCTCTATGCGCATGCGTCGAAAGTAATGTGTGCGACGTAATGTATAGATGATCCCCAACTAGTAACTAAAACACAATAAAGTCCAATTCTTTTAAAGACTGAATTTAATGTACTGACACTAATAATTTTAACAAAGTAGGAAACTGAATTATTAAAGACACTGATTTTAACTTAAATTATATAATATTTATAGGTAAATAGTCATCACCGCACTTCAGGCCAAGCTTCTTCTTCTTCCGACTCGAATAATTCGCTTATGTCTTCAGTGCCGGGGTGCATATTGTCATTGTACACCTGTAGACAAGACAAGCAATAAAATATGATCACAATACATGTTTGTTACATAATTCCAGTGGTCTTGTGAACCATATCTTAATTTCTATAAAACTGTGCAATTTATTGATAAAGTTGGTTACTAGAACCTCAAATGACCAATTATTCTTTAATAACTAGCTATATTTTAGGAGATATTAACAGTTAAAGACCAAGACGTTAGTCGGCTAAGTTGTCATCTCTTTTATACAACAGAGCGTAAAAGAGATAGCATACTTAACACAGAACCCTTAATAGTCCGACATGTTACGTCATAAATATGGCCGACATCTCTAGCGCTAAAACTACAATTCAAATTTTTAATTACTATATCTCAGTCAACATTTAGATATATAATAAAACAGACACGCCAGTATATATTTATTAACATCTATTTCAATCAGCAATAAAAGAGGGACCCTTAAAAAATGAGTTCACAAGCCCATTGCACATACCTTGTCGAAAAGTGTTTCCAGTTCTTCTGGATCGAATTCCTCGAAAGCTCGGAGTCCCCATTTCAAATTTCTTCTAAAATATATATTTTAATTAGTAAACATGTTTTCCATAAGTTAACATGAAGTGAAAAATGATTTTCAATACTTTGATCCTCCGGGAACAATTTCCAGATATAGATGGTTGGTAAACTCAGTTAAGACACGCTTCTTAACGTCACCAAAACGTGGATGATTTGTCGAAGACAATAAATTTAATGGAGTGAATAACTTCCAAAGGCTCTCTGTAAATTTATAAACATATATCAGTAGCTTTGTATTAAAAGGACACTGTCAAAATTCCACATTTGGAACCGAGATGAGATGATTTGGAAGAATCATATATCGTAAATATTAAAAATAATGTTCTCTAGCAAAATTTCTCGTGTTCTATTAGAAATAAAAGTCACAATAAAAGTCACATTTTAGATCAAAATGACAAGAACCAAGCTGTTGGTCTTACTACCCAGTAAACATTTTGAAGCATTTTGGAGTCACTTTGACATCATATTGGAGATGCGTATGATTTTTTTGTCATGAAAGAGTTCATTTATAGTTCAGTTTCTCACAATCGTTCATATGAAATGTCTGCTTTATCGGCTACAGATGACAGAACCACTCCACCTCATAAAGTTGTTGCGAACTATAATTGAAGTGAAATAGTGATAGAAACGTCACAAAATAGGGCACTTCACCAAATGTGTACTGGGTAGTAACAGCGAATTTCGATAATGTACTACATTTGAGGTAAAGTAAATGAAGTATATAAAGCAACACATATCTACCATCAGAACATTCTCCGTCTTCCAACGAAATATGTGCCAGTGTTAAAATCAAGAGCAAATTATAATCCTTTTCTTTATCAGTAAACTTGAAATCACGGTAACACGGATTATTGTAAACAGCAAAATACTTTTTGACACGTTTTGATTTCTCTTTTGATATAACTTCTACTATTTTCAAGTCTAAAATCTAACAAACAAATATTGCAATATATTATTAAAAATGGCGCTGCTGTCAAAAACATAATTTAAACGACTCTTACCTCTGACAAATGGTCCTTAGCAGCATTCATTATGAAATCAAAGTTCTTTGGGTGACCTTGGAAACAATGTTTAATAATATTGGTACTTTTCACAATATCGTTAGTGGTGGTAAACTTAACCAACAAATATCGTGTAGTCTTAGATATCGCATCATTAAGTTCTGTTTCAGATAACTCTTTTATTTTCTTAACTTTAACCATGATGAAAATTCAATCTTGTTAAATAACCTGATTTATTTCACAATGTATAATAAGTCTTATTAACAGTTAATAATATTAGAGACAATAACCGTGTAACTTACTCTTCAAGAACACTTTATTTTCTATCTTCAATTGTTAATAATATTCGACTACTAGATACAAGAAAAAATACACCTCTATATATATATTAGACAAAGCCTGATTAGATTGAAAATATAATTTTAGGGCGACTCGCTGCGGTGAAGATTCAAACTATACGCTACCAAAAAAACTGCAAACGGTTTGCTAGATTTAAAAGTAATGAACAGCATTACATACTATTTTTATTTATGTTTACTGCACCCCTCCACACTGCTCCATACTCCAGACAGTTTTGTTGTCAAAAATCAAAACAAAATCATGTTTTGTTTTATTTTAAAACAATTCTGTTTTTCGAAAACAGACTGTTCACACTGAACAGACAGGTTTTGTTTTTAGTGTTTTTCTGTGTGTCCCATAAAATTTATAAACATGATAAAAAATAACTGACAAGCGCAAATGATCACAAAAAAAAACAACAACAAAAGTGTTTTCGTTTGATCTGTGTTTTTGTTTTAATAATTATATAAAAAAAATTTAAAACTAATTTCTTAAAACTAGAATCTCAATGGAACATCCCGGTTGGGTTTCAATTGGGTTTACAAAAAACTTCAAGTCGGGTCAGTTATAGTCAGAATCGGAAGAAAGCCGGTGCTATATAAATTAAATAAGAGAAAACTATATACAAATTGTATAGTACAAGGAAGTAGTTCTAGAATTAAATAATAGAATCAAAGCAAGAAAAAATACATCTCAATCTGAGGGTGGTATTCAATAAGCAGTAGGCGGTTCTACTTGATTTGAATACCAGTTTAGTTTATTTTAATCAAACGATGTGTTATAATCAGCGAACATTTTACCATACATTGTATTTCAGTATCGAGTTTACGTCGATTTAACTTTTTTTTAAATTAAATGATCAGCTCAAAGAAACACTGCAAGAGTATAAACTTCTGATGATCCGTTCTTGGTCGTGAACGTTAACGACAACGACGGCGACGGCGACCACCGCGTAGAGAGCTCTGTTGCAACGATTAAGCTCCCTATCATTCTGTCATTATAAAATGTTAAGAATTCAATGTAACTTCGCGCTCGGACTGCAAATGGCCTAATGAATGTTTATAAGCAAAAGTTAATATTAGCTTAGACAGCTTAAGGATCTTGTTATTTTCTTGGTAAATAATATTTATTATCGGATTTCTAGAAGTTCGTATTAAACATAGAATATATGTTTATTATATATTTAATTAGATATAGCTATATATATATATAGATATAATAGATATATATATATATATATATATATATGTATATTTGATTATTTTAATTATTAAACTAAGTGACGTTTCTTCAATTCTCAGTTAATTGAGGTTTAATTTGATTGTTTCTTAGTTTTAATTTTTGTTCGTGTTGAACGTAACTGTAGTTTACGAAGCTAAAACAATTTCAACTTATTGTAATTTTCTAGCTCAAAGATGGGACGGGTTAAATAGTGATTCAATCACGTTTAGTTATATCTGGTCCAGAAGATGACCAAGAATGGGTTGTAACCAAAGTTTTTCTTGCAATGCTTGTAAGTTTTTCACATTTTCATAAAGACTATGTGAAGCTAATATTGTTCAATTCAATTCAATTGTACTAAATATATAAATACCTACTTAAAATTAAAATACCACTAAGGTTTTGGAATCGCCTTCTATTACTAAGTACCATATATAATCAATAAATAAACCAACTTCATTTTCATAAGATACTAGCAACATTCGATCCCGCATGAGAGGTCATCTTCAGGTAAAACAAATTATAAATTGCACTCAATACTAGCACACTATTTCCTTATCAATTTTATGTTTATATGTTAGTTACTTTATGAATTATTACACTGAGTTAATACTTTGAGTTACATTACTCTATTAATTTTTACGTTGGGTCCCCATTGGGTTCCGGTTGGGATAGCCTTACTGGGCATGCCACATTGGGACCCTTTGAGTCCAGACATATGTTAAGGCCAATTTCTAGTCGGGGAGTTTTCACGTTAAAAATACAAGCTAAAAAATAAAAAACTGAGTTCCATTACAGTGATGTAAGTTATTAAGGATAAAACTACTGCCAAAGCACTTAACCCTATATTAAAAAAAAATAGTTAAGTTAATAGGATTTTTGTAACAAAGTAAAATCCATATAAGAACGTATTTTGTTTTTTTTTAAAGAGGTCATTACAGCCTATGGAGAGTGAATAGCCTAGTGTCTCCAAAATGTGTGCGAGAGAGAAAAGTATATGTTCCTGTTTGTTCTCTATGCGCATGCGTCGAAAGTAATGTGTACGACGTAATGTATAGATGATCCCTAACTAGTAACTAAAACACAATAAAGTCCAATTCTTTTAAAGACTGAATTTAATGTACTGACACTAATAATTTTAACAAAGTAGGAAACTGAATTATTAAAGACACTGATTTTAACTTAAATTATATAATATTTATAGGTGAATAGTCTTCACCGCACTTTAGGCCAAGCTTCTTCTTCTTCCGACAAAGCTTTTCTTATTCCGATAATTCGTTTATGTCTTCAGTGCCGGAGTGCATATTGATAGTGTCATATACCTGTAGACAAGACAAGCAATAAAATATGATCACAATACATGTTTGTTACATAATTCCAGTGGTCTTGTGAACCATATCTTAATTTCTATAAAACTGTGCAATTTATTGATAAAGTTGGTTACTAGAACCTCAAATGACCAATTATTTTTTAATAACTCGCTATATTTTAGGAGATATTAACAGTTAAAGACCAAGACGTTAGTCGGCTAAGTTGTCATCTCTTGTATACAACACAGCGTAAAAGAGATAGCATACTTAACACAGAATCCTTAATAGTCCGACATGTTACGTCATAAATATGGCCGACATCTCTAGCGCTAAAACTACAATTCAAATTTTTAATTACTATATCTCCGTCAACATTTAGATATTTAATAAAATAGACACGCCAGTATATATTTATTAACATCTATTTCAATCAGCAATAAAAGAGGGACCCTTAAAAAATGAGTTCACAAGCCCATTGCACATACCTTGTCGAAAAGTGTTTCCAGTTCTTCTGGATCGAATTCCTCGAAAGCTCGGAGTCCCCATTTCAAATTTCTTCTAAAATATATATTTTAATTAGTAAACATGTTTTCCATAAGTTAACATGAAGTGAAAAATGATTTTCAATACTTTGATCCTCCGGGAACAATTTCCAGATATAGATGGTTGGTAAACTCAGTTAAGACACGCTTCTTAACGTCACCAAAACGTGGATGTTTTGTCGAAGACAATAAATTTAATGGAGTGAATAACTTCCAAAGGCTCTCTGTAAATTTATAAACATATATCAGTAGCTTTGTATTAAAAGGACACTGTCAAAATTCCACATTTGGAACCGAGATGAGATGATTTGGAAGAATCATATATCGTAAATATTAAAAATAATGTTCTCTAGCAAAATTTCTCGTGTTCTATTAGAAATAAAAGTCACAATAAAAGTCACATTTTAGATCAAAATGACAAGAACCAAGCTGTTGGTCTTACTACCCAGTAAACATTTTGAAGCATTTTGGAGTCACTTTGACATCATATTGGAGATGCGTATGATTTTTTTGTCATGAAAGAGTTCATTTATAGTTCAGTTTCTCACAATCGTTCATATGAAATGTCTGTTTTATCGGCTACAGATGACAGAACCACTCCACCTCATAAAGTTGTTGCGAACTATAATTGAAGTGAAATAGTGATAGAAACGTCACAAAATAGGGCACTTCACCAAATGTTTACTGGGTAGTAACAGCGAATTTCGTTAATGTACTACATTTGAGGTAAAGTAAATGAAGTATATAAAGCAACACATATCTACCATCAGAACATTGTCCGTCTTCCAACGAAATATGTGCCAGTGTTAAAATCAGGAGCCAATTATAATCCTTTTCTTTATCAGTAAACTTGAAATCACGGCAACACGGATTATTGTAAACAGCAAAATACTTTTTGACACGTTTTGATTTCCCTTTTGATATAACTTCTACTATTTTCAAGTCTAAAATCTAACAAACAAATATTACAATATATTATTAAAAATGGCGCTGCTGTCAAAAACATAATTTAAACGACTCTTACCTCTGACAAATGGTCCTTAGCAGCATTCATTATAACATCAAAGTTCTTTGGGTGACCTTGGAAACAATGTTTAATAATATTGGTACTTTTCACAATATCGTTAGTGGTGGTAAACTTAACCAACAAATATCGTGTAGTCTTAGATATCGCATCATTAAGTTCTGTTTCAGATAACTCTTTCATTTTCTTAACTTTAACCATGATGAAAATGATGAAAATCTTGTTAAATAACCTGATTTATTTCACAATGTATAATAAGTCTTATTAATAGTTAATAATATTAGAGACAATAACCGTGTAACTTACTCTTCAAGAACACTTTATTTTCTATCTTCAATTGTTAATAATATTCGACTACTAGATACAAAAAAAAAATACACCTCTATATATATATTAGACAAAGCCTGATTAGATTGAAAATATAATTTTAGGGCGACTCGCTGCGGTGAAGATTCAAACTATACGCTACCAAAAAAACTGCAAACGGTTTGCTAGATTTAAAAGTAATGAACAGCATTACATACTATTTTTATTTATGTTTACTGCATCCCTCCACACTGCTCCATACTCCAGACAGTTTTGTTGTCAAAAAACAAAACAAAATCATGTTTTGTTTTATTTTAAAACAATTCTGTTTTTCGAAAACAGACTGTTCACACTGAACAGACAGGTTTTGTTTTTAGTGTTTTTCTGTATGTCCCACAGACTATACTAAGTATGTCCCAACAAGACTATACTAAGTATGTCCAACTCTGTTCTACAGAAATTTACTAAATAATCAATTAGGTCAGAAGTATGCAACAAAACTATTTTAAGCGGCAATTTCAAATTAAAAAAATTTAACCAGCTAGCGCCATCTTATTTTGCTTATTCCAAACATCACAGACTATATTAAACGTCAAATAATGTGTTTGTGTTTTAAATATGGACTGACTTTTATTTATTAATTATTTATTAGATTGCCTAATTAGTTATCATTGAGACATCATTAATAAAAGTGCCTGTGTGTTTATGGTGTTAGTTTTAATTTTCAAATAGAGTAAGTATAATTATTGTTTTACAATTTTGGTAAAATAATTTTGGGGTTATAAAACTTATTTATTATCAGAATAATTATTACGTCTGTTTTAATTTATACTATAGAATTGGATGCAGAGATAAATCAAATTAACTCCAAGCAGCAGTGCTGAGGATAATTTTTTCATTCAGAAATAGCAAGGATATTGTAGAATGGGATCAGATCTTATTTTTATTATTACAAAACATTTTTTTTAACCAATATGCTTATTATCTAATATTAAAATTTTGTATTGCAAATTTTACACTCCAATGACAAAGCTACGAGACAATATTCAATATAGAATACATTGTCTCGTAGCTTTCAGAATGATGCAGAGATTTAGTTAGTTGTGGAAACCTCTTACAGGTAAGGCAAAAATGTTTTTTTCTTAAATTCATTTAGTTTTTTGCTATTGCCTACACAATCTAATACAATGTATAAGGTTAATTTGTTGGGGAGCTCTGTATTGCCGTTAATACGAAATACTATCTCTACAGGTTCGTTTTGTTATTTGTTTGTATTTTTAGAAATGTATTTTATGTAATGACTCTTGTATACATTTTACACAGAAACAGCTACAACTACGGCATCTGCAACATCCTCATCGTCAATATTATCGTCAATACGGAATATTAATGCTGCAGGTATATTTGTTTGTGTTTGACATGACAAAAGTTATACAACAATTATCTGCATTACTGTAAATGCTTAATTATATTATACTTTTCAGGTAAAAAACTATCTAGGAATAGAAGCATTTTGCCCTTTATGAATATATCGCATAAGCGCGATTTGTCACCCGAAGAATTAAAGCTGTATGAAGAATTAATTAGGATGAAGAAAGAGCTAAAATTCATATTACTTAACAAAGGGAACAGTTCCTAAGGCCGTATTAAAAAGGATTATTATAAATGTAAGAGAAGAATTGCAGAAAACCAAAATGAGTGTAGTAGTTTTAGTGTCCGACCAAGGAGGTCACTCTATCGGAGCTATGAAAGAGCTGCGCGCAGAGAAACAATCTATTAATGTAAAAGGAGAAAATGTAATTTATATTGCAGATCCTCCACATTTATTTAAAAATTTAAGAAACAATTTCTTAAATAAAGATATTCAATTCGATCCAGACAATTCGTATAAGAGAGCCAAATGGTCACGTTTAGTTAAGGCATTTCAAGACGATCAAATGAGGCGTGTTAAATTGATGTTTAGCCTTAAGGAGGAACATTTTACGAAAATCAGAGAAAACACTAGAATGAAAATGCGAGTTGGTATTGCAGCAAAGCAGCTCAGCAATTCTACAGCTGTCATGATTCAAACTATGGCATTAATAAACGGACCTGGAACGAACAATATTTCAGCGGATTCTACTTACACTTCAGAATTTGTACAGTGGATGGACCAATTATTTGACAGTGTCTGCTAGTATAAAACCTCTACGACAAAAAGTAACCAAAGAATCGAAACACTTAAAATTTTGGCGCAATATTATAAAAGAAATGCCTCTGTCGAAATTTTATAGTCCGGAAAACCCGAAAGTTGAAATATTTGTTAAGAAAATGAAATGTATAAATGGTTGGGTTGATGCTTTGATGGGCATGATTCAAGTTTCTGAATGTTTTAAAAGTAGAGGAATATATGAACTATAGAAAATTTATTTGGACAAATTCGTCAAATTGGAGGTCGCTATATTATGCCCATGTGCAACCAATTCATTAGTTCCTTAAAAGTATGTTTAATTTATAAATTAACAGCACATACTAAAACATCAAATTGTTCTGATGATAATAATGATTTACTGATTAATTTTAAAGAATTCATTATAGGACATAAAAGTAATAATAATAAGAATTTGGAAAAAGTGTTACCAAAATTAAATACAACTGTATAATTTTGGGGATTTTAACATCAATGAGGAAGATTTTACTACTCATTTCGAAAAGGTAGGATATGCCTATGTAGCAGGATTTATTGCGAAACCTTTGAAGTCTTCTGGTTGCGGTATTTGTAAAAATGATCTTTTTGGTTCAGTAAATGATCCCAATAACATATACATAGTTTTTAAAGAAAATTTAGACGGAAGAAAATCCGTAACGTATCCATCTGAAGAATTAATCTAAGTTGTAGAAAAGGCAGCAGGCATTATTTTAAAATATTCAGAAGAACTGCAAGTAAATTTGATTATAGTATTTTATTTAATCAACTGCAGATAGATTTAAGAATAAATTGCCCAAAGCATTCAAAATCAGTTAAAGCCAAAATTATTGATAGAACATTAGCTGTTTGGATTAATGATTTTTGCAAAAATAAACTTAATAAAAGAAAAAATTAATAGTTAAGTTATATTTTTGTATAAAAATGTATTTTAAATGTGAAAGATTAATAAATACTACTTTAATAAATTAATTTTATTTTTATTTCAACTTCACAATTATTGCACGTTGTTGCATGTATATATATATATATATATATATATATATATATATATATATATATATATATAGAGAGAGAGAGAGAGAGATGATAGAAAGAGATAGATATATGAGAGAAAGAGAAAGTGAGAGTAAAAGAGACAGAAGATTATTAGGTCAGAACTTAGCAACAGATACAGTAAATTTAAATAAAATTTACTCCGAGTTGGCTGTCTGTTAGTATAGTCTGTGGTGTGTCCCATAAAATTTATAAACATGATAAAAAACAACTGACAAGCGCAAATGTTCACAAAAAAAAAACAACAACAAAAGTGTTTTCGTTTGATCTGTGTTTTTGTTTTAATAATTATGTAACAAAGGTGTACTATAAATTTCTGAAATGAATCAAATTAATCTTTTCATAAATATAGTAGCTGCGGGTTTTGGAACAAGCCTACATTTTTTACAAAGTTCAGGTTATGCAAGTGTTGCAACTCTAACTTGTGAATCTACATTTTTTAGTTTTTTGGAAAATACACATAATACCTTAATAAAAAGTTATAACTAATCTCTTAAAATATTACAAAACTAGTGTCAAGATTTCTATAATACATGTGAATTCAATCGTTGAGCACATAACTATATCCACTCCGTCAGATAATATTTGCAGCTGATTGAAGGCTCCTGGAGAACAACATTGTAACCAATTACTTTGCAAACCTATTTAGCAAAATCCAATAAATGTTCGTTCTCATAAGAATAGTTTAAGGTGAACGTAATGGTTCCCTGCAAACAAAAAGAAGACAGGTAAATAAATATGTAAATATGAATAAATAATAATAAAGCATCAAATAGAAGTGTCTTTTTTGCAGTGTGAATTAGTGCTCGGTAGACGGTAGAGATGACGGCTGCTGTCAAAGTACCATGGTACCATGATGCTGAAATGCCAGGATGGTACAACTGCTACTGCAACTGACTGTTGTATATGCACTTCACTCAGGATATTTCATTCCATATCAATAATTACTGTTAGATTTATATAAATAAATAAATAAAGTGATGTTTATATATACATCATGTATATGCATACAATTTGTTTACACTACATGTTTATACTCGTAGTATGCAGTCTGTGAGTCCAAGCTTTTTATAATAATTATCTTAATAACGGAATGAGTTTAAAATACAACGGAGAGTGACAAGTGAGTTAATATTGCCACTGGTTATTGGCGACATCTAATGTAATAATCGAAAAATCGAAAAGTAAAAAGGCTATTGTAATTGTTGATTTAAATAGATGTTATTACATGTATTGACGGAAATATAACAATTAAAAGTTTGAATTGTAATTTTAGCGCTACAGATGTCGGCCATATTTATGACGTAACATGTCACACTGTGAAATCTTAAGTATGCTATCTCTTTTAAGCTCTGTTGTATAAAAGAGATGGCTACTTGGTGGACGTGATGTTACATGTATTGTAATTTTCTATAACGTTGGATCCGTTTAATAATTAAAGGATAAAATGACTATTTTAATTGTTAATACTGCCTAAAATATAGCGAATTATTAATAATATAATTGGACACTTGAGGTCCTGGTAGCCAACTTTATCAATATCATTCACAGTTTTATAGAAATTAAGATATGATTCACAAGCAGTTTTAAGATATGGTTTACATGTTCTTAACAAAATAATTGAAATTAAAGTATTTTCAAAATTCTCATCAAAGTTAAAAGGCATAGTTTAATTATCCAAATTTAACAAGTTAAGCGTCATAATTGTATATGTATTCAGAATTGATTGAAAAATTTGATTAGAAGCGAGAATATAATGCTTTGACCTTCTATTCTATTAAAAAATGGTTCCCTTCCCGCTTAAAAAGAGACTTTTAATTTATTTTTTATTTTATTGAGTTGCGTGATTAAAATTTGTATATCAAAATGTAATTATGTTTGTAATTTGGTTTGTTTATGCTTGTTGCGCATCATTTTAACATGGACATAACCTTTATTGTAAGCGGTACGCCGTACCCCTCAGTCCCCTCTTCCATTACCCTTTGAGCACAGCACACGTCTCGGACATTCTTCATCTGGCGGTGCGCAGAGACGGTCTAAATGAACATGCTGCTTGTAATAACCATTTTGTCCGAAAACCCTTTGAATAAATTTTAAATCATGAATAAATTATTTCATACAAATGTATCATGGACATTATACTCGTACATCTTGTCTGGCATGGGCCACAGACGTCAATGCTGGTCAATGAATTCTATACTCATACTTACATTACCTTTTCATCGATCTTATCCACACGTACGAGTACTTATCACATAGGTGCAGGACCGAATTACCATTGGGTTGGAAAGGCTGCAGCCCAGTGGTGCTTATGTTGAATACACATTTAAACTTGATAGAAGTAAATCAGTGATTTTTCAAATTTACACTAGATAAACTTGAATTTGAGATGGAGCAAGAGTCCGACTGTGATGTTAATTGTGGTGTCTGATCTCTTGTTTTGTTGTATCTATTTATGTTCAACTTTTTTCGAAATTACCATTCTGGTTGAATTTTGTATGGTGTACCTCTATTAAATATCTATATATATATATATATACTCGTATACTGTATATATCCATGTAGAGTTAAAAAAACTTTATTTTACCAATTAAAAGTTTATTTATTGAATTAAAATTGTTCATAGTCACAAAAACACGTCTTTACTTTACAACAGACAAACTTACAAGAAGAGCGATTTAAGAATCGTTATGCTTTTATGTTTTATTGGAAATCCATTCTATTTAAGATTAATCGCTAATCTACCTTACACATAACCCTTGTTCTAAACAAATATCATTAACCAAAAAAAAAACAATAATTATGTCTACTTCGATATATCTATTCGAAGGTAATTGTCGCACAGACAAGGCCTGATGAAAGCAGGGAAAATCTGAAAAATCTTCTAGACTTTATCAATAAAACTAATTAAATGTCTTTTTTTAAATACCCATACCCATAAATTATGTGTTACAAATGTTTATATATTGCTTGAAGTGCTAATAACTTTTGAAAGTTGATGCACTCAAATAAATATTAAAAAAAAAAAAGGATGTCTAGAAATTAGTACGGCTCACATGAAACCTTGGTATTTTTACCTATGGATTAATGTATGTTAAAATCCTTTAAATACTACATGAGAATATTACCTACTAAATAATAAATCTTAACTTAACATAAACATTTAATCTAATTATAATAAAGTAATGAACAATTATAATAATATTAAAACTTACAACCCTTTAATTAGTAATCATTATTCTACACACGCATTAATGTCATTGTATATGTGCAGGGTGTCAAGAGCACTTTGAAACAAACGGAATATGCTTTCACTTCATGGGAAGGAGTTAAAAATCATTTTTCCTTATTCTATCTTTTGAAACATTTTTGAGAGCTAATATACGAGTATCGTTTGTCGTGTTTTTTTCGAAATTAACAAATAAAAATAACCTGTTAAGTTCCGCTCGAGTTAATTTAAGGGAAAACAGTGTGGGGTTGGTTTTACGTACCTCAATTTGACAATCTACTATCATTATTCGCACCCTAAGTTTCGGCTATATGTAACTGGAGACCACTGAGCAATTAAGACCCCAACAGTTTGTCTCCGAGATTTAATGGTTCATACATTACCGCTGTAACGTAATTCCTATAGCAAACTTCAAGATGATTGTTTTAACTTCATAATCATAATGAGCTGTGCTCTGTATAGGATGGATACTACACCTACAACTGTCTTATTGTGATACAGCCACTCGGCGCGCACGTAAAATCTCAGATTTCCTAATTCACCCTCCTTCTAATTAAATCAAATTGTAATATGATAATATTATTGCGCATATTAAGGGGTCCTAATACACCTTAATGTTAATCTAACGTATTTAATTATGGAAAATTAATTTTCTTCCGACAGGTGGAGATAAGAAACTGTTGAAACAGAGTGAAATTAGTAGAGTGTATGTGATAAGGTATCAACCAGATTAAAGCTGTCTTGTTTGATAGGCAGGAAGTGCGAGGAGGGTGACAAGAAGGTGAGGGGGGAATATTTTGTTAATGCTGGATGCTGGTACTAAATGTATAGATTTAATATGACTTATATTTACGTTAAGGTAAAGAGTTTAACGTTAATTAACAAAGTTATTTATAATTTAATTAGAGCTTGCTGTCAGTTTTCCGTTCTCCGCTCCCCGCTCCCTCGTACCATCCAATCCAGACAAAGTATTACGTTAAAAACCTATTAAATTAGTAAATGTGCAAAATGATAGACGTGTTAAGATCTTTTTCAGTTTCTTTAACGAAATGTAAACAAGGTAACAAGATTCATGTTGTTCTTTCATGCTTTAATTAATTGCAATTATTACAATTCTATTAATATATATTATACTAATTGTTGTTATTTACTTCTATACTTCTTACTTTAAGATCCTAAGCTCAGTCTGAAATATTTCTATCAACAAATGGATTCGGAAGTATCAACAAATGTACACTAGATAGAATAGAATATGTCAAAAGGTTACACTAAATGGAATGGAATTTAAAGAATATCTTTTTAATTGAACCCAACGATGTATGCGTGCAAAGTGTGTGTTATCGACAAATTCAGACTAATCCCTGTGGTGTCTAGCCTGACAAATTTGGCGAATCATTGGATTTTCTGAAATATCCTTTTTCTTGTATCACACATTCGTTTTAATAGTCATAATTTAATGTTAGCTTCAACCTAGTCAATCTAAGAATCTTGGCCTGACTGTTTTGACACTTTTATTAATAATTTTATTTGGGGGCACGGCGCACTTTTGCCCGAAGGTAAAAATTGTGTTATAAATTTTATATAATTTACAAATCGAAAAAAGAATTCACAAATTTAAAAAAAAATTGGTAGCATAACGCATACATTTTGAAAATTAGAAAATATTTATATTTTAATGAAAAACATATTTGTCTTATAGTCAGTTCATATGAAAAATTATTTTAATATTGAACAGGTTAAACATTTCAATTTAAAAATGGAATTAAAATTTGAAATTAAATTACGAATTATTTCATTGAATTGAAATCATACACACTGAAAAGACAGATTAAAAAGAATGTACAAGAGTTTCATCAGAGCATTGAAACTTGAAACATTAAAACAAAGCAAAGAGAAGTTGACCTCATTGATAGAGTCATTAGTCAGTACAGCGCGTATTACAATTTAAAGTAAGGTGTTCAAGTACATAAATACGAGTAGCACCCAGTAGTAATGCAACACATGTTATTCATTAATTTTTGTAAAGTAATTTGTTTTACTAATGATACTAATCGTTTTTAACTTAAATTAACTTAATTATACTAATCTTTAAAATTTAAAACCTTTCGTTCCAACGATATGAACCCATTAGTTTCGATTGTTCTATTTGAAGAATACAGTTAAGGTCTTTTTGAATCATCCAAAATATAAAATATGATAAATATATTATTCTTATGTCAGAACCAGGTGTGGGTAACCTATAATTTTATGGGGATATAATATAATATGTATATTCTACATATTTAGTAGTCATTTACGTAACATTTATGGTACTTGTAGAATCGAATCCGAAGACACAACAGTCATACGAGAAGCACCAATGCTCTCGGCTACTGTACCTTCAGAAATTAAAAAATTAAGTAAAAATAAATAGCTATTTATTGAACTATTCCCCGTATATAGCACAACATACAAACACTGTATAGACACCATAGAAACTGTCAATATTAATAGACACTATCTAACAATTGAATTAGTTTGTAGTAAGCTTGCAAGTGTGAATCTTATACTGCAAGACAACTTTCCAGGGTAATAAGTATATTCATGTCTGCTCTAAACCCTTTACTCGAAGGGCTTTGAAAGTTAATTGATTAGGTTGACCAGGCCGCATTTAGAGGTGTGGAGGCCCTGGGGCAACGTAGGATCGGAGGGCCCCAATTATTTTCCGAATAAAAGGAACATTTATTTCCGTCAAGTCTTTCAAAAATTTATTGCTTATATGTCTATTGTGGGGGGCCCTCACTTGTGAAGGCCCCGGGGTAGTAACCCCGCCTGCTCTCCCTCAAATCCGGCTCTGAGGTTGACCTTTGAGTTCAAATGTTTGCTTAAAATTACTGGGAAATAAATCAATCCAAAGTACGAGTATATCAATTACCTTAATTATTTTTTGTTAAATGTCTCTATATTACCGTACCATTACTATTCGTTTACATTACATTTACATTTATAAATCATCTAGTCAAGCTCTCGAGATTGATACTCCAACACCAACGTCTTATTTATATTTTAAAGATATGTTTACCTTATTAAAATACCTTATCTTACCTTCATTAATATCATTTCATTTTACATACCTATTTCCATTAAACTTTCAACTAAAGTAAAACGTTCTGGATCTCTGGTTAAATTGAAAGAGTACGGAGTAGAGTTAGATTTGAACGCTGAGGTTTAGGTGGTTAAGGCATTAGGACTTCGAGGTTTAGATCCCTATGTTTATGATGATACACTGTCTTCAGTGTCATGTCTGTCATTTTTATGAGTCCTCTAATTTTTTTAATCCCATATTTCTTGACATTAAGATGCAATCCAGTTCATTGGTTTATGTATTATTTTTAAATCCATGTCACATATTTGAAAAGTAATATTTTGTTTAAATATTTTAATTCATATGATTTTAATGGTATTAATATTTAATAATTTAATTTTATAAAAAGATTACAGTAATAAACATATGCACACACACACACGATATATATATATATATATATATATATATATATATATATATATATATATATATATATATATATATATATATATACATAATTAAATACCTAAAACAATAAAGCAAATAATTTTTTATGAAAATAATGTTTTTCACAAATCTTTAGTTAAGAAATGCCTAAAGAAAAAAGCGCTTAAATTCTGAAAGATGAAAACTAGTTATACTACACAAACGAGTAGTTTTTGCCTCAACTTTAAAAATTTCAATATTGATGGATGAATTTTATTTGCAATAAATACTTACCACGTTTACTAGAATTACTGTACCGTAGAAATGTAATTACTTTGGAAAATACTTTCTAAGATGTGTAAAGAATTAATACAAAGTACAGAATCGTAGGAATATGATATTCAAAATAAAAAGGGATACAAATACAGATTAATAAATTTCAATAATAAAATATGCAAATGCAATAGGAATACTACATGCACATAATTTCTGATTCTTAGCTGTTGACTATTACCTGTTGGTACAACTGTCATTACTTCCATTACAGGAATTTCAAATGAACAAGGTTCATTTAAAGACTCATGTAAAGTCGTCTTCATCGTCGAAACAATCAGGGCCGTGTCTAGGTAAACCGAGGTAGAAATGAGTTGGAAAGAGGATAGTGAGGAGAAGGAAGCAGGTGTTAGTGAAATTGACTAAGCGAAAGAAAGAAGAGAAAGATTTAAGAAATAAATATCAAGAATACGCATATTAATTAAAGGACAGAAAGAGTGAACAAACGGAGAAGAAATAATAAATGTCATTTATCAACACACTTTATATCAATCGCCAGCCGACAGTGGGAAAGAGGACAGTGAGAAAAAGAAAGAAAAAAAATGTAGAATTGACTAAGCTAAATATAATTCAACAATAATTTAAATATAATATAACTTAACATTATACACAGTGAGTTCTAACGACTCCAAATATCAACTATGTTGGACGTTGGCACACACTACAATGAAAGTAGCTATAACTAATATATACCGTTAGCTCATCTGACCAGAATTCAGTTGAAATATCTCTGGTCAATGTTTCCAACTAAAGAAATATAATTTCTTTATGTATTTCTCCTTCATTTTAATATATTTGAGATCGCGTCCAGATTCACCTGCCAGCCAGCCCTGGATACGTGAAGTTTAAATATAAAAATCCACTAGTACTCCACGCGTAGCTTGAGCAAATAAAGTTGTGTCACAGAATATATTCTTAGTATACGATATTCTATACGAATATACAAAACTAAATGAAAAAATATGGAATTATATTTATTACATCTCGGTTAGAAATAATTTATTATTATAGATGTTTGCAGAAGTCCCAATTACTGAAGTAGTTAAATTGTGAGCTTGTTATTTTGCAGAGGCAAAAAATAATAAATAATATTTGTCGCTTCTCAAAAATTTATAGTTTTTAATCGTGTATCTTTTAAAACTGACCAAACACTTACATTTACTTTAGACTTGGCTCCCGTTCGTCGCCAGATGACGCGACAAGAGCTAAAGGTATCCACACACGGCTGCGATAATCAAGAGATGAGCGATAGCGATTGCGGCAACCTTTTGTTTGATTGCTAAACCTTTTATAAATTTAATTATTTCTATAAATCCGTACTATATATTGATAAAGGCATGAATGGCTATCAGAACATCAAATGTTCAATTATTACATATTGCCCATTAAAGTAGTCATTTTTGAGCCTCATTTTTAATCATTAAAGGGATCCAAAAACGTGAGATACGTCAATTACTATGCGACGTGTGGTTTTTAAATGAAACTGGTGCTGCTACAGAAGAATTACGCATGCGCCAAGTTGTATGACCGACTGCTGTGTAGCGTGAACTCTTCTCTTTCAATTGCCGGCATTTTGCTTGGTTGTAAACTGTGCTGGAAGTCTTCTTCTGTGAGCTTGTTTATGACGCATGCCGTTTTTTCTTTACAGCTGCAATGGTTTGAACTTTAATTCTTCTTTGACGTGCAATATTGTCCCGGGAATGCATCATCTTCTACGTCTTCTCAAAAATCTTAGAAACATTTAAACCACTCAAAAACCGGTGCACGTGATAAACTTTTACTACCAGTTTTAATAAAATAAAAGTTTCACTATCGATTTTTTGAGATTCTTATACATTTATTATGACATTTTGAACCGGCAAAAAAAAAAAAAATACGCATGCATAGTTCGTCTATAGCAGCATCAGTTTCATTTAAAAATAGCCACACCTCGTATTTTGATTGTTGTGGAAAAATAAAAATAATCTCGATTATAGAGCTAACACAAGAGGCTAAACTAAAATTCAAATTTGAAGTAGCTAATAGTAGAATAATAATTTTTCAATATTTAAAAAAAATAGAAACGGCGATATACAAATATGAAAGTATGTTTGAATTAATAAATTAAAAAGTGTCCCTTAAAAAATGAACAGCCCATTGCGATTGTTGATGCTCCAGCCATAGCCCTATAGCCTAGAAAGCTAGATGCGGCACTGCTGTCATAATTTAGTCCACCAAAAATATATGAGATATAGAATGTAGTTTGTAAATAAATAAATTCTCATTGAAAATATAAAGTACCAGAGAACACACTTCATGGTTTGAAGGAAACTATTCTTCTACTTAACCTACGAGTATAAATGAATATACTTGTAGTCTGACTAGTACCATATCTGTAAAGAAACACTTGTGACGTTTTTCACAGACGACAAGCGATGACAATGCTTAAATTAACAGCCCTGTTCAAATTTATGTCCCCATGTATGTATAAGAAGTTACAGAATGTGTACCTCTTTTTAAACCAAAAGGAAAAGGTGTGTTTCGATTATGCTCGTATATATTGTAGATACGTTGTTCTTGGTCCCGTTGTAGTGGACGGACGGTGACGAGGACGGGAACGGGGACAGAAGGGGACGGCGAGGACGAGAGTTAAGGATGGTGTTTATAAGAGTATGTAGTATGTAGTACGGACGGTATACATATCATTTAAATTTAAAATACTACTATTTATACATATCTGTATATACTATGTACTTAAATGCCATTAAAATATGACATGCCAGTCCTACCTGTTTTGTTTGCTGGGAACTTTGTACCTAAAGTCAATTTGAATCTGTTGTATAATTTTAAATATTTGTTCGATGTTTGTTGTTTGAAGTTAATTCAAATGGACTTGTGCATATGAAGGATTCTATATCGAAATTAACAATAAATTATCTCATATTTTAAAATCGATTGAATCACTTGAACAACTTTTGTACGAATATGTAAAAGTAGAAGATACGTACTTTTCTTTAGTTTAATTTATTCTTAATTTTTTTAAATTAGCCTGTGTTCTTGCACATCAACATTTTGTCCTTGATAGCTAATAAATTAATCTGGTAAATACATGGAGTAATTTAAATTTAAATTTGGTTTATCCATAGTAAAATAAAAATGAGTTACAAGACTGAAATAAGAACGATTTGTGATTACCAGCTTTAATATGATAGGATGCATGCAGTGCAGTAGTAGAATCACTGGAGGCTATAAAAATTGAATAGAATTAGATCTCGGTCAATAATTTGGACTCCAATTGAAATCATATTTACTAAATTCTATAAATTGTTGCTATTAAAAAGTTTGCTCATAATCATTCATATAAAATGTCAATATTTATATTTTTATTTGACTTCCAAAAATTATTACAATCTGTCCTGTTTAGAGGACATTCAGTGATAAGTATGAAAGTATAAGTGTCTTTCGCGGGGTGTGCCATCGACTCATCCCTCAATTGTAAAAGATTTTTGAATATGGTTACTTGGTTAATAGATATTGAGGTCATTTCTTTTTTAGTCTGCGTAATACCAATTATTGAACGTGAGACAGTGGCCAAATTGTTTGGATGTCTCTCCCTGCAGGTTTTGGTGCTAGGCACTATTTCTTCATTGATTGTGGGTATGTCCAAATCACGGCGTATTATATTATTAAGTACAAACCGAGATGCATTCGTAGTAATCTTTAGTATTTTATAATGGAAACAATGCGTTAGACTGGGTCAATGTTATGAACAATAAATTGAGAAAACACTCCATCTGTCAGAATCGAAGCGAGCTACATTTGAAGCATCACGTAACGAGCTATTTCATAAAATTGTTTACGGGGATAAAATCTCTACAACTCTCTACGTAGGGTAATAAAAACAATCGACACGGTCATAACTACAATCTGCTGACTATGAAAGCACACAAGAACATATGTTGCTTTATTCTATATTAATGTAACGTAAATGCCAAAATGCGAAAAAAAAACTTAAGAATTTAAGAAAAGTTACACCAGTGGGCAGTTTGATATAAATCTTTGCCTAATTACCTAATTAAAAATCGTTTGGTGACAATCGTCAATGTATTTATCTCATCTAGATATCTATCTCTACTATCAGCAGTCCGCGCACTACAACCTACCACTGGTCCAGTATTCCAGTATGCTTGCATGTAGATCCAGAATCCAGCTCAGACAAACAACAGAACAGACGTGATTCTAAATGTTGTGTAAAGAGATACTTAATTGCTTTAATTAAATACCAAAAAGGTTAAATGCATGGCCATGGGTTATCACGGTAGGGCATCTCAGACACTTATCTTGTCTTGCAGGATGTCCGCGGCTTACAATATTGGTGTTTGGTGTTTAGTATTATGGATAATCTTGCCGTGAGTGTCCTCTTCTCACTAACCCGCTCATTTTCTGCTTCTCTTGAAACAAACTTGAGCTCCTTTCTATTGGTGACACTTTACTTGTTATGAAGTATTCTTCTTCTTTGCAAAGAGAGGGGAAGAAATAAATTCGTTAAACTTGTTCAGCTTAATGGAAGCTGCATGCAATCACTTCAATTCAAGATGCACATCTCTGGGTTTTATTAATTAACCATGACACGCGGAACGTTCAGTGGCGTCTCTTGATAAATAGACTTTTCTACAGTTGCGACTCCTGATCTAAAAATATAATGCATCCTAGCTTGTAGTTATTTCTGCTTAAGAACCTCCAAGTGAAAAGTTTTTTGGAAACCCCATATTCCATTCCATCTATGTAAATTGCACAGTGAACCACTTGTTTCTGATTATATATTTTAATTCTTTATTGAAATATATGTTTTTAAACTAAAAAAATTGAGTATAGATGGACATAATAAGTAAGTATATAATATGACGAGTGAATTCTTAAACGATTGTTTAACAGCGAATAACTTATATGAGTCGACTAGAATCGCAAAGTTGACTAGTTGAAAATTAAAAATAGAGTTAGATATACCATTGTGTTCAGCTGGCTGAGCTCCAGTGGCGTAGCTACCGCCGTATCAGCCGTATCAATGATACAGGGCTCCCGGGCTACAGGGGCATCAAACGTGTGTAAGCAAAAATTCGTAAAATGTTATGCACAATCTCACTTAAACTCTTAGGCCGTACTTCCCGAGAAAAAAAATCATATCATAAAAAAATGAACCATTTAGCCGAATGATTGAAGCGGCCTGCAAATAAATCAACTTCGGTTCGATAAAGATGTTTCGTCGAACGAACGATTCGTTATCAAATCAACCTATTATGTAATCAGTTAGGTTTAGGATTTTGCGTGGTACACAAGAAATAAACAGATTTTTCAAACAAAAACAAATATCAAACAGAACGAATATCAAAGACAATTTCATACAATAAGAAATATTATTGATTTGATATTATTCTCATGTTATTGTATCGTTCTTTTGTATCTTATATCAAACGATATCTGAAATTTCAAAAATATAATGGCTCGTCTTAAGTTATACATTATTTTTGCATCCTATAATTTGTACATTTTTAAGAAAAGTGAACACCATTAAAGAAGTCAACAAATAACTGATAATTCAGACTTAAACGAAATGAAAATTGTTTATAAGGCTAAACATCAGGGTATACATATTTTAAAAATATATTATTTAAATGACTTCCTAGGATCAAAGTCTTTTTCTTCAAAGACGTTGAATTAAATTTTTTTCTGTGATTAATATTATTATTTATATAATGTTTTTGCCATTAGGTACTACATTCTTCCAAATTAAATGATTTCATTGTGATTAATTACATTTCATTTCTATTCCTCATTCAATCTACTCATTATTTCACCTTCAAAAAATAAACATAATTACTACTGCTTCTCCCTTCTTATAACATTCTCTGCTACTCTCGCTCTCGTTTCTATTCTGCCATTTCTTCTCTTTCCTTCCTCCTTCTCTCTACCTCCGCCATCAACCTACCTCCTTTCAATAACTGCTCTATACTTTTTTCACTTTTTACTCTTTGCTCACATGAATACTTAATGTGTTTCAGTGTTTCTATCTCTCTCGCGCACATGTTGCTTTCCTCTCTATTTTCACAGTACCTGCTGCCTTTCTCTTCATTTCTCAATTACCTATCTTTCTTCATTTCTCAATTACCTATCTTACTATTTATAATCTAAAATAGTCTTACATACTCATAGCCTACTATGTATATAAAAATCATTTTCTTTTCTAGGAATTTAAGGAAATCAGGAGTTTGGTGCTATAGTAACAACTCGTAGAAAAATACCTCTAAATCACTGTGATGACGTAACTTTTATGTATCAAATGTGTTTAGCCGTTATGCTGTCAAAATGGTAATAAAAAATATGTAAATGTGTTTAGCGGATAAGTATACTTGATAGCTTAAAAGAGTTTTTAAAAATCGAGGCCTTGAATAATTTAATTTTGTCCTTTTAGCATAAACTAGTAGCGCCACTGATATGAGAAACAGGTAGCTCATTTCCGAAGATGTTAACTCCAAGGCTGTCAGAATGTCTCCTTCACCTTTACCATCAGAAGAAGCGCTGGAGCATCAAGAATTAAAATGAATGAAGCATCTTGGATAACCATAATGTGACAGTAATTCATTGTCTACATATACACAATGTTATGGTCGTAAACGGACAGAACAGCCTTGTGATCGGAACCCCGTACTCTGGACCCTGGTCCGGGGCCGGGGCCGGGTCCAGGATGGAAGCTGGACGTCTCGTCTCGTCTCGTCTCTGTTTGATTATTCCTGTGACTATTCTGTTTTACTGATTGTTAGAGCTCCAGCAATGATGATGCGGCACGGGGTGGGGCGGGGCGGCGCGGAACGGCGTGTGCGATGGTTACTGTAACCACATTATTCTAATTGCTTAATGAAGGAACATTCATGATGTTCATGTACATTGTGAAGACGGTTAACTGTGGACTGTACAATGGCACGAGCTGTAGTAACTAGTAATTAGTCGTACATTTTAAAACTAAAACCCAGTACGAACTGCCACTCTGCTGTTAGGAGGATTATTCTAGTCAGTCTAATATGCAGTCTACTTCTACCAGATCGTTTCTAATGCTTCTGCTTGTTTTTTATATAACTCTAAAATAAAAACTATAAAAATAAAAAAAAAAGACAGAAAAGGGCAGATTCGGGGCTAAGGTTTGCAACCAGTCGCCCCATGTGCGAAGGGCCTAAGGATGTCTTCGGCACTGGTTATTGGTCGATCGTAGTAATACCGCTGTGACCTTCAATAACCTCGATTTGATATATTTAACCACCCAGCTATTTCATACCACGTGAAATCATATAAATGCCGCTCGTTACCTTTACTGTAATTCTCAACTTACCTTATGACTACAGCACAACATGACTACATGAAGAAATTGACTTAAAATTCATCAAAGCAATCATAAAGCAGTAAACAGAGTTTTTTCAATCAGAAGCAGTTATTACAACACTATGAAAACTCATGACAATCCTCTAATACAACATCTGGGACAATTCTCACACGACAGTCTACCCTTCAAGATCAAATACAGATTATCAAAGGACTACGCCAATACACAAGACAATATATAACACAAGACAATAACTAACAATATGGATTTAGGCTCAGGCTGGGCACCATACAATAGAATAAGACATATTGTAATTTAAATTAATTATTGTAATAAATTTGATTAATAAAAATATCTTTGAACTTGAACTACTGTAATTCTGTAAGTTTCCAATTCATATAAAGTTTGCGCGGAAAAATCTGTTATCAGATTAATGCAAATTTGCAACGCGGATTTAAGCGCAATGTTTTTCGCAGTACAGGTCTATCCTTAAACCAGCGGTATTTATATTTAATAAAATAGATTCTAACAAATAAAAGGAAATAAGTATGGACGCTGTTATATATAGAATATTTTCTGCAAACTATGCACAAGTAATAAAAATAGATTATATTTTGACCAAACTTTAAGAATTAATTCATCATACATTAAGTTAAGGAGTAATATAATTGAATATCTATTAATTATATACAAGCAATCGTCAATACATTACCTCTTTGATTCTTAACATTCCTTACCACAATTACTACACAATATAAGAGGTCAGGTAAGAATGGTTGGTTCATTTTAAACGTGTTTATTTCTTTCCATTTATTTTATAAAAACCTAACAAATACCAGCTATCATCTGATTTACGTGTCACAGCATCCGTAACAAAGCATCAACATATGTTGTGACTATAGTGCACTCACTCTACAGTCTATACTCTATATCGTTAGTCCATCTATACTACCTATAGGGTTATAAAAGTCTTCAATTTGAATAGAATATGTTTGATATATTTGAAATATACTTAACCTACAATTGTGCTGCGCAGAGAATAATAACCGTAGGTATGGGGGCCATAACCATCTCATATTACATTTATCACCATATATCAGAATGTTTCTCTACTGCACAGTGTGGTGTGTAGACTACACTTGAGCATGCGAGTCGATTCAAGTACGAGTATACGCAAAGGTACGTTATTTTTATATTGAATATTTCGATAGGTAATATCACAAAAATGTTAAACATTCATTCTCTTTGAAGTACAATATTCTACATACTTGTACATATTAAAAAATATATATGCACATATAAAATATTTTATCAATTTATATATCATACGTATTTTGTCATTATAATATATAACCATGTCTAAAACTTAAATGTTTTGTATCTTTTAACTAACTTATATTATTTCTTCAATATATAAAGTACTTTTACGTCTTCTAGCTAATTAAGACTCATACCTAACAATTAAATGCGATACAGTAAGATAAATACGAACATATTTTTTCTTCCAAACTGTTTTGAAACTTCGTGTGACAAAATTATGTTATATTGTTTTTCATGGATTCTGAAAAATATTTGTTTGTTTCTACTTTTTTTTTCCTTTTTCTTTTTTCGCGTAAAGTTATATTATTTCCAGTAGAAAATTATTCGATTGAGGGATCTGCTGATCCCCTATCCATCTTAGCCATAAGATTGATAATATTGCAGCTGTTACAGTTTACTTCTAAATTTAATCAATTTGATACTCATAATGTTATGCTTTAACCGTTTAACAATCTGCTGATAATATTTAATAACAGCGATAAGTATTGAATTGTTACCTAATAATACTTTAAAACTATTAGTTTTTATTTTAAAATTTGACGGAACCAGTGTCATGGTTGAACGTGATTAATTTAATAATCTAACATTACTTTACTGACTTAGTATAACCTATTTGTAAGTGTTCTCAAAATAAGGCAGGGTGTTTAGAATAGTTAAAAGTAGTGAAATGTTTCCCGCCACTGATGTTCGACGTTCTTTGAATACAGGGACCACTTGCAACTACAAGTCACCAGACGCACAGGGCACAAGAAGCAAAAGCAAAGCCAAAGGCAAAGGCACAACTTGACAACTGTCATTGGTCTTTACTAGCCACCATGTCTGGGGCCACTCCTTTTCAAATGACAAATAGTTAAAAAAGTTTGATTTGTGGTGTGTTGTTCTCCATCTACGTCTACGTCTCCGTCTCTGTCTCCGTCTCTGTGTCCGGTCTCTGGTTCTTCAGGCTCTCCTTTAAGTTCTTAGGTCTCTTGATTTTTAAAGGTCTTTAGATTAAACAAGTCCTGTGATTCTGTTATTCTTTTATGTCTATTGTCACTAAAACATATTCTGTTTACTAAATATACTTTATTGTGTCTGTCCATGTAAAATCACGTACAGTTGTATTGACCACAAGTATAAAATTTGTTATAAAATTAAGGGGTGGTCCTCATCTATTGTTAATGATATACTCAAAAAAGGTTTTCGGACCTAGTATAATAGAAGCTAGTATATAAAAAGATCATTTTAAATTATGAAATAAAGTATTTTAAAGTAATGAGCAGTAAATTATCTGTTACTCGTATATTACTTTCTATTTATTATTATCGGTAATGATAATAATTTTTTCTTTTTAACCGACACGTGGCATCTGTTTTAAGTCGTAACGTTAAGACATTCTAAGTAATGATGGTGGTTTAGGCTTATAGTTTCAGTAATGACTTATTTTCTATCTATTTAAGTATACACTTAGTTAACTAATGAAAGAAAATAGCGTTGAATATCCTGACGTTGTTTCCCAGATCATCTTTGAAATCTCAAAAGTTGCTACGATACCGTGGAAGTAGCGGATAGAACTAGCATCTAAAGTAAGCAATCAATTAATATAAAATAAGATAAAAGGAACCTATACGTATTATGTGTTCAAAGATCTATGTGTAATATGTAAAACAATATTTAATTAATTAATTGCGTATGTTGTATATACAGGTTATAAAGGCATATACGAGTATAATACATATACTATACGTCTAATCAGAGACAAATTTGTTCCAAAACTTTTCTATAATATAATATGTGTATAACTTTATTATAATATATCTTTCTATCTCTCTCTTTGCACTTAAGATACACAATCTCTCCGATACCAATTTTAAATGTTGTAAAAAAAATTTGATTGATAAATTCTTAGCTACTGTTTTTTAGTGGTAGTAGTATTTCGTAACTGAAATAAGTGTGGGATTATACTCAAATAAATCATTATTTTAATTAACTTAACTTATTTTTAATGACCTTAATGACTCCGTTGTTAGTCAGCCTATAATAAACATTAAACAACAATATCATGCTTAAAGGGATAAAGTAAATGAAATCATTTTATATGTAAAGAACAAGGTACTTAAAATTGATTTATTAATTAAAAGTAAAACACGTGCATTATTAAGAGTGTAGACTTTACTCGATCAGAAGCGAACTTGCAATCGGGCAACACGTATTTAAATTATTTGAATATTTAAGGAACTATTTTGCATCGTAAGTTTAGAATTGACTAGAAACTGTATTTCGTCGACATTGCTATATTTCTTTGGGTCTCACTTTCTTGAGGTTTCACTTCTCACTTGGGTTCTAAATTTTATCCTTTCCAGTCATAGTGTCCTCAGTAATTAACACCGTAAAGCTATATGACATAAAATGCATCTATCAACAAACAAAAATTATTATTAATAATTCTATGGTTCTTAATTCGGTACTGCACTATATAATTCTTGCCGTATGGTGAGAGTAAAACCTGATAATAAAGACTTAAATAAAATAAAATTAAATATATAATAAAATATTGTTACGTCAAACAGTGAAATAACATTAAATATTCTGTACATGTAGAATTTATCCTCGGTATCACGTTGCGTTTGCATCGTACAATGCGTAGAACATGTGCGTTCTATAAATGTGTTGACTAGCAACATACCTTATTTTATTTAACTACAATGACTACGAATATTTTACAAAATATGAAAATTATTTTCACACTAATTATGTTAAAAGCATATGACAAATTTATTAATTTTTTATACATAAATTGCATCCACTAATTGCAGTAAATTGTTAGTGGATACATCTGAATTTAGCGGAAGCCCTAATAAGAAATCATTTTCCCTCCAATGTTGTCTCCAGCGGAATTTGAAACTCCATTAATATTATTTGAAAATTTTGTGCACGTCCTTCTGATTATATAAGTCGGATATTATTAGGGACTCATGTTTCAATTACATGTATGAGGATTGCAGATAAATCCTATTTAATAAATTCAGGGAATTACGATCACTTGAAACATCGTTCAAAATTGCAGCCAACATCTAAAGAAATTTAGCAGATACATTTTTTTATATCTTTGATTTTGCTTTAACATCTTCTATCGGCACTTTAATGGGGATCTTTAGGCATTGACTTAAAAATTGAGAGATAGTTCTGATGCAATACGTTTTTCATTCACAGACGTGGCTCTTTAGGGCAACGGTCCTTTTTTCACTCTGTAAATTACAATATCATTAATTTACATTTACTATCGTACTTGCAAGATCGTCTTGATTCTTTCTGCTAACTATTGCTTATTTTTAATTTCAACCTTCTCTGCTTCTCCATCTTTCCGTTAGTCTCCTTCTGTATTTCTTTTCCTTTTTCTCTTCTTTCTTTCATTGTCTTTCATCCTCTCATTCTCTATCATAATCATCGTCTTCATTATCTTTGTCGTCATCATCTAGATGTTCTTCTTCATTTTTACTCTTTCTTATTTTATTTTTCGTTCTTTTTTTTATTCTTTCATCATCACTTGGCTCATTTGTGTTTGCCTTAACTTTGACTATTTCGTTTCCTGCACGTTCATGTACACACATAACCATAGAAAGGTATAGGTCAGCAGTGTAGTATATATATTGTACTCCATGCTTCTCTTTACAAAATCATTTTTGTTTTGCTTACAATTGAAATCACAAGGCACGCAATGTTCACCGTAACCTCTAGTCAATAATTCAAAATTTTCATCCCGGATGTTTTATTTAATGTTAACGCGTTATTTTGCAGTTCAACACTTTTTGGAGGAGAGTAAGAATAAGACTACTCTTAAAGATGCGTTCATTTGCGCCGAGTTTAATTTTTTTTTATCACAGATGGAAATTACCTCGACATAATTGTTGATAAACTATTTATATTTATCTTATTTGTATTTTTTAAGGAATTCTAAACGCGATATGCATTCTTACAAGATGACTTATCTTGAATAATATTTACAACATCAATATCAATTATTTCCATCTTTATCTTACATTACTAAATGTTTTAACGTTACTTTGATTGATAACGGTTAATTTTTAGTAATCCATTTGTTATTTATTATATTACATTCATAAAAATTAGTCTTCCATTACCATTACAACCATAAATCAAAAAGCAATTCTTTTAATAGATTTAAGTAAGAATGGTGCAATTATATATGAACTGCAATCTGGATCTCTGGTAATTACGTCATATATTAGAGTTTTGCAGGGAGCCTCCAGCGGAACAAGTAGCTTGGCAGATTAAAAGGAAGAATGCAGCAGGATTCAAATAATAATGTATCGTATCCTCACACCACACCTCCCGTGCCCTTGTGTGGTTGTATCATGTACATTTAAGTTGCAGCTATCACAGGATCAAAATCATGTAACCATGTAAGTGTAGCAAGAGATTGTTCTTACTTTAACAGTCTAATTGCGTGAACAAGGCTAGACGGACGAATATTAAATACAAATTGTAAATTCCCTAGTTGGTACTCGTGAATCATAACGAGCACCAAGCGAAGATATAGGAAATCATCTCTCGTTGGACCCTAAATATTTCTTTTAATTTGATTTCTAGAGATTATTACAATCTCTCCTGTTTAGAGGACATTCTGTGATAGGTATGTAAAAATAAGACAGTGTCTTGCGCGGGATGTGCCTATCGACTCATTTCTTAATTTCAATAGATCCTAGATTCTGATTAGTTACTTAATAGGTCCTGAGGTACTATTTTTTAGTCTGCGTACTACGGAATTATTTGACATTAAACAGCTGACCAAATTGTTTGGATGTTCAAGTATTCTCTCTTTGTATGCTTCGATTCTAAGCACTATTTCTTTATTGACTGTGGGTATATCCAGATCCCGATGTATTATGTTATTAGGTACAAATCATGGTGCATTCGTGACAATCCTTAGCATTTTAGAATGGAATCTTTGGATTATTTCAATATTAGAGGTAGATGCAGTACCCCATAGTTGAATACCATATGACCATACCGGACCCTAAATATGAAAATAAAGACTTACCCAAGAGAATTCTTAAGATTCAGTTGGCAAACCGAATGCGGTCAACTGCGTTATTTCGTCCACACCAATAAGAACTTGAAAAGTCCTAATATATACGTTCCATTTATAATAAAAAGCAACATAAAGGAAAAGATAAAAACAAAAATGATGTATTGATAAACATTAAAGTACTTCTTCCTCTCATGATAAAGTGTGTTTATGCGGAGCAATTTCAATACACTTTACTGAAAAATATGGTGTCGTATGTAGGCGTCCATTTCAATGAAAAATATCGTTTACTTGTTAAATTACACAAAAATTAATTTGTTTGTTTGAAAATTGATCCTTCTAGCTAATCTATTGTTCTAATAAGCAAAGAACACCATCATAACCTGTGTGTTCATGCTTCAAGTAGTACAATTCAGAACAGCCTGTTAAAACGGATGTACTGAACCTGCTGCTGCTATTGTATTGTAAAACAAGTGAGTGGGCGAGGTGCGCGGAGCACTGTCTTTGCTGTAATAAATAAATATTAATAATACGTAGACCATAGAGTCTAGGGCCTAGACACTTCAATTGTCATTTTACTTCCACTAGTTTATCCAAAGGAGATGCGCAGGAAAATTATGATTAGGGGAGCGATTTGTGTTATTTGCAATCAGAAATTTATGCAACTTAAAAATGATTCATCTTGCAAATACATGAACTGAGGAGATACGTCGCTGAAGTTGGCGAAAATATCGAAAATGACAACTAATTAAATAAATACAATTTTATTGACGCTTGATATATTAATCAAAAAACTACAGACATCAGACATCGATTGCCATTTATGTGAAAAATTGCACGTCAAATTTAAGGTCAAATAAATGTGCAACCGATAGCATTAATAAAGTAGATATAGGTAGGAAGTACATTAAATCAATAATTACTTGTCAAAAATTTAACTTAAAACTATTCTAGATTCTAGTTATACTTAAGCTAATAACATCTATTCCTTCTTCCCTTCATGTCATCTTCTTCCTTCCAGCTGCTATTTTTCTGACATCACTAATTTCTGTACAATAGAAGGAGATAAACTTAAGTGTTGATTACCCCTTTATAAGAGAGTACTTGCTTTTAAATTTGCAGAAATGCTACGCACTCAGACCTGACCGCGCTATACCTGCAATGAGGTTAGTGGTAAACAACAGATACTTTAGAAATATAAAGATGTCTATAGTTACTCTGTGAAATTAGAGAGTTTCTTAATTTAGATTTTATTTAAATTTGATTCAACTTTTGTAATAAGTTTTCTTATTGATCAAAAATGAGAGATAGAAAATAATATTTTGTTTCAAAAATTATGAAAATTGAAAAGTAATTTTAAATTTAATCCGTAAACATTTTGAATTTTAAGACGGCTTTTATTAAAACATATTTAACATTTTTACGGAGCTTACTTTTAAGAATGTGGTACTCTTGCTTTAACACAAGTATCATCTTCTATTGTCTAATTATTTCTAATATTGTCTATATATATTTTAAGGATAGTATATTTATTATCCTACCTATCAACTTAAATATAAAATACTTTTTTTAGGAATGGTGCATCAAAACTAGAAGGATCAGCATCTATGTCATGAAGCTTGAAAAATAAACAGAAAAGTAGTTGCACATTATTAAAATTTCAAATGTTATACTCTTGTTAATTTCATAAAAATCGCAGTTTGAATTTCATAAATCGGGGTGCACTAAGTACGGCTGCAAATTTCTTATTAGTTGTTCTCTTTTTACTTTCTAAATATAGTAGGTATTAAGGATATTTAAAATTGATTCTCATTTTTAAAATCAGCATAAAAAAGTACGTTAGAATACATCTTTTATTTGTCAAAACAAAAAATTGACTTTTTTTCAAATTTTTAAAGGTTATACTCTTGTTAATTTCATAAAAATCGCAGTTTGAAATTCATAAAACGGGGTGCACTAACTACGGCTGCAAATTTCTTATTAGTTGTTCTCTTTTTAGTTTCTAAATATAGTAAGTATTAGTAATATTTAAAATTGATTTTCATTTTTAAAATCAGCATAAAAAAGTACGTTAGAATACATCTTTTATTTGTCAAAACAAAAAATTAATTTTTTATCAAATTTTTAAAGGTTATACTTTTGTTAATTTCATAAAAACAGCAGTTTGAATTTCATAAAACGGGGTGCAGTAAGTACGGCTGCAAAATTCCTATTAGTTGTTCTCTTTTTACTTTCTAAATATAGTAAGTATTAAGGATATTTAAAATTGATTCTCATTTTTAAAATCAGCATAAAATTTTTTATCAAATTTTTAAAGGTTATACTTTTGTTAATTTCATAAAAATCGTAGTTTGAATTTCATAAAACGGGGTACACTAAGTACGGCTGCAAAATTCTTATTTGTTGTTCTCTTTTTAGTTTCTAAATATAGTAAGTATTAGGGATATTTAAAATTGATTTTCATTTTTAAAATCAGCATAAAAAACTACGTTAGAATACATCTTTTATTTGTCAAAACAAAAAATTGATTTTTTATCAAATTTTTAAAGGTTATACTCTTGTTAATTTCATAAAAATTCAACTTTTGATTTTGTTAATTTTAGAATGGTTATTAACGTACTTTTTTACGCTGATTTCAAATCTGCAATTTGTTTTTTTCTAGGTGTTCCGTTTTTCGAGATATCGACATGATTAGGCAGAAATAATAGAGATATTTAAAAATGGATTTCATTTTTGTAATCAGCATAAAAAACTACGTTCGAATACATGTTTTATTTGTCAAAACAAAAAATTGACTTTTTTTCAAATTTTTAAAGGTACTCTTGTTAATTTCATAAAAATCGCAGTTTGAATTTCATAAAACGGGGTGCACTAAGTACGGCTGCAAATTTCTTATTAGTTGTTCTCTTTTTAGTTTCTAAATATAGTAAGTATTAGTAATATTTAAAATTGATTTTCATTTTTAAAATCAGCATAAAAAAATACGTTAGAATACATCTTTTATTTGTCAAAACAAAAAATAGATTTTTTATCAAATTTTTAAAGGTTATACTCTTGTTAATTTCATAAAAATTCAACTTTTAATTTTGTTAATTTTAGAATGGTTATTAACGTACTTTTTTACGCTGATTTCAAATCTGCAATTTGTTTTTTTCTAGGTGTCCCGTTTTTCGAGATATCGACATGATTAGGCAGAAATAATAGAGATATTTAAAAATGGATTTCATTTTTGTAATCAGCATAAAAAACTACGTTCGAGTACATCTTTTATTTGTCAAAACAAAAAATTGACTTTTTATCAAATTTTTAAAGGTTATACTCTTGTTAATTTCATAAAAATTCAACTTTTGATTTTGTTAATTTTAGAATGGTTATTAACGTACTTTTTTACGCTGATTTCAAATCTGCAATTTGTTTTTTTCTAGGTGTCCCGTTTTTCGAGATATCGACATGATTAGGCAGAAATAATAGAGATATTTAAAAATGTATTTCATTTTTGTAATCAGCATAAAAAACTACGTTCGAATACATGTTTTATTTGTCAAAACAAAAAATTGACTTTTTATCAATTTTTTAAAGGTTATACTCTTGTTAATTTCATAAAAACAGCAGTTTGAATTTCATAAAACGGGGTGCAGTAAGTACGGCTGCAAAATTCCTATTAGTTGTTCTCTTCTTACTTTCTAAATATAGTAAGTATTAAGGATATTTAAAATTGATTCTCATTTTTAAAATCAGCATAAAAAACTACGTTAGAATACATCTTTTATTTGTCAAAACATAAAATTGATTTTTTATCAAATTTTTAAAGGTTATACTCTTGTTAATTTCATAAAAATTCAACTTTTGATTTTGTTAATTTTAGAATGGTTATTAACGTACTTTTTTACGCTGATTTCAAATCTGCAATTTGTTTTTTTCTAGGTGTCCCGTTTTTCGAGATATCGACATGATTAGGCAGAAATAATAGAGATATTTAAAAATGTATTTCATTTTTGTAATCAGCATAAAAAACTACGTTCGAATACATGTTTTATTTGTCAAAACAAAAAATTGACTTTTTATCAAATTTTTAAAGGTTATACTCTTGTTAATTTCATAAAAACAGCAGTTTGAATTTCATAAAACGGGGTGCAGTAAGTACGGCTGCAAAATTCCTATTAGTTGTTCTCTTCTTACTTTCTAAATATAGTAAGTATTAAGGATATTTAAAATTGATTCTCATTTTTAAAATCAGCATAAAAAACTACGTTAGAATACATCTTTTATTTGTCAAAACATAAAATTGATTTTTTATCAAATTTTTAAAGGTTATACTCTTGTTAATTTCATAAAAATTCAACTTTTGATTTTGTTAATTTTAGAATGGTTATTACCGTATTTTTTTACGCTGATTTCAAATCTGCAATTTGTTTTTTTCTAGGTGTTCCGTTTTTCGAGATATCGACATGATTAGGCAGAAATAATAGAGATATTTAAAAATGGATTTCATTTTTGTAATCAGCATAAAAAACTACGTTCGAATACATGTTTTATTTGTCAAAACAAAAAATTGACTTTTTTTCAAATTTTTAAAGGTTATACTCTTGTTAATTTCATAAAAATCGCAGTTTGAATTTCATAAAACGGGGTGCACTAAGTACGGCTGCAAATTTCTTATTAGTTGTTCTCTTTTTAGTTTCTAAATATAGTAAGTATTAGTAATATTTAAAATTGATTTTCATTTTTAAAATCAGCATAAAAAAATACGTTAGAATACATCTTTTATTTGTCAAAACAAAAAATAGATTTTTTATCAAATTTTTAAAGGTTATACTCTTGTTAATTTCATAAAAATTCCACTTTTGATTTTGTTAATTTTAGACTGGTTATTAACGTACTTTTTTACGCTGATTTCAAATCTGCAATTTGTTTTTTTCTAGGTGTCCCGGTTTTCGAGACATCGACATAATTAGTCATAAATAATAGAGATATTTAAAAATGGATTTCATTTTTGTAATCAGCTTAAAAAACTACGTTCGAATTTTTTTTTTATTTGTCAAAACAAAAAATTGACTTTTTATCAAATTTTTAAAGGTTATACTCTTGTTAATTTCATAAAAATCGCAGTTTGAATTTCATAAAACGGGGTGCATTAAGTACGGTTGCAAAATTCCTATTAGTTGTTCTCTTTTTACTTTCTAAATATAGTAAGTATTAAGGATATTTAAAATTGATTCTCATTTTTAAAATCAGCATAAAATTTTTTATCAAATTTTTAAAGGTTATACTTTTGTTAATTTCATAAAAATCGTAGTTTGAATTTCATAAAACGGGGTGCACTAAGTATGGCTGCAAAATTCTTATTTGTTGTTCTCTTTTTAGTTTCTAAATATAGTAAGTATTAGGGATATTTAAAATTGATTTTCATTTTTAAAATCAGCATAAAAAACTACGTTAGAATACATCTTTTATTTGTCAAAACAAAAAATTGATTTTTTATCAAATTTTTAAAGGTTATACTCTTGTTAATTTCATAAAAATTCAACTTTTGATTTTGTTAATTTTAGAATGGTTATTAACGTACTTTTTTACGCTGATTTCAAATCTGCAATTTGTTTTTTTCTAGGTGTTCCGTTTTTCGAGATATCGACATGATTAGGCAGAAATAATAGAGATATTTAAAAATGGATTTCATTTTTGTAAACAGCATAAAAAACTACGTTCGAATACATGTTTTATTTGTCAAAACAAAAAATTGACTTCTTTTCAAATTTTTAAAGGTTATTATACTCTTGTTAATTTCATAAAAATCGCAGTTTGAATTTCATAAAACGGGGTGCACTAAGTACGGCTGCAAATTTCTTATTAGTTGTTCTCTGTTTAGTTTCTAAATATAGTAAGTATTAGTAATATTTAAAATTGATTTTCATTTTTAAAATCAGCATAAAAAAGTACGTTAGAATACATCTTTTATTTGTCAAAACAAAAAATTAATTTTTTATCAAATTTTTAAAGGTTATACTCTTGTTAATTTCATAAAAATTCAACTTTTGATTTTGTTAATTTTAGAATGGTTATTAACGTACTTTTTTACGCTGATTTCAAATCTGCAATTTGTTTTTTTCTAGGTGTCCCGTCTTTCGAGATATCGACATGATTAGGCAGAAATAATAGAGATATTTAAAAATGGATTTCATTTTTGTAATCAGCATAAAAAACTACGTTCGAATACATGTTTTATTTGTCAAAACAAAAAATTGACTTTTTATCAAATTTTTAAAGGTTATACTCTTGTTAATTTCATAAAAATCGCAGTTTGAATTTCATAAAACGGGGTGAACTAAGTACGGCTGCAAAATTCTTATTAGTTGTTCTCTTTTTAGTTTCTAAATATAGTAAGTAGTAGGGATATTTAAAATTGATTTTCATTTTTAAAATCAGCATAAAAAAGTACGTTAGAATACATCTTTTATTTGTCAAAACAAAAAATTGATTTTTTATCAAATTTTTAAAGGTTATACTCTTGTTAATTTCCTAAAAATTCAACTTTTATTTTGTTAATTTAAAAATGGTTATTAACGTACTTTTTTACGCTGATTTCAAATCTGCAATTTGTTTTTTTGCAGGTGTCTCGGTTTTCGAGATATCGGCATGATTAGGCATAAATAATAGAGATATTTAAAAATAGATTTCATTTTTGTAATCAGCATAAAAAACTACGTTCGAGTACATCTCTTATTTGTCAAAACAAAAAATTAATTTTTTATCAAATTTTTAAAGGTTATACTCTTGTTAATTTCATAAAAATTCAACTTTTGATTTTGTTAATTTTAGAATGGTTATTAACGTACTTTTTTACGCTGATTTCAAATCTGCAATTTGTTTTTTTTTAGGTGTCCCGTCTTTCGAGATATCGACATGATTAGGCAGAAATAATAGAGATATTTAAAAATGGATTTCATTTTTGTAATCAGCATAAAAAACTACGTTCGAATACATGTTTTATTTGTCAAAACAAAAAATTGACTTTTTATCAAATTTTTAAAGGTTATACTCTTGTTAATTTCATAAAAACAGCAGTTTGAATTTCATAAAACGGGGTGCAGTAAGTACGGCTGCAAAATTCCTATTAGTTGTTCTCTTTTTACTTTCTAAATATAGTAAGTATTAAGGATATTTAAAATTGATTCTCATTTTTAAAATCAGCATAAAAAACTACGTTAGAATACATCTTTTATTTGTCAAAACAAAAAATTGATTTTTTATCAAATTTTTAAAGGTTATACTCTTGTTAATTTCATAAAAATTCAACTTTTGATTTTGTTAATTTTAGAATGGTTATTAACGTACTTTTTTACGCTGATTTCAAATCTGCAATTTGTTTTTTTCTAGGTGTTCCGTTTTTCGAGATATCGACATGATTAGGCAGAAATAATAGAGATATTTAAAAATGGATTTCATTTTTGTAATCAACATAAAAAACTACGTTCGAATACATGTTTTATTTGTCAAAACAAAAAATTGACTTTTTTTCAAATTTTTAAAGGTTATACTCTTGTTAATTTCATAAAAATCGCAGTTTGAATTTCATAAAACGGGGTGCACTAAGTACGGCTGCAAATTTCTTATTAGTTGTTCTCTTTTTAGTTTCTAAATATAGTAAGTATTAGTAATATTTAAAATTGATTTTCATTTTTAAAATCAGCATAAAAAAATACGTTAGAATACATCTTTTATTTGTCAAAACAAAAAATAGATTTTTTATCAAATTTTTAAAGGTTATACTCTTGTTAATTTCATAAAAACAGCAGTTTGAATTTCATAAAACGGGGTGCAGTAAGTACGGCTGCAAAATTCCTATTAGTTGTTCTCTTTTTACTTTCTAAATATAGTAAGTATTAAGGATACTTAAAATTGATTCTCATTTTTAAAATCAGCATAAAAAACTACGTTCGAATACATCTTTTATTTGTCAAAACAAAAAATTGACTTTTTTTCAAATTTTTAAAGGTTATACTCTTGTTAATTTCATAAAAATCGCAGTTTGAATTTCATAAAACGGGGTGCACTAAGTTCGGCTGCAAAATTCTTATTAGTTGTTCTCTTTTTAGTTTCTAAATATAGTAAGTATTAGGGATATTTAAAATTGATTTTAATTTTTAAATCAGCATAAAAAAGTACGTTAGAATACATCTTTTATTTGTCAAAACAAAAAATTGATTTTTTATCAAATTTTTAAAGGTTATACTCTTGTTAATTTCATAAAAATTCAACTTTTGATTTTGTTAATTTTAGAATGGTTATTAACGTACTTTTTTACGCTGATTTCAAATCTGCAATTTGTTTTTTTCTAGGTGTCCCGGTTTTCGAGACATCGACATAATTAGTCATAAATAATAGAGATATTTAAAAATGGATTTCATTTTTGTAATCAGCATAAAAAACTACGTTCGAATACATCTTTTATTTGTCAAAACAAAAAATTGACTTTTTATCAAATTTTTAAAGGTTATACTCTTGTTAATTTCATAAAAATTCAACTTTTGATTTTGTTAATTTTAGAATGGTTATTAACGTACTTTTTTACGCTGATTTCAAATCTGCAATTTGTTTTTTTCTAGGTGTCCCGGTTTTCGAGATATTGACATGTATAGGCATAAATAATAGAGGTATTTAAAAATGGATTTCATTTTTGTAATCAGCATAAAAAACTACGTTCGAGTACATCTTTTATTTGTCAAAACAAAAAATTAATTTTTATCAAATCGCAGTTTGAATTTCATAAAACGGGGTGCACTAAGTACTGCTGCAAATTTCTTATTAGTTGTTCTCTTTTTACTTTCTAAATATAGTAAGTATTAGGAATATTTAAAATTGATTTTCATTTTTGAAATCAGCATAAAAAACTACGTTCGAATACATCTTTTATTTGTCAAAAGAAAAAATTGATTTTTTATCAAATTTTGAAAGGTTATATTATATTTTTAAGCTTGTTAATTTCATAAAAATTCAACTTTTGACTTTGTTAATTTTAGAATGGTTATTAACGTACTTTTTTACGCTGATTTCAAATCTGCCATTTGTTTTTTTCTAGGTGTCCCGTTTTTCGGGATATCGACATGATTAGGCATAAATAATAGAGATATTTAAAAATGGATTTCATTTTTGTAATCAGCATAAAAAATTACGTTCGAATACATCTTTTATTTGTCAAAACAAAAAATTGACTTTTTATCACATCGCTGAAGATGGCGAAAAGTTTCAGCGAAAATATTGAAAATGAGCAGTACTAGTGGTGTTTAACTGACATTCGCGAAAAAGTCTATATACTTGTTGGATTTAATATTTGCAAGTGTATTATGTCTTCTATTTAAATAAATACAATACAATGTGTACGAAAAAAAATAAAAAAACATGAATAATAATAATATGGTAAAAATACCATATATTTGAATCGGTCAAAAAGTGTTTTTAACACACATGGCAAATGTCAATTTTCTCTAAAACAAGGAAAAATAAACTGTTTAAATTTTGCAGGGGGCTTATTAATATTACAACTAATTAAATAAATACAATTTTATTGACGCTTAATATATTAATCAAAAAACTACAGACATCAGAATTCCCCCAACGCAAATTCATTCCTTGCATATGAACAGTGTTTGTAGTAACTTCGAAAATGTCAATTTTCTCCAAAACAAGGAAAATTAAACGGTTAAAAAAGGTTAAACGGTTGATAAAGTTGGCTACCAGGACCTGCAATGCACAATTGAGGTGTCTAGATGCAAAAAACGAGTTTAAAGTTAAGACCGTATAGACGTTTTCGTTCAGAAGGTTTTAGAGTTCACGCTATGTACTAAAATCTGTCTAAGTTTTCGCTATAATCTCTGTATCACTGAATAGTTTAGTACATCTTCTACCGATTGCGCTGGTTATCTAAAATTTTCAAAATTTGTTAAAAGTTATAAAGAGACAATCTACGTCTGATTTAACATCCGAATGTGTATGTGTCTTTGCGATTTTCTTATTCAGCGGCAGTCTTATTCAGAGTGCACTTACGTTCAATCCATCGTCAGCAAATGACCAGTTATATTTCAAAATTTACGCGCCTCTTTTGTGGCACGTTTAAATTTCAATGATATTTAAAAAAAAAGTAATTTTATTAAATAATTACAACGGACTTTCTGTCATGTTCCGATAAAAAATCCGATGACATGGACAGATGTCAGTACTGCGTACGTTCTACTTGTACCACGTGACCGTGAGGATGAAACCTTGTATGATCAACTTTTCAGTTTAAAAAATCTTATAGGATTATTAATATAATCCTCTTTAATATGTTTAACATGGTATTAAAACTTGCTAATATTTCTTTACAAAGTGTAGTGTCAATTATAACAACGGCCGATCAAAACTTAAATATATATCACACATTTTATGAACCTGCCTTGATTTGAAATGCTGGCTAGAAGGTTCGAAGGCAAGAAGGCTTCGTGAATGCTCATGATACCACACCGCCTGAAACCAAAGGTGGGTACATTCAATGAATCTCAGAAGAAATTATTTTGCAAAAAATAACAAAAATATTTACATTTATTATAACAATTATATTTATTAGAATAAAAATGGAAATGGAACTTATTATATTTATAATATTTCTCTGTATCAAAATTATAAATATCATTTTGAAATTACTGTTTGTTTCGTCGACAGTAGTGTCTAGCGTGTAGTGAAATGAGAACTTTTTGACAATTTATTGATCTAATTTTAGAGAAAGCTAAAATAGAAATGCGTAAATAACAGTAACAAAATATCAGAACTGTCAAACTGATGGCAGTGACAATGACAATGACAACTTGCTCAGTTGTCTGTAATCAAATAGCATCTTGAAATACCGCTCATATTTTATTAATGTCATATCATGATTTCAAGAATTAATTATACCTAATAGCTAGTAATTCATTATTAGATTTTGGTACCAGCAGTGGAGTTTACAAATTTACAGTTGAAATCTGTCAAAGTTTTGCATTTTACATATATATACATACATATATATGGTATATATATGGTATATATATATATATATATATATATATATACATGATATATATCACCAACACATTTATTAAACTAAGAAAAAAGCTCCCTCACGCTAGATGACAAAGTGTAGACCCTTATTCACCCCTATTTTATAGTAAGGTCTTATTTGGTAATTCAATTTTGGTTTGAGTCAACCCTTAAGCTGACTAGGCTAAAGTATAATTTTGGGTAACATTACTTTCAGATATGTTCTAAAATTGTATATAAATCTATAACTAATCCTGATCTTTATTACCGTTAAATGATATTTGAATGAACCCTCTACAAAAGCATATTAAATTGGAAGACTTTTGATTAAATTCTTCATTCTGCGTATCACGTCTATGACTATAAATCTCAATTTGTCTAAAAGTGTTTTTTTTTGTGATTTTTCTTACATTAAACTTAACGTAAAACCCACATTTGCCCACCCACACAAATTCAGAGTTAAATGGCTCTGACAACAAATCAATTCGCTAGCCAAATATTTGACACGCGTTACTATCAATAAATTTCGCCCTTCTTCCCCCTCTCACAGTTTTCACCACCCAGTCACGAGTGGTTGGGTGGATTCGTTTTAACTGTTCATTGTGTTTTAAATAGAGCTTTTAACCCTTAATTGTTACTGTCCCCTGTCTTCATTTATTAGTACTGTAGGGAAAATTAGACCGTCCTCCCCTTTCACCGCACCACCACCACGGACGCCGACGTGTGTATTTACGAGTATTTACCAAAATCCCTTGTCAATGCCGCTGAGTTGCTGACTCGTAAATGAGACGTTGTCACGTGACAGTAATGGAATTTCATTGATAAATGGACTGAATGGAGTATTCTGTAATGGGGAGGAGTGATATTGTAAAAATGTAGTCACTCCAAACTCCACACAGTTCTTCTGCAGCTAGACGTACAATTGAAGGTTGGAGCAGTTCATGCATAAACTAGAATGAGTCTAATATTTATTTTTCTAATTAAAAAAACCACTACACCGGTAGAAAATTGTTCTGCAGTGAAGTCTGAAGTTTGCTAGCTTACTACAACCTAATTCCATGGTTCATTTAATACCTACCACAGAAATTTTGTGTAAGAAGTTGTAAAACAGAAATAAACAATCCACATTACATTATTTCAAGAAGTTTAGAATTGCGGATTTCTAATTTAAAAAATAATCAAATTTTCCAATTTCGAAAATTCGAACAAAATACATGCTGCATATGTTAATTGAGGATGTATTCCACAACTATAAAAAAAACCGTGTAAGATTAAGAAAGAAAAATGTTTTGTTCTAAAGACCGTGCAAAAAAATTATGAAAACCCATAGGTAATATAAAAATTCTACAAAATATGTTTACAAATTTCATTCAAATTTTTATCAAAAGAAGAAATACACATTTTATTTCACAAGTACGTACATAAAGACGATAAGAAATCATAATTCTAATTAGAAATAAAGTTTATTTTAACGAGTTTATAGGCCGGCACGTATATACGATATTTTTTAAAATTCCCCGTATTTATAATAATAACAATTCTAGACAACAAATGAAACCTAATTCTAAACAAATATCTGGAAAAAAGCACATAATTTAAACCTAATTTCTAGACGTGATCAATTATAACTGACCTTCATAAACTCTGGTATCTTTACTACTTTATTACATTTACAAAACAATTTTTTTGTTAATCATTCTAAAAATTTTAAATATTGTTTTTAACAAATAATTCGTGCAAAAGAACTGTCTGTTCTTCTTCGTGAATCATCTAGGTGTACATGACTTGCAAACCCCACGTATTAAGTATTTAAAAAATGTCCAATTCATAATATAATTTTATTATAATATCGATAATAATATAATGTTTATTGTTTACAAATCTAAAGATTTATTACAACATTTGTGCATATGATTTACATTTTTAATATTTCTTTAAAATGAGAGTAGTATATAAAAATATTTTATTGATATTTTGTATTGAATTTAAAAAAGAATTTGAATATATTACATCAAAATAATACGTACGTTATTTTATATTATAAAATATTTATAAATAATAATCGTAAAGTTATTTAATATCTTTACAAAATTAATTCACGGCGTCGGTCGTCATAATAAAATACTATTTTTATTGTTGGTTGATTTATTGGCGTGTGCTATCTGGTTATCTTCTCCTCCATCGAGTGGTGCTCCGGCTGCATAGTCCTGGATGCTGGATGTTGAATCCTCGGTCCTCAATGTAATAAATCCTGCGAGGTGCAAGGTCTACGAAGGCTCTGAATGCACTGAAACTACAATGTGATGTGAAAGGCTTGCGTTCCTTGTTGCCTTGTACAATACACTAAATCAGTGCTTCCCAACATTATTGATATTACGATACACAAGAACAAAATGTTTGCCTCGTCTGTTGGTCAGTAATTTTTGTGTCGTACTGCAAAATGAATATTGTTATAATGATGACTTGTGTAACCGAGTAAAAAAAAAATATGGAACCATCCATTAATTACGTCACCCGCCAAGTGGTCCAGAAATTGTGACAAGTCTTGTCACATGCAATCTAAAATATGAAAAATGGTATATATCAAAAATAACACTGAAAAATGGTTCCAAAATTTCCGTGAGTTCTAAAAAAGGTAATTTCTTTTAACAACTTAAAAAATGCTGCAGTACCTACCGTACTATTTCACTATTTCTCAAAAAAAAAATTGAACGAGGAGTAAAATGTGAAAGTTGGGCGGGGGGGGGGGAGGGGGGATGGTTGAGAATAGCATGAAACTTGTATGACGGTATTTATGGACGGTCCATATGCAACACATTAATAAAAATAGGGAATAAATAAAATTTATAATTTGCATAATACCCTAACTTAACAATTTTGTATTTATGCCATTTATTTAACGATTGCGATTGTGAGTCCTATCTCCGACAATATTTGGAAGGTAAAAGAAACTCAAAAGGAACGACAAATCCTAAATATATTAACATATTGTTTTCTTATCAATTTTTAATAAATATACAAGTTCTTTTAGTCTGTTACAATTCTTTTAAAATATTTTTGAAAGTAATATAAAAGTCATATTTTAGGTCTAATTTGAACATTGAGAATCTCTGCGTTTTCAGTACAACGGCTCAGCGGTGTGAAAGAATAGTGGACTCTCTAACAATGAGTCATGTTTCAAATTTACACTAAAGCGGTAATTGATTTTTTTATGTCAATATTTAGAAACATAAATATATAAAATGTAAATGATACTCCGAGGAGTACAACAGGTAGGGATGCATGTGGTAGCTGAACACCAGTTGATTTTCTGATACTGTTTGAAATAGATGAGAAGAAATTCAAGTTTGTCTTTTTCGAATGAAATCCGAGATCGTTCATAAAAAATGTGATAGCCAATGTTAGTTATCATAAAATTAATCTTTTTTTAAGTACTACGTTGTGAAAATATTTTTGTCTAAATTTTAATTTATTAATTTTATTTTTGCCTAATTTTAGTCCACATAGGTACGACTGCAATATGCGATATCCAACATTAACGTACAACATGTTCACACTGGTGTTGGACCAGCTATAGACTAGTGCGACTTCAACATGCGGCATCCAGTTAGACATGTACTAAATTTGAAATGAGGATTGGATGCCGCATGCTGGAGTCGCACTAATATGTACAGGACTCAATCTCCGACGTTACCCAGTAAACATTTTGGAGTCACTTTGACATCATATTGAAGATGCGTCATGATTTTTTTGTCATAAAAGAGTTCATTTATAGTTCAGTTTCTCACATTTTTTCATATAAAATGTCTACTTTATCGGCTACAAATGGCGAAATTACTTCACCTGTCGGAATACAAATGAAGATAAGATATAGAAACGTCACTAAATAGGGCACTTCACCAAATTGTTTACTGGGTATTCAACAATATGGTCAGACGAATCCAATCCTTTAGTATTAGCAGAGATAGAAAACTTAGAGCCTCTTCAACTGTAATAATCAATTACATTCAGCAAGAATTATTTATTACATTTTCAAGTGTATCCAGTGGTTATTTATTTTGTATAACTTCATGTGATTTTCTCTTTATATGACGCATAATGAAATTTTTTTTACTTTATTAGTGGAAAATAATTCAGGTTTTCAACGCGGATCAATAGGAAATGTTATTCAAAAACAACTGCAACTACAAGTAAATTAAGACCAAATGTTTTTTGGAGGATAATCTGATTTGTAATCTGCTTGTAACCGCATAACATAATCAATAATACAAGAAAATCAATCTTTTATGATACCTTTCCTATCTTTATTTCTTGATAGACTACGGTCTATGCTCTTAGTGTTTCATGTCGTCAATACACGTCAATGCGTCATTCCAATTACCATTTGTTTTACATATTTGTCAAGTTTTATTTATACATGCTCCACGCTCGACGACGCTATCAAGGGATTTTTCTACTCGTACAGTTATAGTGACAACTGACAATGACAATGACACTGACACTGACACTTCACGAGTTCACGTCACATTCGTTTTCAACACCGATATCGATATCGATTAAAATCCAAAACTTGAAACATCTTCCCGCCGACTTGCGGCTGCCTTGTGTCGAAGAACAGAACCAGCAAGATGTCGAAGGGACACGGACATCACCATCCCACATCCATAATCCAATCATGTTATTTATTTTTAAGTAATATACAAATAAGAAATTATTTTCCATCAAAGAGAGAGAAAAAAATAAAACATTTAATTTAAAGAAGATTCTAAGTTAAAAAAAAGAACCTTTTGAAAATATATCTTGAGTTTGAGTTAATACAAGCATCTGAAATTTGAACATCGTTTTATATATTATTGAGTGCATAAATTTTAAAATTTAATTGGTTAATAATATTGGTTACATTGTAAAATATTTATTGATCGTTTTCTATAAACAAAATGATTTTTATTTTGGCAAGAAACAACAAAATAAAATTATTAAGAAATGTATTATGATATTGAGTGTACCGACTTGTGCCGAGTGACCATCATATAATAGGGCCCATATAGTTAGTCATGAAAGTTGTAAGGCAAATTATTCAAAAGATTAATCGGTGTGTTTCTAACAGGTGATATAAGTAGCGCACAAAATAAAATAATAGCCGTATTCTATGTGCATGAAGACACTTAAACAAATTATACTAGATAGAAATAGCACAACATGGTGTCAATGCAGAGAAACAAAATCATACTTAAATTTAAAACCTAATTTTCAATTTCAGTTTCATATTTAAAACCTAAGAACAGTAAATACAGTTAATATTGTGACGTCCTGCTTTAGAGTTAAGTCGGAATGATCGGGTTGTTGTTTTGTCCCATTTCATTCATAACTATCACAATTTTTTGAACCAATTATTTTAAAATTATATTTGATGTCTTCCGAATTATTTACACATATTTATTTGATGTCTGTCTTTCTCTATGAAAAGCTTTTCTAAAACGTATACTCATTCTGACTTTTGTAGTATCCTAAAGTGGGATTACTTAATAAATAGCATGCTATAATAACTGATTAAATGTTTAGAAGCTTTGTAAAATAAATGTATTTAATTTTGCTTCCCAGAAAAATCATTTGAATTATTTTGTGCATGCATTAAAAATCATCAGTTTACGTCATATTTTTTAAAATTGTATTTAATTTATTTAACGACGGCCTATTTTCGATGCTGAATTCTATATCGTTGCTTACTTTAGCAGTTTTTGTTGTATCGTGGCCTCAAGTATAAAAGTTCCCTTTCACAGTTTCGTATCATTTTGCAATGATACCGCCCTACTATCACATATCCCTGTATCCTTTTATTTATATTTCGGTTTCCTTAATTTTAAAAATTATATTGTCTTGAACGATAGTTTTATTAATTTTCATGAAAATAAGCATGTACTTGTAGATGCAAATTTAGTATATACTTATGGACTATTTGCTATAAAAATTAAAGATGTTTTGGTTGTTGATAATAAGTAAGATAAGTAGATGCAATTAAAACATTGACACAACACAGTCAATGAATTCAGTGGTAAACAAACAAACTTGAACCCTCTGCGGCGATTAAAGCCTGTTTGAAACGTGAATTTATATTAAGATAGGATGGAGTTCGGATGCATACAATATTTTATAAAATAATGAGTCCCGAAGTAAAACATATGGTCGAGACAGTCGTTATGAAGACCTGATAGTTTGGACTCTCTGGAGCCTTCAATTACATATTCCATTTAATTATTAATGTCTTTTGTAATAATTCAATAAAACTGAATGTCAAGATAAGTTGGTAAGACTCCATAGGTAGGAGAAATGTGTCTATTGAAGATTGTTGGTACTCAGACTATTGGTATCAGATTATTAAGTTGCAAAAGAGCTTTAACAAGTTATAGACTTGTCTTCGAAATATGGAACGTTTCCTGTCTAATAAACCCAATAAATGATAGAAATGGGATCGGCATACATTTTAGCACATTAATTTGCAGAACTCTCGGATTACAGATGGGAGTATGGGACAGACTCCTTTTCCAGCCTGTTAGAGGCCTGTTGGAGGCCTGGCGGAGATGCAGACCTGGCCGACGACACGAGACTCCGAAGAGCACGGGCCAAGATACACTGCCCGCTGCCACGATACACTGGTACTTGGTGCCGCGGTAAATGAAAGATAGATAGCATCTCGGAGCGGCCGCACCCTTAAATACTGACCGCTGGTATATATGTATACGTTAGTACTGACATTATGCAGGGGCTCAGACTCCAAGATGTTTTCTCGTTTCATTTGTAAGTACATTATAGAGATGGAGTGGGATGACACTATTTTCGTTGGAGATTTTATGACACCGGGTGAGTTTTATGTCTGCTTCAGTCGTGTAAATCTTTTGTAGCATGGCTATTGTACCACGGTGCGGATACGAAAGTAAGTCTAATGAAGTATGATAGAGGATACGACTTTCCATTGAAATCTTTAAAGTAATTCTTTATGCGTCTGCCATAGCAGTCTAACAGAGGAAACCATACCAAGCTGTGAGTAAAGAACAAGGTTACATGATATGGCTCCATCATAATAAAACAATATTTAGTATTTTATATTTACGTCGCGGGTCGCGGCCCTTTGATTCCGTGTGTCCGACCGACGGTCAGCCGGTACACTTGATCGCAATCATCTTTCACCCAGCATCAGAGAAGAACTCTTACCTACCGCCTGAACGTTACTCTGAAGCTAGCTCTGCACAATCTGGTCGCGAAGGTTGTACCTGTCCCTGTCCCTGTCCCTGTCCCGGAGCTGGAGCAGCGGAGTGCAGTGGCACGTGTTCCGGTCTCCGGATGATCGGTCCAGATCCTGATGCGTGTGCCTGCTGCCTAGTACCTGGTGCAGCCGGTAATCGATTCAATCTACGTCTATTGCGTGGGATGAATCTCGTATTTGTTATTATAGCCGTAAGTCAATCGGTTCAAACAGATTTCTGCATTGACCACTTACACTGCTGACAGACGAGCCCACACCTACAAATAATAATTGACGTGGGCTCGGCCCCGGCCTCGGCCCGGTACCTTGAGTATTTTACGCAACACGCGTCTTCGGCGCCTGCTACCGTATTTCTATGACTCTAGTACTTCACCGTTTAGTGTAACAATTGCCCCTCAGGGGCTTGTAGAACTGTCCAGTGCCCAGTATCGCACTCCATGTTTGCAGTTTTGCCAGTGGCGCCACTGATGCTTCAATGGCGCCACTGGCTATCAGATGTTTGTCATTTTTCATTGCATATACTGTTACCTGCGGCATTGATGCTGTACTGAGGTTTCGTGTTGAAGTACTCTACTTATTTTTAGAATAATAAGTTATTTGTAAACACTGCAACTGTGGCTGATCCAAATGGTGGTTGACGGCACGGAGCGCGACACTTCACGTCTTCGGGATCCTGATCACATGTCCCAAGATGCAATGATACACTACCAGCACCAAACTCCAGCACCAGACCACTCCGCACCAGTTCAGGTTGATAGATCTGCCTTGTTTTTTGTTGCGTTTCTGATGTGTTTCTGATGTGACATGTCATTCATAAAAAGTCATTTAACGCACTTGTTTGCTTCGTGCTGCTTTTCAAGTTTCTCAGATTCATTCAGACACTACGAGAGATCATCGAATCACCTCAGGCGAACTATTAATTATTTTAAATAATAATTTAGATTTCTTTTCAAGCTTAGGCACAAGACATTCATGACAGGCTGAACAGACAATGACTAAATCTCATTCGGGCTGTCACTCGCATTGAGCGACGGCCGTAGTTTAAACTTAACATTTTTTTGGTTAATTTTTTATTTATGAATAGGTTCTTTTTTAAGGGTTTGACTTGTACAACCTTAGTATTATATTTTGTATAGCCGCTGTTTAGGTTAATAAACCTTAAGTAAAGTTGCTAAAAAGTGTAGCAGTATACTCCTAACGTTACGTCTTCACGGAATCTCGGTGTGACGCACCCGGAACATATTACTGTAACAAAAAAACAAATTAATATTACGCCCACATACCTACTTTCCCATAAATCACAGCTCAACTTCTAAAAACTTATTTATAATTCAATTACTAATGCTTTAAAGTTTAAGTAATTTGCCATAGCCACTTGTAACTGTACTACGACTGTATAAATATACGATGGATGGTGCTTATCTAGTTCGTCACCATTTAGAATTATTGTCATTTTGCTTAAGTTTGGTTTGAACGACTAGAACTTTTACTTTAAAGATGCTCAGGTTATGGAACATTGTAAATATGCTAATTACCGTACCGGAAGCTGGAAGCAAAGCGCTATCTATGAACTGAATAAAGCATTAGTGGGTGGCCATGAAACATTCACGGTCTTAGCAGTTAATAAAATCAGGAGGCCCAATCTGAGAACATCCTACTGCTTTGCAGGACCAATCAACACAGACTATCGATAAACCCGAAGCATTAAGAGCAATGTTACAAATAGTCGATGGGTTAGCTAACTGTGGTACCTTTTTGAGTTTGCAGACCGCCGAGTCGGACAAGTAATATAAAAAATTACCAAAGACAATAATAACATTTCGATTGTATCTCATATCTCGATGGCGAGTACGTATATAATAAAATTCTAAACGTCTGTGTTGATTATTGATGAGGATTTAACTAACCAAGAACAAGTCAATGTTATTATAAAGTACCTTCGCATGAAGAACAGCCACAATTAAACGGCGACGGCCTGCGGGCAGTAGCGGCTTCGGTCTCTGCTCGTTGGCCTCTCCAGAAGAGGGTGAAAATAATTAGACATTTGCCGCGTAATGACCCCACAGGCAATCGGATTTAAGCGTAACCGAATACATTTGTTTGGTGCCGCGCAGTCTTACTACCTGATATATGACGTTCTGAACTTACCGGTATCTTCCTCTGCATCCCGTACAATCCTTACCAATCTAATCGGGATCACGAATTCAGGGTGTTGGACAATATCTCCGAATGCAAGAAATGAAATTATTACAGTGGAAACGATTTGCATGCTGCATACTGCATCACGCAAAGATATAGTTCTCCGTGCGCATTTGTTGGAGATAAATACGAAACACGTTAAATGTGCGAAGCCCATAATGTATTGTAAGTCTACAGATTGCGTACTCAGCGCTGAATCAACCTGAAGAGTTATAGCACAGTTACCTGTGCTCATAGTAGACAAGCATTGTAATACAAAAACAATTTGTTTTGTATAAGTGTGTAGCACTGTGGTAGTAAAGCTACTCTAGCTCCTCGTATCTTTATGTTATCACAAGTAGAATGGAGGGATGGGCCACAGGGCTTGGGCGCAGCATCCGAGATCCGAGCACTTTATCTGTACAATATTCAGGTATACTGCATCATGTTTCTCATATATTAAACGTCATGTAAAACGTTAATATCACATTCCGGCATTTGAACTTCAGATCACAAACAACCATATGCTCCAGCAAATATGGTCGTATGTGTTGAAGGAGGAAAAATAATTACGTTAATAAGAGTAACATTCAAATGATACACGAGAATGTACGTTGTGGAAACACGCGTTTTGCCATTATTTGATCTTAAAGAACTGTTATTTGGACATTTGAATCACTAATTGTCTAATAAAGTGTTTCAAATAAGATCTTAACCGTATACAAAGACTCAGGCTGAGAATTGAACACACCCATTATCGTCATTCATAACCATTACATAATCATTCATTTATTTTATTCAAATGATTGAGTTCTGGAACAGAAACAAATTGTTATTGACATAAAGCGATGCTTCTAGCTGCAAGTTTACGATGTAGACGAATTACAAGATCACCTTTAGAGTTGTTTCCCTTTGGATATTGTAGTTCAATATATTTTGTAGTGGTATATTGGTAAGCACCAAGCACTAAGCAATACGCCAGTACAACAGGTATGGAGGTATCCATTCTCCTTGAGACTCAAAACACAATAGCACAGCGGGAGATGGGCGTGCCGCTATTGCTTGAGCGTTGTTAATAAGCCAGTGGCCCCAGTGGCCGCAGTAAGCTAAGTAAACGCGATTGAACCTGGTAAAGGTACAAGTCATACAATTTAGTAAGGATTTGCAGAACATATAAATAACTTCGATCCTACTAATTTCCACAGATTTACAAAAAACCAAGCAAATAATCATTGCTTCAATCATCACGTTATGGATACATCAGCAACTGATCTATGTTACCAATGTTATCGAAGGCTGTTATTGAAATAATATGCAAGAACATCGTCCTCTGGAAGTCTAGAACGCTGCGTGAATTTGATTGACTGCATAAAATTATTAAATATGAATACTGAACAGGAGACTAGAGTGTAGAACAATACTTAAATGACCTTGTCTAGTTCAGTTAAAAAGTAATTTGTATATAATTTACGATCGTAATTAACAATAATAAAACCCTGTATAACAAGAGAGTGACATAAGCCGACCAATTTACATCTATCTATGTAATCATCTCATTTAAATCAGGGTATATTATATTAGAACACAGTTCATAAGTGCATAAGTGTGCCCAATTATGAGCAACAAACTGAATATGTCACTTCCTGTTTAGACAGAAATCTCTTGGGAGCTGCCAATAAAGTGCGAGCGATGAGAAGCAATGCCGTTTGCCGTTGTCGAGCACAGACTCTCTCGGTGCTTCGGTGTTAATGAGAGCATCCAGAATATTTGTTAATTGGCAGTTTTGTATGCCCAGTTCCCCGCAGCTCCCCGTGTTTATTATAAAAGATGGAAAGAAGTTATAATTCCTATTTGAGACAGATGCTATCGGCGCAAGGTCTGGACAGTCGCGACATCTCATTGCGAGCATTGTTGGCATTGCAGTAATGATAGGCCAGTAACAGGGGCGCACCGCCCGTGCTAGCTGGAATGTCTGTACTTCAAATTATGGTATTGGTATAGCTACATACACATTGAACAGAGACTTGGGGACGCACTACATCCCAGAGCATTCTGTAATTATTCATTGTAATTCTGGACCATGTCTCGCGCCACGCGACTATACTTTCTGTAATTGTATCGTCAGAACCACAATAAAAACCCACCGGGGAGTGTTGAACTCATAGCTCCATTAAATTATCTGATTTTAGTACCGGCGAACATGTAGCTGTAACTGCATACTGCATTTTTCAAGTACTAAAATATAAAATGACAAACGGCTCTCGGTAGACCCAGTTCAGCACTTGGTCAGTTATTATAATAATACCCAGCATCCGTCAAGAGGATGGCAACGACATTACAAAATGTAAAGATGAGCATCTTCTTCGTTGACTGTCGAGCAATATGAATCGCTCAAATTTATTATATCAGCGAGTAAATAAAATGAGCAATGAATGGCACAAGTGGTAAGTGGTCTACTCAGGCACAACACGGGCCTGAACCCAGTGCCCGTTGCCCGGTGCCCACGCGAGATATGGCGCGCGCCTTAACACGTCGGCGAATAGCGGGGGCAGCGACCATCCATCCACAATTAGAACTCTCGTAAAGTGGTCTATGCAAACTTCACTCTCGCACATGCTGAATAGCATATTGAAGTCTCGCTCACACTCGCAGGTCGCAGGTAGTGGTATTACAACACATTCGTACATCGTACCTCGTACAAAATACAGGCACGCGCGCTTTACAATGCGCATTGACAACAATACGAAGTGATGCGGAATAACCATAAATAGAATTAGAGTCCCGAAAGAATATCGACGTGTGACCCCTTCTAATCAAATTGAGATTTATTGCCTTGTACCTACTGTGTTCTGGCTATTGACAGGTCGTATCAGTGATATCATGTACCAGAACAAGTACACACCGCCACGTCTGTTCTGTGTATTGAATGCACTTATTATTTCATCAGGCAATTGAAGTGACCGACAGGCCATCTTTAATGATGGCCAATTGATCTCCGGGACATTCCTGACCCCTCGACCCGATCCCCAGTCAGAGAGTCTGACTCACTCCGGTTAAAATCGACAATGTGTGAAGATACATTAAAGACACAAATACAACGTCTCGTCTAACCAATACACTCAAAAGGGATCATTTAATTATGTGTTATAACTTCATCATGTCGAAATACAACGCCAAGTCCTCGTTCGAGTCGAGTCGAGTCCTCGACAAACATATTTTAGAGTTAAAACGAATAAGTTAAGTAGATGCTAATGATTGCCAGCCAGCCAGCCTAAGTTCCCAAGTTCTCAAGGAACATAACATTTAGCTCGTATGTCGAACGTCGTCGAACAGCGGGACAGGCAGTCGGGACGATCGGGATACCGGGGACGCAATACTTGTGGCTAATGTAGCTCTGAACCCAGTGGACTATTGGGAGAAGTGATTGATGAATTCTCAACAGGTGTGACTATAATTAGTATATGGGGTACTCGGAACTCCTTGCTCCAGACATGCGCTTGGCATCCCGACAATCCTAGTAATCCTGGTGTGCTCCAGGCATGTGGTTTACAACTTCAATAGTTTCATGCTTTCAAAATTCTAAATGTATACAAACGACTTCATTGCAACCTTTGATTTTAGTTTGCTGAAGCTAAATTTTATTGAAACATCTTATCGCTGGTTCATTCTCAAGGGATTCCATGTTTAAACGTAAGAGTCTATTCACATCTACTAACATTAACGAAACGAACAACATCGCTGCCTACCAAAAGTTGCGGGAACGAACCCGACGCTCTTAACTCACTTAATTTTAATACGCATTTGTCTATTAAAATTAAGAACATTTTTAACAGTGCATATAATGTAATAAGAAGGTGTAACTAAATGTAGAGAAAAGAATATTATATAGCAGCAAAAGCTGGCTGATTTATTTCTATAAATGAAACTGCTAATATTCTAAACATACGTGTAAAGAAATCTGTGTTGCTAGTCTCAGAAAGTCATTAAGAAAATGATAAAAAGCGGCATATTAAATTAATAAGTCTTTTATAAGTTATTATTAATCATCGGTACATACAAGCACATTCAGACCATGGCAAACATCCAATTAAGCGACACATCTTTTAAGTGATCTATTAGACTTAAGTTATTCCAAGCCCATAATTTTTTGGTTAGGACCCCCCTTAGGAACCAATTTGTTTTATTATTAGTATTATTAGTAAAAAGATTAATATCATCTATAGACAATGGCAGGCATGGCCAAACTATAGTTTCTTTTTAATTCAAAATCAAGTTCATGAGTTCATGATTTGCTCATTGGGCTTAATTGCGAACCGACTGGGATAATCCAATGTAATAATTACCCAACATCTGTGAATTCATTAATAAAGCAATGAATGTAAAACATCTTTCTACTACTAATAGTCATAATTGTTATTGCATAAATATAAAAACTATTTAAAAATAAACGTTTAGGAATTTGAAGGATAGTTAAAACTAATTTATGTAATAAATTGACAATTGCTTTTAGCAACAAGAGGTGATTGGAACAGACTTTTTATGGCACTTACTACCGCCGGTAATTACTATATCTCTAATAATGATAGATGAGTTGAGTTCCCAAAAAATTTATTATGAATTCGCGAAATTATTTTTTTAACTTGATTTTGCCTGAGACCCTTTACTTATATAACGTTACATCCCAATTGGATTTACAAATAAATTCTAGTTGGGCTGTTGCATACGATATCGTCAATACGGAGTGAACAAGAAAGGATTTCTTATTTGGCCCTTCAGCTCTATAAAGTTTACCACCCATGTTAAACACAATGGCAACGAATATTACAATAACTAGTTATACTCATATGGCTCAGGATGGCTAGCATCTCAAACATTGATTACACCCGCTGTTCTTCATTAGTTGAACGGTTTTTTGAACATTAACTATTCAAGCATCAATTTTAATTCTTAAGTGGATTGTACTGTGTGCACTGGTACACTAGTACATACTCCTACGAGGAACCACGTGTTTAATTATTCATGTTGTAATTACACGTGTAATTTATATTTGTTTCAGAGTAAAAGCTAACGCCGAGATCACGTGACAATTGTCATTTATAAAAAAGACAATAAATATTCATTTGTGAGTACCGGTGAGGAGGGGGGGGGGAGGAGGAGCGTTCGGTATCGGTTTATACGAGTATGTTACGAATATTGATTTGTAGCTGTTGCGTTCTAACTATTAGACATTAATTCTTTTCTCTGCTGTTACTAGAAATATTATGGTAGGCGTCTACAACTCTCAACGGAAAGCGGTCAACGCATTCTATTTAATGAATGGAAAGAAAGGAAGCTGAAGGGAAGTTACACACAGTGGTATCAGCATCCTTAGTCAGCGTAAGAATCCTCATAATATGAGCAATAGAAAGTATCTAGCGATAATATTTTAAATAAAAATGAATCAAATTTTTTTGTTGTAGATTTGAGTTTTAGTCAACCAAGAGGTTATTTAATAACTACTGGTTATTTTTGGTTAATTTCACTTTTATTTTATTTCTAATTTTACAACACTTAATTTACTAGTTTTAATTTCTGATATGAGCACATCTACAAGTGCTGTTAACTGCTCCAATGTGTATTAAAAGTAATAAGAACGGTTAACTTTGCAAAGTAGCGCCACAGTGTAGATATTTGGTACTAATGTTATTTGTATCAAGTGAAGAACGTATCAGGAACAAATCCTAGAATTATAAAATAGTACCTGAAACGGAATGTGTTTACAATGAATACTGTTCACTGTTAATTTGATTAATCACAAATAATTTGTTAATTTATTTTAAATTTAATTGATTTGGTTGTCTTTAATTTCATTATCCGTAGCATGACAGTACAGGGTAGTTTTTTATAAGACGTATCCACGCGCCCCTATCTTCGATAGTGGTTTAAGTTCCTTAATAATTGAGCAGTCTTAATCGACTGCGCCGACCCATCTTAATTTGGGTCTTCCTCTTTTTCTAGTTCCAACTGCTTTTAAATTAAATATTTTCTTCACCATATTGTCTACACTCATTCTTAAAATATAACTCCAAGTGATTTATTTCAATGAAATGTACTACATCCCGTTGCCTGAATTACTTATAAAGCACAAGGTTGTAAATTCTGCAGCACAAACCACTTTTAGCCTTCTTCCAGATATCATTTTCAAGTAGTAATTTAAAAAAAAACTTTCTCTATATAAAGAAAAAATAAAAAAATGAAAACATCTCTAATACTTTTTGTTTTTTGATTTTTTAAAATAAGGAAGTTCCCACACCGCACCCTGGGCGAAAACTTTTAGTATTTAAATTAAGTATTTAACAATTCTTGTGCATTTACAGGGTGTTATAAACTTATATAAATCAAAATAGTGTATACATTAAGTAGAATTTGCATATTCAATGTATTTTTTATTTCGCTTAATTTATTAATAAGCCAATGTATTTGTGATTCAGTAACAATAAACCACGAAACATGAACAAATATGCTAATAATTCAAACACGTTGTTAATCTACTAGTAATAAAGTAATGCAATAAAAATGACGTATCAGAATGAAAGGGAAAACTGCTAACACGAATAACAATTAGCGATTTGTTGAGAACTTGATGTACAGTTACATCAGTCGCACGTCAACGTCACTCAACATCGGCAGTTGCCTCGCAGCCCGTGAGTATACTGGTCCATTGGTCCACGCGTTGGCCGTGGTAGATCACTAGAAGACGAAGATGATGACGAGGAAGGTGATCCGCTAACCGTATACGGGCATCCATCACACGTCCAGCTACGAGTTTCCAAGACAACACCAGATAGTTGTACACAATTCTAAACATTATTAAGTCGTTAAACAACGTAAGCTATTTCTATTAGTCTTGATAATTATTGATCTAAAGCGAGATGGAAATATTTCCTTTTTATTGAAGGTACTTAATGAAAGACAAGGATAGACGAAAGGAGAAATATTGTTACAGGGAAATCAACAAGTTCACATAAGTGTAATGGATATCTTTATAAATGTTTAATAGTAAATGTTTATAAATGTTTAATAGAAATGTTTTATGATTGCCTGACAGAATATTATACAAAATTTCAATTCACACTTTCCTCATAATTTCTAAACTATTTCATAAAAGTGTACAAAATTAAAAACATATATATATTATTAAATTTCGCGAAATATATACTGTTAAGTATTATATCCACTCACAGTTTTAATTTTGTGTTTAATTTTATATTTAATTTAAATTGTATAGTATATGGAAAAATGCGTAATCATTCCCTGCACCATTTTTAATTTAGAATTTCATTTACGTTTCCTTTGTTTTCTTTAGAACTTTACAAGGTCCAATGTTTCTAAATTAAAAATACTAAATTAAAAAAAACTATAACCTCATAAAATGTGACAATCTGTCAAAATGCAATCTGTTAGCAACAGCGTCAGTCTCGTTATTTAATAGCCGGACCTCGTGTGTTGTACAATATATATAGAAAATTAAGAAATATCAAAACGTGTTAACGGGAAAAAGATGTTATTGTGTTTTTGTTTATCTCCTAAATCATGTCCTTTTAAAATGCAGTTCAGTTACAAATGTCTTTTATATTACTGTGTCTAACTAGTAACTAGTACCTAATATACAGAGGCGGCCTTAGGGGGTGGCAAGCAGAGCAACCGACAAGGGTTTCGCATTCTCGCCCAACAACCCAACTAGAAAAATTCATTACTATATATGTATTTGAATCTTGCGCCTCGCTCTTTAGAAATCCCATTAGAATCACTGCGTATATCTTTCAAGGCATTCATGTACATTAGTTTATCATCATTAATATTTGTCGTCTTTGTGCTTAACTTTTATACCACTTCCAATATAAAATTTAATTTGTCGTCAATTATTATCAAAAATGTTTACTTACAATTTACATAAATTATACAAAGAACAAGTGCCTCGGAAAGATCTGCCGGCTCGGGGCCTCGCAAAGATCTGCCCCCCGGGGCCTCGCAAAGTTCTGCCGCCCGGGGTCTCGCAAAGATCTGCTGACCGGGGCCTCACAATGGCTAAGGCCGCCTCTGCTAATATACAACTGAATTCATTTCGATCAGGCATACATTTTAATAGTAACTAGTAACTTTTTCTGTTCTGCGTCTTAAATTGTAGGAATTATCTAAATTCCTTTCTATTCCCTTATTTCGTTCTTAATATTAGACAAGTTTTTAAACGGTTATATATGAACTCATCCAATGCTTTTGGTCTACCTTAAATTAATTGCGAAGTAGGATAAATCTTCGAAACAGTCATAAACAGTAAAATTTTAGCTGAAATTTGATGTAGTTCGCCCAATGCTTCATTCTTAATATGCTTTAAGGCTTGTGAGCTCACATCAGTGCCAGAAAAATGATGTGGCTCCATACATACGAACTGTTGTGCGCATATAGACCTTTAATACTTCCTAAAAGGAATATTATCCGTATATGTAACGAATTACTTAATTAAACTAAATAACAACAGAAATAATTAAACAATTAAATAATGACGTAGTTATATTGACAATAGATTAATTACTCGTATAGCCTCGTTATTGGTTAATAGAGTGTTATGTGCCTGGTGATAGAATGATTGCATTCAGTTGTCCATGCATTACCCCGTGCTTGCACATCTATCATATCGCATCATTATGGTTTGAAATGCAAGCAATGGTAATGGTTTACCATAAAGTGTGTAGTGTGTAGTGTTTACTCCAAGGCTGGGAAACATCAACGGAGGAAACAGCACATCAACGCTCTTGCTTACACTCGTAACTCACCTGAGATAATTTATATACGAATCATAAAATATATTTTGACCTTTCATTTATTGAATACCGCACTGTGCTCTGTACTCTGTACTGTGTGCTGTAAATGTTAAAAGTCAACCGGAAATAATAATACTAGTATATATTTATTTATTCTTACTTTGAAAGCCATTTAATTAATTACTTGCTATTAATTATACACAAACACACATATATAAACATACGTACATATATATTTATGTATATACTCATATATACAAAAAGCTATAGCTTTTAACAAGAGCTGTCATTTTAAATATTTCAACTGTCAACATACAACAGTCATTGCGGTGATATTTGGCAGATATTGTATTCCATTACTAATGGGTCAGCCACAAATATTGGCACACAAATTCCTGCTATTCTGACACCCCAACTTGTGTGGTGTGGTGTCACACATTTCAATTAATATTATTTCTAGTGATATTTTACAGTATTTTTTAAGTTTTTGGAATAAATGACTTTTCTTCTTTTTTTAGCTCTATTGAAATTCAGAAAATGAGCTTCTTTATTACAATTTTTTTTAAACCTATATACACCATTTTTCACGGCTTCTTTTGGATAAAATGACACCTCTTGTTTGAAAGACCCTTAAATGACAGTCTTCTTAGTTGTACGAGTATAACTTGATCGATATATAAATCAAAAATTAAGAACCATATTTCTAATATTTAAAAAAAAATGACGTTTTTATAAATTTTGGTATAATGATCGGGAAGGGAAACTCTATATGTGTAAAGGAAAAACTTTATTTATGTTTTGAGAGAATCTTATGGCAATTAAGACTTTAACGTTAGCCTATTTTTGATGCTGAGTCCTATCGCTGACGACCTCTTATTATATTGGAATATCGCGTCTTTATATATATGTATACAACAACGCTGCCAAATAAGTTTATGATGATGTATGTATATAATCAATTTAATTTAATTTAATTACAGCAAACTCAGAAAATATATCTCTGGTCTGGGATTTCAACTCGATAACACGTCTTGTTATGTGTCGTCTTATTTATGAGTTATAATAACTATATACAGAACTCAAAATTTTGGAAGTTGTCTCACTAATGAATCGGTGTATGTGACACACGTCTTTTATTCAATGGATACAAATACATGTAAATTATATTTCTTCACTTAAGCGGTAATAAATTGTTTACAAAATATTACCATTTTTAAATTCGTTCGTAATCTTCTCGTTGTTCATTTAGACATCAATAAGGAATTCGTCTTATAATCAATAATCTTGATTGCTAACGTGATAAGGGCCGCACTCAAATATAACTACTTAGTAGGTATATATTTTTTAATATTATAAATTCATGGTATTATAACAACCCAATATTTGGTCAAATATGTGTACTACGCAAAATACCATTCGTAATGTAAGAATTGGATTCTTGTTAGGATGTCACAAGTTATTTCATTTCTACTTCTGACATAGAAAATTGTCTTGCAGTGCTAGTTTAGTTTCTAAACACTAAATACATAGGAATAGAAGTAGAAATTAAAAAAAATCTCTTTATTTTCCAAGTATCTGCTGCTTATGTCTTCGTTTTCCTCTTTGTCTCTTTTTCTCGTATGTATTCCAGCATCTCTCTCCCAAATCCTCTTGTATTTTTATCATTGTTTTAAGTCTCGATTTAGATTAGATGTGACATCACAAATACAATGACTCCCACCTCCCACTTGGTTTATGTATTACATAATTAATGGATGGCCCCTAACGTTAAAATGAGCTACCCTAAAAAAAAGGTAACGGTACCGCACCTTAGCGTAGAATCCATAAATACCGTTTTTTTGGGGTAATGAAGAGTTACGTTTTGGCAAAAATAACGTCCGTAACAGGTTTTCGGTCACTACTTAAAAATAACTCGCATAGAAGTTGGCATTCTGGCGCTAATATCACAAGGATTTTAGTACCATACTAATCATAATAAGATCGTTAATCAGTGACATTTAAATATAACGGGTTATTCATTTACAAAGTCCAGCCCTGTTGCATTGAGTTATTAAATACAATTGTAAAATAAAAGTATCAAAACATGTATAGGTAAATATCTAATAGGTGTTCGAGTCGTGTATATACAACACACATGACAATAAACGTTTTAATATTATTTATTTATAAAAACGAATTAATAATAAGATTTACATATATCTTGTAATCTCGAGGACTACCAGGGACTACCACATCTATTGTGGAACAAGAACGCGCCATGACATCGCTCGACACAATAATAATACAACGGCTTAAATCAGATTTCCTATTCAAAAATTTTATATATAAAAAAAAGAAATTCCTGATCATATCTTTAAAGACTTCTGTAGTTTTGGTGTTCGGTGTTCGGTGTTCCGTTAGTAAAGCATCTGGCGGTTGTCAAATGGGTTCACAATAAGATCCAAGGTCCAACATTGAAGACCGAGTTCAAAGAAACACAACCAAAATTGAAGCAACGTAGAGGTTGTTTCTTTTATTTAATTTAGCGTTGGCCTATTTCCGATGCTAAATTCTATCACCAACGACGCTTGCAGTTTAATGCCATCCATTAATTACGTCACACGCAAACGGTGGTGAAATGAGGTCTCCAAAGTGGGATAAGACGTGACAGGTTGAGGGAGCTTCATGACGTCACACATAATCTAAAACTCGTTTTCAAAAAAGAAATACAAATAAAACACAATGTGTGACAAGACGTGATAATGACGAGAAGAGGGTGAAATATCATGAAATTTGTGAGACCTAATTTATAAATGATCAATTCTTATTGTATCGAGAACTCTAATATGTATGCTACTCATTTGCATAATAGGTTTATAATTATGTAAGGACGCAATCAATTAAACTCTAATAGTAATTAAACCCAGAAAATATATAGTAGGTCGGCTCAGGGGATCGAACCCGAAGACATAATTGTCAGGCATCAATCATCAACGCTGTTAATTCAATTTAAAAAAGAAATAAAAGTAATCATAAAAACAATCCTGTATTGTTATTATTATTCATGTGATGCTTTTGAAACGCTACTCATATCCTAATTTGAACACCATTAAGCCAAACTATCCTTGAAGTCATCCTCCATGTCCCAGTAATGACCTAAATTTCGACTTGGGTATAAAACAATCCAAAAGAAACTCTGAGGGTACAGTGGCGCAGAGCGTTGAGACGTTCATGTTGGGCTGTCGTGTCTTTGGGTTCGACTTCAGAAATACCGTTATGTTTCTGGGTTGGTGTTTTACAATTGGCACAAGTATTATTTACACATATGTGATGCTTCGGCATCTGTACCGTAAACAGTCCAACGTTAAATTAAACAAATATACAGTTTCCATCTGCGAATTTTTTTTTTATGATGAAAAAATAACAAGTCAACAGTCTTTCCATTGAATAGGCTTTTTTTTAAGTGAGAAAAAAATTGTAAATTAATCTAGGGTTTGCTGTACCATGAAGAAGAGTTTTATCAGAATTAATTCACGAGAATTTATACGGAAGACATCTCCGTAAATGTTAAAATAAATAAATATTTCCTTTCCATTTATTTTAGTATTTTGTAAAAGCTATGTAGTAAGTAGATTTGAAGTGATGTCACAATATCAAAAATATATATTTTTTCTATATTATATTTCTAAGTGTTTTAAGTCTGCGGACGTGACACTTTCAACTTATTCATCAGAGACCCTTTAAGTTATTTTTTTTTCATTCATCTTCCCTTAGTGCAAAAATATTGATGAAAATATATTACAGGGTATTCACCAAGCGCATACAATGCTGACGAATAAAAGTTACTACAATATAAATAGCCTCAAATGACACACAATCAACTATTATGAGGGATACATATATAAGTAGATACATCAAAAGATTAGTGAAAACGTAGCTTATGCCTAGAAATATGTCATTTTACGTTTAAACTCTGATCAAAGAAAAAATTTCTCAAACCTAGGTACTGTTTGCCAATTTTACATATTTCATTCATTCTTAGAAATAATTGCAAGTAATAATTAGGGTAGTTGCACACTAGTCAAGTTTTACTTTCAATTTATATAATTATCTTTATTTTATAATTTTGAAAAAAAAAAGAACAAAATACATAATTAATAATCAAATGGATTGGACGAGAAAATCGGGATATAGGAAACTAAAGACAAGGAATGTATCAAAGAGAGAAAACTATCCTTATTTTCATATATATTAAAAATGCCTGTGTCTTTACAGTAAAATAAATATACATGTATGTACAACATTGCTTGTAAAAAAAATATAAATTGCCGTTAGCGCAAAAAGGTAAAAACTGTAAGGTAAAAATGACAAATGATAGGACGGCGCCCGCTGCAAAATTTAAATATTTGTTAATAATATTTAAAATGTAGTATAAATAGGTTTTAATATGTATAACGGTTACTTTATTTTTGTTCGGATAAGGGAGTTTCTACCTTACATATTCCCCAGTAATGAAAGAGTGAGTGAACAACTTATCTTCAGCCTGAAATTCTTTTTTTTAGCATAACCAAAGTTGTCTCAAGTCGAATGGATGGAATGAGTTTCTTCATCTGTCTATAGGTGGACTATCTATCTAGAGTCTATAGGTGGCCTCTGTTTATAATCCTTCATCACTAACACTGGTCTTAATTCTCATATTCTTTAGCTATTTTACCAGCAGTAAAACCAGTCAAACGATATGTTTTTAATGTCATCGAATGTGTCTTTGGTGACATTATCTTTTTTGGTCTATATTTTCTGGTCTCGTTCCCGCAATCTGGTATATTATACAGAAGCGATTGTTCTCTTCACAAGTCGGCATCTGGGTACGGATACAGCAGCACGGGACTCGCGCTTTATACGCAATCCGCGGCTTTTTATAGTGAACTTCGATTTAGCTTCTAGACAGCTACAGTTCTGATAGCGACCAGAGTGCTGGCACCGCTGGCACTGCGGTAGAACTAAGTCTTTACACTACATTATTGGCTACAAACGATTCCTATTAAGGCATAAACCTCTTTTACGAGGGAGTTTTCTTATTCTTCTTGTGCAGCGAACACTGAGTGCTTAGTGTTCAATATTATCTCTGTACTCGGTACTTGGTGTACCTCGACCAAGCAATGCATCCTATGTATCCAATGCATCCGATCAAATCTAATAAATTAATCGCGCTATACTTTTTAACGTGGAAAGCGTTATCATGTTAAACCCAGGTGGGGTATCTCCGTTGCAGAATCCATCCTTTTATGTACTAAGCGAAGCATTGCAATGCCAGTAAATATGTAAATATTAGCCTGTTTCTGCCAACCGTGCACGGACAGCCCCTATTCTATGCTAAAACTCCAGCGCTTCCACACCAATCAACATCCCACCAGCTGTGTTGATCTGCAATATTTATAGGTGCCATCCAAACCGTTTGAGATACAGAGCAAATATTTTGCACAACCTCATTACCGTATCGTATCTTTAGTTGCGATTGTGTTTACCGAACGATTGTGTCTGCAAGTACAACATATACAAGTACGTTAATGGTAATCGCAATCGCAATGACCGCGAATCGGTGAATCGGCGAATCGTGACCCTATTACACCGCAGGAATGGAGGAATGGAGGAATTCAAGAAGCCGGCTACATTGCAACACTTATTCTGTGTGTAAATCGTCCATATGTTCACGTAGAAACAGTTGTAGAACATTCAGTCTGCGTGAAAAGTAAAATATCAAATTTCTAATATTATTTAGTTTTGATTTAATTTTCTTATGGTATAATGCGTTGGCATCACTAAAAGCATTGTGAATGTGGCATTTCTTCCATTACACGCTTAAACGCATCTCTAAAAATGTAAAGAACAACTTACTATTGGTAAAATTGCGAGAGTTCGGCGGCGATTCATGCTTAAAAGAGATTATAAAACGCGTATAAATCTACGATACGGTGAATTTTACTCTTAATCTTTTGCGTAAATTATCAACTCCTTTTCCTTTAGAACTAGCTTCAAGATTTAAGCCGCACAAATAATCATTAAGACACACTTAGCTTAGATTGCAGGCACTTGAATGGTGTTTCAGAATATAAAATCCGCGTCAAAAAGTTAAAATATATAAACTGATTCTGCACAAACCTTTGATCAAAACTTGAACTTTCTATCTAGGTGAGCTGTCACAACAACTCTGGATTAAACTATTTTTAAGAGTTACTTATTGTCTCGAATAAGTAAATGTGAGATACGATCAGCATAGATTAAGAATTCATGCTGTTCTACATATTTCATAGGTGTACTGTATTACGTATATTTTTCTCAATAAATACTTAAACTTATTTTAATTGAATATACAGCTATACTGGTCTATTAATAGTCATTTACAATCCATATCATTAAAGAGACAAGATTGATTCATTACACAATTTACTAGTGTAAAGTAAAAATGAATTCTTTTATGGCAACTTGATTTACCGTTGCGAGCTTTTATATTTCGTGTTTCACAACCTACATTGAGGTTATGTTCATCCGGTCTTGATGTCCGCAAATAGAATACATCATCTGCGTGGACACTTTACATGGTGCAAGGTACCAGCACCTACAGTGTGCCAGTGTAATGACATGACATGACACACTAAATACCATCAATCAGGTATTGGTCAAATATTTATTCATTATTTTCTGTTATGATTATGATACGATTATTAATTACATGGTTTTAATGGTTTCATAACAGAGTTGACTTAAGCCGGTTTTCAGGGTCGCAACTAACCTCCAACTTCTTAAGTGGACACTAATCAAAATACTAAAAAAACACAACAAAAAGCAATTAGCATTACCAAAAATTTATAACTTGAAAAAGAAAAAAGGATCACAAAATATCATATAATACCCTAAATACATACTGGCTTTATACTTAGGAAGTAGCAAGCTGGTATCAACTAAACCTCTATGCCGAATTAATTAAAACTTATTTTCGTTCGAAGAAATATTTTCCGTGTGCTCCACAGCGCATGTAGCTGCTCAATATAACTACTATGGAATATGCGATATATCGCCTAGCGCGTGAGACAGAAGATACTTAGTGCAAACAATGTGAATAATCTGGTAACCGGGACTTGCTGAAGTAATATGACATGAGCCGGCCGGCAGCACTTGTGACGCGTCATTTATTGTAAGATTATTTTTGTTTACATAATTAGGGATATTATTTGAGCGTTTATAATTTTAAATAAATATTAAAAACAATAATAAAACTTTTCATAATAAAGTGGACGTAAAATCAGCTGGGTCGCCTATGCCATTTATTTAAAAGAAGAGTGTAAATCCTCTATAAGTTAGTAAAGTAATTCTCTGTAGGATAGTAAAGTGCACTACCAGTTCTCGAAGCCAGGAGCCATAGCACTTCTTCTCCATAAATTTGACAACCACTCTATAGAAATACTTTTTGACCGTGGTATTTATGTTCTACCATTGATTGTATGCAAATGCAATCATATATTATTAAGACGCGGTACTGTGAATACAATTTAGAAGTGAGACCAAGAAATCTCAGCCTGACGTCAACGCCTCAACCCTATGGGCCACTTTTGTGATTTTGTAAAGCAGAAATCGTTTTATGTTGTTCACCACTAGACCCGTTGTTCGTTCAATGCTGATCTCCTGATCTGCTGATTTGCTGATCTGCTCCGCCGATCCACGCACCTCGCGCTTGGAGCCTGATCATTGTTTTTAAATAGAATAAATTCAATTGTAGTATATGTTTTTTTAAAAACATCATTAATAACAAAGAAAATAAAAACAAATTAATTTTAAACTTCAACTCAGTGAAGATACGAACGAGAATATTCTTTAGTTGTCGGATTTTATTTTTAAAGTGTTATACATTATTCAAAATAAATAACTACACGAAGATTAAAAATAAATTAAATGTTGGTTGTTGTTATTACCTATCTTTTATTAATGATCATAAATAAGCAAAAGATATTCCACCGATATGTTATTTAACGTCTGTATATGTCAGGACTTCCACTACTCTTTTTGCATACATCTTCCACATATGTTGTGTGTTACGTGTTACGCACACTATCAGGGGGTCCGCCAGTGACGTACGGATCACGTTCAGATCATTTTTACGGGGTTTCTTTTACAAGCTAGGTACTATAAGTGAAAATTGTGATTTTAGCTGATAGAATTATGATTGATAACATGCTTTATCAAGTAAACAAATTATCATTTTGAAAACAGTACAAACATTAAGTCGTATTTAGAGGCCATCCATAAATTACGTCAGACAAATTTCCTTCTATTCAGACCCCCCCCCCCTCTCATTCCGGTCCTTCTTACATAACAATTTTTTGGAACCTACACTATTCTTTAGGGTTTCTACATTTAATATTTTATATCACAACGCTTCTGACCCTTCCATCCATTGTCACATGTTGTCACAGTTTATGGACCCCCCTCCCCCACCCTCTGTGGGTGGGGGAATGTGATGAATTGACTTAATTGACATTGAAGGAATATAATTAATTGTAATTATATAAGTAATATTTAAGTATTCTTCGATATATAAATGATATTAACTACATTACATTAACTATTATGCCTTTTCTGTAATTAAACTTAATATAAATTCCTCAGACTTAATTATCTTTAAAATGTCTTTAAAATTAAAGAAAAATTTAAAATTCACTTTTAACCAAGACATCGTTCAAGTATTCTTCTCATAAGAATAACCTGTAAACTTAATTTCAACCGAGTGTATTCGACAAGTGTAATCTTTTACACAATAACATTGAAATTATGTACAGCAGGATTTCGCTAGTCCGAACTAACTATCCGTCCTTTGGGTTCTGATATTTATCTATTTTCTGATTTTTATGTTATTAATTCAAAAATATACATTTATTACCATATACTATAATGTAATAATACATGTCAATGTCAAGTAATAGTACATCTATCTTGTAAACACATATGCAACAAACGACAATTACAGAACGGTATTATAGATGATACGGACAAGATTTAGACAGAACCAGAAGAATGATGATCAAAGTTATTAAAATCGGTTTAAAGCTAAAGAAAAAAAGTGCATCAAAACAAATAAATGGGTTAAAATGAAAAATTGAAAATGTTTTAATTTCACTTTCGAATATCTAGTTCCATAGAACGTTGAACTCTAGTACGCCACTGCAAGCGCACTGCGATTTACGAATGAAAGGCCCCAGGAGACACGGCAAATGGCAAGCAACAATACCATTTTATTGCTTAGCGGTATAAATAACACTATTCTGTAAATTAAAAAGAAAATTTCAACTTTATAAAGTTGCGAATCCGTCATATCTAACCCAACATCTAGTAAACTAATAAGTCAGCTGGCGGGGACAAGCTGCTGCGCTCATAATGCTCTCGTGCGGAAAGCGGGATGAGTGATGGTAGAAGGGGAAAGGAGGTGCGGAGGGGGGAGGGGTAGAGCTACAAAGTAGAAATACGTACGCATAAAACAGTGTGGGCAGATTGAAATAAAGTTATCAATTAAAAACATTCATTAAAGAGACTTTGACTGGGATTGCGACTAGAAATACGCACTTCATTTTCAATCAATGTCAACCTGTGCTTTAAAATGCACAATGTTGTTAATTATCGACGAGTTGTATCGCCACCGCGAAACGGTGACCACGCTTAACTGATCAACGGGCGGTAAACCCCATTCAGGCGCAGCCCCCCTCCTCCCTTCTGCACGGTAGTGGGGTTGTGTTATAAATAACTAGAAAGTGGGTTAATATTTGATTTTACTCGGCCAATAATCGAACATCAAATTAAACGACTTGGTAAAGCAAAGTTTTGAATTATTTATTTAGGGTACAAAGAGCCTAAAGGGTCCATTATACCGATATACCGTTACATTAAAATCATTTCAGAAAATATTGACATTTATTTAATTGTTTGAATTGATTTTCGTTAATGTTTAGTTCCAATTTTCACCATTTTGAACTGCCTTTACTTATTATTCAATTATACAGCTCTAAAGGTTTCCGTAATTCAAATATGGCACAGTGTCCTTTTATTTAAGTTAGTTGATGTTTTATTAACTTATTTTATATGCATAAAATACACTTATTAGGCAGTGGTGCAGTGCACATATATGAAGTACACAGTATACATATATGACAACATAGTAGAAGTCTCTTAGTTCACCAAAATGTAATAATATTTTTCTAATATTTGTTTTTAATTAAAAAGTGAATGACCTTTTCTTTAAGTATCAATTGTATCCAGTCAATGTTAAGTTGTTTATTGGCTCATAAGCAACATAGCCCTGGTAACTGTGGTTAGTGGCTGTAGAACAAGTGGATGAAGTGTAGTGGATACATTAGTTTTTGTTAATGACGTATATTTTATATATCATTTTACGTAACCTGTAAAATATACGTATTACTTTTACTAATGATGTTTAAAAAGATGTTTTTAATGAAAATTTTATTTATAATTTTTTTTTTAAATGGTATTAAAGTTTTATTGTAGACTAAGGGCGTCCGCACACGATGCGACTGGTTGCAAACCTTAGCCCCGAATCTACCCGAAGCGAATATGATTACAACTGTTGTTAGTGAGAGATAGAACGTGTATGTGAGTAAGATAAAACACGAGGAAAGGTACACGAGTCGGCTGATTGCAAACAAACGAAGTTTTCAACGAAAACGAGCAAGAGCCATGTCGAGCCGTGCATCGTGAGTCTATAGAATTTTTATAGATTCTATTCTGTTATATTTGATTGTATGTAGGTATTTAAATCTTTTTCAATAGTATTCGTAAACATCTCTGTTGATGAAACCAACAGTCCCCTGCGACCGAGAAATATAGTCGCTGAATATATGCTCAAAACCAGTTTAAAATCAGTTTAGTTTCGTTCGTGCCGTGTGTTTTATCTCACTCGTAAATACGTTCGTTCTTTTACTAATAATACAGTTGTAATGACATTCGGTTCGGGCAGATTAGGGGCTAAGGTTTGCAACCAGTCGCGTCGTGTGCTGAGTGCCTAACATGCTTTTAATGCAAAGTATACAACACTATGTAGATTTTGTTTGTGTTACGTTAAACACAAACAAAATAACATACTATTTGCCTAGGAACACAGTGGCCGAGGAAGTTATGCTATGACGTCTATGCTGTATCTTCGGGTTCGACCTCCGGACTAGCGCTCTATTTTCTTACAAGATCCTAAAGTCGGCTCCAGACGATGCGGTGAACGTTTAATCCAACGTGTGAATCAAATATATGAAGATTGACTGAAGATTGAATTTCTATTTTGAGTTTCCGAATAGAACACAAACTTGGAAGTATTAGAAGTTTAGGAAGAGTTGAAACACGGGGAAAAAAAGTGCGCAATATTTCTTCGTAATAGGAAACACTATAAGTTGAATTGTTTGTTACAGAATATGTAAAATATTTCAGTGGCATGGGCTATAGATTATAGTAAGAATGGTAAACTGTCAGACGGCGGGGTGCAAGAGTGCGGGACGACAACGGATGGCCACACGGACATACGGACATACGGAGGCTGCCGATATATGTAGATCCCCTATCTTACTATTGTAATAAGGAAATTATTACTGAACTTGCAGCACAAGTGTGCTTTGGAGTGGTAATGTTTGTTATCATTATATTGTACTCATAAATAACATCGAAGTACAACTTACAAATACAATCAAATGCTTGTATATTTATGCATACATGCAAAATGTATACAAACTCAAAATACTTCTATAGACGCTATTAATATTCTATATTAAGAGTTTTATTCTCTCATACATAAAAAAAACTTATTGATTGTATCTTATGTGTTGTTATCTCTGTTTTCTCGTTTAAAATGTTGTTGGTAAAAGAGGGCACATATAATACAAGAGTATCAGTATATAACTTTGATAAACCTGTATATTTTATTAAGTAAACTTTAAAGTTATCAGCTTTTTTAAATATCAATAAATGTATTAGCTTACATTGTATGAGTATATAGCTAAATGGTGCATAAAATGGAAGAAAAGTATTGGAAACTGGAAAAGATTGTGCAAAATTATACACTAATATAAACAAACAAATAAATTTCAAAATAAATGTGTTGCAGGTTTCGCAAAGTATGTAAATTACGTGGATCAAATTTATTATACTACTATCGCAAGCGGAATAATTTATGTTTCACTTGCTTCGGTTTTCTCATACTGGCAATTACGAATACCTCAACTGCTCATCTCAGTAATAATCAGAATCGTAAAACGGTTTTGTAAACTTTTAAAAAACTAAATTCCGGAGTTATTCTTTTTTTATGCATTAATTCGCAAAAAAACAAATTTTTTACTTTGTTGGTAGCTTTTATGATCAGGTGTCAAGGCCTCACTTCTTATTTTATAACTTTATAACAATCTTAAAAGTCTTTAATCTTAAAAAGAATTTCCTTAAATAGTATAATCGTTTAAAGGGTCACCTTAAAAAAAATTATGATATTTTAATAAGCAAAAACTAGACTTATTTTTAAAAAAAAAACCGAAGAATGGGTCACAAAGTGTTGTATAATAAGTAACATTGTCTATCATCACTTGCCTAATATAGAACAGTAGTGACCAGTAAGTAATACACAAAATTAAGGAAAAATAGTTAATAAATCATTAAAAAAATTCTTGATGAGAAATAAAATTCCTTATTATCCGAGTATCTTAAAACCGTAACCGTAGTTTTGTCAATAAATAACAATAAAACTCTTAAGATTAATTTAAAGAAAGCAATAATTAACAAAATAAAAAATGTCGGTAGTTTGTAAAATAAAGAGTAATAATAAAAAGTTTAAAATTACACTCAAGTAGTTTAGGCATTATGTGAATGTGAATGTAAAACCATTATATAGTAATATTATTAGGTAGAAAAATAATCACTCACGGTTTATCTCCAGGGCTAATCAAACAAGGTAATTAAACGTTCACTTGGGAGACTTCGGGGTCAAAGGTATATAAGAAAGTTAAATACTCTAAGAATTAGAAACAAAACCAATATTTCAATCAGATTTTGAATAACTCAGAAACCTGCATTACCGACATTGCTAACATTACAGTTACCAAACAATATTACTAACAAACAGTTCGTGTTCTACAAGTGTTTTAAGATCTAAAAGATAGTATTTTATTGATTTTAATCGAGGAAATGCATCTACGTAACACGAAGAAGATTATATTGATAATTAATTACGTATTATTATTATTTTATAGGCCATAACGTGCAGACGCTAACACAAAGTAACGAGTAGGTTGACACTGACAGACAACGGCGTAGACACCAGCAACCAGCACTAACCTCGCCTGTAAATAAGCCCACAGCCCACCTAAGGTCTTCGTGAACGTGTTGGATTGCCGTATTGCCGTATTGCTGGATTGCTGGATTGCTGCATACAGGATGCTGCTGGATGTTAGATCACTAAATGTTTATAGCAACAGCTAAAGCTTTCTAACTTTAACTACAAATAAATATAAAGGTTAATTTTTAAATATATTAAGAATCCAAGCTTCTGTTCCATGAGGATTTAATGAAACTACTGAGGAAGTTGTCCACGAGTCCACGTATCTTTTTAAATGTTATGAGATACTATAACTTGTAAGCTATAAAATGAATTAACTTAGTATTTGATGAGTTTAAAGTCTATGAATAGTTTTATAATCGTATTAAGCTGGCGAAAACACATAAGGGAATGAGATAGGAGTTATTAGACAGTTCCGGATTCTTGTAAAGGGTGAAGAAAGAACTTACTCGTGTATATTAATGCTACAAGGACACACATGAATTTTTTTGAAAGTGGTTCAACTGAGCGCATTTAAATAAATGCTATTGCTATGCATGCTATTTTGAAAATTCATTTATTCCCGATTTATATCATTTTTAAGTCAACAACATCTTTTTGCATCTCAGTTTCTATTCTTGTTAGTGCAAACTTACCTGTAGGAGCGATCTATCCCAGTGGGCGGCAGAGAAGCTCCACAATAAATGGTTGTAATATGTATTATGGCTTATTCTATCTGATGGCTAATAAAACCTCACAATAACTTCAATATATGGTAAGGTTCACTAGTCATAAACTCTTTTAACATTTTACTATACGCTGACAAAATTATCTATCGAGACATATATCGAGATATATATAGAAATACCTCCAATTTTATTACGAATTGTAAATTTTTAATCAAACTGATGTGTTGCTCTGAAATCAAAGACTTTTATTTTAGTAATTTACACACACATTATAATAATTTCACTGTTTAACTTAAATCATACTATCCTACCTGAAATCAAAAAAACGACATTTAAAGTTTATTATTTAAATTGTCAATTCCTTTTTTTATAATTTTATAATATCTTGACATTATGCACTATTATGCAATTTCTTTACATATATTTTAATTTTTCACAGTACTTTGATAATTTTATTGCAAATTAAACGGAAGAAGATTATAAATTTATATTTAAATATGAAATTGTTAAACAACAAATTGTAAGAAATAAAAAACCTAACATTTTTAATGAAATTTCTGACGGATGCTATCAGTGTCTACATATAAATTAGTGCGTCTACCAAAATTTACTATGGGCCATATATTCCTCTTAAAAATATTTTAAATTTTTAAATTATCTGAAAAGCAACATTTAATGTAAAATAAAATTCGTTTAAAGAAAAATAATTCTACTCAAATGGTTTACCATTTTCCTCTATGTGGTAAGGATTACCCTAAAAATATCGTTAAGATTGAAAAGAATTTGTACTCAAAAGTGAGCAAAAAAATCTTGAAAGTACGGGAGGTATCCTGAAAATGATTCCTACAAATCGAATGTATGTAATGTATATTATAACTCAGTTCCAAGCAGAAAAATAGGTATTGCGATAGAATTCTATATTGGGATAGTAACTAGTAACCTTTCAATTCAAATTCAATCTAGTATTGTAATTTTTAAATCAAATGTTTCATTTTTTCCTGAATAATTTTAAGTTACTTACGGCCGAACTGTCCCAATCTTGACTAATTTGGAATCCCTCCATCTTTGAACTTTTGAATATTTTAAAGTGCATGTATCGTAAACTTTTAACAATTGCTGACAAATAATTTAACAACAAAACGAAATGATATTCTATTCAAAATTAATTCTTTAATTCTATAATTCAAGAGTTAAAACTCACTTAAGGATATTCCTAATTAATACAAATAAACTGAAGAAATTATGTATAACTTTCTAAAACGCTTCATTAGATTTTAATAATTACAATTTAATAGTATAGTTAATATATTTAAAACTCATTAAAACAAAATATAAAAAAAAATGATATGTAGGCTATATTGACAGTTCCCAAGAGGTCGAGCGGTCGAAGTCTCATTTAGTCAATGATCGTCTATGTGGGAGTATAATTATAATTATATAATACGAGTATGTTTTGTTAGATGGTTAATAAAGGTTTAACATTATAAACAAACACTTAAAACAACAAAACATTCAATTCTCTGATAGAGAGAATTGTGTCGGCGTATTCCGCGTTCGCGGTGTTCTACGTTCGCCGTTCGCGGCAGCACCAGTGCGTAAACAGTGGACGTTACTTGGTGTTCCTGTTCATACTTGGACTCTGATGTTCCAAACAAGACATATGAGAACATACGTGTTGTAAGAATATACGTGACCGGCATTGAAATAAAAGACTCAATGTTTTGTGATTTAGCCAACAAGAAATAATCCCGTGAGAGGTTTCAACAAACGACGGGGAAGTCATAGATTCTAAAGTCAGTAGCGCCACTACAATGGAAGAAATGCACTAAATGGTATGCAAATATGTCCTCATCACTTTCTAGATTCTTTATTAGGGGATGAAGTACAGCTTTTTCACTACATTTTTAATGTTGTATTAAATTGCCCTAGGCTTTACATTCCTCCCACATTAAATCGTTAATTACATTTCATTTAACTGACTTAAACCTATTCATAAATTCTTTTGAAACTTCAAAACTACTGCCATCTTTTCCTTTTTCTCCTCGTGTCACTTTTTCTGTTGCCTCTCCTGTATTAAACCATTACCAACTTTATGATTTTCTCTCGTTCCCTCCTTCTCCTTCCGTTTTCTTTGTACCTCCATTCACCTCCTCCTTCCTTCTTTGTGTCTCTTCAGCAGTTCCTCTATCTTCTTTTCAGAGAAAATCCTGAACTCGTATTCCTCTCTTATACGCTCCAAAGTCTCGCTATCTCGCTTACATGTTCAGAATACCCTACCCTCTATTTCTTTCCTTCTATCTGGTATAAATTTTGCGGGCAAAGTAACAAAAACAATTCACTTTAACTCATTTAACTCCGTTCCCAAACACGTTGAGGCATTTGAATTAATTTTTTTCAAATCATCCTGTAGCTATAGCTAGTTTATAATCTGTAGCTAATTTATAATAAGTAGTTTATAATCTGGGGGATCCAGCGTCTTGTAACTAAAATAAAAGTCTAGTTTCGAGGTCCTGTGATTACCTGTTATCTTGATACAGACTCTTTGATTTAAAAAAAAACAGTGAAATATGTATGACTCAAAAACAGAAAATACTCTTAGGTATATACTATAAAAATAGGTATTCTCAAGAACATTTTAGATCTGTAAGATTCATGTATATAAATCAACCAAACATTATATTATTAATACAAATAGAGATAAACACATTTTCTGGAGAGTGCGATTTGTTTCTATTCTGAAGAATCGAACCTCAGAATAAAATGAGCTATTGAAAATTAAATAACAATAAAAGGATATATAGAAGAAAGTACGCCTATCATTATTAAGAAACATGTCTAGAGAGTTTGATAAATATGCTCAGGTTATGATTAGGGCAACGGCTGTATCTGTCTCGGCTAATGAGAGAGTTTGTACCCCAGGTCACATTGAAATACATAAAAACAGTCAGAGGTATAAAATTTAAAAAAACTTATTAAAAAAAGTGAAACAATTATTTATTTTTAAAATGGTGAGTTTATTGGCTTAAAAATATTTACATCTACTAGACCAGTATAACAACATGTATAACCAGTATTATAATATGTAACAACCAGTATTCTAACGTTTCGTATCTAGACACTGATTTAGATACAGATACAGATATAGCATACTTATAAAAGTATCTAGATAATTAACGTAACTAGATATATTACAATACTGATACCAGCTAATACCACGTTCTGTTAAACAAAATAATAAAGTATCTTTTTATGGGTTCAAGTTCATTTCCAGGGTCAGCGTTACATTTCCTCGGATCGGTTGGTATCATGCTAAAATGATCTTTATGTTAGAAGATTGCAAGTGTTCACCTTATTTTTACATTGTATTGTTGTTGAACTACGCCACTGTATAACATGGACTAGAAGAAGAAGACTGTGGTCTGCGACTGAAGACACACCGCACAGCACGTATCGTAATCAGTCAATACTTTGCGTGCCATTGATGTCAATCAAGTTGAGAATTAGTTGCTTGAATGTTGCTGCTTGCTGCGTAAATGTTAATTGCACTTTTCTTTTTCTTTTATCAATAACGTATAGTAAATACTTTTGACGATTAAGAAATAATAATTAATTTTTTTCTTAGGTGTGCTAATTCATTGGCATGATCTGCGAAGGGTTATTTCATTCAGCCGTTTCATTAATCTGAAGCAAATCTATCTTTGACACCAACTGTGATGACTGCAATATTAAAACGCAAAATAGAAAAGAAGAGGTCGTAGGAAAACACTGAATGATGTTCGCATATCGTGGTCTCTATAGAACACGTATTGGTCGTTCTTCTAGGTTCTGTTCAAACTTATTATTAACAGACATCTTTAATACGTTTAGTTCTAATTCAGTATCCTGAAATGAGTCTATTATAATTTGATTTAAAGACAAAGTACATCAATTTATCGTGTAATTATTATTGTTAATTTTTATTAATGACCTAAAATTTTAATGGTAAACTCTTGTCCTGTGTATCACTTAAAATCAACGATCGATCCGTTACCCTCTAGCACATGAAACTTTCCTTGAGTTTTATTATTTCTATGCATCGGATATTCTGAAATCTTTAAGAAACAACTTATAACTATGTTACCTTTGCTACCTAGCTACTGGAGTCGCATTAAATATATAAATATCACCTGTGATTCTTCCGTAATAAATATTTCCGCAAGTTTTCAAGTCTCAAGCTAGCGTGTATTCATTGATATTACTCTCAATGAAGAGATAAAACTAAGTTACAGATTTGAACAATGGCGATTTCACAAGCTAATTCCAAGGATCATTTATTACTTTTCATATAGAAATTGTCTTGCAGTGGAAAGATCATACTTGCAAGCTTGCCATAAGTTTTGCTAAGGTTTATTTTCTATTTGGATGGCGGTTGAATTTTATATATAGTTTCAACGTTTCAATGACATAATATCTACGATAAATTTTCGAGAGATTATGTTGTAAAATCTTATGAGCTTATGATCGGCATACGGCACATGGGTCATCTCTGTAATGAAGCATTTTCAGCTGCCATGGGGTCCATAACGCTCTGTTGCAGTCAACATAGTTGCACTCTCGATTTAAATAGAGATACGGGTCTACATGACAGCTCCTAACATCTGAGATTTGATTCATTTTGCGGCTTTTCTTGTTTTTTGGTCCGCACACACCACACAACTAAACAAGCCGAGTCCCGGTCCCGGTCCTGGTCCCAGGTCCGATATCTCGATACCGGGATTGCTGGGATACACATACTCTGCATCCAGTGCTCGATGCCCGAAAACTAAAAGCAATAAATAACCAAGGCGCTGTAACGACAGGCCTTCACTTCATATGAAGTACGGGTATTTCATACATGATCGGTGATCACCAACGGTTCGGTGGTTCATCGCCATAGATTATATGAGTACATCCATATTTGGTCAACAGATCTGGCAGCTCTAATAGCCCATGGTGATGAGTTTCTGTGACCGCAAGCGTGTGGAGTTGAGGTTGTACTACAACAGCGGCGAAGACGGTGTTATATATTTTCGAAGATATGAACAGCCTGTCAACACGAGCATTTAGTTTTGGTCTCCTCCGGGATTGAGGGGATTGCCGGGAAAGGAAACTGTCCAGATACCAATATGAACTTTTAATGGTCAACCAATATCCAAGCTATCATTGTTGCAAGAACAATATTTAATTATTATTCGAGACATTGAACGACAAAATTATGTAAATTGGGTTTAACCTTTTCTGATATATGTAAACGAATTTTGTTTGCTGACAGTCATTGCACAGAGATACAGCAGAGGTTCCACGGTTTGAAACAGGTTCATACATGTTCGTGTATTGAACGTCATAGGCCCTGCGGATGTCCTCTATAGCTCTGCAGATTCTCAAATACGGAGTCCCGTGTATTGTCATGGGATTTGTAAATCTCCCGAGCCATTTTAGTCATTTGTTTGAAGATCAGACAGGATACGGCGAGTAGCTTATGGAAACTTTAATTGATAACTACATCATTCTAATTAGTCTAATGTATTTTTACAGATGTTATACCTAAAATTAAAGGATTTATTATTAGTTGAGATTAACGGTATTGTATATAACAGTTGATATTAGAATATTAATTTTAAGTTGTAACTGAGTCGTTAACAATAGAAGTTGATACATCTTTTACTTATCTGATACGTAACACGTAATACGAACACTTACCATAAATACTAAGCAAATGACATTCGAATTTACTGGAAAATAGTAACACCTTGAGATACATTACAAATTATATAAATAGAACACAAACATTACATTTAATATATATATTACATTAACATTTTGTATTTCAGTACTATACTGCGGTACTAAATTTTAACCGATTGCTTTTAACATATAGTCCACAGACAAGTATTTTTTAATACACGAATCTTAACAAATAAAACAAAATAAAATATTATAGTACGCTTATAAAACTGTCGTTGGGGCAATAAATGTAGAATCAAGTCAATAAACTAACGACGACTCGCTCGACGACGGCGCTCCATGAAGATTAGGAGCTAACACGGCCAGAATGTTGAACATATGTTACAATTTAACATATATATATAAATATATATATATATATATATATATATATATATATATATATATATATATATAAATATATTGCCTAGTAAAAGTTTTAATTAAGGTAATTTCAAATTATTTCGGTAACATAGATCGTTGAGCTATGGGATTTTAATGCGTAACCCCAGTACCCATGTTTCGTGACAACGCATCTAGTGCACATTTGTACACATTCCATTTTATCCAGAAAATAGTTACTATAGATTTCATTTTATCTAGTGTAAATTTGTCACACAATTCATTTAATCCAGCGTAAATATGTCTCCATTCGTTTATATTTATATATCCGTTTCCCCCTATCTGGGACGTCCACATTCTCTGTATTGCTATTTATTGATAGCTTAGCAACCTTATAATTTCTAAGATTTGATGTACCTATTCCTCAAGGATTTCGTTATATCAGTGATGTCGGTTTAAGTAATGTTTGGTTAATCTATCATGATGTTCATGTAAAATACAAATTTTTCTTTTTGTTTTACGACGATTTCAATTACTAGGTCATTGAAGTAAGTCATTAACGATTATATTAATAATATTTCAGAACAGACAACGACCATTTGATATTATTCGCAGACATCACCATCCCCTACAGACTATCAGAAGTCTTGGAGGAATGGAACAAATATTGATTCAGATGTTAACTAAAAATCAACACAGCAAAAACATCAGCCATTTCAAATGCAAAAATAAAAATTGATAATAATATTACTGAATGGTCAATTTTAGTTAAATATCTTGGCATTACGCTAAACATGAAACTTACCTACTCACCAAATATATCCACCACAACTACTAAAGCAAATGAAGCTATTGGAGCACTAAATGTATTCTTAAAGAAAGACAGCGGACTTAACACACATAATGAGAAAATATATTTTATCATACAATAATAAAACAGACTCTAATATTTGGGCCACAAATCTGAGGAAATGCATGCAACGCCAACAAGAAGAAACTGCAGATCATACAGAACTAGAATTGGCGCCTTCTATATTCTATATCAGATCGATGTTAAATATAATTATGTAATATTAAAAATAGTGAAATATTTATATCTTGTAAATAATTAATCTGCCTGGAATCGTTCTGGATGCATATCCTTATTACTCTTAGTAACACTTGCATTTTTCTTCTTTTCTACAATTGACCTAAAGATCTAATAACAAGTTTGAACAAACAAATATATTTTATTTTAAACAGGATTTTTTCTGTACCAACTCAACTTTTCTGCACCGCTCAACATCCTGGCCAAAGGTTCGGTCATTCCTGCTAATGGCGCTGTGCGTTTCTGCAGAATGCAGACAGTTTATGTTAGTCCGCACTTTACGATAAGTAGACAAAACAAATTCCCGAGTTGACATTCAAATTAACTTACGAGACTTTTAAAAATGTTCGACACTTTTTCAATTGTAGATAAGAATGTAGTAAATTCTTGAAAGAAGTATTGATGTTTGTTTTTACTTTTTAAGTTTCACTTTCAGCTCACACATTACCATTTAAAGGGGGTGTCCGGCTCCTTATTAGCTCGTATATTGATTCTGGTTACTTTTTTTCATTTAAATAGGCTAGATCTTAATTATTGAAAATAAAAATTTTAGTTGACCAAAACAAAAATCGTATTTGTACTAATTGTTAAAAATAATTAAAGTAATTAATAAAAGAGAATAAAACGTACCAATAGTTGAGGAGCAGCTCCGCCCAAAAGACATTGCTCTCGGCCACGTGGTATTTGCATTGAAAACGCATTAGTAACATTATACTACTAATAACATATTTACACCAATTAACAGTGAATCAGCTTTAATAATTGCAATATCTCTTTAGGTTTTACCGACTTACAGAAAACGTCGTTAATATTATGGACAACACAACGTGACATTTTTTCAACAGACTTTAAACACCCAACACTTATAAATAAAATTACACCTTTTCAAAAGCAACTAACGCTTTAAAAGAATAATGGACGGATTGAGTAAGCATGCACGGCTCCAACGCACGCACAACTAATGAGTGTTATCGCACTTATGCAATATCGCATTTGAGTGCATCAAGCTCTTGATAGTTATTACCACTTAAATCAATATACATATACATTTATAAACATTTCATAATACAAAATTTTTACAATTTATAATTTTCCTATTTCTCAGTTTTTCCCATTCTATTCCAAACTCTTTCATCGTTGCTTCCTTAACAATCTCATTATCCGTCTTCCAACATCCCTTTCCCTGTATCTTTATGGGTTCATTCGTTTTCACTTTAACAACAACCACGTTACGATATGAAACAAGAATCGCTTCCTTTGCAATCGTTACCCCTTTTGAAATTTAGATTCCGTCCATCTGATAATTAAGTCCTCCTAGTACGCAACTTCCTTTCTTTTAACCATATCCATTTCCTTCAGAAAGCTGTTTTGCCCTTCTTTGTCGTTGCTCTTTTAATTCTTTCTGTTTTCTTGTATTTCTCTATATTTTCATATTTATGATTATGTTAGCACAAAAACAATTTGATTGCAATCAAACCAAGAAAATATAACTCTGGCCCGGGGATCGAGCCCAGAGACACAGTATTCAGTGTGAAGCATCAATGCTCTCGCACACTATATCGTCTATATGGTACGTTGTTATAATAGATTAATTATTATACAAGGGCAGTTTGATAAGCCAGTGACTTTTTGAATTTCCCGCGCATTAACTTTAAATGCAATACTGCTCTTGTAAACTTCCATCTATTAATAGATTACTGTCAAATTTTGAGCAAACTGTGCCATTTAGTTTGTATTTGACAGCCATTAGAAGCAAACAACATCGTGAATTTTAACGAAAATGCCCAAAAGAGGTCGTCACGCCAGAAATAGTGGATACAATCCATGGAATAATATTAGATGATTGGAGAATGCAAGTGCGTGAGGTGGCTGAGCGATTATGCATCTCAACTGAGCGGGTACATCACATTTTACATGTATATTTAGACATGAAAACGTAATTCCTTACCAGTTAAGAGATTTTCGAAAACTGTTGCTCCGTGCCATCTTAAAACGAATACTGCCAGGATAGTTTAAGTATTACGGTATAGCCTGCGGCGCACAAGCAATTGATCAATATCTTTGGTTATGATTACATAGTGACTCCGTATCAATCATAGCGATTAGTGCCCTCCGTGGCTAATATGTAATGTCCAGATTACACGCATATTTTTTATGACCTTTTTTTTTCTTTTTTTTTAAATCATAAAGCCGGTTTTACACTAAGAATTACTAACTAACTAAGCCCTATAACATTTCTATTTTATAGATAAATTAAATTTACAACAATTTTATTTTTAATTATATATGTTGTAACATATAAATATATTCTACGGCATATCTACTGTCTGTATGGAAGCACCGATACCTTGGTATACCCGACCTCCTCCCCCACTTCCAACGCGCTCCTTGCCTCTAGGATGAAATTGTCGAAGAAGTTATCTATGGTTTAAGATGTAGGCTCAGAAAAAAGAAACGGTATATGATAGGAGTATAATTGCAATAGTGGACGCATTTTGCAATTGGGTTGTGAACCATAACTAAAGTTATACAAAACTGCACTGCACACTGATAAAACCTCAAATATCCAATTATTTTTATTCAATTCGCAATATTATAGAAGTCATTAACGATTAAAATAATAATTTTGTCCCCTTTAATAATTAATGGAGTAAAGATTTACAAAAGATGATTTCAGTTTATGACGTCATTGCTTCCTCACCTTCTTCCCCACTACTATTGCCCAACCTTTACAATCACTGTTACACAAGAGAAGTGCAATAGATATGCAGTATCAAACGTCAAACCTATAGCAGGTGGTCCGTCGATCTATAATGTTTCAATATAATGTCGTGATATAAAACGAAAAATAAATAACATTACTCATTATATTCTATTCAGTTTGTGACGTCATCAACTACTAGGATAACAACCGGAATATTACGCAGTAAAGCAAAATTCCATCTTCAAATTGATATAAATCCGTCCTTTCTTGAATCTGTTGATGCGTACTCTGACAGTCCAGATACCGACGTCTTTCTGAAAATATTATCAATTTTTACGGTGTCTAGACCGATAAACATCTCCCTGTAAAAATTTAATCATTTTTAATTTTTGTTTCTCTTTAAATCGCACTTTTAATTTCAATATCTTTCCTGAAGTTAGTACTATCTTGAGACACATTTTTTCGTTTTGTTTCTGTTTATTTATTGTTATGTAAAACAAATGAAATGAAATCATAAGGTGTTGTCTCTATCTTTTTAAAATGAAAGCAAAATTTTCTTTAGCCCTTATTCTATTTTTTTTAGCCCTTTTCTATTATTATAGCTGTCGCCCTCTGTATCGTCATGTGTCAGTTTATTGACTTAATTAAATCCACTATTTCTACTTTTTTATTTTAAATATTTATTTGAGTGCATCAACATTTATAAACATTTACAATATAATTTACAATTTATAGACACGAGTATGGGTACTTAAAATAAAGAGATTAAATTTTTCTATTCTTATCCCATTTGAGGATTATAATCATTACACTCAATCCACACTTCAAATTTCTATTCATTTCCAATAATTAATTTAGATTAATCTACCTATTTGATTATCAGTGAAATACGGTTGATAAACACAAAACCCGTGACAAATTTTTACAATAGTACAACTATTAAATTATGTTCTCTGTTATTATAATAAAGATAGACATCCATGTTCCTGACACCCTGTACCAATATGTATATCAGATCAGTTACTATTACTGTAACAAGTTAAAAAGGTAAGAAAAACAATAATTCTGGCGCCAATTCAAGTCAGATTGTAATGTAACTGCATTCGTTAGTTTAGTGGACTAGTGGACTAGTGGACTTGTCGAAGAAAGCAGAACTTAATCAGTGTGACATATTTTATAAAACTGTTGGTAAAACGTAGTCAGCATGGTGCACGCTGCCCATAACATACCTGACGAGTACAACCCGTGAGCCCGTGCCCGTGCCCGTACAGAGTGTGTTAAACCTTAAACCGGAATTATGATATTATGCAAACAGACACGCGCATATTTCTAAAATGAGTCTTGTGCGAGTAGACTGCGACCGCAAACTGCAGTATATTTGAAGTCTCTTAAGGAGGCAATCTATTCTCTAGAAGGTATCATACTCTTACACCTTCAGAACTGACAGAAGTGCATTGGAGGCACTACATTCGAAAGAGAAGGCTTCACGACAAACAGTTGTCGGTCGCTAACGTTTGGCGCATACACACTTTTCCTGTAGCAGCGTCAGTCTCGTTATTTAATAGCTGCACCTCGTATATCTGAAAAACCAGGATCTATGAAACTTTATCAAACCTGCTGACTTGAAACTTATTATTCCAGCAATAATCTACGATGTTTCTGGAGATTATCCTAATCAGAACGCTAATTTTCTTCTTATATCTTGCAAAATGATGAGCATATGAAAGATTGATCTTTGACCCCCTCCTCTTCGTAGGAGAATCTGGCACCTTTACCTTTTCCAGGTTATCGTAGAATCGTTTAGTCTCCTATACGATAAGCGCATCACTGAGTGAATGTATCAATGGTATACTCGTACCTTTGACGCAACGATAAGTTTGATTATTTAATGAATTATTGATAAAAGGAAGCTGAAGGAAGATGAAGCTACCATGTTAGCTTAAATAAAATACGAACTGAGTACTACCCTGCCGGTAATAACGCTAAACTAACTTCACTCCTATATTTCTAATACAGTAGGTAACTCAGATAAATTTGTGCCAGCTTATCAGAGAGGCCAACAGTGTTATAGATCATATCGTGGTTTACCTATTGCCAATTAGTATTTGTAATACTCACTGAACTGTGTACTAATGCTTCTAACTACTGGTTGTGGTTAACCAGTGGTGTACCAAAACTGGACCTCGGGTTCGTGAACTTATTTTTTAGTTCTCACTCGAAGTCAATTGTATCGAATCACAACTGACTTCAAGGATGCCTTTTTTGTTGCCACGAAAAATAATTATCTTTACGAGCCTATGTTTGGACTGGGGCCCTCTTTAGATCTCACACGAAACACAGTACGCCTCTGTGCACATGATACAACTATGTAAGCTACTTAAATTAATTGTCAATAATGTAATTTTATAAATAGTTTTAATCCAATCTACGATAACTAACGTCTTATTAGTCACTAAGGTTGTAGTGGCGTCTTATAATTATGTGGGTTGTACTTAGCACCACCTTAACCAGGGTAATTGTACTATGTCGGGTGTGACAAATTTTGAGGAATTTTTAAGAAACGTAAATACTATGCATTTACAGATGTTGATGAATATAGTCAAATTTACTAAAAGTTGTTGACCTGCGAACTTATTTAGTGATCTGGTATGTTAGTTTCAGGATTTTAATAGATTAATAAACCGTCATAAGAAATACCAGGGTTTATGAGAATCAGACTGCAATAAATGATCATGATCTAGACATAACGATTGGTTTTATTTGTTTAGGATAAGGTGTTTAAGTTCAGAGTATAAAATCATAGCGATCTTTGAATCGACGTAAGTTTTGTCCTCATATATGACACCACAAAGACCGTCTACATAGAAGAATGCCGTCGGTCATAGGACCCAGCATCGGAAATAGGCCGACGTTCTGTGATTCTGAGCAAAATATGTACTGAAACTGACACCTTTATAAAATAATATCTTATGATAGAGTATAGGTGTAAAGTACGTAACGGTCCTTAACGGCGTTCAATTATGCTAATTAGGTTTTAATACTTCATTAGAAAATGTTTCATGATCAAGTTTTTATTGGACTTTTAATTTGACACCCTTTACCGCATCAAGTCTCATTTCTAACAAGTATGACCATACTTTCACTTTATATGCGTATAATTATCACGTACATAATAGATATTCAATAAATTTCAATTTTAACTTATAGCTAAAACATTCACAAATAAGTGATAACAACCAGAACTGATAGACTTACGCTGTAAGTTATTTTAGCTAACGCTAACAAGTTGGGACACCGAGCACACTCCCGTAGAGTTCCTGCAGATACTCGTATGCTCGTATCGTATGCATAGTAGAGTAGAGAGTTTCTAGTCGTCATTCTCGTAGCCGTACAGCCAACCGAGATTAATTAAAATTGATATAAAGTGTTATATATAGTCGATGACATTGATTAATATAGTAGAAGCTATGAGGAGTGCATTCATTGCAAAGTCTCATGCAAATTCTGAATAAAAACAAATAAAGGGCGATGCGATAAGAAGATAAAAATACCCAAATCAGCATTTTAGGTAACAGAAACGCATACCCTTCTGTTAATATCATTGACATTGTTTGTAATACTGCGTTGATAGCACATTTTTGAGATCACCACTACAGAGTCACTTTACACTGTATTCAAATAAAAATGCAGAATGGCTTGCGCACACAGACTTGATCGCGACTGGAAGACGCGCTAAGTCTGTCAACACGTTTAAATCAGTTTCGAATTAAATTAATTTAAATTCCACAACGAGATTAATATGTGATTGCAATTAACGCAGTAAGCAGACGTTTTGTGCGGTGTTCGTCCATATTAGTAATGCATTGGGCACCCTTCGCAGTGCCTTATTGGCTGAGGGCTCTGAGCTATTATATATGATTGTCAGCATAATAGGTCTAATCACTGTTCTGCGTGAGGCTGAGCCGCGCGGTGTGCAGTCTGCGGCAGGCACGTGGTAAGCGTACGACATGTACGAGCCATCAGCCGTGGTAGACGTCATCAACGAAAACAGAAACAAAAAGCATGTTGCGATGCAATGCAACTGTGTAAGTGTAGTGTAAATGTATGACGGTGACGGAATGGCTCATACTCGTCCATTCCAATACAAAGTGTCAAATAAGCAAAGTCTGAAAAACTCTCGTACAGATTCTAACTGTTGCACAGCAAGTAAGACGTTAGACGTTAGACTTAAGACGTTAGACGTATCAACAATTAGAACGTTCCAGCAGAGCCGCATCGCACGACCAATGAAATAACTAATATTTACTCGTTTATTGCTATAATTGCAGATTTGTAAAAAGAGATGAGATCGTCGACGAGACGTCGGCGGGAGACGCTGAAGCAAGCAGCATTGTCACTGGTCTCAATATAGCAGCATCAGTGTCCCAGTGTGGAGTCGTCAACTGTTGTTCTAAGTCGTTACTTGTTAGTCGACTCACATCTTCTTGGCAAAACTTATAGACTTGACTTAGCGCACGCCCGACGCCCGCACAAATATAGAAAGAGGCCGGGCCGGGCCTACGCATTGTTGCAGGGCGCCCGCTTATGACGACATGTGACGTCACAGAATCAGCCGGCCCGGGGGCGGCAGAGAGTCAGTACCTGTGCTGTTTGCTATGCTGCGAGCTGTGAGCTGTAAGCTGTAAGCTGCAAAGTGTGTGGACCGTGTAGATGTTTTAAAGTATGTGGTGTGTGTGATACTGTGATATGTTTGGTGGACTACAGCCACATGTTTAGCCCTCATTCACATCGCGGAGATCAGAAGTTTCGCACGTTGGTTCATTGGTTCATTGGTTCGTTGGTTGTAACTCACGTTAGCGGACCATACCACAGCACATCAAACAGTTCGCGCGCGCGAGTGACACTAGGTTCTGTCTAGGTTATTAAGTGATTTTACTTGTGTTTTATTCAATTGATAAGTGGTATTAGTGTATTACTGGTTACTGGTTCAATAACAGTGCCCCCTATTTGTGAGTGAAGTGTAGTGCGGTATGGCAGCCGGCGCGGCCAGATCCTCGCAGCCCCGAGCCGGTGTCGGAGCCGCGCGCCACCATGCTAACTCTAGCTATGCGACGAGAACGCGAGAACTCGGACAGTGACGCAGCCGGCACGGGTGGCACTGGCGCTGGCGCTGGACAACAGCGCAGGTGTGCAGACGGTTTGACAACCACTGGATCGTTAATTTCCAACCCGAGTCAAGACGAATTTGTGGATATACTACAGGTACAGCAACTACTACTGGAAAGTACAGTAGCTGGAGGAGCAAATGGGGGTTCCTTACAGGGAGGATCAAATTCTGGTCTAAATTCCCGTAACAGACCAAGACTCAACGTGCAGCGGGCTCTGGATTATCACCATCAACATCCTGCTGTCCTTAACGAATCACCAGGACGAAGTAGAGTCCTGTTGGATTCGGGGTGTTACGCCCCGGCACCTTCTTACTATTACGGAAACACTGCAGAGGATTTGGTGGCTCTTTGGTTTGCTGGAGCACCGGGATCAGGTGTGTACCAATCATCAAGCGTCCGTTTAGTGCATGCTCTCTAACTGCTAGGGCTCTTGATTCGTGAAGTGAGCACGATAATATACACATAGACTGCCATGCTAACACGATGAGTTGCTCTGAGCGCTCCAGAGCTCCAGGTGCTCTGGTTCTTCCCGAGCCGGCAATTTCGGTAACTCTGGTTGCCGGTTGTCGGTTGCAAGTTGCACCGGGAGATATCAACATTCTGGCACGTTATATGTTCGTATTGATGTAGTAGCATAACAATTATTATCTGTGCCAACACATTCTGACATGATAACGCTGTTCTTATCAACTCGAGATTAATTACTCGAATAGTCTGCATAAGTTAGAAAGTTTGAAGTCATGCGAGTTGTAGTTGCAGTTGCAACGACGTCGTTATCGCGTCCGTCCATCCAATGCTCAACTACTCGAGCTACGCTTGGCGCGCTACGATTTCTTCACACCGACTGCCTTCTCCCCTTCTTCATCTACGTTCAAAAACAATAAACATCTCCGACTTCTAAATGTACTCCAGTTTTGTCGTTCATTAACTATGGGGTATTAATTGATATTTATGAGATCTAAAACACTGCATTCCATATCGAACTAAAAACTGTTCCACTTCGTTAGTGCTGTGAGAATACTTTGTACCATATTTCTTATCGATTCTATAAAAACTTTAAACACTTTAAAATACGAAATAGAAACTCCCGAGTCATAAGATCACCAGTTTTTCATTCTAGTATCAATTTATAATTACAAATACAGAATGGTTGTTAATTGGTTTTCAACAAGCCTGTAATTAAAGGCTATTGTTGTTATCGCTTTACAGTCAAATTAAAATTCCACAGAAATTATAGAGCTAATATTTTAGATCGATTGTCAATACTCATTTAAATTTGCTATTAAAATTACACATACTGTGTAATTAAAATATTAGGAATGTGTTACTATTACAAAATTCAATATGAGTATAACTTTATAAATATTTAAAATAAGCTACTACAGATGAAATACCTGTGTAAGTAGTTATTTAAGATTGTAAATTCACAAGAAGATCGTCTGGGGTTTATTATAGATTTGTAATTTTATAATATAAATATCATCATTGGGAGCAAACTAAAATTAATTGACAATTTATATTAAGTTTGCTGTTAAGTGAATTCATATATCATATCTATGCTTATCCCTAAAATTGTCTGCTCGTCTCTGCTCTAAATAAGTGACTTGACTGGTCAATTAATTTTTTTTTATTATTATTTTGTAATAATATGCCACGTTACAATCTGTTACAATAAGTATGAAGAATAAGTACCTATGCTAAAAAGGAATATTAACCTAGATAAGTAATAGTCGTCCATTCTATATCTATATCTATGAATGAAAATTTAAAACGTTGTGGTAGCTTTAACACACTATGTCTTGAATCCTTGTTTAGTCGCTGCTGGTATCTTTGGCTGAATTTGTTAATTTCTTCTTTAACAGTTTTAATGCCGAAGTCATGGTTGATGAATTTGTTGCTTATGAACCACGGGATATCCATAATGGTTCTTACTGTCCTTGACTGAAATCTTTCTAGGATTTCTATTTTTGAAATACTAGATGTGCCCCAAAATGATTTAAAATAATAATTCGTAAAATTTATAAAATCCTTTCATTGTAATTGTTATATAGCTTGTATAGTTTCAGTTTGTAAAAAACATGAGTTTTATATCTCTTTAGATATACTACTACATATATCAAATAGAAAATAAAAAAATGATGCATCCATCCTATAAATTCCAAAATGGAAAACAAAGTCAATAACACAAGATACTTTTCAAAACACTTCAATATCCTAAAAACGATTATTTAATGTGTAGTCACAAATTTTCATAGTTACATTTATTACTTAAAAAGCATGAAAATGCGGTACGTATCTTCCAACGAAATGTTATTCCATTTCCAAGTTATTACATTTATATGTCATTAAAACCTTTGCTTTACGCAATGACGTAACGAAACTCGAAACATACTCGTACTAAAGTTCTGAAATGTTGTTCAAAGCACGAATGTTTTGTAAGTTGGCCTTTGTTCGGTTTTTACATTAAATAAATAACAAAGGTTTTCAACAGAGGATATTTTCATTATATTGCAAACGAATATTTTATTATATTCATTCTGTTGTGATTTTGTATTGTTAATATTTTCTATAATATATTTATTATTCAAATTTATTAAACGGTTTTCATAAAAAAAATCAAATAAATACCAATAAATTTTAATTAGCGAGGCTTTTTAAAAGTTTAAATGTTGAATTTTCTTCTTGTATTTTTTAAAATGGAAATAATTTATTCATGACCAATCAACCAACCCAACTGGACTAAATAAAATCTTTATCGAGACCGGTAAATGTGGATACAGAGTCGGAATATTTATTTGTATTATTTCATTTAAACCACAAAACCGAACGCTACTATTTTTATTATTCCTCATAGGGCCACTAGGAAATTTCCAGTAGCACTAAAAGCCACTCAAGTCCTCAATGAGAATTATAATATGCTCCACCATCTCTTCCATGATCCAATTTCCGCTACTATTTTTAGAATGATATGTTTATAACGGAAGTTGCTTTTGAGCAGGAAAATGCATGAAAACCAGAAGAAATATTTACAAAACGCTTCCAGGAACTATAACACCATAACAAAAAACACTTGTTAAGTTATCAATGACAGTGGGCTAAGACAAATCAGTTCTCATAGTATAATTGTATTGGATCCTCCACTATATTGTTCGCATGTAAAGGATCTCATCTAGGTTAGAACCTGTAACTATTCTTTCAAAGTTGTAGATAAATAAAATTATTTCTATATAAATAAAGTAACGCCCTGCTGTTTTCATTAGCCCGCGATATTGAATATAAATTACAGAATAGGTTGCGTTTGTCCATGAATAATGTGGACATTGTATTTGCTGAGGCACCATGTTTGTAATTAAACATAACCAATTCTAATTAAAACCGCAGAAACGGGTAAAGGTTATGTTTATATTTGGTTATGCATTTCTTGTTGTACTCATGTATTTATCTTGCTCTATGTTAAATACATCTGGTTAAGATTTTGTTAGCAGTTTTTCATCCGCTGGTTCTTGGATCAGTACTGGGTACTACCACTTCGCCACAGTTTCAAGCTGGTAAAAACTTATTGACTATCTTTATATAATCCTATATATGCTTTTGTTATTAGTATTTACTTTAAATAAAATAATCGGTTTACGTACCATTTATTTAGTTAATGACGATAGCGTCTTTGCCTACACATACTCGTATGTATTTTCAACTACATCTCCGACTGATTCGATAAATTTTTTAATCAAATGTTGTTGACATCTTCTTCTTCAAGTTACCACAAAGAAAAAATATCTAGTGCTGGTCAAACAGACATATCAAAATCTTAATTTAGATTTCTCCTGTAGGCAGACTACCTCATCACTTTGAATTTTCGCAATCACTTTTTCTTGCAGATTCAATTACAACATTTAAAATGAAATGAAATTATTTATGATTCCTTGTTTATGAATATAGTGACGAACATATAAACATAAAAACATATATTTTTACAATTAATCATTGTAGTTGATATTGCATAAATTTATAAATTACAAAAAGAAAAACGTTTAAGAATTTTTGAAATAGTTAAAATTAATTAGTTTAAGTGGGTATAAATTGATAATTGGTTTTAACCAAGGAACTTTCTGATCTACACTTATGTCTACAATACTAAAGTTTAAAATCACTCTGGATCGTTCTACAGTGTTCCTTGTCCCGTTCCTTGTGTTCTCTAAGTTGAATTTTGTTAAGATGCAAATGTAAATTTTTCTCTAATTTAAAGAGTTGCTTCTGCACGATATTTTGAAAAAGACTCTCTCTATCTAGGAAAAGAATTTCTTTCAACCGAGATAAAGGTACCCAAAGCCACAAATTAATAATTCTTGTGCCTTATATCAAATTTTAATTATATTCCAAAACCAAATCTTAAATTGTAATTAAAACAACAAATGAAATTAAAACAATTTTTGTGATGATGAATTGTAATTATATATGAATGTTTACCTTTTAGAATAATTCATCAGTGTAAATTTATCGAGATTTTTGCTAATATAGTCGCATATTGAATTGAATGTATAAATCTAAAATTTGAAACCGACCCACTCAGGCGCCAATTCTGTCATTGACCCGAAAAAAGTTAAATATCAAATACTTTATTTATAGTAAAAATATATAAAGCAAATATTATATTAAAGTATTATCATATGCGATTTTTAAAATATTTATTATTACCCCTTTTCGAACCTATTTAGAAAAATAAAAATATGCATTTACCCATTAAAATTAGGAGCTTCACTATGTTTCACTTAAATTCGGATAATTGGTCAAAATATTGGGAAAAGAAACTCAAATATTCTGTACTAGATATAAATAAACAACAAAACTCTTTGACATAAACGCTATTATTATAAACGTCAAATGAATATGAACACAACAAGTATATAGTTTTAAAAAAATACAAATATATCATTGGCGGTTATATAACATACAACGATAATTATACATACACTTGGATAATTGTGTAGCGAGTCATACTTTTTATAATAAGCGACGACTCAAAATACAATAGAAAATGAAAATGGAATTTTCTTCAACAAACCAGTTTTGTTTAACTGAAACAGGATCACAAATTTTTATTAAAGAATTTATAACTGAAATCTTTCAGATATAATAACAGGTCCCCATTAAATCTTTGAACCTAGGTCACTCATACAGCTGAATTCGTCTAATTCTATAATGCCATCTTTTTCTATTTTCATAAATCGAATTAACGACATAGTGACCTAAGGCGCTAAACTACATCGCTGCCTAATATGTGCATGATTATATCTTGCATATAATCAATTAAACGAAACATGGTCCAAGCCTAGAAAATATTGATCTAGTCCGGAAATCGAAGACTCTCGCCCACTGTTAGCATATCTCTTGACGAAATCATCTTTGGAATGAATATCTTAAAAATTTAGAATGTTGTAATTATGAGTATTTGAACAAATGTATTTCCCCATAGGAACACATCAGTCAATATACCATAATACGAGTATAATACTGGTATTACTTTCCTGGTTTGTCGATCTCAGATCGGATAACAAACTGGACCAGTATTTTCATAAATCAGTGTAGAATGTACAATAAACAATAATTATATTTTTTCGAATATTTTTACTCTAAGGAATTAAGATAAACGTCATAATTGCTGTGGGTTTGCTTAGTTGTTGTTTCGATTACAAATTACTTAATCACTAGTTCGCTGTCTTGGAGTGGTCTAGTCACCAGTCGTTTGAAACTATGAGCAGTGGCGTACTCAACTCGAACACCCTAATATGCATTTTGTTTTTAATGAATACTCGTATGTGTTTAAATTCGATCTAGTATTGAAAGTTTTATTACGATAAATTTAACAAGCAAAAAAATGAGTGTGCAGCTATAAGAAGAAGAGAAGAGTAGTGCTTTCGCGTCAAAATAAGATACCACGTAACATTTCTGTTGTAGTGGGCGCCCTACAAACAATTTTGATCGGAATCCAATTAGATGCGAATCGTATCACTGTGAATGGTGATTGGAATCCTATTAGACATAAGTGAGACATTACATGAAGCTTTGAAGCCAGTGATAGACTTTTACCTTCTACATTTGTAAAACACAAATTAAAATAATTACTTCATATAAAAACTAAAATCATAATGGGCTTAAATGCAACTGTGATTTTTTGACTGCTATTTTGAATATATATTTAAATACATACTATCTCCCTCTAGGTGAAAATATTTTATTGAAAAGATTAAATTCCGCGAATCTTGACAATAAGGTTAGTATATGATAAAAAAGTTAAATAAAGGGCGGGTGCCAAAATGCATATATGGTATGTGTATTTAATGTTCCGTTACAAATGTGTCAACAACCGGAGGTGATAAACGTGGGAGAATCGATAACATTACACCTAAACAGATTTATTTAGCATTTGCTGTGTGCATATCGGTGGCTTAAATAATTTTTTTTGGTAATAGATGGGCAGAGTTTCCAAAATATTTATTATGAATTCAGTAAATTAATTTTTTTACTGGGTTTGCCCGGTATAGTGTTTTGCGTATCGAAAGAAATGTTAGTCGGGTTATATCTAGTTACATTCAATTGAAGCGTCAATAAGGAGTAGAACATAAACTAGATATAATTGAATAGTTAAATTCTAATTTCACTAAAGATTAAACTCAATGTATAAATATTTACGTTACATTACATATTTGTTACAACACTTGCATATATGTCGTATTTCTCCCAATTGCCGTTAATTTCTACGTCACTGGTTTGAACACGCTCTCGGCTACAGAATAGAGAACGATTAGTGTCACAGAGCGAACCATATATAGACCTCACGCTCACGTTATAGCGTTGAGATTAGCTTGGATGCTAAAATCGAACGTTTGCCACAATTCACATACATTTACGTACGCGGATGTTGTAGAAACATACAAATAGATAAAACGCACACCACACAGACACATGCATGCATACAATTAACTAACAATTATATAAATAGATAGTTGATAGTGAAATAAACTTGACGTAAATAATAGAATTTTCATCGATGTTTTGACTGAACTATTTCACTAACACTAAAACACTAAATATTTTGTTTACTTTACTTATTTTCTTCGTACTATACTTCGTACATACTCATTTAGTTCCTCTTTCATTATATTTATAATTATAACTAATTAAATCATCTATTGACAAGCAATACTGGTTGTTATGATAAGATAATAATGTTTTTGGAACAAAATATTCGGTTTTGTTTTTACTTATCTTGTTTTCTTTTTGAGTTCTTCACTTCACTTTCATAGTTTTTAATTTTCGAATAAAACACCGGATAACTGTTTTTAGTTTTTCGAAAGAGAAAACCTTTTACAAGTTTAAGTGAAAATAATTAACATTGAGAGAAGATTACTAACCAACGAAAATAATATGTCAAACTTCGCGGTAAATAACAAAATGTAACAAATCTTAAATATAATATAGAAAAAGGTAAAAAATATTATGTTAAATTATATATTTTGTATTAAAAATAGCATTTTTCTCTCTTTAATTGTTAAAGGGGTTCAACGTTATAGAATGCATGGTACGTCATGTTCGCTGATTTGTCATCTCTTTTGCACAACAGAGACGAATACGAGTGTATGTATGATACGTCATTTACTACTAACATCTGGATTGTACATCCCATCAAGTATTATATTACGGTAGTTGTGAAAAATGTTAAATAATCACGATTACTTATTTTTTCTGTGACTTCTGCGCAATCTGAAATTGAAATTACATATGTATATAGTTATAACACCGTCAACTTTTCAATATTTAAAAAAGTAAAAACGTCAATATACATATATTAATTTTTATTTCATTAAAAAATGACACAAAACGACTACTAAAAAAACCCATTGTTCCAGGCCGCTGTAGTTTATTTATACTTTAAAATATTCAGTCTTATTAAAAAGAATATTAATAAAGTATAAGAATAAGAAAGGTATTCATTTTTTCGTAGTTAGGTAATACAACAAGATTGTGTTCATGTGAAAAATACCTACGGTCAAGTAGACGTTTTTCTTTATAGTCTATAATCAGTCTTATTAGTTTGCATATAGTTAATTTGTCTGAACAATAAACGCATTACGTATACAGATAGGGCGCTAGCGACAGATAGAAAGAGTTGCTCCAATCAGCACTCTCCTTGTACTTATTGAATGTATATCTACATAAGTATTAATCCTATTCCCTTTTATTAAATCTTAATAGAATTTAAGTAGAGGATCTAAAAAATATTTCGTAGAAATTTTTTAAAAATAAACACCATCAAGATTATTATTGTTTTCCCAAAAATGTTAAATATTACAAACCTTTCAAGCTGAAGCTGATCTTAGAAATGATGGAGCGAAAAGGTCCATATAAACATCAATAAACATATACAGGTATATATTGCATAAAGCAAAGCAGAGTAGAAGATCACAGTGATTCTATTTATAGCTTTATGGTGGCAAGAACAACCACTTCAGGGATTACTCTTGTATGCCAGTCGCGGTCTATCTGGAAGATTGTAGTGGAGGTCTTCAGGTTATGAATAGCTTTAGAAATATCAATTAGGATTGTGCATATAAGTTTACAATCGTACCTTTAAGTGGTCACAATATTTCTACAATTTAAATTTATAGAATTGTGAATTGAATCAAAGATACAAATTATTGCAGAAACTTTCTTTTCCTTTTTTATAGTTTTACTATTTGTAACTAGCCAAACAATGGTGTTATCTATAAAAGCCACTGCTTTTTCATCCTCAACAGTGACAAATTAACTTCCATTACGTTTTCTATTCCTTTTTTTAGCTTGTAGTCCGTATTTCAATTCTTTATACTGATAATTATTTATTTTTTAAATTAAATTTTAATAATAGGACATTGAATCTTATATTTCCAAACTGGTGTCCCACAAAGTGCTGGGCACACAGGTGAAAATGATCATATTTACAATAACAACATATGTAACAAAACGCCATTTATCAGATTTACAAACTATGTTCATTCTGTTATTTTTCATAAAAGTGTTTCAGATGTTTAATTTCTTTTATTACTTAATTTAAAACCTAATTAGAACTCATGTACATTTCTTTTCAATTTTAATGAATAAATTGACAGACGCTTTCAAATTTATTATACACAGCCTGGTGTTATCTTTCTACTATATTATATTATGCACTATAAATTAATTTTTATTGACTTGTTAGAATAATGTTGTTTACACGTAACATATAAAAACATTATGTAGGACTTGGGACGGTTATTTGCACATAATAATGTGAAATTGGTCACATTAACTTCTTTCAATCATTATTTTTACTACCAATACTATTTATAATATTGTGATTAATTGATAATTGAATATTTGAGGTCCTGATAGCACCCTTTATCAAATTTATAGTACATTTCTATGGAATTGAAGACTAAGGCCATAACCCAACTGGTTTTATTTGTACTAAATATGTGGAATGTCGAACATTTTTAAAATATCTAAACAGTATTTGAATAATTTTATCATTCAAAACAAAAATTTTAAAAGAATGTAAAAATATAAATACAAAATGAAAAGTTCAATAAAAATTTCACTTAATTCTTTTAAAAATAATTTCGAATGCCATGTTGGTGCATAATCTAAATTCCTGCTTCTTATATAATATATTTATTTTGTATAATATTTAATATTTTTATGATTATTAACATTTAAATTGGCCGCACAATGGCTGAAGCACCATACGAACTGGCAACAAAGTCAGGAGGTCTATATATTATTTATAACATGAATAATGACGTTTCGCGGAAGTAATCGAAAACATTGGAAAATAAATATTCATAACATGTAGTTAAAGTACGTTAATTTATTACATAAATTTCTAGTCTAAGTGCATTAGACGCGGGCAGTGACGCCCCGCTGTCCGTGATAGCACATAAAGTTATATAAGCACAATTAAGTCATGATTGGAATATATTTTTCTGTCCTTGAGGATAAAAACCATTTTTTATATGTATTTAATATCATTTTTTATTTAAAATAATAGAAAAATACAAATAAATAATAGCTAGTTCTCTCAGATCGATTTTACCATATTTAAAACTGTGATAACTTGAAACCAAACCATTTATTGTTGAAATTAACAATATTGAGAAGATTCCTAGAGAAAAAAGACCTTCTTTTACTAATATTCTTAGAGTCAAACAAGTAAAGATTTACAAATTCTTCATATACTAAATTCTTGAAGTTTCTATTTGACCCAAATGAAGAACATATTATTTGTTCAAAGCGTTCTCTGGTAGAAAATTCACTCTTGCTTGCTTGCCACAAGCTAATTTCAAGATTTACTTTCTACTTTTTATATAGAAAATTGTCTTTCAGTGTAGTTCAAACTTGCTAGATTACTACAAGCTAATTTGCAGGTTACTTTTTTACTTCTGAAATACAAAATTGCAGTACTAGTTTCACACTTGCTAGCTTACTACATTAATTATTAGCTTGCTAATTTAAATACGTTATATTTTTTACCTGGTGGCTCTCTGCATTATTAATTAAAGCGTTTACCACTGGTGAGAATTATCCTGTTTATTTTACTGTGTTATTGTATACTTTACTATGCTATGTATATATTATTAAATCTCACAAAAACATGTAGGTATACAAGCATCTATCTATTGCTATAAATGGGCCCACATAATTTATACTAAAGCACCAACGTCCAACGCTTGTGCTACGTCACTTTCCGGGCTACACCCAGCGTGCCGAACCGGTTTTCCTCGATTCACCCCGAGACAAAAAAATCTACTTGATTCATATTTACAATTGATAGCAAAAGAGTACTGTATATATTATATTATTATGAATGTAAGCATTAAAAACAACCTTTACTTTAGTATAAATTATATGTAAGTTATATTAGTGTAATATACACATATGGTATATACTCGTATATACGTACATTATATGCGTATGAGTAGGTTATGTTTCAATGTTTCATTACCATACGATTAGTTATAATTCATTATTATATACAAATACAAGTATTTATGACTTGTAATAGAAACGTTAATGGTTCATAAGTGATGAAGACAACATTACATTCATAAGTTGCATTTAATTGTTATTTTTGCCACCTGGAATTACACATAACCTCACTTTAATGCTTGATTTGAAGGTTATGTTTCAACCCACACAAGTAAACGTATATTTACATTTATCATTAACTATTTACCATCTAAAAAGTAAACTACAAATGTAGTAATTCAAAATTACTTTGACAAAAGACTGAAAATTACTTGACACGTTAATTTTTGTATAATATTTAAAGCTACTGCATTACCATATGCTCACTGATTATACCACTTTAATTTCTAAAAACAAACTTCTTTCTATCCCGTCGCAATTGATTATAACAACGGGTTATTTAGCGCCTGTCACCCATTTCATTTCGTCACCAAAGCGTAGCGTGGGTGGGGCAAAGGGAACCCACTTACACATAGACTCTCAAAAATTATGTATGCAATAAATTATGACTGGATAAAATAGATTTCGTTTGACATCTAAAGAGTACCTTACTTGGTACCTTACTACAACCTAATTAATATATTACATTTTCCACCCGGGATATTAAATATCGCACTGTCATTCATCAGTCCGTAAGTACGTCACTTTTTGTCTCTATATTTCCACGGTTAAGACATGCGTATCTAATCGCTTGCGCAGAATAACATAAAAAATATCATATTAAGTATTATTGTTCCAAATATTTCACAAATCTTTACCACACATCTGTTATTGACAAGCGACAAGCTTTTGATCCTCCACGTTTCATAGTAAGACGGTTATTTTTATTTAAGTTCCCACATTACTCAATTTACTGGTAAATACTTCTTCTAATTCTGTTATGACAGTTTTGGTATGTTTGATAATTCTCTTTCATTCACTTCTTCACGGAGACATGGTATATCTGAAGCGGAGCTTTTACACTCAGTGAGCAAGCTAAAGTTCAGCGCTGATTAAATTTGACATGAAGCGCAGGAAACTTTGTTGAAACAACAAGTGATTCATTTTACGTCCAGAAAGTTAGCAGTCTGACTGAAAATAGTAGTAGGAAAGTAATATTTCATTTAGAAAATATGTTTGTTGGAAAAAACGAATCAAATGCGTGTACTCTGGGTGCATGTGCAAAGTTTCGTTAGAATAACCAACGCCATTATGATTTGTGAACTTTCTGTAAAGTACTAAATTAAGTATAGAATGATATTTGCATTTTATGGGTTTCTAGTAATTTTATAGAATCGATTTGTAAGTTTTCGACTTTTAGAGCAATCACTGTTCCTTACTTAATAAATAATCCCACGTTAAAACATTATCTGTCAAATAAATATCCCATAAAAAAGTGAGAGAGAATCATATTTTACTCGCATTAGATTAGACTTTTACTGCCAAAAGGCGAACTATAAATAATAAGCGGAGTGTATAGTGCGGAGGATGCAACAAAGTAATAAGTAATACGAATACAAAATTCAATATAATTTATCAACTAATACTATCAGTTGTTTTCATGTAATTTTTTAATATGATGTAATTTTATGCATTTATGCAACCTTTAAGTCATTCCAACAATCATAAATCATTACAAATATCATTCGAAAAAGTAGAACATATATAATTCATAAGCTAACTATATTGGCTGACTACATATTTCTTCATGTTAATATTTGATCAGCTAATGCTAAGTATTATTGTTGACATTAACATATACGAGTATATTTGTAAAAAAAATATGTAAAGGAATATGATTATGAATGGACTGCTTAAATTCACAATTCGTAGTTCGATGCCTGTGCCACCTAAATAAATTGGAGTTCATGAATAAACAGCAATGTAGTTACCAATTAGAGCCATTTGCATTGGTCTCGAAGCGTTAGCTTATTATTGCGCTGATGTTATCTTGAGAATAATTATAGCTTAAATTGATATTCAAGTTTTATTATTTTAAAATTAATTAATGTAGTAATAACTTGAAGTACTTTAATTTAAATTTAGCATTGCGTTATTTCGCATACATTATTTTTATTTTTATATATTCGAGTATATTATTGGGTCTATTTTAACAGTATATAATAGATCGGTAACTACATTCACAGACTGCAAGTTTGCACTTGTTACTTTACTACTAGCTAATGAAAGTGTTATATTTTTCACCTGGGTAGCTTAATTATTATTATTATTATGCTATTTTTGTATTACATTTTGTTTATTAAAACTTATTAGTTGGTCTGCAATATGTAGACTTATAACATTTAATCATCGGGTCATGGAATATAGAATCCATTATTTTCGCTTTAAGTGTTATTTTTGGGGCACGAGTCTTCTTGAAGTCGGTGCTGATCAAAAAACGTTATTTCTTCTATGTTTATTTCTTCTACTACAAACATACGTAGCAAAATATTATACTCTTACTTTTACGGAGAAAGTAAAAAATTTCTTGTTTTATTTAATATTACATTCTTTTACATTAATTCAACTAGTTACATTTCCTTTATTAAATTTAACTAACATGAAACTAAACTTATCCCATTTTAAACTTCCCAAAAATATTCATTCATCTTCTCGTGTTGCTCTTCTCCTTGTCGGTCACTGTACTGTCAAATTTGATCCATTTTCAACTTCATGGCTTTCTCTGTTTTCCTCTTTCTCTCTTTTATTTTTCTTTGTACTTCTGCCATCTCTTTTCTTCCTTCCTTGTGTCTTCTCCGTCTCCATTTCTTTAATGCACATTCTTCATAACCTTTCCTCTCATTTTTTCCAATATTCTTCTTATATTTCTCCTTCATTTTTGTCTCTGTTTCTCCTATATACCCTCTCTCAAGAGGCTATTGTATCTCTCATTATATATACTTTTATTAATTTCCGTCATCCTGTCTTGTTGCTGTATCTCCTTGTCTCCGCTTCTTAGCTCCTCCTCTTGTCTTCTTCTTTCTGCCTCTTCTGCCGCCGTAAAAAAGTAACGTTTTCAGTGAAATAAAACTTAAATGCATGTAACTACTGTGTATAGAGTTATCTAGTAGTATTGTAATTAAAGTCATAGAATAAATCAAATAAGTTTGAATTAATATTAGGTGCATACAGCGTTACAATTTTTATTTAATATTTTAATACAGCATTCCACATTAATAAAATATTTTTATAAAATTTATACTGGGTTTAATGCAGATAGAAGTCTGACTTCATTTCGTGTAATTGTTATATTATGATGTCAATTATTTATTAATATCTATTACACAAAAATATGAACTTTGACCTGGCAGTGAACACTGAATAAGTTATTTCGAGAGGTGATGTATTATTACCTTAATTCTGATTGTACTAAAATATTCATAGTTACAACAATGTATTATGAACTCTACTCTTTCATAACGACCTCAATAACATTCTCAATACAAACTTTTATACTCTTTATCCCGGATGATAATTGCGTTACATTTCTTTTCCTGATTTATTCTACTTGTATAAACTTGAATTAGTCGTAATATTAAACACCTAGAAGACCGTTAAAGGGACAAATTGTATATCCATCGTGTGACTACTGACGTCATCGATGTATAGTTCTACTTATTTTTACTTTATTTTTTTAAATTTAATTTCTAGAGATTATTACAATCTGTCCTGTTTAGAGGACATTCAATGATATGTATGTAAAAATAAAAGTTAAAGTGTCTTGCGCGGGTTGTGCCCCAGTCCTAATAAAGACCTAAACTTTTTAAATGAAAGGTTTATTCAGTGTATCTGCAACTCTCGTTATATTAGCCGTACTTCTATCACTCTTTACTTAAGCAAATACTAAATTATTCTAATTGAAAATAACTCCAAACAGTATAGTTAACTCAGAATAGCTAAGTAAGATTTAGAAAACTTCCAGTTCAAATGTAATAAAATATTTATTCTGGTTTGATACAATATTTAATATTTACGTCAAATAGAATTTTAAATAGGATACAATAAGTTGTTACTTGAAAACAGAGTGTACACGTGTATTACTCGTAGATAATTCAATAAGGCTTGAAATCAACGAATCATCGTTCACGTTTATCTAGTAACAGTTCATAAGGTCAGGGACTGAAAACCGATATTATTCTGTACAGATGAAAAGCGTGATCGTGATCTTCTTCTTTCCGATTAGTCTTATACTGTTCTTATTAAAAAAAACGTTTTGTTTTCATATACCATAATAAAATACTGGTAATCAGTTACATATTTTATTGTACAAGGAATATTGAAAATACGCGAAGACGCAATATTTTTAATAATTTTTCTCAAAAAAATCTAATCCCTAAGACCAAAATCCCAGGGCTTCCAGACATCACTTATTTTCTGATGAACAAAATGTGTAAGTGTTAGTATATACAATAAAAGTATGCTAGCTAGGCGGTCATTTTCCAGGTATCTGGTAATCAGGGTATATATCCCACTCACTCTCATGCACACAGATAATGCCCTATCGCTGCTACTCATAGCGGAATTAAAATTGGGTCTAGTGGATATATGACCCCCTGTCCTCTTGTAAAATTTTTAAAACAGTTGTCTCGCTAACATATGTATATAAAAATGGACCATCAGACTATAAGTGAGTTTAAGTAATTTTTTGTCACCTTTAAAGCGTGTGCAAGGTAATACAAGGTATTACAAGACAACTGTTTTGAAACGTTTTACAAGAGGACAGACCGATTTACTTAACCGAAATAAATGAAAACTAAGCTTTTATTTTCTTATTGACGTCATGTTATGTGAATTGACTAGTTTAAAATACTTTAGCGCCACTCAGCGTTTACAGAAATGAAAAAAATTAAATATATGAGGCCACAACTACATAAAAATTGCCAACAATAGTAAAAGATCGTCGATAATAGGACTCAGCATCGAAAATAGGCCGACGTTAATTAAAAACCATTTAGCATTTATTTTTACCCTATATAAAGAATTTCAATTTGAACATTCTGCTTACAATCTGTCTCAAGGGACACTTATCAAGTTTTGGTAATACTGAACATGTAAAATAACATGTGAGCTTGCCATTCACCGATAACGTACTCTTTAGCTTAACTTATTATATTAATACGAGTATTATGCAACTAAACAAATATGGTAACTTCTATTCCATTCTGATATTGTGTATTCGTTTAATGTTTCTTCTGAAAATGAGTTCTGTTAAAGAGAATAGCAGGATTATGTATTGTACACCAGTTATTTATTTATTAAAATTTCCATAATATCAAAATGTTTCAATATTTAACAATGTTTCTAATGTCTTCTAATAGCTGCGTAACAAATGTAAACAATCACCCACACAGTGGAGAAGCCGTACATACAAAACAAACACAACGCAACACAATCGCGGGTGTGGGTGCGGGTGTGAGTGCGGGTACGGGCGCAGACGCTCGGATACAAAGACGCACACGTCGTGTCGTGCAGCGTCGCGCACGCAGATAACTGGCCAAAGACACCTCGCACCAGAAACACATATAACTCAAATACTCGAAAAATGCGTGTAGAGTAAATTTTATTTCGTAAGATCTATTTTTATTAAATTCCAGATATTTTATTTTACCAAATCGCTTACATTTTTTAAATTGGTTGTAGCACGTTATGTCGTTATAATATAATATAATATTTAATTTAATATAAGCAGCAATTATTAAATAAGCACAGTACAACGTACAGTGACGTCACGCATCAGATTTGTTCTATGGTCTCATTACGCTAGTTGATGCTACTTGTTGAATCAGTGGCGTAAACAAATATGTGAAAAGTTGGGTCCTAGAAGACAATCATACACTGTGAGAAATGTACAGCTAATATTACTAAGTGAGCATAGTACCTGAGTGCTATATTGTTTTTATCGGAAAATTCCTATGTAAATATTTAAAATTACTATAATTACAGTAACTTTTATTTTAATCTATATGATGTTTCGTCATAGAACCATTATAAAACCATAGTAATTATTATTGCATATTTTACACAGTAGCAATTACGTAATTAACCAGATATAGTGCGGGAAAAACCTAATTAGTTATCGAAAAGAAAAATATATATACTTATGCAATATGTAGCTTATCGAGCGCACAATGAAACCAAAGCCATATTTTATCTCACAACTCATCTGACGACATTCAATCAAATTTAATATGGGAACAAATCCAAATAATAAAATTATACGCATCTTCAATATAATAGTAAAGTGACTCTAAAATGTATACTAGATTGTTACATCGAGTGCTTGTGCATTAATCTTACAATTTATAAAATTGTAGTTCATACTCTTAAAATTCCTCAGAACCGCGCGGCACTTTCGTAATTGTAATGTAGGCGCATTTCATTATTTTAGGAAAATACTGTGGTTTAAAGGTTCTTTTTTAAATAACGCAAATTTTAAAGAGTCGTAATAAGTTTTAAAAGGAAGTACAAAACCGGACATGATTATGAAAACCGGAATGAAAAATATCAGATGGTAGATATGAAGAAAAATGTTTAAACCAAAATTCTACAAGCTGAACATTTTCTGTTAAGGGCGCGGGGCGGGCCTCCAGTAACGCGGAGCCCGTAGCATTTGCTACTTTTGTTATACGGCACTACCTCCAAACAAAATCTGAAATTGAATATATAATCTGAGATTGTATGATTGTAACTCAGATTCAGTATGAATCTCGAAGTTTAATTCTGGGAAGGACATCCTATGCACAAATAGACTGTAATACAAGTAATGGCTACTAATCTTTGCTATCTAATTCTTGTTACTTCTTACAGCAAGCATTTTTTAAATCTATATTACAGTTTCACAAAAACTGAGCATTACTTCTAACAAATAGTTATTTAAAAGACTCGTTCAGATGGGCTTATTATCAGTTTATACCTGGTATAAGTTTTATAACAGGTTTATTAGTAAGCTGGTAAAGTTTTAACTAATTTGATACTACATGGTATTAATAACGTAATCCTGCTGTTAGGTATAGACCTATCTCTGGAACAAGAGGGTTTTCTAAGCAATCACTTTGGTCATAAAGCTAGTGTTTGTGACGCTACTGTTTAGCTCATTGCTAGTTTGTGTGTTCACTTGTTTAATGTTGATATAACCGACAATTAAGTACTTGGGACTCTTCTCGCTACTCGCTGCTTGCTGCTCGCGACTATCATTTGCAAATTGAATAACTTAGTAATTACCATTTAAATTATCTGATGTATTCAAATTACCTAGTTAATAATAAGCTAATTACGAATATGTGTTGTGTATCCGGATTAGTCCCTCGTTGTGCTGGTACCCCAACATTACGACTCCATAAATAAATTAGTAGTTTAATGAGTAGTAGGTGATTGTTATTTTATATACATGTCTACGTAATCAATTTAAAAAATGTACTCTAGGTGGCCGACGTAGTTAGGTCATAAACTCATTGTACACATGCAGTTGCAATTTCTGCCCAATATTTTGTGACTTTATGGCCAATATAGGCTGGCATCGCAAAACTCTATGAGTAGAGGGAAATCAAATTGAGATTTTCTGCACATAGTGTAGTGTATAACTCGTACTCCCTAACACTCAGCTCCGGTTTCGGAGCTCAGCTCAGCTCCGGATTCGATTCCCGAAGATGGAATAAATGTATGCCATGACTGACAAATAATTAACTCGCCAAATGATAAAAAATAAATAAAATCAACAATATAAATGAACAAATCCATAAAAACACACAAATATTACATTATACTTAATGCGATATACTTAGATGCTATATCTATCTAGCTGGTGAAATCATAGTAATATAATAACAATTCAAATTTGTATCAGAAATTGATAATATACATTAAACACTAAGTGATAATAAAATCAAAACAAATCTACGTAAAAATAAATAAAAGAAAAGCAATAAAAATTAATTGTGAAAGATAATTGTGTTGTCTGTCTATATAACAATTTGAACTTGACTATGATTTTTATCGATTTATTAATACATAAATAATTAATAAAACTGTCTCGTTAAAACTCATTAAAACTATAAACAAATATACAGTCATACATCTGACGTAGCTTTGTTTATAATAACGTTTTTTTTTTGTGATTATTATTTTTATATTTTCGTAACATTTTTTTTCTGTTACATAGTAAATGAAAGTCTATGATGACGTCACTCTTCTACGTACGAATACGTTCGTACGAGCATGGGTTTCCTTATGAAACGATCGTAGTGAAAATATCTTGGACTCATACAAACTTGGCTCACTCATTAAATATAGATTTTATTTGTGTATTTGTATATAGTATACATATAATTTATAGGTTAAACATACCGAACTAACTAGAATCTTATTTCTTAAACTCATTCCCGAGATCCAAGATCCGAGAACACTAAACACTGAACACCGAAAACTGTGCCAGTGTTACATTTACAGACATTCTCGTATAGTCCAGTCAACTATACTTTGAAGTTAATATAAATCATGCCGATAAAATTAACCAAGGTTTCGTATATATTTTTGGCACATAGTTTTGCTATCTAATACTGTGTTTTCTAGTGTATTCTAGAAAATCTTAAAATATGTATTAATCTGCTAATAGTGAGAATAATGTAAGGCAAGAAGTACTAAATAAGATCCCTTTCTCAACTTTTAACCTCAGGGTTTATCTAGCTCCACACCAGTGCTAATCTAGGAAATAACTGGTTGTGAAATACGAGAATATAAATATTAGATTCAGTAGCATAAACAAGAAAATTCTTTCCATGATTTCGTCATTTTTTCCACTATCGAATACGCAGCTCAGGTTTTATTTCCAACTTTGGTGATGTTCTTAAAGTGGCTAGTCGCTTGAAAACACACCTTTCCTAATTTCGGAATAATATTACCCAATATTGGTGGTATTTTTAAAATTGGTGTATTAATGAAAATGCTAAAATCAATCACGCTGGTGTTTGACAATAACACGTTTACTAAAACTTAAATTAAAAATCGTCAATTTATTCTTTTACGTCATGTGCAAAAAGTGAGATAGATCGCCACGACCCTGGCGTGCGAAAACATGAACCACATAATCAAAACCTCGCTAAGAGCGTCACTTTCAAGCGGCCCGTTGCCAGGCCTATGTTGACGACCGTTCTTTTTACTGAAAACTATACGGAAGAAACACATGTATAGCACGTAATAATGGAAGGGGTATTTTAATTTAACTAGGTGTCATAATAAATATCAACAAGTTAAAAGCGGTAGTAGAATAACTGCTACTTGATTTACATACTGTGAGATATGATTTTTATATTGATAAAAATACTTACATACAGATATACCGGCATGTAGAATAATATCACACTACGCAATAGTCGACGCGTGGGTTTGATTGCAAGATAAGCCATTAATGTCGTGTATCCAACACTCGAGAAAGATTTGAACGCAAGCTAGTGTCTGTTGGATATGAGTACGTAGACAACACTTTCCAACAGCTGGATACGATGTAGATGTAGATGTAGTTAAGTGAAAGACAGTGTCGCCTTCAAAAAACTTCGGTTAGGGTTAAAGTCAATTTTTTTGAAACTTGTCCAGACTATAAAACAATTTAAAGCATTGCTTAACCGTTACAAACTAAGGGCGATGGTACATTGGAGGCAGAAAACATGTAAAAATACGTTCACCTACAATAAGATTGTCTTTATATTTTTGTCTGTGTAAGATGTTGTCCTAATCTTTCTCAAAGCTATCTTAAGAGAATCTTGTCTCCAGTGTTCACTCCTTCTAAATAAAACTAAACGAAAATGAAACATAAATAGAGTCTTAATAAACAGGTGTATTTTTATCCTCATTCACTTGGTATACTTACTTGCTATTTAAATTGTGTAAAAAGTCATTCAACATATTCTAACATGATTATATATTATATCAATAAATATTATTGTGTCATAACGGAATTGGATTGTGAACCATAAACTGAATTTATATAAAACTGCACTGTATTTTGATAAATTTGGCTATTAAAACCTCAAATATCCAATTATTTTTATTAAACTCCCAATATTATAAAAGTTATTAACGATTGAAATAGTCATTTTTTTCCGTTAATAATTAAAGTGGTAAAAATTTACAAAAAATGAGCTAGTTCACGACGTCGTTGCTTATTAGCCAACCTTTACAATCACTGTTAAACAAGAGAAGTGGAAAAGAGATACAGTATTGAACGTCATAGCTATAGCAACTGTTACGTCGACTTATAATGTTTTAATATAATGTCGTAAAAGGTAATATCATTACCTATTATATTCTGTTCAGTTCCTAACGTCGTCATTCTCTGTTTTTCACACGTCTAGTGTTTTCAATCATAAAGCGTTGTTATTGTCAAGAAATCAATAAATAACAACATGCAAAACAATAGTGTTTTTTCACATATCATCAAACAACAGCAATTCTAAAGTATTATTCCGAGTTTATTTTTGTTTTGTCAATTAATCAGATCAAGAACTGGAATAATATTCCAGGCGTACATATTTGATATCTTCTAATAAATATGTCCTTTATGTTACCAAGACAAATACCTTCATATATAGTAATATTTACATCTATTATTTATTAATTAAATATTTTTTTAATTAGAGTTTAGTTGGTTCCGCTTTATTACATAAAGTTAAAATATAAAATTTCATAACAAATACTAAAAATTAAGTTGTATACAAGTATATATTATTTGACATAAATTTAACAAAGAGAGATATTTTTCGAACTTTGCCAAATTTTTCAATCACACCAGAAGATGCAGAATGTCTCAAACTATCGGAATAAACAATAATAAAAAATATCTCAAAAATTTTTCTTTAGGACGACATATTGCACTGCCGATATTTTACAAACTGACCTGATCAACGTGGATGTGAAAACTACCCAGTAAACAATTGGTGAAGTGTCCGTTTTTATCACTAGCACTTCAATTAAGTTGATGCACTTAATGTTCATTTGTATTCCGACAGGTGGAGTAGTTTCCTCATTTGTAGCCGATAAAATAGACATTTTATATGAACGACTGTGAGAAACTGAAATCGTTCATGACAAAAAATCATCTCCAATATGATGGCGAAGTGATTCCAAAATGTTTACTGAGTACCTGAACCCTTTTAATGAGAATTGGCGTGTACCTACGCCACTGTAGAGATCATAAAATATAAACTGGCTATTAATTACAAACTCTATCAATCATTTAGTATATATAGGTTATACTCGTATTATATAAAAATTCATTCATTAATAACTTCAGTCTACAGGTATGATACGAGAATTTTCTAAAGTATCGGTGTACGGGTTGCGGGGTGCGGGGTGAGGTGCGTAGTCTCGTGTTACGTATCTTGATTTTACATACTAGTAACTAGTCTATTACTGGTACGTCATTAATTATTTCATTTATATTAAATTTATGCTTATACAATATATTGTATAGTATTTAACTTAATTAGTTATATTATTCTAACTAATTATAAAAAATAGATAATAGACTATGTTTGATTAATATGTTAAAATACTTAAGTTAAGTCTTTGAAGTGTGTTTTAAATATTTATTGCTTTCTTTGTAGATATCTTAATTTATTGAATATTTATTATACGTATTACAAACACGCGTATATGTACGAGCATATGAATGAATTTTCTACATACAGTTTCGAAATGAATAGAAAGAAACTCTAAAGGTACAAGTTAGTTTTATCCAAAGTTCCACGTTTCCGAGATATCAGTGTTTATGTTAGGTATAGACAATAAAACAAGAAGAATACCTATGCTATCCATGTTATTATTATGTTCTTTTAAATATTAATAAATAGCTAATACGTTACAAAAACAAACAAAGAGTGATATAATGTAATGATTATCAATGTAAAACGGTATAAACCACATAAAAAAAATATTTCTATAAATGATGAGAAGAATTATAGTATAATGGTTTCTTATAAATGTTATAAACTAATACGACATATTTGATGCTTACTTTTTGGAATTATGGAGAAATAGTTTGTGTGTAAATTGTTTAGGGTCATCATAAATTAAGTGACATCAATTTTATGATTTTATAACAAGTGGAAACTCTTGTCACGTCATGTGACACATTGTGGACCTCCGATTTTTTGACATAAAACTTATTTGAAAGAAAACACTCCAGGTATAATAAGGGGTTGTTTAGTTTTACTTATTTTTAACTTGTATTTTTTTTTTTGAAGTTGAATTTTGAATTAGATGTGACGTAAGAAAGCTTACACTTTTACCTCCCACTTATTCCACATTTTGCGAAACTCTCTTTGCGTGTGACGTAATTAAATGCCCACTAATTACAGTTTGTTTAAGTCTGAACACCATCTTACAGTTTCATTATAGTATAATTTGTTATCCAAGTCTTATTAAGTCAATAATTTCCAAATTTTGTTTAAATTCTAATTTACATCTAATGGTTTCGATTCAGATTTTACCTCGTTTTACACCATGTGAGTGTAACACTAGTGTAGCTTTTAACCTGCATTGACGTCACAGCCTAGTTCAGCAATATTCATTTCTTCGTAATAACCTGTCTTTTACATTCTACTGTTATATCATTTTTCACTAAACAACAAAACTGATTCATAATAAAAGAAACCCTACAACATTTACGTACAGGGTTAAATACTAGTTTCATATATTTCATATTTTTCTTAATATGAAATATTTCATAACTTGATCCTTACCTAATCCTTGGTATCTACTGCTACCCTGCGAATCTACGACCTACGACCTGCGACGCAACGTTACGCAGTTAATACTTCTCAGACAATTTAACGAATAGTGGGTATAGGGTGGAGGGGGTGGGGTTACTAGCGGAGATAGTAGAGAGGTCACGCTCATCGTTGTTTTATTTGCGAAGCTTATTATGAAATCTGAGGGATAATAGATATAGATTCAAATCTAAAATTGTGTTTTCTCAAAAATAAGATACTTGTATAGTTCAAATTACGAAAGTTGGGCAATTACTCATGTTTAAAACAAGTACAAATCTACGATACAATGAAAAAGCACTGTCTTATCATAATTCATCATCGTATCGTAGATTTATGCGGCCATTTTCATTTATAAAATTTAGAAAGAATTTTTTTTTTTTTTTAATTTTAAAATTCCATGAGACCTAAAAAAAATGGCCTCTAACTTTTTCTAAGCATAAATCACCGCGGAACTCTCATAATTTGAACTATGTATAATAGTTAACAGTAATACTAATGAGAGATTCTTTTGGGTGCCTTTCCAAAAGCGTTTGATTTGTTTGTTTGATTTGCTGAAATGATTCATTTTAATTAAATCATATTTCATTTCTGTGATAAAAGATTTGAAATGATTTTCGTTCAAGGGGGTATAACTTATACTCTCAGTAAAATATAAATGTGATAATATTTCGTGTGCATAGACCACAATGGAATACCACCAACATTAAAAGGTCTTGAAGGCAGACTAACTTTTAATATTTTTATATTAATGATGATAAAAAAGTATAAGTGAAAAAGTGCAAACTTCGATATTATGACATTCTTGGTATAGTTCAAATTACGAGAGTTCGGTGGCGACTCATACTTAAAACAAGTTCTGGGGTATAAACTGTCGATATAACTAAAAAGCATTGACTAACTTATTTTTCTATAATGTATATAGAAACGAATAAGTTAAAATTCATTATCGTATTATAGATTTATACCGCTCTTATAACCTCTTTTAAGTATAAGTCACCGCCGAACTATCGTGATTTGGACTCTATCAGCGACGGACTGCGTTTAGAAAGATTGATTGCGAAGATACCGAGATTTGTTTTACTAAACTGTATTTATTATTTTTTTTTTAAATCAATATAATTATAGTCTTGGAATCAAACCCAAAGATAGCAGTCTGGTATCAACGATTTTGATCTCTGTCCCATTCAATAGGCCCGGTTCGAACCCCGGGCTAGGGTTACATTTTCTGTGTTTGATTATTATTGATTAAACTTATCAGGAAATGGTATAGTCCACATATGTGAAGCACCACAATTAATAAGACAGCATCGGAAATACATTAAATAAAAATAAATAGAGTGAAATTTTAGCTCAGTTGATGTAACTATATTATGTCATAGGATTATGTTCTAAATTAAGCTTAACCGAAGAATATTTCTTTTTCTTAAATAATAAAACGAAACGAGGATTTCACGGTTCCTAGGTAAATATAATTGGGGCCATAATTAGATTGTTAACGATGATTAGTTCAGAGCTTCTAAAAATAACAAGTGTAATAAGAATCCCAACGATTCATTAAAACAAAATTTAGAAAACAGTTCAACGAATTTATAACAAATTCGTCAGTTTTCTAAATATATAAATTTACTCCGTTTGGAATTTTAACGTTTCTAAAGTTACTCACATAAAGTTTTATTTCCTAGTTTAATAAATAGCAATTATCTGCCAAGTGTGAGACACACTGTATGGAATAAATATTCACTTCCATTAGAGAGAAAGAGATGAAAACAATTTTGGAACTTATCCAACGAAACAAGAAATACTTGGCCGAGTACTAATTTGATTTTATTTTTCATTTTTGTTTTGGTATACTAAAACCCCAAAACCTTATATACCGAGTTCCAGTTATTACGACCATACAGTCAGGACTGAATTGTATTCTTACAAAGTTACTTTAAGAACCCTTAAAAACAACAAACATATTTCAAAGATATGCACGAAGAATCGCAGTAAATAATTCATGGCAAGCAGAAGTTTTGTATTATTAAACCAAAGAAAAAACAATTTCATATAATATTATTATGTTTATAAAAATATACGTAGCAGTGAGAGGAGGATCAAACAAAGCACTGAATTCATATCAAGACTTCTTGAAATTTGCTTCGAGTTAGTGAATATTTCAAATAGACATTTCCCATTTTTTTACCCATTACCCACCAACTTTTTTTGTAAAATATTCTAATGTTTATCTTTATTTAAACACAATTTATTGAATTATTTATTGACATTATTTGAAATATATAAAATTATTTAAAAAAATCAATTTTACCTTTGCGACGGCTACCATTGTTTCTAATATAAATGAAATCAGTGCAAGTAAGAAACAAGAGAAACCAGTCCTCAGTAAGGACGACTATTTAATCTCAAATAAAATCTTGAATAATATCAATCACACTGATATTAATTAATTAAGAGTATATATAATTTTGTGTAATTTGCTTCATTGATTTCGTCTATATTGGGGGTATCTAAACGTTGGACACTTTAATTCAAATATTTAACCCAATTTAGTTACAAATTTGCCCAAATTCAGTGTAGTTCACAGTTATTTTTAAATGTTATAATTAAACTAGTGTAAATTTGATACAAATTTCATTTTATTAAAATTTGTACATCGTCTGGGGCAGAAGAATTTTATGAATATTGTTTTTTGGATGATATTGTAATATGTCAGCTCCACTTACATTCACTGTTGCAATGTCAGCCCGCAGACTTATGGCGTGTTCCTTGCAAGAAAATATTTTGTTCTTTTATTAAACTAAATTAGTTAAATTACTTCTGTGTTCTATTGCAAAATGACTGTTGTCTTGTGAATTTTATCGTGTTTTATTGATAAAATAACGTCCTGTTTACTGGTGGATTAAAAAGAAGTGCAAAATGCAAGTTACTTTTTCATGAAAAGAAAGTTCCATCAGTTTGTACGACGCTACATCCACTCATACGAGTACTGCGTAAAATCTATAGGCACGAGTAAAACATAAAATTTTACAAGTTTTTCGAAATAGTGATTCCATATATTGTGGTTTCACAAAAGGGCTACTTTTATTTTAATGTGGGAACCGATTTATTATTCTAGTTCGTCATTGTTATTGATTCCAGCGACAAATTGAAATGTCTTACAAAATGGAACCGAATGTTACTCACTGGAATGACATATAAAAACATATATCGGAGCAAAGTTTTATAACTTGTAATACACAAACATCATATCAATTCAAATAAAAGTCAACATAAAGGAAGAAACAGTTTTCTCCATATACTCGTACATATAATATAAATCAAAACTTATATACATATATATGTGGTCGAGAGTAAAATATTATGGCTCGTTCACATTGGCACAACTTTCCTCTCTGTAAAATATTAAGTATTAAGCTTTGTATCCATGAAGGAACTAAATCTAAGCAAATATGAAGGTTTGAGAACATTTGTTATTGAGCTTATAGCGGAAGAAAATTAATCAATTATTTGGGAAATAATCACGAAGTTAGTAAACACTCAAAATATAAAAATTTATATCAGCGACGACCTCTTATAATGTTGGCATAACTATAGCGTACTCTAAATTTATTTGTTAATGTTATTTGTTTATATTATATAGACATTAATTAATTATAATGCTAATAACTAATCGAAATTGATGCACTCAAATAAATATTAAAAAAACTTAATGCGCATTTGATGGAAACAAAGTTTTATGTTTCATTGGCTGAAAATCCCTTATTTATAATTTGTAAGATTGATATTGTAAAAGATCGTCTATTCTTGTAAACATTAAATTTGGTTGTATAGGTATAGATGGACTGCCCAGATTGATTTAGGCGCTGGCCAGGGTCTAAGTGCGTTTTTAATCGATTATGATAACAAATTTAATAGTTTACGGGCTATGAGTTCACAATTTGAGGGGTGATAAAATTTATAATATATATATATTTATATACCATTATAATTTAAGAAGGGTACTTTATCGAAATGGGTCTAGGTCGCCATCTAACAGTTTGTTTTAAATTAAACATACAAGAATCTCAAACAGCTGTAACAAATATTATTATAGCATGACTTATCCTTTTAAGAGATTGATGAAAACACCCCAATCATTTCCACTTTGGGTATTCTTAACACTCGTACTCGTAAACTAATTTTGAGAAATTACAAATAGAAATACACAGCTCCTTATAAAATGTGATGTTACATACGTGGAGACGCTGCTTTAAACTACAAAAGTTCATAACAAGAAACCAAAAGGCAAAATACTCATGGGAATTTCCATTGCGGATTTCACTTTTAGTTTATGATTGGTCACGGTAATATCAAAAATACATTATTAAAAACATTCTTCCCAATGTCAGAAACATAGTTATTATTTCATTACAGTAACCGATATGAAGTTATAGTGGTTACATTACAGGGGAACATTAATTAGCTATCATGAGTGTAGACGAGTGTACTCTTTATTATACATTGAAATATACATAATATACGCACAATGATTTTATTGTATAAACATACAAGAAGAAGGAAGAGAGGAGGAATACGTACGGCTTACGTTCAACTATCTGAAGTCTAGTTGTTTTGTGTAGCAAGTATCGTGGAAATATTGGCGCTGCTGACAGCAACTCATTTATACGAGTCAACATGCAGATACCGCAGGTCTTGGCTGCATACGCTTTCACTTCTTTTCTAAGTTTGTAAAATTCAATACAGAACAGTGCACGGAACAGCAAAAAGCCACTGTTCAAGAGCACACTGCGGCGGAATAGCGGCTTTATCCACACACTACGTCTTACCAAGAACATACCTATTTGTATTTTCAATATAATGAAGTGGAATTACTAATTTTTTATTTCATAGCTGTCAATGAAGTAATTCCCCAATAAAATACCCCAAAAAATATTAAAAAATCTAAAAAATACACACCATTATTATTATACAACTATTACCATTAATGTGGGATATACCCTAGTAGTTGAAATCGAAATATATTAACTTGTTAAAATCTCGATACGATCAGTAACCCATTTATTTTCTCATACGTATTAAAAAAGTAAATGGCACTACCACGCGATGTACTTCTTTACGCTATAAACAGCATAAATCTTTTATTTATGTCATCTATATATGTATTCCTATTTTTTTCTTTTTATACAATTACGTAATAATTTTCCAGTGAAAAGCGTCAACACGAACACACCTCAACTTTTCGTAGTACGTTCTACCGCAGTAGGGTGGGGTTGGTGGTGGGGGTAGGGCCTTGAATAAACGAGACCTTGATATCTTTGATGTAGTGGGGACAACTGTTTAGTTGTATTGGGGTGGGTATTCTACCCAGAGAGGGGATAAAGATTTTGGGGTTGATCAGGGTCATGTATGCCGCCATTATAATCTTCAGGAAATCATGAATGAACGTGACGTCAGCAAAATTGTTTTTGTACGCATGCGCAGTAGTAGGAAAAGTTTTTTTTTTTATTTTTACTCATATATTGAGAAAGCAATGTCATGGTGCAACAGGGTGTAAAACGAATACGAGTTATAAGAAAAACTTTATAACAAAAACATCAATCAAAGTTATTTTTAAATAATTGCCATTAGATGGTAATTGAAGAGAAGTTAATACTTATTGAAAAAGTTTGATGAAAACATAGTTTATTTAAAACTTGTACAGTTTACCACCAGTATCTGACCTTAAACGCCAAACTATCATTACGATTTTGAATTTTCATTTAGCTCTATATTTTTAGGAATCACAGCATTTTTCAATCAGATTTTAAAAAACACATTAATTTTATTTAATCTAAATGTAATTTTCAGTGTCCTATTTTTTTGGTAATGTAATCATAAAGAGACCTTTTATTTGATTTTTATTATCATTAAGTCCTTAGAATTAATAAAATCTTTTAATCCTTATTTAAATGACAAAACATATTATTGCAGAATTACTCTTAGATATAATTTTAATACAAACACTTTACGTTTTTACAAATTAATAAATAATTTAGGATACTTTAAGAGTATAACAAAAATCTTCTCTACAGATTTTCCTTGATTGTTTTACAACAATTATAACATATTAATGCGGTTTAGAGAAATATAAATTAAATGCAGAAGATGATTACTTAATTTGTTGTGAAATAATTATACATTCTAACGAAAACTCGGTTCACATATTTAAAAGTTATGAATCCATTCCGATATCATATTAATGTAGTTTTGCCATATTTAAATTATAAGGTTAACCATTAAAGAAAATATTATTCTAAATTCATTCTTTAAAAATATATTAAAATTAAAGCTTACTAACTAACGCTAATCTTAGAACATGTATTAAAAACCTCGTAAATTTGAGTAATTAATATTCTGATAGAACACGAATCGACATTTATTGTCGACTTTATTATATAAAACAAGTAAAGTACCCCGTCATATACACACTTACATTCAAACATTAAATATTTTATTTATACTTGTAAATTACATTACAATGATTAGCTGCATAATGATGTAACATGTAACATGTATGAACAGTGCGTTACGTATCGGGTAACGGGTGTACGGGGGTACTACTCAAATCTCAACGTGTAACGTGTGCGTAGTTTTACGATCTAAAACACGTGCTAGTTATTGAATTGTGGGTAGAAAATCAATTATGATGCATGGCATTTATATCTCTAAATGTACGACTATGTTCCACGATTTTGTGTTTGAATATTAAACAATATTAATATATATCGTAATATTTTTTACCTAAAATTACGTTTTATTATTTACCGAAGAGTAATATAATTCTGTTACTTTGTCATTAAATATAAAACCTATGCGCAAATAATTTTAAAAAAAATTAGGTTGCATAGATACTAAATGTATAATATATTTTTAATGACGTGTTTTACCCTCTTGGAAAATAGACCGACGTTAAATAGAATAATTAAAAAAATAAGCATTGGTTAAAGTTAAGCTGCATATATTTTTTTCACGAAGCGAAAATTAATTGTTTACATAAACTCAATATTGCAATATTCACAGTACATAAATGACCAGTTTTAATATTACTTTAAAAGGATATCCAAAATAAATATTATTTTATTTTACTGATAACATTTTATAAAACACCCTGTGGTTGTGAGTTTACACAGTGGGGATGTGATAAAGGGTACAAACGAAGAAACCTTAAACGTTCGTCTAACATCACTTTTCAATTAAATTAAAAAGAAAACAATTATAGTACAATATTTAATTGATTCCTTGAACTATATTTACGAAAGCGCTACACGTCCAGCTCTAAAAATAGCAGGTTACTGATTATTGACATCACAAGTTAGTTCAAACATAAACACAGTGATATAAATAATTGTTCATGGTCTAATATGTTTGGAATTTAAAATATTACATAATTTATGTAAATAGTTTTACAGTATAAGTAATACATTTACATAAAATCTAATCAAACATAAACAAAACCATGTCTACAATGTCATCTTGTTCATTCACTTAATATTTATGTAGCAGATACGTTTACAGGTAAATTATACGTAAATGATTAACATAAGGTTTGTCAACTCGATTAATAGTTTACCACTTCGAGTTTGTGTAGCTGTCGCGTTTGGTAAGGTGGGTGTAATTTTAAAGTAAATCAGCAAATTTCATGAAAACCAACAGCTTTGAACAATAGTGAACAAACGCATGAGTTATACATTAAAATTTATTTTCAGAATGTTTTCACTGAAACTATTTTAAATTTATTTTCATTACATAAAACAAACACTCAACAAAACAACGAGTCCAAACTATTTGGTTAGTGTCAAGAGAGCTAGTGTTCTGTTGTTGATAGCTTTGGCATTGTTTTAATATTTTCGATTGTTTTTGTTAGATTTTTATCAAAAATTTTCATAGATATGTACTTATATTACTCATTCTTTAAGTATTACAAATAAATTTAAATTAAAGAAGAAGAGAAATATTTGCATGATGTTATTTATATGTTTATAAATGCTAATAAAAATATTAAATTTATTTAAAATATTCAAAATATTACTGGCAAAGTGCGGAGTACATTAGTTATTCAGTTATGTAACAAATAGCCTTATTATTATCAGATGCATTTATTATTTATTATTTATTATTTATTATTTGAATTCAAGTCGTTCGTCATTCATCGTTCGTTTTGCTGTCGTTTGTTTGTAGACAGGTATTTGCATCAATAACTGACGACTAACATCTAGGCTAGGTTATATTCATAGTTACTACTGCGAAACACATACAGATTATTTCCAAGGCATTTCAAAAATGTTATCAATAATATTTAGATATTATAAAATATGTATAATGAATACATTACATGCTTTAATTTTAATATTTAACGTTATCTTAATAACTGAATAGGCAAACTTATTATGTTCTCGGCAAGCTGTCTACAAGAGGTCGAAAGTTTATGCAACTTCTACGAAATTGTCTATTGTTCAAAAAACATTTCTCATAGTACAAAATGGCATATGTAAAAAGGTGCAGATATATAAATGAAGTTGGAAACACCAGCTGACGCCTGACGGAGTTTATTAGCACAATTGCGTACGTAGAATAATCGCTAGTGTGGGCTTAGGTGTAGGATAAGCTCTCTCATAACAAACCGTTAAACCGTTTCAACCCGGTCAATGGAGCAACTTGTTATCAGTCTAGCACAGTGATAACATACACGTAATGCATGCAATTGACGAGAGCAGTGATGTCAGTGTTCATATTGTTTTTCATGTCGGTAAATAGAGATAACAAAATAGGAGTTATGATGCATGATTAGTTTGTTGGTAGCTTGAAGTTCTTTGCTGTCTTCAGCATGCCTTCAGATGCATATGTTAAGCCACCTTGTATGCTTCCAACGTGAGAAGATATTCGTTTCCAGACACTGAGATTTTCTGTGTCAGATTGATGACAGAGTATTAAGCGCACACTGCCACAAGCGGTACGTCTGTACGTCGGTACGTCGGTACACCTCCGCAACTGGACTTTACTACCCACGAATGTAAGACTTCTAAATATAACCCAAGATTCTAAATTTAAGTCGCGAAACATCTTAGTTATATTTTTGGCTTGCGGTTTCAATCTTGAGCAATGGAGTCATCGACGCTCGGGAGTCTAACACTATGACCAGGAGATTTTATTTTGATTCTTGCATAATACCATACGTACACGTACGGGAACGAGTCTAGATCATCCCGCTCTCGCCTCTCGGACGTCACAGATGGTCGGTGGTTTATTCGGCATCTGACTCACTGCAAGTGCGTATTTGTGTATATTAGATTCCGCCTGATTCGCGCTTCGTCTGATGGTCTACTGGCCTGCTATCCCGCTATCCTGCTAGCCTGCTCACGTATACATGTTCATCTTACATGCCTTACTACACAAATCAGTATAAATATCTGAGAATCGTACTTTGTCTTACGTCCTTCTTTGCGGCGCCAATTTTGCAGATATTTTCGGTTCATGATTCTTCGTTCCAAAGTTATTTTAACAGATCACTACAGATGTTACGTTAAAAATAGCCTATGTTGTTATTTGGAGAGTATGAGCACGATGTGCGAGTATATTTATCAGCTGTGAACACGTCATCGGACCAGCACCCCTGCACTCCTGCACCCGTTCCTCCCTAACTCAACGTCGCGGCGGTCGTCCCAAACATTCCGACGCCAGTCGTATTGCCACCAAGCACAGAATACAACCACACAACTTTATTAAGCTAACTAATTTATTTTTAATGCTTGCGTTCAGATTTGTGCTCCAATCATAAATGTTAGAATCCGTAGACTGAAAAAAATATTATTCAAATGGCACGTGCCTGGGATGCGGCTGCTGGTAGCATTGCCTGGATAAAAAACATAGACATGTAACGTAGGCATAGACCTGGACCATAGAGCTGGAGCTAGAAGCGCGCGGTGTTCGATGTTTTCTGGTTTACGGGCTTAATGCTTTAGTGCTTTCACAGTTTAACGTTAACGTGAACGTACGGACGTAACATGAGGCGTCGCGTGTCGCGTTCAGTGGTCGTTGGATCACCGATCACCGATCACCGATCAACCGATCAACCGAACCGATGCGATGCACGGTGGACAGTGATGTAGGTATAAGTATAATACAAGCTCCGTATGCCAGTATACGACTTACGGACGGTGGTCCACAAACTGTACGAATACGGTGGACAACGGATAGAGTCCTCCCCTCTCCTTCTACTGCCCTACTCGCTTACCCGCACGGTGTTCCATCGCTTCACGATCGCTAACCTGTAGCATGTATCTATTGTATATGCAGTCAAACGTCACCGTGACGTCACTTTAAAGCAGCGCGCGATGTATGTGGAGGGGATGGTTTGGAGGGGAGACCGCGGCATGCCGTGCTCTCGGATTGGCCGCCATCCCTGATTACGACTTCCAAATATGGGACAGATGCTCCATTCATAAAAGTAAAGTCGCGAACGCGTCGCGACCAGTCTACGAGCGACCGCCAACGATAGAGGTTGTGTCGCAAAGGTCTCCAGACCTTGACCCGTCGTATACCTACGCTATACGTATCTACGCCATCGAGTAACGACTGAGTAGCATTAATTGCTTCCCACCAGTGACATATAGAGTAGACTAGTATAGTCGTGTTTTATTCCCGCGGTGTTTGTTTATACGGCGTCAATCCTGACGGCCACCGGGTGTGCACTGTTTTGGATCCCTCTCCCTCCTCCCCCCGTTCGACCACTTTCTTCCTCTGATCCTCCCTGGCCCTGCCACCTGTTTGACACTTCCTATACCATCTTTGATACAGTATCCGCAGCCCCCGTAGTGCCAATTACCCTCTTGGAATCCTCTTTGGAAAGTGCAGTTGGTGTGGAGCAAATTGTTCCAGTGTCCCACGAAAGTGTGAGCGTGAGCGTGAGCGTGAACGTTGATGACGGAGATCTAAATCCAATCAACGATTTTAGTGAAACAATTGTCAGTGTAATTGACGGTGATTCTTGTATCGTCTCAGGCGTCGCAGGTCCACCAGCACCAGCGGCTCATCCGGGAGTTCCTACCCCGCCGACGACCATGATCATGGACGGGCTGGAAACGCTGACCCCACAGCACCATCACCATCACGCTTCCGCCTTCCTTCTTACGGAAACTGCGGCTGCGGCGGCTGCACATTTCAACGTGCTAAGTTTTGACACGTGCCTCTACAAGGGCTCCGGTCCGTCTGGGTGTGACAGCGGGGGAAGTCCGGCTCCGGGAGTCTCTGCATCGGCTTCTGATCTTGCCGAAAGTGCGGCCTCGGAGCCCCAACCAGGAGATCTCAACACCCCTGTGACAACATCCGGAGATATACCTTCCTTCTTCGGGCCATCAACAGTTGTGGAACCACCCCCAATTACAGGTAAGCTAACATCAACCAATTTTCTATGTCATTCTGCTGTAATTGTCACATTTGCCATTTAGTCATTGACTTAGTCGCGATTTGCGATTCGCGGTTCACCGCTAAACTAATAATGACACTACTTAGAGTATTACTGGCGGTGACATCATTCCCGTTGCCCGTAGTGTAATGACAACATATCGTACCGACATAAAACACTAAACACAGAACACATAGCACACAGCACACAGCACACAGCACGTGCTATTCACTCCAAAACAAATCATACACAAGTATCGCATATTGTTGTTATTTTTAATTGCTTCAATCCTTACACATCATCAAAGCCTGCTACTTCTGATGCCGCATCAGCTGTGATCTTAGCCAGATTTGTTACCTTTATCACGAGTACTATGCATCGCAGTAATTTAAGTACATCCCCTTTAATACTCGTATCCGACACCACTGCCTGCGAAACTTTTAACATTTGCTGTATTCCAATTTTCCACCCCTTCGTAGTTTCCTATCCTTATACAAAATTCATGATAATATATGATGATAAGAGATAAATGTCAAAACATCTTATCTTAATCTTTCCAATAGAGTGCACCCTGTGTGTATTTATTCCAGACAAGGACATTACCTACAAAAAATGTTTGGAATTAACATTCCTTTAGCAGAGCTAATGTCCTTACTTGTGAACTGGTATTAGGTGAAATGGCAAATGTTGAAATTTGTTTGTCATATAAAACAGACCAAATTAATTTGTAGGTATCATTGTAATTGTGGCTAAGACGTCTACGACTGCGTTTAGCTATTTTGTTGAATTGCGAGTACCATACCTGTAATTCCTCATACCTATTATTCCCTCGCGTGCATGATAACTATGTTGTGTAACTAAGTGCGATAAAATAATCAATTTTCAATGGAAAATAAAATATACGGTGGAAAACTGAAAATGACTAGCAAAATGTATTTATCGCGGTAATCCGTTGCCGTCGGTAGTGTTGTAGTGCGGCAGTACGCTAGTGGTTGCCGATTTGCCGACTTGCCGTTTTGCCGTGGCTAGTAGCCGTAGAATATAGTCCGGTCGAATTCGTACATGTCGCACAGTCCTGTTACGTGTATTAATAACCAAATAGTCTGCAACATGAAGACTTTGCGCGATCTATTTATTTTCGTACACTCATTTCCATTTTATGTGATTTGCACGTTTACAAGCGTTACGTCATCATATGATCATTTTATGTATGTATTTGTAGTTCTTATGTTAAAATAGGATCCAACCAAATATTATCTTTGTGTGGAAAGTTTCTGAATCTCTGTTAAACGTTTCGCTCTCTGCTTAAAGCTGAACTTCTGTTCCGCGCCGAAGTTTATCAACTTTATGAAAGAATTTTTCCATCAAAGGAATGAAATATATTCATAACTGAAATATTTCACAGCGTTAAATAAAAAATTTCATTAAAAAAGCTGAAACTAAAAATGTTTGATGTAAACAATCATAATGGAAAAATGTTACATAGTTGTTTGAAAATAAATCGGAGTTTTTAATCTGGTTACAATTTTTTTTACTTAACTTAATATTATAATACTTTATTTATTACGTCATTCTTTAATAATACATTTAACTTTAGTATTTAACTCTATTTTCAAAATATTGAATTTTATTGATTTATTTGATGGTGGTAATTATGTTATGTTTTACATGCCAGTCAGATTTTTCGTTTGCATTCTAATAAATAATTATTTTATTTCTAAATCATAACTCAATTGTGTCTCCATTAACTGAACAGTAACTGATTATCGAATCAATTACTAATATATTTTCTGTAATAGTGTAGAACTTTAAAATATTGTAACAAATAAACAGAAAATGATTTTGGGCCATGACCTTTCACGTAATATTGATTTTTCATTAAAGTATAATTTAATTAAAATACCAAAAAATATAAATTAATTTACGTAATGTAAAATAGATAAATATGTTAAACGAAATGAAATAACAGAAACCAAAATAGAAAAGAATTCAATATTATTTCAATTAGCTGTGTAGTTCAATTTCACACGAACAAATTCATATAACACAAACTATGTTTTTGAAGCATTCCATTAATTTATGAGTATACTACTAGTGAGTATATGGTTTACGGGTACGGGTATACATTACAGAAGCAATAACACAAAGATCAGGTTCATAATAGAGAATAATACGAGTAATAGCATATAATAAATATAGAAAAGATAGAAAGAAGAGAAAAACAATACGATATAAATGTTTGTAATATTCTTTCCGCTAAAATAAATGTGATATTTATTTGATTAAATAATTAAACAACAGTAACCGTGCTATTATTTATTTACAAAACATATCCTTGAAGCATGCATTATATTTTTAAATAATAAACCTAAATATTTATGAAATACAACAGATAAAATATTTATTGACATATACATAATCAATTATTTATAAACAAAAGCACATATTGCTATCACTTCCAGTATTTCTTCAGATGCGTCGTTAATACGAGTTATCTATTATTAGTGAAAAATCATATTATACATACGCCTATAACCGCAAATATTGTAAAACTCTAGCAATTTGATTCTATATTATTTTATTTTATTTATTTAGGCTTGGGCTTATTCAGCCTTTTCTTATTTAATATTTTGTATACAAGATAACTTATTTTCTAAGCGTATCTTAAGCGTAATATCAAAAAATACCAAAGCTCATTATTTTTCGAATTCATTCATCTATCTGAATAGAAGATAACCACTAAACACACTACTATATATTTTACATAACATTGTCGTAGTTTATGTAAAATTTCAATGCATAATGTACTTCAGTTAAAATGTTTTCATATTAAGAATATTTTACATATTATTTACATAAGAAATTGTACAGAGTAACGTTAAGTGACATATATATAATATGAAAATGCTTGCAAAAATGTTACTTCTGCATAAATAATATATAAAATCTTAACCGGGTTTATTATGTAAAACTTATTAAAATTTGACGTAGTATTTATATTTTGGGTTTGAACATCGGCATGAATTTCTAGAAGGTTGAGGTGTTGACACCAGGTTGCTAATATAACGTTTATGAAATATGAACATTAAATATCGGTGAACAGTGACGCTTTTTTAATTCTCTTCGTGTGGAGAAAGCATTCGTGTGTACGCCAGACCTAATCTGGAAAGTGTACGTTTATAAATTATTATAAATATTATATCATTTTCTAGTAATAGAATGACAAATAGAAGAATTACAGCCTGTTGAAAAATCATTTCAAAAACCACAAATTCAGTTATTAGTTATTATTTAAAATAGTGACTCTGTTCCAGTGATAAGTTATCACAATGTAGCTATGTTCTTTTTAAAAGAACAGATTGAACTTCCATTTTGCTGTTTCTCTTATGTTATATTTTCTATACTCGGTTTTGTTCTGGATTTAACTCAGAGATGACGCTACTGTGTTGGTATATTTAATTTTCTTTTTACAACACAATTTTTTATATAAAAGATAAAACAGTATTTGTGTTTTCTATTTAACAATGTTTCAAATGATTATATAGTTTTGTAGTTGATAGATAATTAAATTTTAAAAATATATAAACTATGGCAACCATAACCTAAAAGTTTGGAAATATTCATTTAATTTATGTACCATTTGAGGATAATAATGGCTTGTTTGATTGAACTCGAACATTATTGAACGTGTCGTTTTAATGGCATTGAATATTTGTTATTAAGCATTATTTAAACATTCTAGTTTATAATAGTTTTCCGTTAGTTCTACTATCATTGTTATTCGAGTTATATTTAGTTGAAATATTTATCAAATATTAAATTCCAATTAAGGATATTTGTTTTTCAGTTTAGTAAGCAACCAGTTCAAACAGGAAAACGTAGGTAACACACAAAACAATGATTATTTATTGAAATTATTCTAAAATTGCAACTTATTGGAACCATTTATTGATCAATTCAATTCGATCAACGCGATTTAATCAATTTTAAAATTAATACACGAAATCAATCACATTAGTGCATTATCAAGTAATTAATCGAACTTTAAAAAATTTGTGTTACACGGTTTGTGCGCTATTCTTTTCTATATTTTTACTAACTGGTTGTTAATCTATATTTATAAACAAAAATATTTTTTTAAATGAAATTTGTAAGTTTGTCATTTAAACAGAGCAAAGGAAGTTCCAGAAATTATTTAATTTTATTTATATATATTTACTAATTTCAAAACTATTTATCTCTACAGCAGTCCTATTTTATTCATTGCGAGCAATAAATTCATCGCAATAGAACTCCAACTTATTAACAATCGTGATTTTATAATGGCGCCGGTACTCTGCTCTCCCGGTAACTGCGTAATAACATCTAATTGTTTATATCATACTTTGTTAAATCACTTTTGTTTTATAAACATAATCAAACATTGTGTATTGATTTAAACCATGGACTACTATAGCTTGCTTGTATAATTTAGACATTGCATTCATATATGTTTAGTAAATAAAAAGTACGTATAAACTGCACATCATATTAGGTTAGCGGAATTCATGTTGTTTACTTTTTTACTACAATAGTCATTGACATTTTATTTATACCTTAAAATCAGGTAAATAGTATAGTCTTATACTGGCGATATGTTTTGAAATACTGAATGGACTTTCACGGACTTTCTTTATATGTATAAAAATATTAAACATCAATTTTTGCATATTTAAATGGTTTATGTATGTGTTTAATATGTAAAAAAATTCAATAATTTTTTTTTAAACAATGTCGCGGGAATCCAACGCGACGATACGTACAGCAGTCTGATTTCAAGCTCAATGGTCTCGGCCATAGTGCCGTTGGTTATATATTTAACAACTATATTATTATAAATAATTTTCCTAATTGAGTACTATATGTGATGGCCCACGCTCTATATAAATAGCAATTAAAAACGATTTTTTAATAATTTTAATTATAAAAAATTCATAACAAAATAATTAAAAGTATATTTTTTTTATATATATTAACTATTTGTTTTTATTAGCAATTTGTATAGTAACTGCAATATACTCTTATCAAAGTACCAATTCAGCCTAAGGTGGAAGAGATTAGATGATTGTGTCATTTTCTCACATGCATTTTAATAAATGATAATCATCTGCTTTTCATTATTTTTTACGCTGTCTCAAAAATTTTATAGAAGGGGAATAGACACCAACGATAAGCCTAATTGTTATTGCATTACAACTTTTCAAACACAAAGAATATTCTTTTTGTATACAGATTGAAAAAATGGAAGAAAATGACAATAAATCTTTCTATAAAAACAAAAAATATTCCCTTACGTGGTTCTAAACTGAACTGACGATACATTTTCATATATGTCATTATCATTAACTTGAAAGTCAGGCAGTTATATTCTCTTCAATTGTCGCTACTCGATTTTGATTATTTTAAAAATGAAAATTGTGTAGTAAATTGAACTTAATCAAAGTTTATTTTAAAAATGTAATTATACAGAATGTGTTTAAAGATAACAGATAACTGACTACTATTGATAACAGAAATACAATACAACACAATTTGAAACTCACTTGGACAGCAGAACTTAAGTGGTGATAAAATTAATTATTCATTACTCGTAGCTCGTAGCGATTCAACCAGAAGTACGCGGGCTTTAGATTAAGTTTTATATTTTTTTATTTATTTTAAATTTTGGGTTTTTCTTTCCTTTTTTTTTATCTTAGAGACTTCTAAATGACTTTCTAAATTTTGATGAACCTACTCTACATATAACCAGAGATTATCTTCATACACTGAAAACTAAGCCCTATAATGTAACTTCGATTCGTTTTTCGTTTATGTACGAATGGTAAAGTTTACCTAGGAATTAGACGAAAAATGTTAACGTATATATATATATATATATTACGTAAATATCATAATAAAATATTTATTTTTTAAATCATTAAGTACATTTTGCGTATTACCCTCGATTGTTGAGCAAGAATGATTGCACGTTTCGTTACATAACATTTTACCATTAATTTATGTAATATTTCCATATTGTAATATATATATTGGTTGAATCCAACCAATCACATTCGCGTTATTACATTTTTGTATATTATATGTAGGTAATAGAAAAATTCTATTGTGTAAGCATCTTTTCAAAGAAAATATTTCCATCAAAGTTTTAAAAATGGACAAAAAATAAATTGAAGGTTTATATTGGTAAGATCAATCAAAATGAAATCCTCCTTACTTTAATACAATGCTGAACTTGACCTTGGTTGTTGTTTGTTGGTTGTTGGCTGTTGGCTGTTGGTTGTTGGTTGTTGTTTGGTTTTTGTTATCTACGGAAATATTTATTCCTGTGTACAATGTTTTATAAATACATCACATCTTCAACAAGCTTATGGATAACGTAGGATGCCAACGTAGATTACATTTTTTATTTGTTCTAATATTTTCAATACATTATTGTACATCATGTTATATATTGCTAGACTCGTTAGATTTCTTAGGTTAGGTTTCTACGTGTGCTGTACTTGCATCATCATGAGACAGGCCATTTGTGGTCTTTCCTGAATTTCATAGTTCTTTTTATAAATTTCAACGGGCGCACCCAATTCGATGCGTTAGTTCTCTTAACAGATTTATTGAACAAAATATCAGTGACGGCTGCGGGCTCTGGAACTCAGTGACCGGCGACGGGAACTCTGGGACTCGGGTTCTACAGGACACCACTCACTGGGCACTCGGATTATTTCTACATTTATCTGAAAAGCCTTATATGGAAACGAGTGAGGATTATTATGATTTCAATAGTTTATTCTCTCAACTTCAGGCCGCGCCTTCACATACGATTATTACTTTAGTACGGAGCCAAGTAAATGCATTAAATTATATATTCAATAAATCAAATCGATTTATAATTATAAATAACTAATATATTTTTTTATTAGGAGTATATATTTTAATTTGTGTTGTGGTTTTATAATCTATGCTTTATTTTCAATGCAACATTTTGATTTTTTTGATATATTTATTTAATTAAATATCGTTCAGACATATATCCCACTGTTATTTCAACCGGTCTGTGATTATAATCTACACTGGCCGAAGCACGGCCCGCGGACTGCATATCAGTTTCTTTATTTCACGCTATTACTGTACAGGTATTCCTTCTTTTCAGCTTAGAGGGCAATATCATAATCATAAAAACGGATCAGCCATAAACTTTCAAAAATTTTCATTTTTGTGCATTTCTCGATATAGTATAGTATAATCAAACATTAAGATGAGAATCTTAACTTGAGTCGGGAAATGTAAATGAAGAGACATTTTAAAGAAGACACCCCTGGCTCCTGATTAAGATGACCCTGTACAGCTATGGTCCGTCAAATATTTACTTCATTGTAACGCGTATAGAACAAGTTTTCGTAATAATTTTTCTGTGAATTTTATTCACATTAAATAGTGGGAAAATTCATCAAAATTTTTTCTTGTATTACAGTAACAAAAAGCCAATTATGTTTAAGTAGAATTCAAGTTAAAATAAATTAAAGGTGTGTTTTACATTTGAGTAAATATAAAAATAATTTATTAAAATAATAAACACACTACCTAATGTTATTATATTGTGAATACCATCTAATACTTTTTATACTTAAAAAAACTTAACCAAACAATTCAAAATATTTATATAATAAAATAATAATAAAACTTACAGAATTTTATGAATGAAGTTGATAAATTTTAATATTATTTTTGACTATTTATTAAATGATATAAGATTTTTTTTTAGAAGGTTAACTTCTGTTAATTAATTTTATTAATAAATTAAATAAACTGGTGTTGATAATTAGTAATTAAACTCATTGTCAAAGATCGTACTACTACAGAAATGTTGAAGTATTATTGTTGGTCTGTAAAGAATTCTCTACGTGATCTGTATGTGTGTACTCGTCGTACTGAACACAGGGGCGCATTTAGAACTGAATATACTAAGTCCGTCTTTCCTAGACGGTGTCTCGATGTACTATAAGCACTAATAACAAGTTATCATTGGAAAGCGTATATGGGGCCCCTGTTCTTGGGCCTCTAAGCCGCCACTGTACCATTATTAATTACGTTTGAATATGTATTTGTACTTTGAGAACCCGTGTAAGCGTCTCGTCACTGCACTGTTTAACGGAGTCACTTCTTTGGAGTAACGTTGTCATAAATAAGTATTTGTGTTTCTTTAACATTAAACTTTAAAAACGTATAAATGAAAAGAAGAAGACTCCTTTTCACTTCTTTGACCTCGTGTATTATGATTTTACATTTAAATAAAAGCCATAAAGTTAAGAAACATGTTCAAGAAGAACTTGCGTTCAGTTTTATTACTAAAATATAGTCGGACTCAGACTCGGACTCGAATAGCACACGATACGAATACGACTTATATTGTGTGATACTAATATTTACGTTATTGTATTATTATGTTCTTGACACTGACATACATCACTCGAATTACGCGGTATTTCTTTAACGCGGTTCTACTTAAGCGGAGTTTAGTAAATTGTAGGTTTGTTTTGAGACTTTTTATTTACTAGTTTTAAATACTCTTTTTCATAACATATTGACAGATTATAGTAATTGTACAAATAGAGAAATATTTACAAGTACTTATTTAAATTCTATTGCAACAAGGTAATTGCATACTTATATATTTAATAACCTTTTAACATTCGTCATTCGATTATATTAATCCTGGAACAAAGCGCAATGCACTGTAATGTTATTTTCGTGTTAGATTTCAGCTGAAAATATTTTTTAGTTTTAATCAATACGTACAAATATTTTAAAGTTTGTTATAGAAATATTGTACTAAATAAATATCAATATCTCATATTCCAAGATATCATATGATGTAAGAAAATAACTGCAGACTGCAGACGTGCAGGAGCTAGTCAAAATGAATTTTGCTTTATGCATTGAATCTGCATAAAAATATGACACGAGTAATATGATCAATATCATACCTAACCTATAAATTAAACATTTTTAATTATTAAAAATTTATAAATAAATTTATATATTTAAACAGTAAATTGCATAACGTCAAGCAGTAACAGTTGTTAATCAGATCAGTTCATACGCACATACTCGTACGAATATTACAGCGTTCATATAACACGAATAAATTCGTTTTTCTATTAACAACTACTGCAAAGTAACTCAGTAACAGGAATTTCAAAGCATTTTACAAAAAGTAAACCAACAGTCTGATATCTTACAAGTATGAATTGTTTTATATAAATTTAATATAAAAGCTAAGAAAGTGAAACATCAATTTATATTTTATATTCGTTAAATCTTTTCATTCGCAAAAAGCAATCAGAGAAACCGGAAAAGGTATTATTTTATCTCAAATATAAATCAATTAACTTCAGAATATTGTTACAGTGGTTTCAAATACTTCGTGCATTTAGTACACTATCGGTTTAATTGAAATAAAGTTAAAGAAACGAATATTTTCATGTGTAGTTTTATGATATTAAAAGAAACGTTCGTATTTCATATGTCACAAGAATACGAATGTATCTCAAATGGTTTAGTGTTTATTAACACAAGTCGAATGTATAATGTGTAACGTGTAATGTGTTTGGAACATTAAAACGAGACGATCGGATCGACCCATCGAGCGACATTTCCGTCAGTATAGTGAGATTTTTATATTTTTAATACATGATTTAAATGTGAAATATTGATGACATAAAAATGTAGCATAAAATTATTTTTATTTGCTTTTCAAATTTAATTAATGTTATATACTTTAATAAATATATTAAAGTAGAAAATAAACCTGCAAAAATAGCATTAAAACGGTTTTAAAATAAGCTTGTTTATTTAACTTACACTGAACATCCATTAAACTTCATTGGCGCAGAGTTTAACGCTTCTAACATGTCCCCAATCTTATGGTACATATAGTCGTACATCTTGTAATTAACTTTCTTAATGTTTCATATAGCCATGACTAGTACTACTGCCTGCTTGATGCATTATACTGTAAATTAAGAACACCAAATTACTCGGCAGTTAACAGCTTTTGTCTATTCTTAATGTGGATTATAAAGACAATTAACTTCTCTATCCTGTTTAGTGTTAATTCTGAGTAATTCCTGACTACTGACAGACTATTGAACGGTCAGGTCGAGTCGGTCCACTTTCGCTAACTACCATCAAGTCTTCTATCAATAAGCATTACTTAAATAATTTCATTATTAACAATACTTGCATATTAAGTTTGTTTTTTAAATATGGTTCTATTCTGCCGACATTATATACTCGTACATATACATGAAAATCTAAACAACATGAAATATTATATTTCATTTGCATTTAATGAATTGTGTTTTCGAGATTGTTGTTAACATTTTAATTTCATTATAAGAATGATAAAAATTAGAACGGAAATAAACACGATAAATAAGTTAATATTGTTACTAATGATAGTAGCAGACCCACAGGAAGTTAACAGTGCAGCATTTGGTCCATTTAAGCATTATGTTGAGACTGTTATCCCAGAAATCATAAACGTTCATAATATGAATATCAGCCTGCGTCGTGTCTGGCCGTCGCCTGTCGTCCATCGGCCGCCGGGCGTCAATGTTTTACTGAATATGCTGAAATGTATGTACTCGTATGTATAATTAAAAAGACCCAAAGAGATTTTATTTCTGGTTTCGGTTTAGACTGAATAGTTTGGTTCCTAAAGCACAACTATCATGATTAATTTGCGACCCTGAACATTTTGACAGTGAAACAAAAATGAACGTTGCTGTTATGAATGAAATCATTTTTCAAACGAACTGTCGGGTAGCAGTCAAACTTGTTTTGTGATCCCGCTATTCTGAAACAATTCACACATATTTTGATGGTATCGAAAGCCACCTTTTTTAATGTTCTTCTATGAGTGTTTTATTGGTGTTTTCGAGTTTTCTAACAATTTGTTTTCATTGCAGGTTCATTGGAAACCGACGAGTTGTCGCTGGATCCAACTGGAAGTCCATGCCACAGCCTTGGGTCACCACATACTCATATAACAGATCATAAGCAAGAAGCCCCAGAAGCTGTTAGTCTCTGTGGAAGTCCAGGAGTTCACGAAGAAGAAATTAGTAATACCAGCAGCACAATGTACCCGCACAATACACCACACTCTAGTGGAAATATGGGCAGCAAAATTAGTTATCGTGGTATATTCACTACGTCAGCTAGCCCAGGTATGACATCGTCAGGTCTAAGTCAATTATCACACATGGGGCCTGGGTCCAGTCTTTCTCCACCATCATCTGGAATCAACCACTGGACACTGCCTAGTCCAGACAAGAATATGTTCCAACCTATGTTTCAACTCCTTGGCCAGCAACCACATCATACTCATCATGGAACTCACAGTCCACAACAGCCGCACTATGCGCCATCAGCTTCCCCATCACCCGCCGGAACTCATTACGATGACCGTTCCCACCAGGTCGAGTTATTAGGACTAAGTATGGAGTGTGCCATAAAACAGCCACCAACTTATGCCAGCTGTGGTGCTTCTTCTTCAAATCTCTCATTGGACATGCAACAACAAGATCTTGCGTACACAAGAGTTGCTCAGCCTTTACCGACAAGTAAATATCAATGGTTAGACACCGGACACCAGGTTGAGTATGGCAGTCCACCTATGGTAGGACCATCGACTCTCGTTCCCAAGCAAGAACCTTTCACAAGTAACGCAGGGGATGTACAAAATCAACAGCAGGGCACTGCATATGCTGTCCAGTTGGCTGAATACAATCCATCAACTAGCAAAGGGCATGAGATTCTGTCACAAGTATATCAACAGTCAGCCATGCCACTTAAACTTGTACCCGTAAAACCACGTAAATATCCTAACCGACCCAGCAAAACTCCAGTACACGAGAGACCCTACGCCTGCCCTGTGGAAAACTGCGATCGACGATTTTCAAGATCTGATGAGCTTACACGACACATTCGCATACACACTGGTCAAAAGCCATTTCAGTGTAGAATTTGTATGCGATCATTTTCTAGATCTGATCACCTAACAACACATATTCGAACACATACAGGAGAAAAACCATTTTCATGTGATGTGTGTGGACGAAAATTTGCGAGATCTGATGAAAAGAAGCGACATGCAAAGGTTCATCTCAAGCAACGTCAAAAAAAAGAAAGCAAAATGGGACAATCACAAACAACGCAATCCAATCAGCCACTTCAACAGAGTCATCACCTTCATCCACATCATCCGCATCAACAATCACATCACGGAGGGCACGGAGATGAGCCCCAGCCAATGAGCATCTCCGATACAACCCCGTTGTAAGTGTTTAGTGAACTATGGTGTATGTGTGTGTGTAAAGGACAAGAACCTGGTGCTATTGCATTGCTGTGATTACGTGGAAGCTAAACTCTCGTTGTGAAATACGGGCACGTAAATGTAAGCCCGGAATCGGAAGACATTTCGCTATCGAATTAGAGTGTATGATGAGTTCCGATAAGTGTACCACGAGTCTGATTGCAAGAAGGGTAATTGTAACTAATAAATAGACATGATGAATTGTTTAATTTTAAATAAAACATGCTGTCCGTGTTTTATGCTGCCATAATTAAGATTAACAGACGCCTTCAGAGAACGACCTCGGCCTCCTGGAGGCTGAAGCTTCAGCAGACGTCTTCTTTATTGATTCTCATTATTTTAAGACGCAATTCATTGTAAAAGGTAACGCAATTTGGTTTCTCGATAATTATCGATTTGTTGCATTCTGCAGCACGTCGCAAATCAATAATCTATGCGACGGCACAGCATTCTGATCGCGATCTCACTTTTAACCCAGTCCTGTCGCGGAGCCCACTTGCGTTACATTCATTGATATGCGCCGCTTAGTTCTTTAACGCTGGCATAACTAGAGTAAAGATTTAACAAAATGGCTTTAATTACTAAATAATTATAAAGAACAAGTCTAAATAGAATTTTACGTGTTGCCAAATAACATAATTTTAACTACTTTACGAAACATTCCAAATCGTAGATTTTTTACAACTTGTTGGCTATATATTGGTATTTTATTATTAAAAATATTGTTGAAGTTGACATGTCGCATTCAAGTGCACATGTAAAAATATGGACAGGACACTAAAACTAAGAATGATTCAATTATGCCGGGAAATTGCCTTAACTTAAGTGTCTTTAGCACGTCTTATTGGATAACATTGCATTATGTTCTCGATTCTCAAACCAAGTCAAGTCGCCTAGAGTTACCAAAACGAATAGCGTAATGTGCTGATCTCACTCCGCATTCCTTCACCGTCCTTCACCGTCCTCCTCATCCTCAACTCCCCTGGGTCAAAGCCCATCCTAATGCACCCATTGTTTCCTGGACTTCTCGAACCATCAACAGTAGTGTCCGTCTCCCGCTCAACAGATAGAGGATCATGATGTATCTGAATCTTCTGCTTGCAAGAAGCTGACAAAGCTCCTTCAGAAGATGAATCACATGAGTTCGTTTAATTGTCATTTTATTATTCTTGAGCGAAACCGTTCTACTATTACATTTGATATAATGGAAGGGTTGCGCACAGAAAGCCAATGTGAGATATAAAACTTGATATAAAGAAGCCTTCTATTACGAATAAAATTAATGACTAATACTGTTCTGTGGATGCTTGCCACACAAAAATAAGCGTACAAATATATTTTCGGCCTAAGAGCCATGAAAAATAGCCAAATACTTGCACTGAGGAAACTCGCTGAAAGGCTGGACTGTCAGTGGAGGGCGAGCGAAAAATATATTATAAATAATATTGTAAATATAGTAAAAAAACAAAACGACTAAAAAACCTTTATGTGTATATAGAGTATAAAATATCAAATTATTTAACTATTAAATAAATATAATATTGTTGACTATCCCGATTGTTGTATTGTGTACCCTGATTTCCCAAAATAATTCTGAGAAATGTTCAATGTATTATGTTGTGACCACGCGAAATGCAGTTGATTCTGAGGCTAACAATGACCATTTCATTGACCAAGACTAATTGAAGATTGCCCAGATTAAACTGCATTTCGAGTTTATGTGTGAAGTAATATATGTCCAAGACTTCGCCATGTTGAGCCTAATATTTACACAAAAATCAAAGTATTTTTGATAACAAAAAACATAATTTATAGTGATTTGTTTTGGCGCCAATAGCGATTTATTTTGTTTTAGTCTAAATGCACAAAGGCAAACAAATATAGCTTTTTCTATAATGTAGACTTTGAACTATTTTGAAAGCGTTTTCTTGGGACTAGATACAGTGATTCGTTAGAACTCAGTTAATCGATCCCGGCCATCTGCCGGCCGTTTGACAGACTACAGACTACAGACACAATCTACACGAAAGGCTGTTGTATTTATTGTGATATTTGAAACATAAATTATTTAACAAAAAAGGTAACTAAATAATTGTTTTCTTGAATACGTAATTTAAAATATATGTTATTTTCCTAATACTTTATTAAAATAATAAACAGAAATATAGATATATAAATAATTGTTAAAACACAAATCTTACTATCTGAAAAATCCATGATAGTACGAGTATATTTATTCTCATGAAGCATCGTTATTAATCGTCATAATAATATTTCTATAAATTTATTACTATCTTAAAAGTCTATTGAGTATTTAAAATTATATTAAAGAAATATCTTTCAAGTTTTTTTCTTGGTAAGTAAATTAATTAACATAATATTGGGTCGTTTTTTGTTATTGAATCGAAAGTAATATATTTTTTACATGATGAATGTAGTATTTAAAAAAAATGTTAAACGAAAATTGTATGTAAAAAAATTTAATAATAATTACAACAATATAGTTGTCTCAATATAATTATTTGTCTTTTCTTATTATGTGATTTAAAGTCCAGCTCTCCACCTTCCAAAAATATCATTGTCATTGTCATTATCATTTTCACAGTAATATCAAAAGCACAGAGTAGAGAACTTTGCTTGCGTCAAGTGTACAGTGGCCTATCCTGACGTTCGCTCATTGGTAATCCATACAATTACATCCATACATTACAAGAAAGAATAGTTTCCGTCACATTACTACACCTAGTAAGCGAAAGTCAGGACTGTACAATTCAGTTCTATTAAAAGTCAAATAAATCCACAGAAAACACGAAGCTACGTGAAATGTGCAACTGGTGGAATGTGTTAATCGATTTTTCAAAATACAAATATTATAATATACAACATAAGATTTTTCAATAAAAATTTCCGTTAAGTGCTTCAGATGTAACTGCAGTATTCCGAATTAGTGAATGTGAATTTGATTTAGGTAAGTTTCATACCAATTGTATTATCCTACAAGATGCACCAAGAAAACATAATCATTAATACACCAGTCGCTGCAGATGTGTGAACATCCTTCGCTTCAATTATCTTCTAATCTGGATTTCAATTATAACTTAATTCAAATCAGAAGTTAAACTTTTAAAAATTTTCCGCCTATGTTTTTGTATGTATTTGTGTGCGTTCTACTGTTTGTATAGCATAACTATACGGTGCTAGATTGGTAGCAGCAATAGAACTGCAGATTGATAATTTTTTTTAAATTTGAAACAACATTACAGGGCAGTTTAAAAGACAATGTCTAAATCATCTTAGTGCGTGTATTATTCCTACAAAGTTAATAAGACTAATACAAATACAAATTCGTGTGATATTTAGAAAAATAAATATGTAAAATGTGTATAAACTTCTATATATAAATCCTATAAATTAGGACACAAACTGCAATGGTTTTTAAGAAAATTCATTGACAAAACTATATTTGTGTACTACCTGATGCATACGATTGTCTGAAAAAGAATGAAGCCCTCGAAATAGCCTTAATATCTATTAAGTACAATTTTGAATCATTAAAATATAAATTTGGTCTATATTGTTTGGCACCACTTCTGCTGATGAGGCCATGCGAGGTGTAGATTCAGTTATTTATTTCTAGTTCTAATTTCTTATTTCTAGTTCTTTATTTCTAGTGATCGTTTATTTATTATCTGCCTATTTTCGATGCTAAGTCCTATCACGGATGACTTCCTACTATGTTGGCATCTTTTTTACCGCTGCTCATTATTATGTACATATGTGCATAATCAATTTAAGGTAGTTGTATCGTGACAGTCATGCTCAAAAGTATAACTCAGCAACCTAAAATTATAATGTAGCTGAAACGTTAGTGTCAAAGAGTCTCGTTAAAAACTTTTGTGAAAGTACAGTCCCACTGTTCTCACTACATGTAAATAGTATCTACACGTACATACACATACACAGTCATTTCTTGATTTTATAAAAATTTTCAATGTTTACAAAATTTTATTTCTGTAATGGCGTGGACAATAATTTCCATTTTTTTTTATGTGATTAATAACTACTGTTTCTATAATATATTAAATTTTTATTGAATTCCTTTGAATCGTTTTTATTTTATTCGATAAAAATAACATTGAAATTACTATTTCCCATAAGAGCCTGTGTTAAAATAACAAAACTTTAATATCGTTTTTCTCAATAATGGAGTGGTAAATTTTAATCGACCTGAGGTCAATATGTCTTATAATTAATTAAAGAGCAATTAAATGAAGTTTTATTAAAATCCTTTGAAAAGTCATTCCACGATACAACTACCTTAAGTTGATAACAACCAAACCCAAAGAATATTACTCTTATCCGGGGATCGAACTCGAAAATACAGCAGTAAGTATCAAGCATCAATGCTCTCGTTCCGTCGTCAAACTGTGTCGTCATAGCATATTTACAAAAAACCTATTTAATATCATTTTTGTGGAATAAACTAAATCTGAATCTTAAATTACAGTGCGTACCAGGTCAGCAGCTTGTGTCATGTATCTTCCTACACAGATTATTCGCTTCCGATCTACTTTAATTCAGCGACGTCATGTATGGTTATTTTCACTGTTTTATTAACTCTTTTGACGTGTACTAAAATGGCTTATTTGACAGCTATTCGATTTACCGTTACCTTAATACTGGAATAACTTAAAAGGTAGCATAGCCAAAACAACTAATACACTATTTTTTAATTACATCATTTCTTAAATTTGTGTATTATAATCAGGGCTGTAAAGTCAAATTCGGAGTCGGAGGCAATTTCTTGTTACAGGAGTTTGAGTATTTAAAATTGGACCGACTCCGACTTCGGCTTGAACTACGTACAGTGAAAAAATTAAATATTTATTATTTTACTAAAATATTTAAATAATATGTATAAATAAAAAAATAATTAACAAATATGTGGAGTATAAAGATGATTCAAGACATTAATATTTCGTTAATATTTTAGAAATTTTTGACAATTTAATTATCCTGGTTCTTTAATGACGGGTTTAATTGTTAATATCTTCAATAATATAGAAGATATTTAAAAAAAAAACACATTTGACATCTCGATAGTAACGATGGGATATATGGACAATTGTAAAAAGACGACTACAACCCAATATTTATAAAATGTATAGACTTAAGATTAATGTGCACTAGGTGGAATGGAATCAGTCGCAATTTATACTAGAACTCTATTGGAACGTGAAATAAATTTAATCTGGAGAAAATTGAATCTAAGATAAATAAAACTTACAAATTCGCACTGGATGAAATAGTATCCTAATATATAATGGTTTTTAGTAAATTATAAGTTTAGATTCATTTCAATTTTAGTTTCATAATTTATAATGAATTATAATGATTTTCTGGATTATCACAATGGCGTTAATGTCGATCCGTTTGCATAACTTATTGGTTTCACAATATTCAAACCCCTCATAGTTATATATGCATTACAAATTTAGCAGATATTTCCTATCGCCAATATAACCAACAGTCTAATAGTAAAAAGTCAATATTTATTTGCTCGAAGATGTATATATATCACTTTGTGTTGTCATCGTGGCCAAATTGTTTAAGTCATCGATCAATACCAATATTTATTCCGTGATTGGTATATGCTAGGCTTTGACGCCATAAACCGACGAATATGGCGAAACAAATTCAGTGAACCTAGAATGTAACTTAGAATATCTAAATTACAAATGTATCGAAGATATTTCTTTGTTATCTAATGTTATCTTTTGTCGTTATCAATTCGAAAATACTGATTAAACAATACAGATGTGCTTTAAGTAAGGGATGTTACTCTATACTGTCTACGTGGTTTACATATAGAACACTTCGAAATCAGAATTAACAGTTAAATTAGTTAGTAAATTAGGAGATCATATAGTATACGATTAAGAGGCAAGAATTCCTGTAACAACACAATTGCCCCTGCAAAGGGCTCCTGCTTTAATGAGAACACTAGACAAATACAAACATGAAGATGATTTTAGTCTACGGGAAGAAGAAGAAGTAGTAAAAAAAATTATCTCGATAGATAAAATAAAAAAGGAGGAGTGAATGAAAGATTGGAGAAAGATGGAGAAGTAGGAAACAAATGAAGGTGAAAAGCAAAAAAGTAAGGAGAAGGAGAAGAAGAGAGGGAAAGTGCGTTGTGTAAAACAGGTAGAGTGTAATAAAGTTAATGAATGTAACAAAATTATAAAAGATGTATTCAAAAATAAGAGGGCTTTATTATTTTTAAAATACCCGCACTACTTACAATCTTGTATTTTAGAAAAATTTATTGGAATAATTTCTAGATACACCGCCAATTATTCGCCATAACATTTTAAGACAGACAAGTACAGAAATCTATTCAAATATCAATAACAAACTAAAAGTCACAGATCCTTGATAAAACACAAAATTAAATATTCATTGTGGGTTGAATTACAATTATTGAATGAGCTCTAGATAGCAATGACACGTTTAATGCAAGTGCCACGTTCAACTCAACATCATAAACACATTGTACATATGAGTAAGTGGAGGAACTCACAGACCTTAAGCACGAGCACATTTTACGCTTGCACAAGTATAAGATCTACTTAAGACAGCTTTTACTCAGATTTTAATTAAGTTAAAATACATTCAGATAATACACATACTGGTATATTACATTCTCATAAAATACTAACGTTTTAGGTGTTTGTAAACTTTATTAAAAGACACTAGAAACAAACTTTTAAAACGATCTTTTGAAGTAGATTTTTGTTAATTCAATTTCTGCTTTTTAACTATACCGACGATTTGTGTTAGCTCCATTACGGTCACGGAAGCACTATGTGGTACTAAGTCAAAATTAAGTGGGTGTTGTAAGTTAAAAAGTTGTTGAGCTACTAAGTTGCATCTTTAGAAAATTAGGAAAGTGTGTGGTTCATCTATTTCAAACTCCTCGTAGAAATTCGGAGCTGCAGCGCTTCGAACAGTGAGTAACCACGTTTATCAAGTTGGTCCTCTACGACTTTCGGATCAAATGCTCAGAAAGGTTGTTTCAACCAAAATAGTAATAAGAAGAATACGAAAAACTTCTTTAATTTTTTAAATACAGAAAGAAAATTACGGTCTAAAACTGTGTACAACTCATAACGAAAAGCATAAAAAAAATATTTTGTCTGTAGATCATAGTCTGGTTCATTTTTTATGTTACTCACCCAGATATAACCTTTTTCTATATCAACAAACTTTAAGATTTTCCAAAGATTAAGCTGTAAAATAGTGATTATTTTTCAAAAACCAATAAAATGCACAAAACGTTACCTATTAGGTAACATTGTTTACGTAACATAGAACTGTTATGTTAGATAAAGTTTAAGTAATCCTTACTATGTCTAGCGAATATATATACACACACACACAGGTATATATATATATATATATATATATATTGGGCGTGCTTATAATATACAAAAAACAATAAATATTTTTAAATAAAATCTTTTTTATTTACTTAAAATAAAAAATTAATGAATTTAGTATGTTTGGTATATATATAGGAGTATATATATAAACAGTTTTTAGTATTACAAAAAAATATGAATGTTACATCAAATAAAACAGATTGAATTACTCTTGTACCTGGCTCCGCCTACATTTATTTTTCTTTTATCTTTTAAAGAAGTTATGCCCACCTTATTAGGTTTGCTATATGGCAAATCTCTACGTAACAGTTTATTGTACATAAGTATATTAGCACACATTCACAGTATACATATATATGTTAATATTTATTGATGTATACAACTTGATTAAATAATATTATTTGCAAATATGAATACAAATGTATGTGTAGTAAGTTCCTTATGTATATGTACAGTCGACCAGGTGTAATCCCGCATTAATTTATTATGCTCGTATATATATAAATAACATTTAATATATATCATATAGTATAATTAGCTTTACAAGTTTGAGACTTGCTAGAGAAGCGTACCTTCACAAAATTAAAGAGGTCAAAAAAGTAAATTTATTTTTAGTTATTCAATATTGAGCGCCGAGTTGTGGCAGCTACCAATTAAGAAAATTACAATATATTTTTCGAAATAGTAATTTTGTTTTTATAGGTAATATTGTTAGATTGTTCTAATTCTTATTTATGAAATATCCAGTGAATGTGGATGCCCTGAAAAAGTAGACCATAGCATAAGCGATTGTTTGTTGATTATTGCTTCAAAATTTCACAGTTAATACTAAATATTTGTTAGGTTCATTATTGAATTATTTTATATTTTTTTTAAATTCAGAAATGGATTATTAAATAAAAATAATTATTTTTCAAATATGCTCGTTCAAACTATATTTTGAACAAATTGAATCAAATTCAGCTCAAATATAAAACTGTGTTAGTGTGTATCAATCAATTAAAATCAATCAATGAGTTACTTAACCTATGGTACAATTAGTGACAGTCTGAGAGATTCCGGGCCCTGGACCGCACCACTTACAACAATGGGCTTGTGAACACATTTTTTAGGTGTTGTTTTTTTAAACTTTTGATTGAAATATAGGTTAATAAAAAAAAAATTTAAAAAAAGTTTATTTATTGAAATATCCAATAATTGTCCTTTTACCCGTGACGCTAGGTTTGTCAACCACTAAATCTGCGTTTTACAAATGTCCTTTAAAAATGCATAGTTGCTCCGAATGAATGAATGAACAAACGCAGCGCCAAACGCGAGTTAACCTGAGTCCCTGCAGTTAACCTGGTGGCTGCAGCAGAGGATTTGCATCAGGTGGGGCACCCAGGCTATGAGGCACACCTTCACATGAGACTGGCTTGGCGCCTTTTACTACCACGCACATTTTGTTGTTTATTGATAGTTTTTGTCAGAAATATTGTCATAGACGACTTTGAATCAATTTCAATCAGATTTCAATGAGTGTTGACAGTTTGAATTATATTTTGGAATATTCTTTTTTAATTTATGATTGTTTTTTATCCAAAACTTTAAAATTATATGTGTGTATTATACTTATACTAATTAAAGTGGGTATCACAGAAGTTATTTTTTAATTTAAATGAGTTTCTGCAAATTTATATATTTCTTTTAATGATGGTGATGAAGAACTTAATGGATTTAATGGAGTGATGAAAGACTTAAGTTCTGGATCCAAAAACCTTTTTTCGACATATATAGGCCGTTCGTGCTAGAACTACTGAAATACTGTAGTCTGTAGTAGAAATACTGTATTTTGAATGTTGAACTCTGGGAATCGAACCCAGTCATTATGCATGAAAGATTATAACAATATATGTCTCTGTAGTTTTCGGATCATTTCCAATTTTGTATTGAGTTAGTTTTGTTTTTTATTTGATTTCTATAGATTATTACAATCTGTCCTGTTTAGAGGACATTTAGTGATAGGTATGTAAAAATAATAAAGTGTCTTGCGCGGGATGTGCCCAACGACTCATCCACCATCCATCACAATTTGTTTGGATGTTCAAGTATTCTCTCTTCGTATGCTTTTGTTCTAAGCACTATTTCTTCATTAACTGTGGGTATATCCAGATCCCGATGTATTACGTTAGTATGATATGTATTGAATTAGTACGCAATAAAATGTTACGCTTGCTGCATTTAAAATTCTTCTAACTTTTCGAATTTGCAAATGGTAAATTAACATATGTACAGATCCGAAGATTACAGAGATTTAACAATTTTCGTCTCTTATAAGTATCTGAAAAGATTTTTGAGCGAATGCAAGATTTCCTCATTTATAATACCCACATACCCCATATATAAACTTGAATTTAAAATACGAATATAGTATTGTAATCGTAAGAGAATCCAAAACAATTCATTGTATATATATACTATCGAACTGTCTTCGACACGTAATCCGAAAGAAGAAGCAGAGTTAAAATGTGCTTTGAACGACATTGGACAAATAGTAAATAGCAATAGTAATCCATGATCTTCGAATTTCCAACGGTACGACATATTTTCTGTAGGGATGATATATAATACATTAACTATTTAAAGTCAAATCGATATTAATATGCGTGACAAGATATGACTTCGATTTGCCGCTATAAGAATATGTTTCAATAGCAAAGACGCGGGTTAGTTAATGCTCCGTTATAGAAAATACCAAACAAACTCTCACAACCCATTCACTAAAATATATGCCATTTTAACTTTCACTTTTGTCACTTTTTAGAATTCCTCGCATGTAATAACACAATCTGCGAGTATAAGCGTCAATCTCTATACAGATTCAAATAATGTTCAATAATAAACCGAATGGCTGGTACAAATCCATGAACATTTGTTTGTGAGTAATTTTCCGACGATCCCTCCCCTGGAGGTCCTTGAACATAACGGGGGGTGGCTCTGCAGGCGGTCGTCGGTTTCTCTTTTTTTCTTTCCCTACTTACTTTAATGTATTTTTTGTAATAAAGATTATTTTTAAACCACTACAGTAGTAACTTTGATTCAATAACAGTATTTCCATAACCAGTTTCATTTTCATTTTAATCACTTCATTCATCTTTTTCCTTTCATTCTCTACTTTTAAGTGAACAAGAGAAATACAGACGGATCGGAACTCCAAGGTGATAAAGTCATAAATACGTACAATGAAGGATAAAGACGTCCCAAACTCAGTTCAATTATGGCAGATACAAATTAATTTTGGGTGAAAACTAAAAAGAAAGGTAATTTGAAATAGGTTAGAAAGGAATTGGGACTAGTAGATATAATTGATTCCGTATGTGAGCTGGATACAATTGTGTTTATTAAAGAAAGCACATTTGTTTGTACATAAAGCTTATTAATGTAAATAAAAGTACATACATTCTGCACATTATAAACTATAATGTTTTATTACTTATATCTGCCTTTACATAACAGCTTCAGGAATTAACCCTTCTATAAAATGCGCATATGTAACATTAACCTGAAAGCCTAATTCGGACGTGAAGGCATCGTGCTTAAAATTTCGGATTTCTAGCTAAACAACTGCATCTGGCTCTTAGAAACCATTCTTTTTTCAATCTATTGCAAATTTGCATTTCTGATCTTCTAAAAAGCTGAAAAATAGTTACCCATATTTATAATAAATAAAATTACATGAATACGTCGACTTATTTTTAACGAAATATTTTAGTAAATGATCCCATACGGATGGTATAATCCAGGTACAACCAAAAACTAAAAACTGTTTCCAAATAATGCCAATGTTCCCAACTTTGAAAAAACCGTAATCATAAATGAGATCCCAATGCAGCAGCGTATGAACAAATTGAATCAACAAAGACTGACAAGTTCAATAACAAGATAGTTTTGCCTCTAGTGTGCAACCGCTTTTACAATAAACAGTAGTTGTTATGTGAAGACGTAGGGACATAAGTTATGAACTCTCTGTCTGTAAGAAATAATACCATAAAGATAAAAGCGTAAACAGACTTATTGCGCAGACAATAGAAAACCAAAGGTTAAGCTTTGCTTTCATCCCTTTGATAGGAAAAATAGCATTCTAAGTATATGTTGTATAAATACATTCTATTGAAACAGACTTACAGAAGGACAGTTGCTATATTTATTCGATATAAATATAACAGCAACACCTCTTACTTGTCTGTTCTTATTAATAACGTTGTGATGCTTTCACAGTCTAGGTCTAATTATGGCCAATAATACGAGGAAAATAACACAAAGCTTTTATAATTCATTTGACAGATTTCAGAAAACTGCTCTGCTAAACATATCACAAATTATTTAGAGACAACAAAGTGAGATGTTATAAAATATTTCTGATAATAATATCAAAGTTATTAATAATCAATCGGTACTTATGTCTATCTGTTTCAGGGTCGTGCTGTGCTATGATGCAGAGAGATGAAAATTCCATTTCAACCATTCAATAATCAAACACTTTTACGCAATATATAAAGCATTGCATGGATGAAGGTGTAACGTGTGAGGTGTAACAGTCAGTATTACATTCAAGGCCATTTTAGGCCATGCATGCTCTTAGGCCCCCATCTAGAAAGTTAAAAGAAATGCGAATGAAAACGTTTCGTGGTTATTAGAAATAACCTTCATAGCTAGCTTCATAGAAATGAATTATAACAGAAGAGATTTGACTTACGGTTTCGGTTACGGCTTACGGAGATGACGGTTTCTTTCTGGATTTCTGTTGTAATTTTTTAAGGATATCACTTCCTGTTTTCATGATTGACAAGTAAGTCGTTCTTATAACATACAGAAGCGTAGCGAGGTAGGGGCGGAGTGGGCGGCCGCCACGGTCTAACTTAGACGCTCAAAAACACGGTTCAACTGTGACTATATACAATTGATTTTGCGTAAGATCTAAAGCAAAAGGTAATTTCAGATAGGCTGAAAAGCAATTGAGACTAGAAGATACAATTGATTTCGTATGCGAACTAAAAAGCTCTCATAGGGAATATCGCCAAGGCTCCCATTAGACTCGGTACGGCACTGGTAACACAGTCATTGATAATTCAATTTTTATTTTTTTCAGCCGTGAAAATGAGCGCTTTTTATATAGGTCTATGTTATACCCTTATTGATAAATACGAATTATAATTTATCGCACTCATCTGCATAAGCGCCTAAATAATTATTAAAACACTACTAAATAAGTTCAATAAGCCAAAAGAAACTTAGAAATCTGTCAATTTCAATTTCAATAGACTATCTGCATGGACTACCACTCTGACTGCACATCCCTAATTCACGAATTTAGTAATGTATGAAATAATAATAACAAAATATAAATAATAATTTCAGTACATTCGTTACAGAATTAGGTATTTAATTTCGCTCTATTAGTGCAACCTTAGCCTAAGAAAGAGGTGCCTAAAACACTTTTTCGACAGATTTCTTTAACATTGTAGCTATGAATACGAGTACCATGCTAATGCAAAATTGATTGTTACATTAAATTTGTTGTACTTTACATACAAGGGTCGTGTTATACACAGTTGTTGAAATAATAAATTTATCTATTTTTGAAAGTATTCACCTATTTAGAAACTATTTTTATGCAAACCCCTTCTGATCAGGAGACATTACAAAGAGATGAATAACGACAATGTTTTCAACCATCATCAACCATTTGTTGATGAGAAAAGCGGAGAATATTAATTCCGACCCTAAACTTCAAAACATATCCGAAAGCCAGACGTACCAGACACGATGTAAGCAAAAGTAGCCCACTCCTGCTACTGACTTAAACAAACAACTAATAATATGTAAATCATTTTTATCAGTTATTCAATATTTCCAATTTACTTGTAGATCCTACGTACACTGTTTTGAATATAACTCCAATAGCCGCGGCAGTAATATATTATTAAATTTCTATTAACAAAAGTTTTCAAGAAAATCAATATTCCCGTAGTACAGCGCTTATATACATATACATATTTTTATGCAAAAAAAAGGAACGAAACTCACAAATATTCGTAACTGAAAACAGTTTGACCAAGCTCGCAAACAATTCACCGCGGCAATAAAAGTTTAGCAAAAGTTCCGTAGCTATTTGTAATATTGACATAGACACGGTAAATTCCGGCACACATTTCACTCCGATATTGGATCAAAACTCAGTCATTTCGCTTATAAATGTATACATTGATAATGTCAGATCACTTATATTAGTTATGTTATAAAATTATATGTACATTCTTAAATAAATTATAGTAAGGACAACAAAGAGAGGTATGGTAAATTAAAATATGTTTTCTATTAAATCACAGTTCGCAGTAATGTAGTTATTTACTTGTATTTAATGGGACAATATTATTAGTTTTAATCTTATCTACGGGTATTGGTATATAATGCTTGTTGAATGTCCATATTTGTCACTACCAGTAATTGCTGCTTGTTACAATGTAGTCATTATTATCGAGGTTAAATCTTATACGGCTACGAAAGTCAATGATGTTGTTAGAAATGTTAATTAACAGTCATAAAAATGCAAAGGTTGATGGCATTTAAGATGATTTACTAAATGCTCGTACTTTAAGGAAAGTTAGATTTTACTATTGGATATATTATTCGTAAATTCAATGCAATATAATATAATAAAATGTTAATTTATATTATATATTTACAAATAAGAGAATGATAACTTATGGGTGATTTCATATAAAGTGAAATTTCTTATTTTTGAAAGGTAATGTACCCTTAGATAATATTCAAAGTCTTAGGGGTCTATTTTGTAACTGCTTACCTGACGTCTGTTAACTTCTGACGATTTTTCAAAGCAGACACTAACAATGTTAAAAAATGGAGAATTTAGTAAACTTTAAACTGACGATATCTCGAAAACCTTGCGGCTTTTACGAAGGTCATGTTAGGTTTATTGGAATCGTCTGAGACAGGTCTACCTACGGTGTCAGTTTGACGTGCTACTTTTGAGACACCTTGCATAATAATACGTCAATGCATTTGGGTATGTTACATTAATAATGAATTATTGATTGTATAGATACTCAGTAATAGCGAGAATATCGTCGTACCAGGTAAGTGTTACTGAGGTATGAGGATCAAAAATGATATTATTTGCGCTGTTTTCATATGCATAATTTGCATTTTCCATATTTTCACAGTTTTCATATGTACAATTAATGTAAATAGCAACCAGCATTATTACCGGCATGTGTTTTCCAGATCACTTAGCTACAGCTATTTTTTCATAGTGATTCTCACTTTCTCCTGGAGACTGAGTGTAGCTAGACCCCAACACAACACAACAGTCATATTTCTTCACAACTTTACCACCCACATTGTTTACGAGATGTTGAACATTTATATAATATAAATCTTAAAGTTTTAAGCGGATAATAACAGGTATTGGAAGTATTAAAAGTCCGTGAATCAGTGAATCCGTGAGAAACAGATCGATGCAACACCATCTGTGAACAAGAGACACAAGTTACCCATAATTATTTTGATTTATTTAATTCTTAAATCAAATGTATCTTAGTACAGCATTGTTTTCCGTCGGTTGTAATGCGCCGTTTACGTAGATGCGACAAGCAACATTTGTTGAAAGAAGTTGTATAACACGCAGGACCACTTTTAAACATAGGCAAAATAGGCAGAGGCATAGGCCACGCTACAAATCCATAGTGATACAAGTCCTTTTTATGTTTTTCTAAGAAATGACCTTTTTCCATAAGTAAAATATTTTAATAAACAAAAAGGAGTCTGGTCTCTCGTTTGATCGAGTAAGGTCGAATTGCTAATATTGGATAATTTAGTAATAAAAGTCAGATTTCATTTGGATTTAAGTTTACAAAAAAAACAGTACATTTAATAATTTAGTGTCATCAAGCCTCAGTCTCATATAGCATGTACGATATACAAACGTAAATAATATTTTTCTAAACTATAAAGGAAAAAATATAATAAAAATACACTGAATTAGAGTTTATATGTATGTCGCATGTTGGAATCGCAGTAGTTTGGCCTATAAAATTTCAACAAATTCAGTTCACTCATGTGTAAATAACGTCAACTTATGAATAAAAATATATGAATGTTGGAGATCACATATTGAAGTTGCAGTAGTTTGGACCACATTTAACAACGTTTAACAAAAATCCCCTTCAAGTAAAACAACTATTGTTTAATTTCACAGTTTTAGGTAAAAACTTTAATTTTCTTTTCAAAGTTTCGGCCGCAAGGTTACCAGCCGCCAAAGGTATCAATTAAATATAAAGTTTTTATACAACTTGTAAATGGAGTTTGTTTTTTTTTATACTCGTATTTCAGAGTAAGTCTCCTTGTTTGGACGATTCTGTGTTTTAAATCAAGTACAGATGTGTTTTTATTTCAATATCACTTTATTGTTTCTCTTTTGTTAACGATTTAAGAAAGATAAAGATAATATGCTTGGTAACAATTCTAATTATTTTCTTGTTTTATTTTGTTTTATATTTTAACTAGCAACAATATACTTTTCTACTATGTTTAGATTAATTAGCGATAACGATAATTATTAAATGCTTTCAATAATGTGTTTTTGTTGTATTGTTAGTAATAATTTAAAATTAGAATAATTATAACCGACTAATTAAATACGTACGTAAACGTAAGCGTAAACGATATATCGTAAGCGTCGAAAAAAATCTATTTTTACAATCTCAAATTTCTGGATATTTTATTTGTTTTTCATGAGATTTTCAAATAAGAAAAAATGTTGTTATACTCGTATTTTACAGTGCAGTGTTTTTGTATTTTATTGAAAAATATCAGCGGAACAATATCTATGAAAAAATATTGAAAATGATACACTAAATAGAAATAAGGGTTATTATAAAAGTAATTGAGATATTTATTTTTATCAAGGGTGTCCACTGGTGCAATATGAAAGGGGTAGCAATCTACCATGAGATGCTAAAAAAGAGATCGGTTTTATGATTTCCATTTTGCAATTAAACTAATAATCATTTTTTATTGTTATTTAAATACACTTTTGGTTTTTGCTTTTCATTTCTTAATATAGTTTTCTTAAACTAAAAAACATTATTAATTGTAAAAACAATTGTATCCAGTCAGAATTTCCTTTAAGATAGTCAATTGTATACAGTAACAATTGCTTCCTGATAAATATAAATATTTAAACTATTTTTCTCAAACATATTTCTCTTTAGTGTATTACTTTTAATATTTTTCATGAATGTTATAAACTGTTTTCCAATATACATTATTTTTATTATTATCCTTTTGACATAAACACATTTTGACAGGACAAATTTTGATGTGACGTGCTCCACAACCGAACTAAAACGATAAATAACAATTAATTTAATCTTTAATGATTGTCAGAAGCTGTGTTAATAATGCGAGTACTCGTAATATCATAATTATCATCAAAAGCCGGACAAGAGATCAACAAATCAAGTCTGCAGCATCTTCCCCTTCCCCTTCCCCTTACCCTTCATGCGTGTGTGAGTGTGACAGTGTGTGTGTACCATACCGTGTATAAGGAGGCCCTGTGAGTTTCAAAGTAGGAAACATAACATAGTTCTAATAATAGAAGTGGAGTCACTGGGTGCTCAACTCGACATGCAGATATCTGTGACGTAGACATTGTACAAGTACTATTATAACGTAAAGTACATAACATGAGCTCCAAAATATTTAATCAGTTTTACAGAATGTCAACATAATTTATATATTAAATAAATTTTATCAATTTGTGCATTAGAACTTGTGACTTTTTTTTATAATTGTTTGAATGAGTTATATTGGCATATTACTATAGTTGTGTAGATACTATATGTACAAGCAGCACGCTATATTTCCCGTCGTTCACCCAATGGGATTTATCCTTATGTATAACAATTTTATACACATAAAGGTGACAATGGTGCAATCCCTTCAGTATAAAATGAAATTTTCTTTTTATTATGATTCTTCTTAAGTTCCTGCACAATCCAGAGCACATTGCTTTCTTGGCTTTAATATATTGTTTTATTTTATATTTTATTTTCTTCCAGTTCCTCCACCCGCCACAAATGTTATGAATCGTCAATGTCCATGTCCACCAATCTGTTACTAACTGTTACTAATCAGAACTGGATTTGAACCCAGATAGTACATGGTTGAATTCAATTTAAGCCACCCCGTTCAATAGCATTCATAACCCAAATCATCGGACCACAACAACGACACCATAACACTATATTAAAAATTCAAAAATTCTATTCGGTTTTTCAAAAAAAATTTCAGGAAAAATATGAAGATGAAAAAATAATATACAACTTTTTCAAAAACATTCCATTTTTGAATATGGAAATGCATAAATTAAACTATCACAAAATAAGTTTTCAATTTATATTATTTATTTTCTATATTATAATGTTACAAATATATCTTTATATGTTTGTTTGTTGCCAAAACTGTTGCTATTCCGTAGAGAAATAAATTTTAAGAATTTTGGCATCCTCGAATTTTTCCCTGAACTTCCAGTAAACTCGTAAGTGGAAAAGAAATATTCACTGTTTCCCATATAATTTTTAATTCATAAAAGATGGTAAATTGATAGAAGAGGCGCTGAGAAATTTAGGGTGCCCAGTAGGAAACTTTAGAGAAACCTCAAATTTTGAATTGTGCATCAAGATTGAGATATGGGCTAACTTTGGTACCTAATTTACAATAAAAATAACGAATAAATTGATAATTGATTGAAATTGATAATATATTTTTTTAGTCAGTTTATACCAAAAATTATTTGTTGTTATATGTAAAATTAATATAGATCGATTTAAATATTTCAATTTAAAAATGGAATTAATATTTGAAATGACATTCAATTCACACACAAAAGACAGTCGTCGCTTACGAAGGGGATAAACGCTAGTTATATATAAAGTTCTTATAAAATAACATGAAAATTAGAAAAACTTTGTTATTTTGAAATATGCTATAATATGATGGTTAAATATATACCCGAACATTTTCAAGAAAATTTCTAATATTTCAAGAACCGTATGCTTCGAGCTTTGCAGGGTTAGACGTGAGGTGAATAATATCTCCCGGATAAATAGTATACATTCTACAATTTCATATTTCTCAAAAAATGTATGTCTCTTTTATAAACGCATATCTAGCGTTCTTTATGGCACCTTCTACAGCATCATTCCGTTGTGCGTGGCCACCCGCCTCAGCAACAGAGGACTACAGTAACATTCAAACTACCCCGAGCTAAATTCAATAAAAGACACGTACCAACATTCTCAGAAAAATACGTTCCATCCCATACAACATTCTTGCCAACTGAAATTACTGTCACTGCTTAATACATTTTTTATTCATTTACACAATTACAACTGGTCTCATAATCAACCAGCAATTTATCCATAACGTATGCATGTACATAACATACGATATTAAAGATCGTCCATTGACATCTCCTTAAATTACACTAGTCTTCCACTTAAGCCTTCTACGGGGGCAGTTTGATAAGGCAGTTACTTTTTGAATTTCCCGCGCAGTAACTTTAAATGCAGCACTGCTTCCGTCAAGTGCAATCTTTTAATAGACTACTAATACTAATATTTGGAGAGAATAAAGAAAGAAAAACGCTGGACTAAGGCCCTCCGCACACGAGGCGACTGGTTGCAAACCTTAGCCCCGAATCTACCCGAAGCGAATGTGATTACAACTGTTGTTAGTGAGAGATCGAGATATGAGATAAAACACGAGAAAGGCACAAGAGTCGGCTGATTGCAAACTAAACGCAAACGAAGTTTTCAATGAAAACGAGCACGAGCCATGTCGAGCCGTGTATCGTGACTCTATAGAATTTTTAACATATTTGATTTTATGTATGTATTTAAATACTTTTCGTAAACATCTCTGTTGATGATGTCATCATGAAACCAATAGTTCCCTGCGAGAAATCTAGTCGCTGAATATATGCTCAAAACCAGTTTAACATCGGTTTAGTTACGTTCGTACCGTGTGTTTTATCTCACTCGTAAACACTTTCGTTCTTTTATTAACAACACAGTTGTAATGACATTAGGTTCGGGCAGATTCGGGGCTAAGGTTTGCAACCAGTCGCGTCGTGTGCGGAAGGCCTAAGTGTATCGAGCTTAATGAAGACTGTGTTGATAAATAACTAACTGACAAGTAACTGAATTATCAAACTACCCTCGTAATTAAAGCTTGGTTGTTCAACAATTGGACTACCTCGTTATTTGGATGACAGGTAATGTGTTCTTCTTTTGTGTTGCGTTTCATATTTACTAATTGCAACATTGACAGCTCTCATATATGAATTTCATGAATGTAATATATTGAATTGAATATATGAAATGAATCAGAGCTGTATTTGAAGCGGTATCTATTTCGAATGTGTAATTAAAAAATTATCATTAGCCATTACTCATTAAATAATTATTCATATTACCATAGTAAATAAAACAGAAGATACAGAAATAAAAGTAACAATATTGCCAGATTTGACTCGACTCAAAATGTTTTGTGGTTCAGCACCAGATGTCTTAATGATTGGCAGGTCTGGACGTAGCACGGCGTAAAATAATATTTTCGTCATTAAATTTTCGCATGCTATTGACATTTATCCGATTGGTGAAAGATTATGTCAAATCAAATGTGTTTCACTTTATTGGATCATATACAGGTGAATATTGAAATAATATTTATACAGGGTATTCCGACATTCAGAATAAAAATTTCAGAAGTCAGTAATTTTTTTATTTTATTTATATTTGTCTTTATATATTTTTAATGGCTTCCTAGGACCCCAGTTCATTTTTCGCCATATAGTCTGCACTGCCACTTATTCCAACTCTTAACTTAAAATCCATCGAGACTGGCAGCGCAATATGGAAAATCAGGATGACTAAATAATGAATAAATATTATCTATTCAAATATTTAAAACTTATAAGTAATATCTGGTTCATTACTAATACAATTCAAAACTCACTCACTCAAAACTCAGAGTTGACTACTTAATGAACTCTACAATCGATATGTACTTATTTAAAAATACTTCATGAGTATCTTTGGATGCAGGTATAATTGACTGAAAATACAAATTTGATTTTCAACACACTATTTCTTTCTAAATAATTGATATACTACTTAATGATCTACTTATAAAAAAAGCTTAAACATTTCTCTAAGGTGTAGTTTTTATATGATTTAAATAGGTCCATCGTGTGCAAAGTTATTAACGTTTTCTTATTTGAAAACATGGAGTACTGGTACAAAGTTGCAAATCGATTGTCATATTAGTACACTGGTGTCATCTATATCTAACTGTATAACCATGCAGTAATGTTTGTCTAACGAGGCTCTTCTAATTTTTCTCCTGTAATATTAAACTTCTGATATTGTATCTCTAAAATATGTAACAAAAACATACATTGAAAGTAAACACAAAGAGTTAGTCACCGTACCGCACACAAAACACAGTGGTGTTAATGAGAAGAAAACCTTGAAAAACAAAAATGTTTACAAGTAGCAATATAATGAGTGTGTTAATTAGACAAGAAAAGCTTGACACATGAGAAAACGTATGAAGTGTTCGAGTGTATACTACTTGTAATGTGTATGCCTGAACGCCCCCCTCCCTTCCTCCATCTTCCTTCATACCTGATGCCTGCTGTCGCTATCTAATTAACAAAACAAACAACCTTACTATCTGAACAGTTATAAACATTGAGATTCACAATTACGTAACGTGATCAGATTCCTTCATCTTTATAAATTTATTTATTTGTAAGACATTGTTACTACATGTTTCAATTGTTCTTCTTGCCGACCATTGCTCGCAAAACAATCATTTTCATAACATATACAGTGCATTTTCATAGAATTTTTTAACAAATTCAGACAAACATTCATCTTAAAAAAAATTAATAACGAGTTCTTAATTTTAATACGGATTTGTCTATTAAATTTGTATTAAAATTTAAACAGCGTAAAATTAATAGCAATTCCAGCGAACAAATAAAACCTAATCGTAAACAAATAAATTCACATATATACATATAGATTTCTAAGTGTAAGGATTTTATACTGATAAATATATATATATAGTTAGATTAGAATATAGTTATTTGATAGCAAAAGTAATTTGTTTTATGTAATTTGACATTATATAACATAAAATGTTTTATGTAAAAAGTAAAACATTTATTGCAAAATAATATATATATAGAATTTAGCATTTGTGGCGAATTTGGTCAGTGGTGACGACAACGTTGCTAATTGCTAATTATGACCATACAGCTGCATTCAGTGGACACTACATCGCACCGCAATCCACAAACAACGGATTTGAGTAATTTATTTCTGGTAACAGTTACTTTTTGAATGACTAATAATTTCTTCAACAAAAAATATAAACAAAACCTTGAAAGTTATTCTCAGAACGAATCTTCAGTATTACTATTACACTGGTCCTGAAGTAGCATAGCGATATTACCAAGGTTTTATAAATAGTGTTATGACATATATTTAATGCTCATCTTTTTGAATAGTTTTGTAAATTAAATAATTATCAATTAAGAAAAAAAACATAACTTAAATTTGTGGCTACTAGTGGATTCGATTCTGGAAGCTGCTAATATTTTCTCCATTCAAATATAATCACAAAATCATTAGCCAGCGGTGTGTAAGTTTGTAATAAAATAACTTAAATAACTTATAAATGGAAGCACTATTAAGAAATCCATATGATTTTTGGAAAAACTTCCGTTCAAGCAGAGCAAGGACTTGTCAAGTATAATTCGGACTATGGTATTTCGTCCTATTAAAAAGCAATGCTTTAAAAACACACGAAGTTCAAATTTTTCTATTGTTTTAAAAATAACAAAAGTAGCGTCACTAAAACCATTATAACTCTTAAACTACTAATCAAAATATCATGAAATTTTAACACATATGTATTAAAGGTTGCGCCATCTATATGTCATCCTACTAATTTATTAAGTGATCTAGGACAGCCTTCGATTTAGGAACCTATATATGAAAACTACCACTCTTGTCAAGTATGGCTTTATTTCTTCCTGAAAAATATGGTCACAATAGAAACACTCTCGAATTCACACTCATTGTACTCTTTCCTTTATTGCTAGTCTATTTTCAAATTCATAAACAGAATAGACAGTTCAAAAATTAAATTGTCTAGCTTTTAATAAAGTCTCAAAATATCCAATAAAACAGAAAAGAACTTAATTTACTGGTCTAAATATTTTTTATATTATAATATTTTAAGAATTAGGTAATTATATGTTTTCAATATAATTTTGTGATTTATATAGGTCCCTCGGCACACATAAAATCAATTAATATAGAATTTAATTTTAGTTTTGTCGCGACAAGGTTAAAATATATGCAGTTGAGGTCAAAATTTTGAGGACAAGCAAAAATTAAAGTTTTTGTTTTCTTTACTTACTTTTTGAGCTCTATGAATTGTGTAAAAATACTTATTTGTTAAGCATTTTCAAACATTGATTCGCTTCTAGGAATTCGCGTAAGTGAAAGACTCACTGTATTTATATATTATTGTCCAATATTCTTGCTTTGGCAGAACATATACTAATACTAGCGTTTACCCTTTCGCAAAGCGACGTGTGCATGATTTATATTCAATTAAATGATTCATATTTTTATTTCAAATTATAATTCCATTTTTGAATTGACTTATTTCTCTTGAATACAATTATAATAATAATAATATAAATATAAAAAATATACGTTCAACACAATAATAAATTCTTTCATTTTTTAATTCAGGAAATTCAGGGAAAAATCCGAGAATGCCAAAAGTTATGGAATTTTTAGTACCAAACATATAAACACATAAGAATATAAACATACACCTGGAATATTATAATAGTAGGTGGAAACAATACAGAGAAGAATATGCTATGCAAAATCATCTACGCATTTGAATTTATCAGAATTCATTGTCATGTCTTTGTAATAATTTCAATTAATTTAAAAGTAAAATTCATTTATCTAACTTCTTATCTAGAAGGTTAACAGTGTGGAACTAATAATTAGTGATCTAATAGATGTCATTTCGAGGGTTGAAAACTAAGCTAAGGATATGTGTAACAATATTAGTAATTAATAGTTTTCCTTTTAAATAAAGGCGATCCTTAAATGTACATTAAATACCAGTAAAGTAAATATATAAGCACAAGCTATTTACTAAACTACCATATTTTCTTTATTTACTAATTATAAAACCATTACATTAAATTAGGTTAAACGTATTATCTATGCACATATTACCATCTAAATACAACTTACTGTGGCACTTAGTTAAGCAGAGGCTGCCAAACATTTCTCATATTGGGCCTGATATCTAAAGACGACAATTGATATGTAATTTATCGCCTGCAGGCTGACTATTTAATCTATTGTAAAGAAATATTTCTTATTGCTTTATAATTTTTACTTAAATTTATTTAAGGAGGTATAAGATCTTTACGTAAATGGACAAAATACTCAAATCGTTAAATTTAGCGGATCGACAATAGTTGTAATACATGCAAATACAATACAGTCTCAAAATTTTAGTGACCTAGGGTTCATAGATTTATTGCTGCATCCATTCAAAAATTAATTTATATATATATCATAACTTTTAACATTGAAAAAATTAGGACATGTTTTTCAAAAACACCGTATTTATAAAAAAATTTTGTTGAAACTATTAAAAAAAGAAAATTACCACATGGTTGCCTATTTACGCAAATAATTAAATAACAGCTACAGTAAATGACGAGAGGGAAATTCAATTCAAAATAAAAGGAGATCATATTCCAAGAAATGAATAAAGTTAAGCTAAGTGTTACACCATCATACGTTTCTCTTATTTAAACTCTAATAATAGAGAAACTTCGCAAATGCCCCAACACTGCTGCTGTTGCTGCTTTGATGTTTCTCTACCATTCATATATATTTTCTTGGGTAAAGATAACCTTGCGAAAATATTAATTTTATTTATTTTCATAGATAATCCGCAGGCCGGAATCTGTTTACATCTGATAGAGCACTAATCAGAGTGTCAGTCAATAAAATGCTTCAACAAACCAGATGCATTAATGTGCAGTGTACAGCACACACCCACACAAACACATTGACATTGGTCACACACATACATCTCATACGAGCATGCAATTGAATCAGTATCAGTCTCCAGTATCACTATCAAGATTCTAGATGTTTAGTTATCTTTGTTTTTAATCGCATCTCGGGAGTGCGGAGATATCAGGGTAACAGGTAACAGGTAACATGCAACATGCAACAAGCAGCAAGCAGCGGTCCAGTGCGTGTTGACGTTGATCTCCAAAGATACGATATCATCAGGTAGAACTTAGATAAGCTCTAAAGCGGCTCTTGGATATCTTAGAAGGAAATTAACACAGTTATACTGCTTTAATAATTATTTATCTGATTATAAATATATTATCATAGATTTCATAATTAAAAATATTTTGTCAACGTGTATGAATATCACCTCCGGCTGCGGCGGTCCATTGAAGTTCATTGCGCTACTGTTTAACAATTTCCTCTCTAGTCTCTAACGATTTGACGGCAACATTTATTACCATCAGAATTGACGGCTAAAATCAGAGTCTTCAAAGCTACCAATATTTTACTACAACATTAATACAAATTAGACCTTTGATATAATATTAGTAAATACATCTTTTAGACCCTTATGTGAAAACTTATTTGCAACTCCAAGAAAGAAGTGCAAAGGAAAAGAAAAGAAAGCAAAAAAGAAGAAGTACCAACCAACGGGAATTTCTTTCTCTCTGTTTAGCAATGGCCTACATTCAGTTTGCAATAGTTACTATAGGTAAACTGTAAATGAATGATAAATAATAAAACACTGTACCGGAACTGGACACGTTTTCTTTATAGACAACACTTTGGGCGCGTCCACTAAGCTATCAAAACGATCACGGTTGCCAAGTTTGTATGGGAGAAAGAATGTTTTGATCATTGTGAACGCTTAGTGGAACTTTAATTATAGAATTGTTCAAAATATTTATAGCAAATATTCGAACTCCATACTACAAACTCTCAATAGGAGACGTGCATATTTTAAAGCTCCTTTAAACTGGGAAACAATTTAAGCATGGTATAAATAGAAGCTTGTTCAATAAATCGAAATCTAATAATTAAAAAGTCATATTTGATGGATCTACTACAACACACGGCACACCGTTAAAACGCCAATTAATTTTGCCTGCTGTAGAGACGAATCAATTTCAACTATTACGGCAATTAGAAATATACATAAAGTTTATAATGAAAGTCAACGTAGCTTTAATGGCTTAAAGCGTTTTCCAAATATTTTGCGAGGAGGTATAGACTATAGGTTATTATACACGAATACGATACGATATACTCGTACGGATATATTCACTATATACCCTTTAAATGTAAAGATAAATAACTCATTGGCTGTTTAATTAGTATTCACCGATTTCTACCCCTTTAAAAAAGGGTTGAGTAGGCGTGTTACGAGCTGCGATGCTTTAAACATTTCCCAAAGCTATTAGATATTGATGACAGGTAACAGCAGGGTAACAGCACGGTAACAGAATGGCAGAATGGCAAGGACATGAGCGTAAAGCAATAAATGATGCTGCGTTATTTAATATCCTATTCCGGGGTGGATATATGTCAGTACCTTTTTTTTAACATAAAAACACAGTTTAAAAGGGCATTGGACAGTCATGCTAAGGATGATCAGAAATAATTAATCATATATAGAACTCGATTGATTTATATCGATGATAATGGAACCAGAGCTTAACTACACGCAGATACAGATTTAGATCTAAGAGAGAGCTCATCATTCGCTGATTCATAGCCTTTTGGGACAATATTAGACCTCTCTTAGCCTCTATATACGTACTTCATATTGCAATGACCCAGAAATTCAATCTTTGTAAATCTAACCCTAATTTTTTTATGTTCAACGCTTTTTACATCATAGAAGGGTTTGAAAAGCTCAAAGTTTTACTTTTTACATTTGCAAAGGAGTGCTTTTGACTACCTAATTAAATCCTAGTAATATATAATTAAAAAAGTTATCATTTCATTATTTTATTGCTATTTAAAAATACTTTAGTCCTCTGGATGTTCAGAAGAAGTTTTATGATTATGTTATTGTGAAAAAAGTTAGGCTTATTTTTCAAAAAGCCGAAAAGTGACTCACACAACGTTGTATATTAAATAAATTTGTTTACGTAAAAGGTAACTTTTTAAACTCATATTTTATCTAAATACACAAGGAAATAAAATACAGAAAGTTCACTTAATAAGGAACTAAGAAGGGAAAATATGCGGTATGTGCGGAAAGAAAGAGGAAAAATTAGAGGACATTAAGAGCAGGTGTCGGAAGAACATGGTGAAGATTCTTTAAGGAAAGAGCGAAGGAAGAGTATGGTTGGTAGAAATAACGAGAAAGAAAAGAGAGAAAAAAGAAAAACGAGAGCAAGATATACATTAATTATAAATTTCAATGTATACATACAATGAAGTGGCCTTTAACATTGGTAACTTAGAAAATGAATTGTGAAATAAATGTAAACAGATTGTAAGTACAAAAAGGCAAATACAATCAGAATAAATACAATACAATAGTTAATAAATAAATTATAAATATTTTATTTTTATTTAAGATTATGTAAAATAAATTTCATTCATCATTTTATTTTTTTATACAATTAGTGAATTTTAATTTTTACATTAATAGTCGATAAAAATCAAAATTACTTCTATTATCAGTAACTGTGTGATAAATAATTTTCTTTATAGAAGAAATAACACATCACCACTTTTTAAAAAAATATATTTATTTTGATCTCATTCCTGTTTAGATTGTGTAACGTTATATGTTTGATAAGTTAAGTAAGTATACAACCAAGGAACGCACGCTATATTTCCTCTAACGCAAACTACAATCACTATGTGAGTGCGGGCCTAAAATGTTATTAATATTGCATTTGACTAATTACAGGAAGGAATAAAATAAAATTCACCATCGTATCGTCATATAGGTCCTCTAACCCCTTTCAAGCCTGAGTAACCGACGAACTCACGTAATTTGACCTATAGTATCTAAAATATTATATTTCAGGAGCCATAAACTTTAAACGATCGCGTAACTTAGTGATCATAGCGGTTCCTATGATTTCAACGATTTTCACTTCGAATCTATTCAATATCATCCTTTAAAATGAAAGTATTTCATAAAGTAGATATGTAGCTAAATTGTCTAACGACATAAACTATAAAATAATAAAAAAACATATGAAACTTTTACATGTTTAAAGTAAAAAACCAGGAAATGACTACGATCAGCAAACAGGTCGCGTGCCACCATGCCACCATGCCGCCTTGCTCGAATTCCTTGAGGGTGCCGACGATATAAAGTAACAGGTGCATTTGATATCGTACAGCTTGGTAGTAGAGTAAGCTTAAGCATACTTGATCGATTTAAGAGCTATTAATAACACTACCCATACTAATAAAGTCTATGCAAATTATGATTCATAGGACGAAAATAGAATGGAAATGTATTCTTAAATATTTCAAGTATTTTTGAAGAACAAAAACTTATTAAAATGAATAAAGGAGAATATATATATTTAGTAAAATCATAAACCACAGAGAAAACAATATGGCTGTTATCAATCTGTACATTCTATTGATAAAGAAATTTAATTCAGTTATTCAAATCACTCATCTAATACAGAAAAGTATCCGCAGTGTATGTAAGGTTTATGTAACATAAGAAAATTAACTTTTATATAAATAATTTTAGGTGTTTTATATGCTTGATTTATTTTATTTATTTATTTATTTTATATTTTATAATTTTATATGCTTTCCTCTCTATTTTTCCAGTATCTCTTGCCTTTCTCTTCGTTTCCCAATCTTCTTTTCTCGTATGTATTTCGGTATCTCTTTCTCTTGTATCTTTCATTATATTTTTTCCATTCTTTTCTGCTGCAAAGCATCTCTCTGTCTCTGCTTCTTAGCTCCACTTCCACACTTGTGCCTTCTTCTCTTCTTCTCTCTGCCTCTTCTGTCGTTATTTCATTCCTTTTAAAGCACTCCTTTCTCCTTTTCGTTCCTCCTCTTCCTCTCTTATTTTCTTTAGGATCTCGCCTACAGTATTTCTCATTTTCTCCTCTAATCTAATTGGCCTTCTTCCTACTTCGGTTTTATTTTGTCCCTTTTTACCTCCTTTATTACCATATATTCCGGCGTGCACTTGTCCAGCCCTAATACCCATTTTACATATCTTTCTTGGATTTTTTTCAATAAATATATAGTCAATTAAACCCAGAAAATACAACGATGCTGAAAATCGATCCCGAAGGCACAAGAACCTGCCGAAAGCTCCTCAATGCTCTCGTCCACTATCCCACCTGGTTGAAAATTACATATCAACTGTGCAATAGACTTAGCATAGATATTCAAATTTTCTACTGTTGACAAAGACAATTTTGTATTATAATGTTTCAGTGATCAATACTTTAACAATTGTGAGACCGACGATTCATTTTTCAATTACTTTATTGCCTTATATATTTTAACGAGTATGTGACATGTAAATAAGCACATAAATAATAATTAGCAGACGATAAAGCCACGGCCACGGCCCTCTCGTATATAAGGCGTAAACAGTTATTATATGTCACCGATCACTGATTGTATTTGACAGAAGCGAAAACCAAAAGACAACCATGTTTTCCCAAGAGACTAACTCGAAATTAACACTGAAAATAACAGTAATCGAGTATTAATAAAATTATAGTTCATACACGTAAATGTCACAAGAGAAACTTGTCCCGTACCGATGTCACCTGAAAACAAATTAATAAGGTAGATTCACAATTGGGTGGATAACTACAGCTAAATACATTTTGTAACGTTTATATAATATTTACCTTTAAACGTATTTGCTACATTCTTTTTGTATATTTATTTATACTTTATGCCTTACGGTTTTACTAATCCCTTACATTTTATTTAATTTCATTACAACACATTCTCATCTCACTAAAATACAACAGATCTCTGTAATACAACTATTTCCTGTACTTCAACTGAACCAGTTTCTTCCGTTGTCTTGTCTCCAATTTAGAGAGCGTTGCCCTCCGTAGAGTCGTTATTCCTTTACCTCCCCTTCTCGTATTTTTTCTCGTATTTTTCCTGATTTCACGTCTAGTCTTCCTCGATACCTATGTATCTTCTATTTAGCTTTGTTATTAAATTCTAGCTAATTTCTTGCTTCGCTTTCTTCCACTACTTTAAACATTTTTAAATTCTAATAGTGTTCGTCTCTCTTATTCTGCTCCATCTCTTTTTCTACTACGTCTTCCTTCCTACCTATCATAACCTGTCATTTCTCTACTTCCTCTGTTTTCATTGCCTATCCTAAATGTCGCGATCGTTCTAGTTTATTTACTTCCCTGTCCTAGATATTTCGACCTCCTTCTCGTCCACAGTTTTCTGTATCTTACATTATACCACGATTCCTCTATCTTACTCAACCTTTTCTGCTGCTACTCTTCTACATCACATTCTCTTATCATCCCCTCTATTCTCTTTCCTCTTCCTTCACAATAACCTCTCCTTTCCTTGGCCCATCTCGTATTCTATTTCACACATTTTGAACATTTAAAATTTATATGTGTAAATCTAACTGTATAGAACATCTAAAAAGCCCCTGTAGTTTCGGATTCTTGTATATCAGTACGGCACTGGTTATGGTAACACAACATGTTTTCACAAACAACACGCGAATATTGAGTTTTACTCGTAGTTTTAAACTTTAATAAACCCAAGCAAACTAAATTAGGATCCAGGAGTGTTATTACAGGTAATAACTAATTGAATATTGTGAAACTTATATATTTACGTAATAATTTTGCATCAGAATTTAAAGTATATAAACTTAACGTCAACATTATTGCTGAAACTGAGAGTTTTACAACACTGTCAGACTGTGCAACCAGTATGCAAAAGTAATCAAACCATCAGAACGGGACACTGTCAGAAACAAATGTTTCTACTACTCGGATAAAGAATTGTCAAAGGTACATATACTAAATATTGTACAAATTATTATTTTTATTAAATTTTATGACTGTACTGTAATTTCGAGTTCGATTTTTAGACCGCCGCATTCTGGGTTCACTTATTGTTTTTAATAATGGATTGTATAAAATATATAATAGAAAACAAACTATTGAATAGTTTGAAGCCCTCGGGGTAGCTCTTGCTGATTAATACCTCTCCGCTGCTAATAAATATGACACAATTGATACATAAATATAACTTTTCTTAAATAACTTTAATTCATGCACTTAACTGTTGACTCTGATACTTATACCATTAGCGATTTGTTAATTATGTATGGTACAGATTGGTGCGACATAAACATGCAACATCCAACATTTATATATTTTCATTTATAAGTTGACATTATTTAGACATGAGTGTAGTTACTAAATGTGTTGTACTTTATCATATACCCTAGTGCGACATAAACATGCGACACTAATAAAACCCTTACTTATGCTATTTTTTAAAATTCTAGGTAGTATTTTTATGAAACAAAAATGTTTCAATCCTAAGTCGGAACATCTAAAGAAATTACGGTTTTGAATGTGATCTCGTCCTACCTACCTACCAGTATAATCTCAATGTGCGTTGACGTTTTTTTTAGTTGTGTACAGTAAATAAATAACAATAATTGAAAATGGTGTTGAAGTGGACAAATGAAATAGACCTCAACAATAGCCTTAGAATAGAGTTAATAGAATAGAAACACAGTTTGACAGAAGTAATTACGAGTTAGCAGAGACCTTGCTAAATAACTGAGTTTTTTTTCTAAAGCTGGTTGAGGGAATTCGTTCGAAATATGAAAGCTTCCGACATATTAAGTTGCACGTCGCACTAGTGTGGACCTGTTGTACAATTTCTTACAACAAATGTTGGATGTCGCATGTTTAAGTCGCACGTATGTGTACGAGTCTTAACATAGCACATATGAGAGGAGTATGAGGTGAAAATATGAATCAAAACGAAACATCAGGAAACAGGGAAGGTATTAAACTTTCCTCTATACAATATAAAGTCTGGTGTCAAAGGAAACTCACTTCTACAGTCAACAGATGTTTCGATGTACTATATTTCATATTTCATTGGATATGCAAATATGCAAATATACTAATATGCAAATATGTTATTCTACAAGTATACAAAACAGGGTAATATTATATGTTTCTTGAATGAGATATAAATTAAAACATTTATTTACAATTTAAGACCAATTGCGACATATGTCATACCTCGGTATACTTCGGTAAAGTTCGGTTTGCAATATATAGAAGAAATGAATCAGTAATAAAAAGAACCTGTGTCATAAATGAATTTACACCGCAATATAGAAAAATAATAAGTGCTCGCGTGTTAAAACTATATATAGTTTAATTTATTTACGTTATTAATTAATTTATTACTTTATATATTGTAATAATATACTTTTATGTAACATTTTATATAAATTGTTAATTGCAAGTTATAAGCGTTAAATTATATGGAATAAATATCTAAAATCAACAATAGAAGATAATAAAAAAAATTTATTTTCATTCTGGTTTAATTTGTGTACAAACAAATTGTAAAAGAAGATTATATCCACAAAAATACAAATGTAAGACTGGTGGGTCTGCTGGTTCAATCCTGTTGGAATTACAATACATTCATTCTTAAATTAAATTACTGAAACTGGTTTTGTTTTTGTTTATATAAAACTATTATATTAAATTCAATTGTTTTATGTCTATAAGAAATTTTTACTGATTTTTTTCTGTATAATTTCAGTCTGAGGACTTATTGATTAATAAAATATTTAATATATAACTGTGCATATAATATCTGCTTCAATAGGTTATGGGCCCAGGCAATTAATATGACGACATCAGTGAGTGCTACAAGATTTGAGCTGTTGAGTAAGGACAATTATGAAGCCTGGAAAATTCATGTTGAGGCGCTATTGATCAAAAATGATTTGTGGGAATATGTCAGTGTTGAAAAACCGATTCCTGTTGCTGCGGAAAATAATCAAGAAGAAAGAAATGGATGGATAAAAATTGATCGTAAAGCTAAGTCAGAAGTAATATTAGCAATTAGTTCAACGGAATTGCAGCATGTCCGAGGTTGTAATACTTCTCATGAAGTTTGGCAAAAACTTGCCTCAGTTTATGCTTCCAAAGGACCTGCAAGAAAAGCTTTATTGCTTAAGCAACTTATGCTTCACAAGATGTCTGAATGTGGTGATGTCAGGGATCATGTAAACAAGTTTTCGGATATAGTTGATCGACTTGGAGCTATGGATATTGAAGTGAATAAAGATTTATTGTCTGTAATGTTATTATATAGTCTACCAGATAGCTATGAAGGCTTTAAATGTGCTATGGAATCACGTGATGAACTCTTGGAGGTTGAAGCTCTTAAGGTTAAGATACTTGAGAAGAGTGAAATTGGTTCAAATTCAGTTGTTGAGTTAGCTGGAAATGTAAGGGCTGAAAATCAACCGAGTTACAAAAATATTTTTAAAGGATATTGTTTTAAATGTGGAAAACAAGGACATAAGTCTCCTGAATGTCCAACTCAATTGAAACCAAATTTCAGAAGAAATAGACCAGATAGACAGAATAGATACACACAAGAAAACCAATGTTCTCAAGCGGATGATGATACTTTTGCAGTACTTAATGTTGAATTTGCTGGTAGTGTTCCAAGTTGTCGACCTTGGATTCTTGATAGTGGCTGTACAACACATTTATGTGGTGATAAACAATTATTTAAGTCTTTAAATGAAGAAATTAGTGGGAAAATAAATTTGGCTAATCAAGCAAATAGTGAAATCAAAGGAAAAGGTACTGTTAATTTGTCGATTAGTAATGGTAAACAGCTGAGGTCAGTAGATTTTTCAAACACATTATTTGTACCAGATTTAAGGTCAAATCTAGTATCAGTTGCTAAAATTACTAATAAGGATCATGAAATTCTATTTAAAAAGGATTCAGCTGTAATTATGGATATGACTGGAAATGTTAAATTTGTTGCTGAAAGGCGTGGTGATCTCTATTATTTACAAGAAGGTAATGAAGAAGCTTGTATTGGAGAAGATAAAGCTAATTCTGAGTTATTGATGTGGCATTGTCGTATGGGTCATTTAAATGCTAAGGATTTATTTCGGGTGATTAATCAGAATACTACAAGTAAAGTAACCTCTGAACAATTGAAATGTTTGTCAAGATGTGAAGTGTGTCTACGAGGCAAGATGACAGGGTTACCGTTTTCAGGAAGTGAACGACAGAGTGAAGAACTTCTTGAAATAGTTCATACAGATATTGTTGGACCGTTTAGGACACAATCAGTGAATGGAGCAAAATATTTTATTACATTTATTGATGATTATTCTCGATGGTGTGAAGTATACTTTCTTAAACAGAAGAGTGGTGCACTAGAAGCTTTCAAAATGTATCAAAATCAAGCTGAACGTATGACAGGGAAGAAGATTAAGTATCTTCAAAGTGATAATGGTAAAGAGTATTGTAATACTGAGATGGATTCTTTCCTGCGTAATCAAGGTATTCAACGTCGATTAAGTGTTGTAAGAACACCTCAGCAAAATGGTGTTGCTGAACGTTTAAATCGAACATTAGTTGAAATGGGACGATGTTTATTACTTCAATCAAATTTATCGGATATGTTTTGGACTGATGCTGTAGCTACAGCATGTCATTTGAGAAACAGATGTCCTTCAAGAAGTATTAATGGAGATACTCCTTATCAGAGATGGTTCAACAGGGATAAAGTTCATTTAAATTATTTACGAGCATTTGGATCAACTGTATATGTCTTAGATAAAGATCCAACAAAAGGCAAATTATCTGATAGATCAATGAAAGGAATTTTTGTAGGTTATCCACGTGAATCAAAAGGATACAGAATTTGGTTACCAGAAAAGAGAAAATTTATTGTTGCTCGTGATGTGAAATTTATTGAAGATAATGTTACTACAGTTTTAAAGAACCAAGAGATTAAACAGCTGATTATTAATGATTTTGAAAACAAGGATAAACCATGGATTGAATTGATAACAGGATTTAAAATTAGTAATGAGACAGAAACTTTAGATGGAATTCCAGAAGAAAATTTAGAAGATAATGAAGAAAATGAAAATTCATCTGGTATTCAATCATCTATTCAAGAAACTCCTAGAAGAAACTCAAGAGAATATACTAGAGAAGAAAGAAGAGGACCAGGAAGACCAAAATTAATTAAAACAGGTTTGAAAGGACGTCCCAGAAAATTATCTTCAAAAGTTAATAATTGTGAAGTTAAAGAAAGGATTGAATCTGATTCTAATGAAGATGATAATGATAATGATAATATATTTGTTGGAGTAGCTGAAGTTAAATTGGAAGATGCTATTAATTCTCAAGAGTGTGCTGAGTGGAAGAGAGCAATTAAATCAGAAGTCATAAGTTTATTAAAAAATGATACTTGGAATATTGTAAAATTACCTGAAGATCAAAGTGTTGTGGGAAGTCGAATGATTTTAACAAATAAATTTGGATCAGATGGGCTTATTGAAAAAAGAAAAGCTCGTATTGTTGCAAAAGGTTATAGTCAGAAATATGGTATTGATTATGATCAAACTTTTGCTCCAGTTGCAAGAATGGAATCAATGAGACTTTTAATTGCATTGTCTGTGGAATTAAAACTTGTAATAAGACAATTTGATGTTGTAACTGCCTATTTAAATGGAATATTAGAAGAAAATGTTTATATGGAAATACCGGATATGCTACATGAAATTTTGATGTGGATAATTGATGATAGTCAGGTGTCTGAAGAATTAAAAAATAAAGCAATATATTTAAATGATTTATTGACTGAACTAGAGCAAGAAAAATTTTTGAAAATTAAAATATTAATTGACAATCGTGGAGCTGAACAACTGGCAATGAACTCGATTTATCATGCACGTACAAAACATATAGATATTCGTCATTATTTTGTTCGTGATGTAGTTGATGAAGGAATTATTAAATTACGTCATGTATCAACTAATGAAATGGTTGCGGATATTTTAACAAAAGCACTGCCAAGAGAGTTACATGAAAAATTCACTGAAGGATTGGGACTTCAAATTATTTAAATTGTTGAAATGAATGTCTTGAGGGGGTGTGTTGGAATTACAATACATTCATTCTTAAATTAAATTACTGAAACTGGTTTTGTTTTTGTTTATATAAAACTATTATATTAAATTCAATTGTTTTATGTCTATAAGAAATTTTTACTGATTTTTTTCTGTATAATTTCAGTCTGAGGACTTATTGATTAATAAAATATTTAATATATAACTGTGCATATAATATCTGCTTCAATAAATCCAATGACCAGTGATATTTTCTGCGTTTAATTTTGTATCTTCGCTATGCCGGTTTTGTTTACTAAAACAGTTTTTGAAGATAAAAATGTTTTAGGAACTGTTCAATGTTTACAAAACATTGGTGTTTTTGTTCAGGAAAACAGCTTTTGTTTGTGTTTTGTTGTTTTGTCTCTCTGGTGTGAAACCGGCATTAGATTGATTTTTGCTAAATATTTAGTTATTCACCAGCCTATGTCAATGCCAGTAAAACTTTGTGCCCTTTTCCTTTTACCCTTTTACGTGTACATACGATACGTGTAAAGAACTGCGACTTAATCAATGTATCCGATTCAAAAACTCAAAGTTTCATTCACTGATACCTTATCAGTTACTTAATTATCTAGATATTAAAAATGCATTATTGAAATATATGAATAACATTTCCAGCCAAATTTATTAAAAAGAAATCCTCTAAATTATGTACAGTCGCATATCATTACAGTGATTACTTCCTGTTCGGTAGAAAATTGATACGAACTGAAACTACTGTTTTTGTACTATTTTATATCTTTGTTGTAAATCGAATGCCATTTTTAACAGTTATGCTCAAGAATAAGTGCAGTGAGCATCTACTGACCAGATTAAAGAAGTCAGTGTTGTTATAATGTATCAGATCACTCAATAAGTGCATTACTTATATAGTACCAAAATAAGTTAGATAATACAAAACTTCAAAATATTGGAATATTTTATATAGCCATTGCTTTGCTTGAAAGGCATATTCCCACCATTAAAAAGTAATGCTTTATTATTACCCAGAATTCAGATTTTTCAATTGTTTTCAAAATAATAATAGTAGCGTTACTAAAACCTCATGAAATGTTGACCACAAATGAATTCACGTTGAATTAATCTTGTAAAATCTACACTGTATGTCATATGTATGTGCAAATGCAAAGGTATGTACATATCATGTATACACAGGATAATATTTTCACATTATGGAACATATTTGGATATTAAAGGAATATCTAATGTTATGTGGGAAGTGACCGAAATCAGTACAGATAAGTATCTAAAATAGTTATGAGTTAATTTTCATGTGTAATTAAGTACACTGGATGGACTTATTTTTTTATTATATTGTATTCAATAATATTTGCAGTATACAAAAATATTGTTTATGATCTATATACAAAATCTAAAATATAACAATTATAAAATAACTCTTGTCCATACTTGTCATAAGGCTCATAAGTTTCATTGTCTATCCTCTAGAAATATTAGATGATAGTAAATGCAATTCTGAATATATGCTTAAGCCTGAAAAAGGATTACTAATAATTTCTTATTGATATATGTCTGATTCATAGTACCATTTTTCCAAGGATACCCAAACTAACCTTCTAAGTACCAATTATAATCATAAATTTGCATGCAGCGGTGTAGTTCCATAAACCATACTGCTAACATTAATATAAGTGTTATCGTCGATAAAAACATAAAATCGAACATTAACATACATATTAATCAACGAATACAAAAAAACTTCTGTTGAACTCGCAGTAAAATTTTAATTAAAAAATAATTCGCTGGAATTAATTATTAAAACGATACAGCAAGTCGTTCGTGGAAATAAAATGCATTAAAAGTTTGTTTTATAAAATTCTAAGTATTTTATTTCCAACGCAACTAGTTTCATATTCATTAATTTCTATATTACTAAAGGAAAAATGAATAATAATTTTTTTCCATATTTATGGTATTGCTGGTATTGCGGTACATGTTATAAAATTGCGAGAGAGATGAAGCGTTTTCAGTTGCATCGATTTTCCACGACGTGCTATAGCAGCGTGTGACTACGCTGCATAACGGGACCTTGACCGTGCCATTGACAATGGGAATTTTCCTGCAGGGAGCTTAACTGAAGCTTTAACTATAGTGTGAGCCGTCGCGGTTCTCGGTTGCCCATTATATACCGCATGGCCCCAAGCAACCGTCGCGTAACCAGCTTAAACCATCGTAGCCGTAGCACTACATGAAGCGTAGCGATCTCATAAAGATGAAAGGATACGGTTTACGAAAGGTACGGTTATGTAAAAAAACAAATATTACGTAAACATCGTTTATATTATATACTCGTATGTATAAAAACCTTTTTTATTCCTTTTACCTTTATTTTAATAGATATGTAATTCAAATTGCTTTTTTATTATCCTGTATTTTACTACAGTCTGTTTCAATATAAAAAATTCAATAAATAAAAATTCTTTCTTGAATGGAAGGTCTATGGATATGAATTCAGTGTCAAATCTGACAAGAATGGAACATTTACTATCTTTACGGAATGTATATAAGAAGAGTAGGCACGTATTTCTTCTGGAGCTTCTTTATTTTCAATATGATATTTTCTGGTTGAATATTTAGTAGATTCTATTTCATGTATAATTGGTACAGAAAGATGTTCTAAAAATTTCAATATCAAAATATCTCACCAACGCTATATTTTCTGGGTTTGATTGTTACCAAAATTATTTTTATTACATATTAATAAACATAAAAAGTTATGAGACAGCGTTGTGTTACACATATATGAACATAAGCAAAAAAATTAATTAAAAATCATTTTTTCCACAATGCATAATTAACATCATCTTTCTTTTTGGGTAAAGTTTTAGTAAAGAAATGACTTCCTAAGCCCACAAGTCTTATTTCTCTATACGATGTAAGATGGCTCGAAACCAACAAAATGTAAATTTTGCATCTATCATCGATTAAAAATGAATGAAGTCAAAATAATAGCTTTTAAAAAAGTGACAGTTTATTAAATATAATAGTTTTTGCAAAAGCTTCTACTGAATATGTACACTATAAAACTATTTTCATTAGATTTTCCCTTTCATTATTTTATTATACAGTAATTATTATAGCTATTTAAAATTACTAATAACCGTTTTCAAAACCTTTTTCAGTACCTGATTTAAATGTAAGGCAGCGGAAACTAGTATCTTATGGGTTTAACTATGATTAAATTATTTACTACACGTAATCAAAAAATGAAAATATTTATATGAGACTCCAACACTTGTCACATTTTATACAACCAACCACAATAACTACGAACATAGAGGTATCGAAAACAGGCCAACCTTAAATAAATTAAAAAGATTTTCATTTTCATATACTTAATAAATGTTCCGTATTTATTATTTAAGTACGTATAAATAAATAAAATAACAATCAAAATAAACTTTCGACATAATATTCACTAACAAAACTACCATCATTGTCGTTTCCTCTCTGGATCTGTGTTGTAGTCGCAAGCCAAACCTGCCGGATCCGCAGTTATCTACATTTTTTGGTTTTCCATTTCACGCATCACGCGATTTTAATTTATATTTAAAGTCAGTCTGCAACGCTTCACTACAGCTGCGGGGTACCTAGTAGAGTTCAATTATGTTTTTTGTATTTTAATCACAGTTTGACAACTGCGATAGGTCTTGACTATATTCAAAAGTACTTAAACACTTGCCATGTGATTTGGTTACGTTTTAACTATTTAATTCCCTTGATAGTGGTTGGTTCCTGTTAGGCTTAAAGATACAGAATACTTTGTGGATATCTTGATACATTCATCAATGACAGAATCATGATAAAACTTAGCAGATCCACTCTGATAAACTAAAGTACATGGTCTTAGCTTTCTGAATCTATTTCTCAAATCTGAAAGTATTGATAATGTGAAAAAATTTATGATTTATGACTAACGAAGCTATTCACGACGACATACAACTACCCAGGGTCAAAGGCAAAATTATAAAGTACAAAGACCGACTGGATCACCATCCAAACACCCTACGGTACAGAGAGCGTAGACTAAATAGGAAACTACCAAGCGAGTTAGTCGACGACTAAGTAGCTAGCAGTCCAAAATATTCAGGTGTACCATATATGCTCTTGAAAGGAATACTATCTTATAAGGATATATCATTGGATATATTTCTTTCATGACTATAATATGCTATTTCATTTATATACTAAATATCCTAAGGGATAGATTGTAAAATTCTGGAATGCTAATAAAAATAATTTTAAAAAAAGCCCGAGCAAGTTATCTTTCCCTCTCTAATCTACGAGACCGCCACAAACACCAGGATAAAGAACAAAACTGTAATAACTCAAACAAAACACGTTTTTCCGAAATCTCGAAAAGCTCATTTTCAAATCGAATGGACAATGCTTTTGTTGGTTCAAGCAAATTAGTTTATAGAATCCAAGAAATGATTTAATAAAATACCTTCATTTTTTACTTCATTTTTTAATTGATACTGTTTCGATTTAGGTTTTTTACTATCTACCGAAGATGTCAAATCCTTCTGAACTTTCTGGATGCAAAATTATGAAATTGCTAAAATATGGTAAAAGATGACTGAATTAGAATAAAATGAATTCCTTTGAATTAAGTGTTTACGTACAATATTACTGACAAGTACTACTATGAAATCAGTTCTCTTAATTAATTAGATAATTATTTATATACATCGTAAATACCAATCACGCCATTAGTTATTCGGACTTTATTTTAGCATAATTTCCAGAGCTAATTCCCTAATCGAATATAAAATGCACCGCTAGCATAATTTCAGTAATCAGTTCTTGGAAACACTGACTGACGTCGTCGTCGTACGTTGTCCAATATCCACAGTCGCTGCCACAGCCACAGCCAGCGTCCGCGCCTTCCTCAATAATACCATCGACCCATTTTACGCGCCACCCCTTTCATTTGGACTTGTTCTTCCTTTCCCTTTGCCCCTTACAACTCCTAGTCTGCGTTCACTCATACGACGCTTTTCGACGTTGCATGTCGACCACCACACCTGTTGATAGCCGCCTATGACGTCACGAAAGTTTCATATCACTCGCGAGTCATTAAACCAACAGATTTAAGAGGGAACTGAAACATCATTTTCCAGTCAGCCTTCATCGATTGTTTTCCTTAGAGTATAGTCCTCATTTAACATTGTATCTGATTTCTGTTTCTTTGTTGAATATGTTGATACTTGCTTTTTGATTATCTAAAAACATACAGAGATATATGAATTTATTTTTAAAATAACCGGTAAAATTAGGTCTGACGTCACAGTTATTTTAAATATACCAAGGACTGCGTTTGCACCGATTCGATATGCGTCTTTCTTCAAATCTTGTAAATTACAATTGGTCTACTTAATTACCTAGAGGTTTTATAGTGTTTCTAATGAATTTTGAACTTAATCCATCCTAGTACCCAGTGGCGGCATTAGCCATTGCGAGGCCCCGGGGCGGCAGATTTTTGCGAGGCGTTTGTTCTTTTTGTAATTTATGTAAATTGAAATAAGTATTTTTGATGATGATTGACGAGAAATGCAAAAGTTATAAATAAATAAATGTAGAGTTTTCAAATTTTATATTGGAAGATTTATAAAAGTTAACACAAAGCATAAAGTAACGTAAAGCATAAAAACGCCAAATAGTAATAATGATAAACAAAGATCGTAAAAGATATACGCAGTGATTCAAATACATATATAGTAATTAATTTTTCTACTTGGGTTCCGGGTGGGTGCGAGGCCCCGGGCGATTTCCCTGCTTGCCACCTCCTAAGGCCGCCTATGCTAGTACTTTATCTGATTTAAAATAAACTTTTGATTCAATGATGCAGTTCTGAGATGAAAGCGTTTTGCGTTTAGTATTTTGTTTCGGATAGAAATTCTGTGTCTGATATAAATACAATCAACTGTGATAAAATGGATTCCAAACCTGACGACGTGTCTACCCCTAGTTTCTTCTATAATATTCCTAAATACAAAATATAATTATTACATAAAATAATACAAGCTTTGTAATATTTTATGTTGCACTTTTAGAAAAACATGTATTTTACATATCGAAAGCTATCATACTCGCTACTTGAACATGGGAGCGCCCCGTGCCTGCTTATCATATTTGCATAGCGCTACGCTGTGCTGTGACGTAAATGTATTTTAGGTACACATTCATTACTGTCAGCTCTTAACATTTTAATCTTAGTATATCTTAATTATGAAATTAATGTTTTTGCCTTAATGAAGTAAAGAGTGACAATATGTTAATTTAAGCGGAGTTAGAATTCTAGATTATAAACGTGTCTATAGCGATTAGAACCAAGCAGTATACCATACATAACATACTAGTATATTGTTATTAAATTTTATTAATTCCTAATATATCAGAAGTAAGACAGAAAAAAGAATGAAACAAGGGTGCGCGATGAGTCCAGCCCTCAAATGTCTAATTATTTTTAATAACTCCTTATATTTCAGAAGATAAAAACAATTTAAAAAGTCATTTTAGCTATTTGATTATTAAAGCGATATTAAAGGGAAGAGTGTATTAACATTTATTTCAATTAAAAAATAAAATAAAAAACTCTAAAAAATGAGTTCACAAGGCCATTCTTTCTTCATTGTCTACTAATGACGATAATCGGTATTGCACTCAATTTATACTTCAGACTATTATTCAATAATTATTAATTAACATTTCTGACTTACACTTACACTTTCTGTGAAAAAAGTAAAGTGACACATTCGTTATATTTTTACTTAGAGCAAGCCTTATTAGCCTAAAAGATCACATTCGCGTGACGCGTCACTGTACCATTAGATTAACATCTGCAGTGTAATCTTAACTTGGAAGATAAACTTGCTTGAGTGTACTATATGGATTTTCCGTAAATCTTTACATGGACTCGTGCTATATAAAATGTAATTTAAAACCGCATACGGAGTATGACCCCCATTCCCTTCAAAAAAAGTTAAAAATAGAATAAGTTTAGCAAAGATGAATTATTTCAAAATAAATTATGTTTTGATGAAACAAATCAACCACAAATCAACGAATTCGAAAAAGTTAATTATAAGATACAGAAATACGACAAGGAGACAATGTTTGATCATTGAGTCCAAACCTATCTAACGTCATCTAAAAAAAAGTTTATATTGGGGGATTCAACTTCTTCTTTAACTATGATTTATAACTTTTTCCCAAATAAGCAGCGTAAGTAGATCATATTAACTTATGTAATTCAACATAGAAACTTAACTTCTTTAATTTACAGCAATCTGAATCGGTCATATAAAAGTTGGATGCCGACAAGTACCGGCACTTTATTAGCACTTAATTTTCTTTATTATGAAGAATACAATTCTTAAACTGACTTTATATTAATAACAACGCAAAGATTTGAGTGTATCTTTCTATCATTATGTTGATTTCAGATGACTCATAATTATGTATTTGTAAGATGCTGTTATTTGTTAATGTGAATGAACAACGTCAGACAACGTTTGTACAATTTGTAACAAAACAGCGCGTTGGTAAGAACCTATAACCTATAACCTATGACCTGTTGATGACTGGACTAGGCCCTTGACTTAGACCTTTTCTTACGGTACAATACTCGAACAATATACATATTATAAATAAGCAACAGGTGTGGGTCAAATTCAATTTTTTACCAGTACAGTCAGTTCCCAACTTACGAAGGGTTTTCCTTTCGCAATTTCCGTCATAAGTCAAAATCCTCAAAAGAAAACAGACATATGGCCGCTCATTGTTTTTAAGGTGTACGATTAATAATAGTTTTTAGTTATTTGAGTTTATTACTTACTATTATTTTTACCTTCTACATTTTTGTATACGCGTAATTAATGGGTTTTTTTTTTCTTTTTACTAAAATATTATTTATACGTTTTTCATAACTCATGAAATTATGTCCTTCTGAGTTATTTCCACTGTTTTAATTTACATGTAATTAATATTTGTTACGGTCTTATTAAATATTTTTGTTACAACCAAAAAGTAAATACATTTTTTACTTTATTTGCGTTTCTTATTTGATCAGATATGTTTATACAGGGATATAATATACATATTCTATATTTTTCTTTTATTTTCAGGACATATACATCATCATACATATTTTAATATTTACTCCTGATATTAATAACTTATGTTATTTTATCAACCTCTTCCTCTCTTCCCTCCCCGTCCCGCACCGTTACTTTCTATGTACACATGAGCCCCCATAGTACTATAACGTATAAATTCAACTTTCCGGACGTATTGGGCGCCTTGGGCAATCGTTACATCACTACGGCTCACGACTGTCTGTAGCGCTACGTCGCTACGTCGCTACGTCGCTACGCCGCTATACCGCTACAACGCTATAACGCTTGCTACGACCTAGTAGCAGTCTCCATGGCGACGTTTATTCTGACGTCATTTTAAAGCACAATACATTACGTCAGAGTTTCCCATAGTCCTCGAGAACCGGCAATTCCCTTCGGCATACATATTTGACGTCATCTGGAAAAACGTGTGAAAAACGATAACGTTAGATTGACGTACGTACACACCGTACGCCGTACGTCGCACAGTTTATCGTTGTACAAAGATTGTATCCACTTATCCCTCTCCACTCGGCGTCTACTAAGTGTACTCGTATGTACGCACAAATAGCGCAATGAGGCGTCCTGGGACCCCCCCTCCCTCTTCCTCATCGAACGTCGAAGGAGAGGGGCGCTTAGAACCACTTCAAGGCAATTGTTTTCTCTTTCTGTAGAACAATTATAGAAGTACCTTAAGTATTTCTTACGCAACTGTGTATTTATAAAAACAAAGATATTTATATTGAAGGGATTATTGATAGATTGTTTTTACATGCCATTATTACAGGGTGTTTGTCCATCGATGTCAATCTTAAAGAAGACTATGGATGAAGTCAAAAGTCACTGGTATTCCTACTTTGAAAGACACGTATTTATATCATGACAATTAGTTGAAGTTTGAGTTTTCCGTAATATTTTGAATAGCCTCCTATAATCAGATACCCATTTTCGTGAAATAAAGGCAGCATATGTGCCGGTTGGTAAATTCATAGTTATCGGAATATTTAGTAGACCATGTAGTCCTCGATTCAAGTACTAACTACACTCAATAATATCCAACGAGAGCGACGAATTTAATTTACGGACCAGCGCGAAGATTTCTGGGTTTAGTTGGTTGTCCATACACCCTGATATTAAAGAAGATTAAATAAGAGAAACAGATAATTATGTGAAAGTGATTCTAGGTTTTATTTACTGTCACTGTGCTAACAATATCATTGATTCATTTAATTAACTTTACATATATCTCAAGTTGTGTTTTACCACTAGTAGAAGCCAACAGATTTCCAAAAATTGATACAAAAATAAAAAATTTATTTTAAAAATAGAATTTTATCACTTATTTACCAGATAATGAACAATTGTGTTTCAGTGAATGAAATCATAAAATAGGGGAAAAAAGGGAATAGCGCCGATCCGAAACCATTCAAAAAAAAGGAAAAAACTTTATGCTTTCTCTGAAACTGAAATATTTGAACAACTAAAATTACTCTGAATCTGTGGTAAAACCATATCCCAAGTCTTTATTACATTTTAAAAGTCATAGGATTTCTATATCTTTTCGCATAAAGAGGAATTAGTGTTAGATGTAGACACAGAACATCTTTGGAAAGTTATGCCCTGTGCAAGGAAAGAGACCCGGGGCAACTAATGTTTTTGAGGGGCCTTAAAAAGTATAAATTACCAAACTCTGTTACACCCAGTAAAATGTACTAACTTGATGATAAATGAACTTTCTTCTTTTGTCTCACGTCCAATTCAATTCTATCCAGTAACAGTACCTTTCCCCCTTTAAAAGACACGGTTTTGTGTATGTGTTTGTGTGTACAATCACACGCACACACACATATTCATAACACCTTACATGCCTTCGTTATTAGCAATGGATATTCACGCTGTCGTAATCCCTTCCCAGTTGAGTTAATTCCTTTGACTAATAAATTATAAAGCTCTGTCGTAGAATTCGAATATTTCAACTATTTCAATTAATTAGTATTTTGTACATCAAAAGCTTTCCAAGTCAATAATTGTCGAATATAATCGTCATTACTATAGAATCACTAATAACATTGAAGCTTTAAAGCTTTTTAATACACATGGAAAGCTTTGTGAACTTGAAATGAACGAGATTTACTCAGACCATGTACTTGTATCATGAACTTGGCATTCATGTACTGTGCGATTCAGTTACTATTGCTAAAGCTCCAAAGCTCCCACCTGCTGCAACAAGATCAATAAAGAGCACGTGGTTGCTTGCCTGCTAGTTGCCAGCCTCTAAAGTTGAAAGGGTTAGTTTCATTATTCACGAACTAAAGTGTTCTATAAACTGAGCCCCTTTCTAATTTAATATCGGCAACCAGAATAACTTTGATTTCGTAACTAAAATATTTTATTATCGTTTTTAAATTTCTATTCCTAAATGCATTTTTTTTTTTAAATCAATGTATTATTATATATCTAAATTCTTTTGAGCATTTGACATATTTTAACAAAATGCATTTGTTTTCTTTTCTATTCCAGATAAGTCGTGCGATAATTGGTTTATGATTAAATAAAATATGTAATATTATGTATTTAACAAAATAAAAATTAAAGTCACTAACAAGAAATACACAAATTTATTTTGAGGTTAAAAATTTAAAAACATAATAACAAAATAATAATGAAAAGTTATTGCGTTTGGGTAACATTCATAAAACAGATTCGATTAAACTTAAATTATAATTTTAACAGAACCTGTAAGAACCCGCTGGTGTTCATCGACTCTATACGATGGCAAAGTTTGCTTAATCCATATTACTTTACTTTAGCCTGTCGAACTAAATCGGTTACAAATAATATACAAATATTGTGTATTTTCCAATTGCGGCACTAGAACGCATAATGCGGCGTTTTACTCAGAATTGAATGTTCCAACTGCAGCAATGCCTCGCACAGTTGAGCACTTCAATAAGTCAGTAAGTGTTCTCGCATTATGTGCGCAATTGATACCAACTAATTAGCATAAAATATAGAAATTCTGCATATTGTTGACAAATACTATTGATTGCTATTTCCAATACATAGTACCAAATAATTGAATACCTTTAATAATAATGCTTACTTTATTTAAATAATAAAAATATTTTTTTTAAATAAAATTGAAAGTAAAATTAAATTTATAAAATTAAATTAAAAAATATAAAAGATTTTTAAAAATAAAAATAAACAAGTATGGATGAAGATACAGATTTAAAGACTAATGTATATTTCAAATTAAACATCCGCACAGTGCGACACAGTGCGGCACAAAAAAATATAATAGTAAAAATCTGACGTCGAACTTTTACCGCTTTACAAATAAACAAGTTATAAAATTTATACCAGGTATAAAGCCCGTCCGGATAGGCTTATTATCAGTTTATACCTGGTATAAATTTTATAACAGGTTTATTTGTAAGGCGGTTAGAGTCTTCTCTTATATATTTTCACTTCAATTTGTATTCGCTGCTAGGATGATTTACAAGTACGTATATATAAAGTTCTACCTTAAATAAATTGTTAGCCCTTACAATTCCATGACTATTACGTTTATATTCTATAACTGCACTGCACTCGTACTAAATACCACTCTCGCCCCGCACTTCAGCTAAAGCTCCACCAGACATTTTCATTCATAAATGCGGGATGACGTCATGCCGCAGTTGAATTTCTGTTCATGGAATATCTCGTACAATTATTAATCCTTGAGTAAGTATTACTTTAAAAATAATTTATTTTGTATTTATACAGTTATATTTCTTACTGAAAATTATTTACATTGTTTAATTTTATTTTATTTAGCCGAGCACCTATTACAATATGGCAGTATTTATAGCGTCGTGGCAGTATTATGAGTTCATAATCAATTTAATATTGTTAACAACAGAATTAAGAAAATATAGCGCTGGTCTGAAGACAGAACACTCTGGGTTCAAACTCAAATTAAATATATATATATATATATATATATATATATATATATATATATATATATACGCGTAGTATATCCTACATACTCGTATTATTCACATATTAGGTACGAGTATATTAATTCCTTAATATAAAAAATATTTTAGTTAAATTACTAAGGAGCCAAATTAAATTTCTCTTAATAGCGCCTGCAATATTTAGAATGCAAAATGCTGCCGAAATTGACATCAAGCCTTTTAAAAAGTCTCCATTAGGTCACGTTTTGAGGTCCATTGGGTAATTTAAGTTAAATTTTAAAAGTCTGTAAATTTATTTTACATTTTAGAATACTCATTCCTAAATCTGTGTTAATTAGTCACTGTATTTTAAAGGATATTTGCAATTAAAATAGCAAATTGTAAATCTCCGTCAATCTCCGTTTCTAATCAATTAAATTTTAATTTTAATCAAACTACCTTAAATACATGCAATTATGTTTAGCAGATTCTGTAGATCCAACCAAAACTGAAGAGATGTAAATAAAATATGTGTAATGTACCATATGATATTGGGGAATACGTATGGACTGGTTCAATTGGGATGAACCTGCCCCAAGCTTTAGCATGTGCTGGTAGTTTCCACGATTTTCACAGCTCCAGCTGCCTTTCTCACCATGCAGCGAATTTACTCGCATAAGCATTAAGCAAACGTGTTGGGTTCACCTTATCTGTGTGAGGCGTCAGCGTCATACACTCGAATTCACGTACATAGCACATAGTACATAGTACATAGTACATAGCATATAGCAAGCATAGTGTACAGATTTTTGTTCTCACTTCTGACAATCGATATGTCCACAAGGTCATTGCCCGTTCATTCATGTCCTTGCAAGTGTTACTGCGCAGGACTTTGTTTTATTCAATGAATGGGCTCTACGTTTAACCTTGCTGACATTCAAGAAGAGATCTGCAGTGAGGATAGCACAGAGTCGACTTGGAACCACAAATATGACCAATTAGTTCATAAGATCATATTGTTTTTTAAAAAACACACAAATTCTGTTTTAACAATTATGTATAATAGTAGAAAAAATCGTGGTAGTGTGCACATGTTTGTGCCCCTAATGACATCAATTGTACACTTTCTATTGGCATTAATACGATAATTAGGTTATATAAAATTAGGAATAAAAATTAGGTTAAAAATCGCCAGACTGTTCATTTACGTAACATGCGCAGATTGGTTGTCAGACTATCTGGATCTACAATTAGTGCAGATCATAATGATAGTAGCAAATACTTATATTTCATCAATGTGAATTCGTACAAAGTGACTCAAATTTTATCTAACGGCGTCTGGTTATTATTAACTATGTATATATAGCGTGGCCACTCAACTAGTAGATCCTAGAAAGAAAAAATAATAAGCTAAATGCAATAAGCAGATCCACAATCACACAATCACGGGTCCATAGAATGTGAACATTAAATGGGCTTGTGTCCTATGTCTTTATTTCTATAAAAGTGTACTATAAATTGATAAAGTGGGTTACTAGAACCTCAAATGTTCAATTATTGTTTTAATAACTCCATATATGTTAAGAGATATTAACAATTAAAAAAGTCATTTTGACTCTTTAATTATTAAAGGGATTCAACGTTGTACAACATTCCAGGTGCATGTGACATCACAAGTCAAATATCAAATATTTTTTACAGCTATTTCAAGGAACAATAAAATTCCAATATTATGATAATATGTCTGGTGTAACAGGGTTAAATAAAATAAAAACTTATTACTCTTTGATTTGACTTGATTATTTCTATTACCAACAGCAGCAAAATATTACCACAGCACTGACTTACCCAACAAATAACTGACGTTAAAATGCATTTCACGTCATACAAATATAGCCGACCATTTCTAGCACTAAAACTACAATTCAAATTGTTAATTGCTATATCTCCGTCAACATTTAGATATTTGCTTTAATTGCTTATATCTTCAATAATATTGCGACTATTTAAATACACCTACAATTAAATTACACATCCTGATAGTAAACTTCATCAAAATATATACCATATACATTTCTAAAATTTATGATATTGTTCATAACTCAAATTAAAGTTTATTATCCTAACCAAACCCCATCTATAAGAGATTTATATTTGAGAACAGTAGATGTACATTAACTTGAATGGAATCTGTGGCAGATATACTGAAGATACCTGCAGGTATCTTAAGATAATGCAACCTGAGATAAATGTACACTAGATAAAATAGAATGTAAGATAAGTGAAATTCATAATTTTGTGATAAGTCTATAACAAATTCGTACGAAATATAATGAAATCGGGCAATCAGTTACTTAGTATTTCTGTTTATAATAGAAGAAATTTAAATTTAATTGAAATTCAATTTATATTTGAGTACACTATTATCAACTTTATATACATTTATTACTATTACCCTTGTAACAGATGTTATCACAAACTGTTTGTTATTCATTTTGCATGTTTTAAGTTATAGCTACTGTAGTGACAGCTACTGTACCGACATCAAATCTACATTGTTTTGGTTGTAATCTCTGGTTACACGTAATATTTTTACTGCGGTAATATTAATTTTTACATTGTGTAGTCGATCCATTATGTGTTGAAATGCAGTAAATGGCAAATATTACCAAATATATACCCCTTTTAAACAGGTGTTGCCTCTAACTAATATGTTATTAATTTCACACATTTTAAATTAAATTGCTCTGCAGATAGCTACTGTACCGACTATAATTTGATGGTACGTAAAGCACATGGTCTGGAAACTCTACTAATCTCTAGGTCTTACGAAATACTTTTCGTTGTACAATACTACAGATAGAGTTACTAGTACTTTTCAGGTACATAATACTTTTAAGGGTTGTCCCAATGGAAAATTAACGTAACAATTAAAAATTAAGTATAGATATATATAAACTTAAATATATTAATACGTTATAGAAATTCCAATGTATGGTACGTCCCGTCAATAGATTTCATCTCTTCAATCAATTATTACATACTTCTTATAATTAATTATTTTTTAAAATTATGAATTATTTTATTGAATTCAAATCATAGCACACAAAACAATCGTCTCTTTACGACGGGGTAACCACTAGTAACAGGATGTTGTTCAGGTATATTGTTTTTAAAAGAAATTTTTTTTTAAAGATTTATGCCCAAAACATAATATTAGCCGTACCAATACGAATTGACTAAATTGTGTAGTTAGTTACTAATTGTCTAAGAATACTAAACTAAATAATTATAACGCTGCATATGTGTATATATTTATTTATAAGTTATATATGAATAAAAATATTATACAATAAGAAATAAATCTTTTAAATAATTACAGTTGTAAATATCTAGCTAACGTCATAGTTACGCTCCAGAGCCTAGATCAAGCTAAAAACTATTTATATGACTGGATTGGTCTAAATTAGAATTATGGTTCAACTGATCATAGCTATCACTAATTTTGGAGAGAGTGTCATCCGCGAAATGATCTGAGACTTCTAACAGCCTTTCAGTCATACGTATAGATTCCAAAGTAACCGTATCTTCTTTCGGCACATCGTGCTGTGTGTCCTTATCAGCAAATGTTTTACTTCTAGGCTGAACTTTTATTAGATCGTTATCACTGTCAGTCAGATTCGGACAAGTTCTTGTAGGCTTAAGCAAAGGATCTGTTAATATTTTGTGATCCTTCATAAGAGCGCATCCTTTTCCAAGAATAACAAGACTATTTAAAGTCCTAAAGGATATAACAACAAAATAGGCTATTATAACTAGTATCACTGAAGTTGTTCCTTCGATGTGTACTGCTGCTCCAAGAACTCGAATCATAACAACTCCTAGTGGCAATGGAATGAATCCCATTCGACGAGCAACAACATCAGAATGATCAGAAAATGCAGTCTTCTTTCTTGTAAGAGCAGTGTCATAGGCCAGGCTCGTAATGTACGCGGTATAAATATCCACCGGTATTTCATTAAAACGTGTGATGAACGCATGTTTAATCCAATCTACTAAAACTTCAGCTAGTAACACCATGACGCAATCAGGAAGCAACACCCAAAAACGATCTTCCCTCCAACTATACTCTTTCAGAGTTTGAAGAAGCACGATGAATAGCAGAACAAACAAATGGAATCTCTCCCGAACGTCGCTGCATGATAGTTGAAATAAATTGTTTTTATCGAACTTCTTAAAGACACTGCCTTTCAGTTCGACAAACTATAAATATAAAAAATTAGAGTAATACAAGTAACTAAATAAAACTTACAAGAAAAATTACTACTATCTAACTATACTTATTATTTCATTTTACCAGATATACATTAGGAGTTATAATAATCTATACAGAATTGGTTTCTTTTCAATAAGGTTGCAAATATAACCAGTAACATTTTCACTTTCCACGAAATCAAGACAAAATAAATCAATAAATACTAGTGCCATCTAATAGCAATAACAGAATTTCATAATTAAATTGGATTGTATAATAGGTTTGATTCTCAAGTAAAACATATTTTACTAGACTATACTATATAGACAAATATTGAACAGATAAAATAAACAAATAACTCCAACTCACATTATTTGACATCATAATAGTCAACAACGACTTGTTACTAGCGTTTATAGCCACGTTGAGTGTTGTTGCTTGAAACAGGACGAGTAAACTGTGCAAAACTATAACTTAAGTTAAGAAATAACATATTGTCATAATAAATATGAAGAATTATTTAGTTAATTGACCTATTCTTATTTTGTAAGGATACAGACGTAAGTCAATGCAAATAAAAGATGTGGTAGTATTCCGAAATGTTCACGTTTTCTACCACGAGGTTCAGTAGCTGTCCATAACAGAGCATCAATTGTATCTTGACCAAAAGCAGAAAACAATCTATCACCAACTTCCAACATATTGTAAAATATATATAATTTGATAACAGACTGGCTTTTAATCAAATGGTACATCATATTCGTGTCAATATAAAACATTAAAAAGGTGCACACAAGCAACATGCTGCCTTTAATTAAATCACATTTTTCAGCAGAAGTTAAAATACTTCTTCCTGATGCCCGCTTATATCTATAATATAAATATTATGTAAATTACAGAATTGAAATGTAACTAACTATTAAAAATATTATGATAATTTAAACATACCCAAAACACCACAAAAGTGGCCTGGTTATAATATTCCAAATTGCCAATAAATATCTCATGGGCAAGAACGTATATACATACATAAATGAATCAGCACATTGAAAAAATCCATAAGCCATAAACTTTTCCACTTCTCTTGGAATTTTCATAAAAGAATAAATTTTTTCACGTCGAGCAGAAAATCGTATCTGATCATTTTCTAATAAATATCCTCTTGTAAGTTCAAGTCGTAGGAAATTAAGTAACGTTACCTGTGCTGTAATAAAAATAAATACATAATCAAAATATAATTTTGAAAGTTATTTAGATTTTATAATCACTGATAAACTTTGATGACATCAAACTAAAATTATTTAATCAATCTAGTAAAAATTTAATACAATACTGATACAGTAAATGTCAAACTATAATAACTACTATTAAAAAATTACCCTAGTGAATAATAACCTTTCTTTTTATTCGAGTCGTCATTTGCTCTGGTTTCTGTCATATTTTATTTCTTTTTCAATATCATTCCGGGGAACTGTTACTCTGCTCGACTTTTCACAATTTAAATGTACATATTATGATCCCGCTAAAGTAATTGTTTGGAAATAGGCGCAATTAATTTACACCGAAAACATAAATGTTGGTACTATCAGAAATAAAAAAAAACTTGCTACTAACTTTGTACAGTTTGCATGAAGTCACCTACCCTTTTGTTGTGTTGATTTTGAATTATTTGTCTGTCGCTGTCCGTTTTCGTTGAGGTTTGTAATATCATAATCCTCTATAAACTTTTCATCAATATTTTTATATCTATTTGAACTATCGCTTGAATAATATTGATTACTTTTTGGAACAATGTCATTATATTCTCTCCCAGACATGATGCAAAATGACAACACAAACTTCATGTCAAATAACTAGCAATTATAATACTCAAATTCCCTGCAAAGAAATTCATTTATGAGAAGTGACATTGACAGCTAACAGCTGATCAACAGCTATCAGGACGAGTAAGAAAACGAATTAATGACCCACGATGGATAATGATACCAATAATTCAGAAACGCCGACAAATCAAAAATGCAAAATTTTAATTATTGGTGCTGGTATGGCTGGCCTCTCAGCTGCTAATCATTTGATAAAAAATGATATTACAGATTTTAAAATTCTGGAAGCTAGAAAGCGAATAGGTGGTCGGATCATTGGACTTGATATTGGGTCACAAAGAGTTGAACTTGGAGCAAATTGGATTCATGGTGTACTTGGAAATCCTATGTTTGAGTTAGCAATGGCCAATGGTTTAATAGATATAATTAATGTTCCGAAACCGCATAAAGTAATAGCTGCAACAGAACAAGGTAAGCAAGTGCCATTTAGTATTCTGCAAGAAATATACGAGGCTTATGTCTGTTTTTTACGTCGATGTGAAGAGTATTTTTTATGTCAATATCTGCCTCCGCCTGATATTCATAGTGTTGGTGAGCATATTTGCTTAGAGACTGAAATATACCTAAAACAAATAACAGATCCTCAAGAGAAGAAATTAAGACAATTAATTTTTGATTGCTTGTTAAAACGAGAAACATGTATTTCTGGATGTCATGCAATGGAAGAAATAGATCTCCTAGAACTGGGTAGCTACACTGAATTACAAGGTGGAAACATAGTACTTCCTGCCGGATATAGTGCAATATTGGGGCCTGTTTCTAAACATATACCACAAGCAAATATTATACGAAATTGTCCTGTTGCTAATATTAATTGGATGCATAATTCTCAATCAATAACCATCCCAAGTGGTGATTCTGCAATAGATGAAGCTGGCAATGAATCTGATGATTCAGATAGGACAGTTACAGGAGATACACCAAAGCAATCTGCTAGCAATAGCAGACATCCAAGCTGTGAAAGAGAGAAAAGTGCTAGTGGAGTCGCCAGTTCAAATGTAAAAGTGGTTTGTGAAAATGGTACGTGTTACTATGCTGATCATGTAATATGCACTATACCCCTTGGGGTACTAAAAGAAAAATCGAATACTCTCTTCACACCTGAATTACCCCAATATAAAGTAGAAGCAATAGATCGATTATTATACGGAACAGTAGATAAGATTTTTTTGGATTATGAACGACCTTTCTTAAATCCTAACATATCAGAAGTTATGTTGCTGTGGGAACCTGATGATGAAAAAGATGATTTAGCTAACAACTGGTACAAAAAAATTTATTCATTTTCTAAGGTCTCAGATACTCTTTTACTAGGTTGGATTTCCGGCAAGGAAGCCGAATACATGGAGACTTTGGATAGTGAGTTAGTTTCAGAACAGTGTACAAAAATTTTGAGAAAATTTCTAAATGATCCTTTTGTTCCGCAGCCCAAGCAATGTATTTGGTAAGTCATTAATTGGTTTGCTAATAATTGTTTAAAATATGGGGTAATTACAAAGTAAAATTAATAAATTTTCAGTACAAGCTGGCATTCACAGCCATACAGTAGAGGATCATATACTGCCATGGCAGTTGGAGCCTGCCAGATTGATATAGAAAATATTGCACAACCAATTTACTCTCACCCACACCAATCAAAGGTATTGAAAAGTTTTAATTTAGTTAAGTGCTATAGTGCTATATAAGTACATTAGCTATGATTTTACATAAGTTCGGGTCTGGTCTGTGCCCCAGCTACCCTACAATAGATACGATGCTGTCAGTAATTCATTAAATGTATATAACATAACATTTATAAAACTATTCCAACATTTTTTTCAGCCTGTTGTGTTATTTGCTGGAGAACATACACACAGTAACTTTTACTCGACAGTTCATGGAGCTTACCTCAGCGGCCGAACTGCAGCTCAAGTCTTGGTCACTCCAGAATCGCCACAAGAAATTGTTATGGAATGTGTAGACACTAGCGATTTAAGTTCTTGGATTCAAGGCATTTCTCTAGATTAATAAATAAAGATTCAATTGATAATAAAGTCGGTCTTATTCAAGAATAATTAAAAGTAGTTTATAATTTGACAATTTCACATTGTAATAATTGCTTTTCTGTATAACTATACACACCTATATGTATATGTACATATATATATATATATATGATGTTGTATTTGATATTGATTATATATATATATATATAATAATATATTTATATACATACGAGGGTGGATCAATATGTTCTCCTGTTTGAGGACAAATAGCCTTATTAAGGAAAGTTGACATCACCATCGTCTACTACCATCTTTGCCTAACGTCGTCAACTACACCGCTGCCTAATAACTTTAAGATTATGTATTTACATAATTAATATAGCTTGGTAAGAACCAAACCAAAAAAATATAACTCTGGTCTGGGGATCGAACCTAAAGACACAACAATGTAGCGTCAAGCATCAATGCTCTCGCCCACTGTGTCGTTATATATATTTATATTTGTACATATCAACATATGTAAATTCCCAAATTAGCAGAACACCTACTGGCATATTATATATATATATATATATATATATATATATATATATAATCAATATCAAAAATAAAATTAGTATTAAAAATTTGTATAATAGTGGAAATATTTTTGTAAAACTGTTGGAACATTGCATTTATTTTATAAAAACCACTTTTTTATCAAAACTTTATACTACACTGCAATTTGTTTACATTTTGAACAGTTCGTCTTGTAGTCAATTTAATGCTTTTTATTCCTGCACATATATAATGAAAAAGATAGTGTAATATGATTTCTTATTGATCTTATAATTGTCAAATTATAAACTATAGCTTTTAAGTAACAGTTGTGATTATTGAAATTTCTGAATTAAATTTAGCAAATAAATATATCGCTCATTTTTTAAATAATTCTCTTAAAAATCAAAAATTAGTATGGCGAATGTTGTATAAAAATTATATGTTAAAGATGTGTAAAGTCTGGATTTCAAAATGTTTTTACAGAACCATCATATAATGATTGTTAAGGATGTCAATTCGAGGATGTTTAAATTCAAGTAATGACCTTTTATTCGATTAAGTTAATGTATAAGTAATAATTTCGCATTTTATACTCATTTAAATTACGAAACCAACGCAATAAAAAGTCATAATAAGTACGAACAAAAGTAATTTCCATATTGGCTAACATATAATGTGATTTTAATGCAAAATGTGTTGATTTAAATTAAAGTATTGAAAGTTATTTATATAAATTGATTATTACGTTTTCAAATAATTTGACCTATTTTATGAGTTAAGTATATCTTTGATTTATAAATGTTGTGGTCAGTAACTTAAAATTACAAAAGTGATATAAATGCCACCATAACCATTATTAAGTCAAACAATACACTTTTTTTTGAGCTAATGTGACAGCTTTTAGTCTTATGACTTCTTGAAAATACATTTATCATATTTATTTTTAAGTAGATAATAAATATTTCAATCTAGTTTTTTAAGGTAGAAATTAGAATTTTAGCTTAATATTTGTTTCTAGTCAAATTGTGTATTATAAAGTATCTCTGGTTTGCAAAATTATATAATTTTTATATTTATATTTTTTTTATCATATTCATTCGCGCATTAGCTTATATGATTTATTCATATAATTAATTTAATTCCAAATTTCTCGAGATATTTATATTATCTTGCAAGTCAGAGATTTTACAGCTACCAAAGTATTTTTTAATGTTTTGTTTTGCTAAATAAATATTTGTTATAAAAAATAGGCTAATATTTTTTTAATTGTCTTAAAACTTTGTACCTATTGCTATTAATATAAAGTAATAAATTGCGTGAATAATACGCGGTAATTGTAACTATAAGTACTATTATGCAAAGTCATTAAAAGTTTAGATGTCAAAATTATTTAGGAATCCTAAAGTGTTCATAACTATAACGTTTATTGATCTTCTTAAGTTCACATGCTTTTGTACTAATTATTAAATATGGTTAAATTTATATTGCATAATATTAGATTAGAAAGAAGTAATTTCGCTTTTGTAGTGTAAAATAAAAATCATTTTTTTATACAAAGAATAAACTTGAATCAATTTTATATTTTCCATTTTGTTGACCTTGGCATCTTTCTTCCGCTATCGTCATAATGGCGTTTGTAGCCCGTTAAACACATTTACATGCATTTTGGTTTATCTAATATAATAAAAAAAAATTACGTAAACGTTTTTTCTGTTACGTAAACGATTTTACACAATACATAACATTTTGTGACCTATTTTTTTACTGCTTTTTGAAAAACAAATTTACTGTTTTGCACTCATAAAATTTCATAAGAACAGCTTTTTAAGGAAAAAGCTATAAAAGAATGTTTATCACATATGATATGAAAATCCCAAATTTTGAAAAAAAGTTGGTCAAATAACGCATAAATTGAAAAATAATTTTATTATTGTGCAAGTTTATTATTTCAATTTGAATTGTTTGAATTTGAAATGTAATTACGAATTATTTTATTGTATTTAAATCATACACGCCAAAAAGACGTCGCATTGCGACTCGAGTGGAATTTAAATTTTTACATGAAATTCAAGCCACACACAAAAGACAAACGTCGCTTGCGACGGGGGTAGAAGCTAGTATTATATATTAATGATTTGCCTTAAAATTTACATAAAATAATTAAATTTGTAGAAACTACGACGCCTGAGTTTTAGGCAACAATAATAACCTCTCATTATAGTTTATAATTACATAAATAGATGTCGCTAGATGTTTTGTTAATTGGATTTAAACAAAAATATTTATATGGTAATGTATATTTAATAAATTCAATAGTTTTATTATTTTTAATAAGGTTATGCTCTTGTTACATCAACATTTCCATCGTTTTTAACAAGAGTATAACCTTCTAACATCTCGATGAAATCCAGAAAATTTGATTTTTACAAAAATTTAAAATTCAACATTTCCATCGTTTTTAACAAGAGTATAACCTTCTATCATCTCGAAAAGGTGCAGAAATTGTAGTTTAAAATGGTTATATTATACATTACTGCTTTATCTTAAAATTTACATAAAATAATTAAATTTGTAGAAACTTCGACGCCTGAATTGTAGGCAACAATAATAACCTCTCATTATAGTTTCAAATTACATAAATAGATGTCGCTAGATGTTTTGTTAATTGTAATTGAACAAAAATATTTATATGGTAATGTATAATTAATAAATTCAATAGTTTTATTATTTTTAAGAAGGTTATGCTCTTGTTACATCAACATTTCCATCGTTTTTAACAAGAGTATAACCTTCTATCATCTCGAAGAAATGAAGGATTTTTTATCGTTACGAGACTTTTTTTATCGTTACGAGTTGGTTAAAGTTGATCAAATAACGCATAAATTGAAAAATAATTTTATTATTGTTCGAGTTTATTATTTCAATTTGAATTGTTTGAATTTGAAATGTAATTACGAATTATTTTATTGGATTTAAATCATACACGCCAAAAAGATGTCGCATTGCGACTCGAGTGGAATTTAAATTTTTACATGAAATTCAAGCCACACACAAAAGACAAACGTCGCTTGCGACGGAGGTAGAAGCTAGTGTTATATATTAATGCTTTGCCTTAAAATTTACATAAAATAATTAAATTTGTAGAAACTTCGACGCCTGAGTTTTAGGCAACAATAATAACCTCTCATTATAGTTTATAATTACATAAATAGATGTCGCTAGATGTTTTGTTAATTGGATTTAAACAAAAATATTTATATGGTAATGTATATTTAATAAATTCAATAGTTTTATTATTTTTAATAAGGTTATGCTCTTGTTACATCAACATTTCCATCGTTTTTAACAAGAGTATAACCTTCTAACATCTCGATGAAATCCAGAAAATTTGATTTTTACATAAATAGAAAATTCAACATTTCCATCGTTTTTAACAAGAGTATAACCTTCTATCATCTCGAAAAGGTGCAGAAATTGTAGTTTTAAATGGTTATATTATATATTACTGCTTTTTCTTAAAATTTACATAAAATAATTAAATTTGTAGAAATTTCGACGCCTGAATTGTAGGCAACAATAATAACCTCTCATTATAGTTTCAAATTACATAAATAGATGTCGCTAGATGTTTTGTTAATTGTAATTGAACAAAAATATTTATATGGTAATGTATAATTAATAAATTCAATAGTTTTATTATTTTTAAGAAGGTTATGCTCTTGTTACATCAACATTTCCATCGTTTTTAACAAGAGTATAACCTTCTATCATCTCGAAGAAATGAAGGATTTTTTATCGTTACGAGATTTTTTTTATCGTTACGAGTTGGTTAAAGTTGATCAAATAACGCATAAATTGAAAAATAATTTTATTATTGTTCGAGTTTATTATTTCAATTTGAATTGTTTGAATTTGAAATGTAATTACGAATTATTTTATTGGATTTAAATCATACACGCCAAAAAGACGTCGCATTGCGACTCGAGTGGAATTTAAATTTTTACATGAAATTCAAGCCACACACAAAAGACAAACGTCGCTTGCGACGGGGGTAGAAGCTAGTATTCATTATAATGTTATAGTTACCTAACATTCGTCAAGTGTTATTTCAGAAATTTATTTTCACAGTTCGAGAGAGAGAGAAAGAGTGCATGTGTAAAAATATATACCCACTGTTGTTCATTTAAAATTAATGAACTGCTAATATAAATAATGGATCTATCTGAATCTATCTTTTGTGTTTACACAAAAGTTAACCACTGACACATTTTATGAGGCTACGAAATCTGAACGAACCGTTTATCAGTGGACTTCGACGATTTGAATTCAATATGAATCCGAATCGAGCGCATACGGGGAATGTTAAAAATATTTAAGAATACGTCATACTCGTACTTAACTTCGTTTAAAAATAATTCAATAACACAATGCACAGAAGTACATTGAAATATTGAGAGAAAATTAATAATTAAGCCTATTAAAACTATTGTTTAAATTCACATATTCTTTTATATAAATTAATTTTGCGAGCGGTATATATGTTTTTAATTAAGTTTTATCTTTGTTTTTCAGAATGTGATAGTCCCGCATAATCTTCTGGACGTGTAGTTTACTGTCTTATAAGCACGCATGTTAAAAATTCTGCAGCTAAGAAGAAATATAACGATTAAGAACTAAGAAATTTACGACTTCAAACCTATTAATTTATTAAATTTAGCATCGTTACTATCTTTAGAAGAGTTTAAAAAACATCGCGCTAAAGAGCAATTTATTTGCAGTTACTTTTAAAATTGTATCAAATTTTAAAAACATCTCATATTTTAAGTATCCAGTGTTTGTTTTGATTCACTCTAGTATTATTTTATTGTACTGATAACAATGGAGAAATGCAAGTTGTTGGAGAAACAAAATGTTATAATGTTAATATTTATTAAAGAGCGAATTTCAGGATCGATTGGTGATCTAACTCCGATAGCATGAAATCATGGTATTATCGCATAAATACCTACTGCCATGTCAATTGGGATCGTGCGGAGTGCGTAGGGGGTACGCTGCGGATGAAACGAATATTCGATATATATTAATGAAGGCTAAATAAAATATATCTTGGTATATTATCTATTGTGGTAACATGTAATTGTGTAATATTGTCGACAATTGATTGTCATTAATTGTTTCTAATTTAACCTAATTTTTAGACTTGATTTAACTAGTTTTTATTGTTATTATACTTTCCTTTTTCAACTCATCAATAAAAAACAATCAAAACCAAATTCATTTAGTTTTGTTTTACATATCAACAAAATAATTTTGAGTAAATATGAAAATTCTTTAATAATAAAATCAATATAATGTTAAAAAAAAGAGTTTCCTTTAGTTCCAAAAGAATTAACGTTTCTCTGTCGTGCACGCTGTTCTTAATGTAAACAGCATGCGAAATTAAAGCAAATATGAACTTGCTTGTAAAATGCACTTCAGCTATTTTTCAGTTTATAATATGTTTAGAAATTCCTATAGTATTTAATAAATAAGATCAAATAATTATATAAAGTTTTTATGTAGAATGTACCTAAGATATTCATAATATTGTTTAGCGTGTTTTAATTCGTGCAGCTGTTAAATATAATGAAATTTGTACGAACTTATTTATAAATATATTTAGAGTTCTTTTCAACATTTTGTATTTAATAATATAGATAACTTTACTCAAGCAATTATCTTACCAAATGTTTTACCCATGGGCGTCCGCAGAAAATTTTGCTGGGGTGGCATAATATAAATTTATACAAATATCAAGTGATGCCTTTTTGCAGAATCTCAGATTCTATTCTTTGCAACATATATTTGCAATTTTTGTAAGACTTGCCCCTCTCTGTGGGCGTCAATGATTTCTCTTCTTCTTCTGTAAAATACTTTGGACTTTGACTTGCTGCATTGTTTATATTTTAAAATATGTTTTAACTTGTTGAAGACCTGACCTTTTACTGACCTGTATAACAGCTTTGCTGATTTTAATACTTGAACAGATATGTACAACACAACGTTCGGCAGGATCGAACCACGCGATTAGATTTCAAAATGATTTTGTAGATTTTATTTCCCTAGGTACTCGATTTAGTCGATTTAAGATTTCGATTAAAATACGAGGTGATATTTTTATTCAATCCTACATTAACTAAATTTATAAATATCCTCTAGAAGATAAATAGTGAAGTACTCAGTGCCAAATCAACCTTTTTATTGGCTTAGCGCAACGACAAAGAAAACCAATTTTATCTAATCTCAAATGCTTCGCCAAAATGAATTGTATCCAGTCACACTTTCGTTTCGACAAAATAAATTATATCCAATCACGACTTAAAAGGTTGGCCATTGTTATTGCAGCCCTGAGTGTACAATTTTCATCGAATTTTTCATGATTTTTTAACATTTCTAGAAATACTCTGTAAATTCTATAACCCGCAATTAAGCTTATTTGTTTACACACCTTCATAAAACATCAAATCAATTATCGAATAATATTGTAAAAAAGTCAGGAGCAATAAAACACCCAACAGCAATTTATAGTACAGAGGTCTCGAATGTGGACTACTTACTAAAAATTATATCAATAATAATAATAATAATTATCTTTAATATAAAATAAATACTATATATTTGATACGGAGAAATAGGGTTAGTGGCACACATAGCAAATGTTCATTTTCTCAGAATAATAATAAAATTAAATGATAAAATTAAGCACGAAGCTTAATAACATTATAAGTAATTAAATAAATAGAAATCTGGAGTGTTCTAGCATAAAAAACTACGGGTACCTGAAGTCTCAAAACTAAGAATCATTTCTAACATATTAATAGATTAAATTTATTTCAAACATACAGTTTAATTTTTTCGTGCACTCTGAGCATGCCTTTCAGATTCCAGTGTAACTGATCTACTCGTATTTCACCGTTCTTTATGTAGAATCTGTAATTTTTAAATGTGTATATATTTAGTCTACATATTTATTAAAGTATCTTACTGAGTACAAATTTGTTGTTCTTACTGTTCGAAAAGGTCTGTATTTACTTTATTATTTTCTAAAAATAATTCTCGAATATCAATGGCTTGAATAAAGGGATCTGAAATTAATGTATTTTTTTAAATAAATATTTGATTACGAATATATTAATAACATAACTTACGGTGTAGTTGCAAAATTAAAATTTGTTCATTATATCTGTTCAACATGTCTATTTTTTGGGGTTCATTTTCCCATATCTGGGGAGTGGGTAATGTAAGCCATATTGCTTTAGTTGTTGTATAGCTTAGTGCTCTTGCAATGCCCCGTATATTCTTGGCGAAGGCATGCTGGTGTATTCCCTAAAACAAATTTCGACGTATTTTATATTGTTATATACATAATTATATGTAATTACATATATATTTTATGCTTACTTTATCAATGTCGTTTATTCCAATCATTATTATGGCATTTTCTTTTAATAAAGGATTTCTTTTTTCTCTTCTGATCTTATTCAGTAAGTTTACAGATAGTCTGCCACTTTTCGCCAAGTCGACTTCCTTAAATTCGACTTTTTTGTTTGGTAATAATTGATTAGCATACCTCACGAGATAACTATCTCCACAAAGAGTCCAACTAGAATACTTGAAGATTGAAAAGTAATGAATTTAGTTTGCTGTATTGAATTGTATTTACAAATTCAATTACTTAAAATAGTTTTTCTACTTTTACTTACGAGTACATTATTTTCGGATTGATTCTTGTTCTTAGCAACACACCGATACGCTGGAGCAACTGGTAACCTTTCCCCTGACGGTTTTATTTCAAGTTTAGGATCCTCTACATTATTCATAATTTCGGGATGCATTCTCTAAAATTAAATTAACTACTTACTTCTACTACTTTTCTGAATTTTGATATGGAAAAGTATCTATATTTTCTAAAATAGTTTATTGTGCCAATTTTAAAATTGAAGGTCAATTTTCATAATGATCTGTCACGTTTCAATTTTGATTTTTAAAAATAACAATAAAAATTAATTTTTATGAAATTTTTTTAAAGCTGAAAAACATTTTTAATTATCTGCATTATATTTTCAAATAATCAACTTAATTAAATGCTTATATTGACTTTAATACTGTTTACATAACAGTCAGAAATGTCTTTAGATACATTTGGTATACAGATACATACCTTATAGCGCATATAAAGCTTTTTATTTTAGTGAAACTAATTTCTGAGTTGTTAGGTATCTTAAATTAAAATGAAGTTTAACTTACTCGTAAATGATTGTAAAAATTTGATTTTGAGTATTGAACATTGGTGAAAAATTTTGTTGCGCAAATGTTACACTCTGCCTTCAACAATTTATTTTCGTTATATTCTGAAAGATCTTCATCTTCTGGATTGTCAACAATTTTAAAACATCTACTTAACACAAGTGACATGGAGAAAAGCGCAGACATGATAAAATACAAAAGATTTTTTGATAAAACTTATAACTGATATTTTTTTCTACAATGAATGAGTGCAAAATTCAAATTTTACAATAATATTAGACGTTGGCGCTGTACTCTACGGGTTTTTGTTAAACTACTTCTTTTATATTCCAAAGACTAATGTGTATTCTTTCAAATTGATGCTGTCTCTGGGTGTTTACCAGTTACAGTGCCGCACTGTGTGCCATTGTGCGAATGTTTAATTGGAACATACATTAGTCAGTCGGCGTTAATGTTATTTTAGCGTCAAAGTATAATTACAATAAATGTAATTGCGATATAGAGCAGGTGTTGTCAAAGTACGTAGCTCTTATTTAATTGCGGTAGATTTAGATTTATTTTATGTGGTGAGTTATCACATTGTGAATCGTGGAATAAACGCAATACTCCGTGAATCAAATCAAACCGAGATCCAAGCATACCTTTCGTAACTCACTTCATGAAGTGATCACTGATATGTAGTTATAGTTACATAGAAGCTGAGGTCATACAATTTCCGTTCTTGACTTAAATTTTTATTTTATTTAACAATTTAACATAAATACAACGGAAATTAAGCATTCATTGCTGAATATATTAGCATTCCATAAAGATGTCCGCCTCAAGTTATCATCATCAAATAACGACAATAACATTGTATTGTTATGAGGAATTATGTAATAATAATTAGACGAAATGATGAATGAGAAAAATGAAATAACTCATGTGCATCTGATGATGAGCCAAGAAGAATAAAACATTCTGATCTGAAATGGACACATTCTATTGTGCATAAGAGCCATGTCGGTGTGTACCATATATACCACAGCGGCATTATCAATGGAGCCTTGACCTACCGAGATTGTATACAATGAATAAGCCAATCTGGGTGTCAGCAACTGACCATCATGAAATGTTACATTTACTAAAATAACAAGTACAACATATTTATCGATTTTTACGAGAGTATAACGTTATTTTACCTCAAGAAATACAGAAAATATCGTTTTTGTTAAAATTAAAAATGCTCATTTCAAATAATGCAAATAATCTCATTTTCAACGCCTGATCTACGTGCAACTATATATACACAAATAAAAGTATATATGGTTGCATATTGATCAGACGTTATAATTTATAATATAATATAATTTCAAAAAGAAAAATTATTGATTTCTTTATATTTTTTGATGCAGTTATATCCATTTGAGTTTAAGAAGACGAACTGCATTAAAAAATTGGAAATATCGTAACTATTTTGGATTTTATAAGGGATTCTAAAAATTCATGGACTTTTTTTTCAAAAATAAAAATTATTGATTTCTTAATATTTTTTGATACAGTTATATCAATTTATGTTTAAGAAGACGAACTGCATTAAAAAATTTGAAATATCTTAAATACTATAGATTTTACAAGGGTTTCTAAAAATTCACGGACTTTTTTTTAAAAAGAAAAATTATTGATTTCTTAATATCTTTTGATGCAGTTATATGCTTTGGGCTTTAAGAAGACGAACTGTGTCAATAAATTTAAAATATCTCAACATTTGTGGATTTTATAAGGGTTTCTAAAAATTCATGGACTTTTTTTTCAAAAATAAAAATTATTGATTTCTTAATATTTTTTGATACAGTTATATCAATTTATGTTTAAGAAGACGAACTGCATTAAAAAATTTGAAATATCTTAAATACTATAGATTTTACAAGGGTTTCTAAAAATTCACGGACTTTTTTTTAAAAAGAAAAATTATTGATTTCTTAATATCTTTTGATGCAGTTATATGCTTTGGGCTTTAAGAAGACGAACTGTGTCAATAAATTTAAAATATCTCAACATTTGTGGATTTTATAAGGGTTTCTAAAAATTCATGGACTTTTTTTTCAAAAAAAATAATTATTGATTTCTTAATATCTTTTGATGCAGTTATATCCATTTATGTTTAAGAAGACGAACTGCATTAAAAAATTTGAAATATCGTAACTATTTTGGATTTTATAAGGGTTTCTAAAAATTCACGGACTTTTTTTTTAAAAAGAAAAATTATTGATTTCTTAATATCTTTTGATGCAGTTATATGCTTTGGGCTTTAAGAAGACGAACTGTGTCAATAAATTTAAAATATCTCAACATTTGTGGATTTTATAAGGGTTTCTAAAAATTCATGGACTTTTTTTAAAAAAAAAAAAATATTGATTTCTTAATATCTGTTGATGCAGTTATATGCTTTTGGCTTTAAGAAGACGAACTGTGTCAATAAATTTATTATATCTCAACATTTATGGATTTTATAAGGGTTTCTAAAAATTCATGGACTTTTTTTCAAAAATAAAAATTATTGATTTCTTAATATTTTTTTATGCAGTTATATCCATTTATGTTTAAGAAGACGAACTGCATTAAAAAATTTGAAATATCTTAAATACTTTAGATTTTACAAGGGTTTCTAAAAATTCATGGACTTTTTTTAAAAAAAAAAAATTATTGATTTCTTAATATCTTTTGATGCAGTTATATGCATTTATGTTTAAGAAGACGAACTGCATTAAAAAATTTGAAATATCGTAACTATTTTGGATTTTATAAGGGTTTCTAAAAATTCACGGACTTTTTTTTTAAAAAGAAAAATATTGATTTCTTAATATCTTTTGATGCAGTTATATGCTTTGGGCTTTAAGAAGACGAACTGTGTCAATAAATTTATTATATCTCAACATTTATGGATTTTATAAGGGTTTCTAAAAATTCATGGACTTTTTTTCAAAAATAAAAATTATTGATTTCTTAATATTTTTTGATGCAGTTATATCCATTTATGTTTAAGAAGACGAACTGCATTAAAAAATTTGAAATATCTTAAATACTTTAGATTTTACAAGGGTTTCTAAAAATTCATGGACTTTTTTTTCAAAATTTTTTTATCGATTTCTTAATATTTTTGGATGCAGTTATATTCGTTAAGGTTTAAGAAAACGAACTGTGTCAATAAATTTAAAATATCTCAACTTTTGTGGATTTGATAAGATTTTTAAAATGTAAAAATATTTTTTATAAAACCCTTCTAAAATCCACAAAACTGTAGATATTTCAAATCCGTTAAAACAGTTCGCCTTCTTAAACCTTAACGAATATAACTGCATCCAAAAATATTAAGAAATCGATAAAAAAAAATTGAAAAAAAAGTCCATGAATTTTTAGAAACACTGATAAAATCCAAAATAGTTACGATATTTCAAATTTTTTAATGCAGTTCGTCTTCTTAAACATAAATGAATATAACTGCATCAAAAGATATTAAGAAATCGATAATTTTTTTTTTTGAAAAAAAAGTCCATGAATATTTAGAAACCCTTATAAAATCCACAAATGTTGAGATATTTTAAATTTATTAACACAGTTCGTCTTCTTAAGGCCCAAAGCATATTACTGCATCAAAAGATTTTAAGAAATCAATATTTTTTTTTTTGAAAAAAAAATCCATGAATTTTTAGAAACCCTTATAAAATCCACAAATGTTGAGATATTTTAAATTTATTGACACAGTTCGTCTTCTTAAAGCCCAAAGCATATAACTGCATTAACAGATATTAAGAAATCAATAATTATTTTTTTTGAAAAAAAAGTCCATGAATTTTTAGAAACCCTTATAAAATCCACAAATGTTGAGATATTTTAAATTTATTGACGCAGTTCGTCTTCTTAAAGCCCAAAGCATATAACTGCATCAAAAGATATTAAGAAATCAATAATTTTTCTTTTTAAAAAAAAAGTCCGTGAATTTTTAGAAACCCTTATAAAATCCAAAATAGTTACGATATTTCAAATTTTTTAATGCAGTTCGTCTTCTTAAACATAAATGGATATAACTGCATCAAAAGATATTAAGAAATCAATAATTATTTTTTTTGAAAAAAAAGTCCATGAATTTTTAGAAACCCTTATAAAATCCACAAATGTTGAGATATTTTAAATTTATTGACACAGTTCGTCTTCTTAAAGCCCAAAGCATATAACTGCATTAACAGATATTAAGAAATCAATAATTATTTTTTTTGAAGAAAAAGTCCATGAATTTTTAGAAACCCTTACAAAATCCACAAATGTTGAGATATTTTAAATTTACTGACGCAGTTCGTCTTCTTAAAGCCCAAAGCATATAACTGCATCAAAAGATATTAAGAAATCAATAATTTTTCTTTTTGAAAAAAAAGTCCATGAATTTTTAGAAACCCTTATAAAATCCACAAATGTTGAGATATTTTAAATTTATTGACACAGTTCGTCTTCTTAAAGCCCAAAGCATATAACTGCATTAACAGATATTAAGAAATCAATAATTTTTCTTTTTAAAAAAAAAGTCCGTGAATTTTTAGAAACCCTTATAAAATCCAAAATAGTTACGATATTTCAAATTTTTTAATGCAGTTCGTCTTCTTAAACATAAATGGATATAACTGCATCAAAGGATATTAAGAAATCAATAATTATTTTTTTTGAAAAAAAAGTCCATGAATTTTTAGAAACCCTTATAAAATCCACAAATGTTGAGATATTTTAAATTTATTGACACAGTTCGTCTTCTTAAAGCCCAAAGCATATAACTGCATTAACAGATATTAAGAAATCAATAATTATTTTTTTTGAAAAAAAAGTCCATGAATTTTTAGAAACCCTTACAAAATCCACAAATGTTGAGATATTTTAAATTTACTGACGCAGTTCGTCTTCTTAAAGCCCAAAGCATATAACTGCATCAAAAGATATTAAGAAATCAATAATTTTTCTTTTTAAAAAAAAAGTCCATGAATTTTTAGAAACCCTTATAAAATCCAAAATAGTTACGATATTTCAAATTTTTTAATGCAGTTCGTCTCCTTAAACATAAATGGATATAACTGCATCAAAAGATATTAAGAAATCAATAATTATTTTTTTTGAAAAAAAAGTCCATGAATTTTTAGAAACCCTTATAAAATCCACAAATGTTGAGATATTTTAAATTTATTGACACAGTTCGTCTTCTTAAAGCCCAAAGCATATAACTGCATCAAAAGATATTAAGAAATCAATAATTTTTCTTTTTGAAATTATATTATATTATAAATTATAACGTCTGATCAATATGCAACCATATATACTTTTATTTGTGTATATATAGTTGCACGTAGATCAGGCGTTGAAAATCTGGAAAAAAAGTCCATGAAATTTTAGAACCCCTTATAAAATCTAAAGTATTTAAGATATTTCAAATTTTTTAACACAGTTCGTCTTCTTAAAGTTTAGTGGACTGTATTAAAAGTTTTCAAAGATCCTAAATTTTCTCTAGAAAAAAATGTCCATGAATTTAAAAAAGGTCGCATAGAAACCTAAAAAGCATTGTTGTTTAAAGTGTAATAAAGCAGTTGCATCAAACCTTGAAAAACAAATAGAATCTTATTTTAGGAAAAAGCCTATAAATATAGAACAGATTACAAAAAGCCAGAACATTAGTTTATCAATTTAACGTGTAGCGGATATTTCTCTATTAAAAATGGGACAACTAAGAAATAAGATTTCTATAACAAACGTATAATATAAACCCATTGCTAGGCAATGGGGCGAAGAGCTAGTTAATTATAAATGTATGTTTTTTTTAATTTCAATAATTAAAATTTGAAATGAAATTCGAATTAGTTCGCTTTACGACGGGTGTAAGCTCTGTTCATATATTCTTATAACTAATTAAAACTAATAATGGTAGTTATTCTACATTATATCTAAACTTAAGTTTACAATTAATGTTTTATAGAAACAAATAAGTATTTATTTTTTTATTTATTATTTATTATTGTTAATTGTGTGTGCCTTTCGGCTTTACAATCTACCGTATTCTATTTCTTGTTACATTTCATTCCTATCTTAACAATTCAGCCTTAAAACTAAACTTACTAATTTTATTTAAAACTAATTATTTTCCTAAAACTAAACTTAGTTTATTTATTAAAACTAAAAGAATTATTTTAGACTTTTAGTACTTCCAAAAAGTGCTTTCTGCCTCTTCTTCTCTTGACCCTCTCTCTTCATGTTCCCCATGCAAACTAGATAACGAGCTGGACCAGATAACTGGATTTTATATATGGACGACGGTCACTTCGCAGACAATTAAATTTACATTATTCTAGACCTTTTTATCTCCAAACGTACTTTCTGCTTCTTCTTCTCTTGACCCTCTTCCTTTATTTTCCCTAGTCTTCCTTCTGTACTGGTCTATTCCCTAGTCTATTTTTCTGGGCTGAAGTTTACCTGTTTCCTCGCTACTTCTTTCTTTCTCCTGCTTCCCTTCATTGCCTCTTTTAGTACTTCCTTTCTCTTCCTGTTCCTTGTGCAACCCAGCCATCAGCTTATTTCTTCTCCTGTTTTTTCTTTCCTTCTTACTATTTCCGTCATCCACCACTTTCCTTCACTGCCTCCCTTTAATAGCTGGCCAATATTCCTTTCGCTCGCTACTTTTTCCTTACACTCAAACTTAATGTGCTCCAGTGTTTCGTCCTCCGCTCCGCACACTCTACACTTTCTTTCCTCACTACTTTCCCAGTATCTGTTTCCTTTTTCCTCATTTCTAATCTAAACCTTGCTGTTCTTCTTATGTGTTTTATGTCTTTTTCTATAAGGTACTGAGGCACATTATTTTCCCATAACCTTTTATATCTTGTATTGTAGTTGCTTTTTTCGATTTTTCCCATTCTCTCCTGCTGTTGTATCTCCTTATCCCTTCTCCTTAGCTCCATTCCTTTCAAAGTACTCCTTTCTCTTTTTTGGACCTCCTCCCCCCCATTCTTTATGCTATCCTCTCTTATTTTCTTTAAAATTTTGCTTTCCGCTCTGTTCAATTTCTCCTCGTATTTTACTGCTCTTTCCCCTGTTTTAATTCGTATCTTATCCCTTTTTAGCTCCTCCATCACCATGTATCCTGGCGTGCACCTGTCCAGCCCTAGTACCCATTTCATATATCTCACCTGTATTCTTTCCAACTTTTCTTGTTCCTTCCACCTCCAAACCTCTGCTCCATACAACATCATACTGGCTATCAGTCTATCAAATATCCATATTCTCTTTTGGTAGTTATTCTACATTATATCTTAACTTAAGTTTACAATTAATTAATGTTTTATAGAAATAAATAAGTAAAACCGTTAAATAAAATCACAATTTGTTAAATAACTTAAAATACTATTAAAACTTTTTGTTACCAAATTTGAATATTTTTCCAATTTTTTTAAATTAACGATATAAATAAACAAATAAAATCTTATACATTTAAAACAATTTGTCAATTTGCAAATTAAATTGTTTATTTAATCTTTTATAAAGAAATAAATAAGTAAAACCGTTAAATAAAATTATTCTTTGTTGACCTCCATTCAAACGTTCTAAAAATTCTTAAATAAATATTCAAAATTTATAAATAATATATTTACTTTTACTAAAATTAAAAGCAGTCTTCACATTTTAGTTAAGATTATTGTTGCATACAAACGTAAACAACTTGGTAATTGTAATGGCATCTTGCGCAAGTAAACAACGGAAGTTACAAAGGAGCATCAACATTTTACTATTTTTATTTATACATTCAATTATTCTTTTACGCTCTGCATTATACAATTATTTAATGTTATAAATTGTATTGTAATGCAAACAATAGCTAATAATTTTGCTATAGAAACGGTATATATATTATATTAGATGAAATTGGATGAATTGCAATGAAATAGCTCCTAATATAGTCTGCAAAGCCAGTATAAGTGATTACAACTTGAGCTGATACTGATAGATTCTTGTGTTATATGTGATTGATATATATTGATTATAAGCTAAAGCTGATGGATGGAGTTTTGAAGTGGTACTTAGTAAAGAATCTGAAATTAAAAGATTTTTATATATTATATCTAATATAGAAAATCTAGAACTCATAAATAAATGCAACATAATCAATAAAAAAGTCTACGAAAATTTTTAATTAAAAACTTAATTAGATTAATATTAATATCCGTAATATTTAAGCAAATTTATAAAATATGGATTTTTTATTCTATTTTTCATCTTTATCTTCTTATTATAATTCTAATTATTTTCTAATAATTTTTTTTAAAATAACAAGAACATACAATTACTTTACACATGTGTTTTAGAATACGTTCAAACTAATCACAAATAAATATTAATATTAATCTAAACATTTCTTTAAATTTTAAGAAACATATTAAAATAAATTCGATGTTTAAAATAATATTTTATCTTAGGACTTAAATGAAATAATCAAATAATTATATCTTACCTTGTTTCAGATGCTTCTTGTGCTTATCACTTGTAGGAATATACTGTGATATAGGCTCTACTGGGTTCTACTTGGTTTCCAGTCTATATTGCTTGTGTGTCGTTTGTGTGCTAGCGGTGGCCTGGAGATAATATATCTGCCCCAAATTAACGTTCTTTGAAAATCAGCATTGCGCAGTACTAGAACTTCCCACCACTTCTTATTATAAATTAGTGTTGCTTCATTCCGAAAATAAATATCTCATTAATAATACACATTAATTAAAGTTAACACTTAATTTTATTATAATAAGTTCAAAAATAGTAAAATAATATTACACGATATTTGGTGAAATAAAATTTACAAAAATGTATTAATTATTTAATAGTTCTCATAAATTATGAGAAATCTATCGGCCGGTAGCAAAACTAATTTTCGAAGATCCACTAATTGTCAGTGCGGTTGTGTAGATTGCGTTTTTTATAAAATAAAACTGAACTAAATCATCAGTATTTTCTATGTGCAATGAAATTTACATATTAAAACAAGTAATCCTATACGTCTTTACTGCGCTGCATATGAAAATGGCTCCTTTAATGAAAACTTTTTGTTTTGCGAAATTATTGTATGGTCCCAAGCGGGCGTCACTTCGCACACCGCTTAATGCGTCACTTTGCACCAATGTGCGTTTCCACATCATGCTCAAGTTTCGACTGAACTGACCCTAAACGAATGAATTTTTTAAATTAATGTTTTGATTTGCTTAATTGCTGCGAATATTTAGTCTTGGAATTTTAAGATTCCACTTTTAGGAGTCATCTACTCCATATGCAAATTTTGTACTAAATAGAAATTAATTTTGTATTAGTTTTGTAGGATTCAAGTGTTTATCACAAAAGTGTTTTTCAACAGGTAAACTGTAGAATTTGAAAAAAACAGTATTTTTCATCGATGTAACTGAAGTAAGTTACATTATGCGAAAACTGCGTGTTACTGGCACAGGCAATAACGAAATAAGCTTTGACAAATTATATTACATTTTATTCCTATGACAACAACAATACACTAAATTATAGTTTCCCTGACATTGATTGAATATCCTATAACATCAGTAAATAGTTTTTGAATAAATGTCACACAAAATTTCCACCAATTCTTATCGCAAATATTGCTGGTATAAGAAATCGATCCTGGAGTGGAAGCCATACAACTCATAAAAAGTTTTTCTATAACAAAGTCTTAACTGTATAATGCTGTCAAGAAAGTATAAAGGAAATAAGAAATTAAATATAAACTTTTATTAGATCATTCAATATATTTCGACAATAAACTGTGAATAGTTCCCCTATCATTCTGCAACTAAATTATGAAACAGAGTTATTAACGAAAATTACTCAACAATTAAATAAATTTCTGCTACGCTCACAATTTGATTTCCGTAAAGATAAAAACTGTACAAAATAAAACAGAAAAATGTAAATATTATTTTATTATAAAAATTAATTTTCTACATTCAAATAGTTTACATTAAATACATATCTATAAAAAATTGTTACACATTGAGCATTTGTCCATTAAAAAAATAACGGTCTATATGAATCAATTTAAAGTATAAAAAATTTAGTCATTCGAAGTTGCAGTTATATTATTTTACATATAAACACCCTAAATTGAAATATACATAAAATATATATTTAAAAATTACATTGAGTATTATTCTATTATTCTATGCTTTTACCAAGTAGTTTATAAATTTCACTCTGAAAAAACTTTTAATTACGTTTAAAGTTTTATACATTTTTGGTTCACAATGAGACATTTTGAGATCCGGAGAGAAACGTTTTGAAAACATAAACACATTAATATATATTAATTTGGTATTCATTAACTATTAGTTTTAATTCGATTTAAGTCGGGCACTTCTTCTCGTCCGTTTAATTTTTGGAACATCCAAAAAAAACGGATCCAGTAGGACGTCGGACTCCTTGTAATCGTCGTAACTAGCAGGCGGCATTTTGTCCCCTGCACCTCCTATTACACTGCTTACGGTATAGTTCAATTTTTTACCACTACCATCTCTTACTGTTGCCGTTGCTGTCACGATCACTCTGGGAAGTGCTCCAGAATAAGGACTGTGTGTAAATGAGTTCACCTCAGTTCGATTTTCGGATCTCGTAAATACTCTGGGTTCTTTCTTTTTAAATTCAGAATGATTAGGTTCACGGTTTTGTCTGAACTGCAATCGTAGCTCTTGCCCATCAATGGGGTTATATCTAGAATTCTTCTCTGAGTCATCTTGGGCGTAACCGTAGAGACTTCCATAGGAGTTAGTTTTAGAGGGTAGACCTGGATGTCCCGTGGGAACACGATCCTGCGAGTTAGGCAACGGTATCAAAGGAGTACGTTCAGTTGAGTGGATTATTGGTCGATCTGTATATTCCCTGAAACCTGACTCTTGGGTACTGGTTGGATATCCGTTTTGATCATGATAAAGAGATTGTGTTTCTCTTTCTTGAAATAAATTAGTATGTGTTGTCACGGTTACCAATGTATTTGTGCCGCCGTTCTGAAACTGCCGCTGAAACGATATCGCGGGGTTCTTCTGATCTGCATGTATGTCAGCATGCTTCAATATAAATTGTTGCGGACTGAACGAGTGGCTACTGGGACGATTGATTAGTTTAGTATCTACAATTTTGTCGCAGTTTTGATTCTTCGAATCTGAGCCATAGACATTGTATTGCTGATCGTTTTCTTGCCCTGGACACTTATCACTATCTTCGTCACTGTCTGTTGGATAGTTGTAGTCTTCTTCATTAGCTGTTGGGTACGAAGATAGTGCTTGGACAGTTTTATTCACTCTCGGTGGCGTTTTTGTGGTACTAGATGGTGATATCTTTACAGTAGTTACGATTGGCGTTGCAGTTGTCAATTGAGGAATAGTTGGTGCACTACTAAATTCATCGGAGTAGTTATGTTCTTCTGTGCCTTCTTCTTTTCCTTCTAAATCTATAAAATAAAGTAAGTGTTATCAAGTTTACTTTACAATATTTCATTTATTATTTACAATTGAATTTTACCTTCTACCGGCGGTGGAATAGTATTGCCATACAACTCTAAATTTAGACTATAGAATTTTTCGGATCGAGAGCAGTCAACTTCATCAACACGCTCACAGACTCGAGTTTCCTAAATTAATACAATTTATTATTAACAGTAATTTGTGGTTTAATTTAAACATAAATGAAATGATTGTACGCTTACCTGATCAAAAACTGTACCATTTAAGCACAAGAATTTGATATCCATAGGTTCCTCCAACTGGCCGATCGTGCAGACGTGAAACATTTGACATTCTGTCTCCAGATCCGCATAGTAACCACCAATAACTTTTCCTTGGCAGGTAAAATTGGTTTCTGGCAAATTGTCAAAATCTAAATACTGTAAAAAAGAAAGGGAATGTATAAAGTTAGATAGTTCAATAACTACGGATCATTTTAAGCCACATAATAAATAAGTTATATTTATACATTAATTATAACATATGGTAGATGAATAAAATTTAAATCGGATATTTTAAAATTTTCTCCTTATAATTAAAACTTACTCCGGGTTCTGTCGTATTAGATAATCCGTGTCCATTTCGATGCAGAAACCCCAGCAGCCATCCTTAATAACAAAGCGGAAAATTTGATATATTTTATAAAGTTTATATTATTTAATTTCTCAATTATTTGGTGGAGATTTTACCTTGAAATAATAACTGGAGAATCCTGATAGGTTTCATGCTATATCATTATCGCATCTATAAAAACAAGTTTTGTGAACTTTACTAAGAGCATAGTATATTTACCAATAGCTGCAAAATATTGTTTGTGAACAAACTTACCTACAGACTCAGATTGAGACCTTTCCTCTTCCATTACAGCGAGTTTAAGACGCGGTTTAGGATAAAAAAATTTCTTCTATTCTTTAACAAAATCACGAATTATTTAAAAGAACTGATAACATTTTCACTTATTCAATCTACTTGTATTCTTACCTTAGACTATGATTAATTTATTAAATACATTTTAATTAAATAAATTAGCTATGGATTAAATCTGAAACATAATATAAAACAAACAAAAAATCATGAAACTAATTTAAAATAACCGATCTGTTAAAAACCACCCAATCAAATTCGTCCAAGGTCATTTATCAATCTTAATGTTATATTTTCGATAATTTTAAGATAAATTTGCACTCCTGACATGATTCTACAAACAACAAGAATGGATAAGAATGGAGTGGCAAAAATATCTCACTTTCATTTTAGTTTCATAACAAATTGACACTAGCTAAAACCACTCGCCGATACGCCGATACGCCAATAGGCCGATTCGATGCATAACAACCGCAGCTTTCAGTTCAAAATTCCAAACAGTATTCATTTCATAAGACGTATCAAACGAATCGTAGGATTCGGAGGTTTCTTGCAATATTATCTAAAGCCAATTTATGATTTTAAATATTATGCGGCTGTAGGTAGAACTGACAATTAATATCTAATACACAGGATGTAAACACTACAACCATATGTGCTGCAAGTACATGCAGTCTCCAAATAAACACTCGTTTATTAGAAAACTTTCAAATATTGTATACTTTTATATGAAATTTATTAACAAATACGAAACAGAATAAATCACCTTGAGAATGGAATCACTTGAACAAAACTGATAAATAACATTTTGATTTTACCATTATAACTAAAAGTTGCACAATATTTTTTTGTCCGTTATGTAAGAAGTATTTTGTTTGAAAGTAAGCTGGACATTTAATGTACATGTGTAACACACTTGCTGTCCATATGGATTTAAAATCAACAGATCGGAACGATACTTATACATTTAGTTTCACTTGAAAATGAATAATAATCAAAAGAGAAAAATATTCGCGAAGTAAATCGCTTATTCACTAAAACTTTTGAATTAAACTGTTTTAAAAAATAAGACAATTAACCCTTGGTTTATTAATTTCTAAATTAAACTTTAAGTCACAATGAACACTAGTTTTGAAATACAAATATTTAATAAACTGTAAATTAGTGATTAGAATTATAATTTTAGAAACGCTCTGGTCGCGACCAGTTAAGTCTGACTCGCGAGTAACAGTCGTCAGTCGACTTTGTTGTTGAGTGGTGAGCGGTGGTGAACAGTGAACAGCCAAGACGTGCCACACTGTGCCACACGTTGGAACCTGGAACCTGGAACCTGGTACGCTCCGATCTGCAAAATTTGTACATCCGATAGAAAAGAACTTTGTTGTGAATTGCAGTGTCCATTTCTACGGAATGTATTAAGATACTTTAAATAAGTTTAAAGTAGTTTATCAATCAATACAATTTATATTTTATCTGAAATAAGATTAAGCAAATATCAAATATTTTAAATTATTTTCAACTTTTTCATTTATTATGCTCCTCCCACTTCCTGCAAAATATGTATGTTCCACATTTGCTTGACTAGGTTTAAAGGCACGTTTACGATATTTTGTTCCTTCTGATGAAGGAAATGTTGTTACATAACAAGCTAAAACCAGTATACGTAAGACCAGAACCCAGAACCAGACACGGACACTACACTCAGGCAGACAGTCAGATGTACGACTATTAACATGAAATTATTCGAACCTGTTTAAATGCCCGTTAACTAAAATTTGTAGCTTTTGTTCCTCTGAACATAACCATAGAACATATATACACACCATACACGATTATTTGAATGTCGAACGGAGCTATGCAAACTGGATTTATTATTAGAATATTATGTTTTTCGGTATCACTAAAAATTGAGATTCGATTCCCGAAACTTAAATACCTGAGATATATTTTCGGTTCGATCTCCGATAGAATGTACACGGTGATGTAGTTCACATAAACGACTGTCCTCATACAAGGAACTGTCAATATTATTTGAACGAATTCATCGTGCCAGATACTGCAAGGTTTTTTCAAAATAACGATATGTTATAGCGATATAAATTATTTGTAACTTCTTATAGAAGATTGCTTCGGCCCCTTTGCCTGATATCTTAAGGAATTTTGTTGAAATATCGTTTAATGTTAAATGTATTTCTAAATTTACTCCGTAAAGAATTTGGTGAAATGCCCTTCTTTGTGAAGGTTTTGTCACTTTTGCACTTCAATTATAGTTCGCATTAACTTTATCGTTGCTTGGATTCCGACAGGTGAAGTGGTTTTGCCATTTGTAGCCGATAACATACACATTTTATATAAATAACTGTGAGAATCTGTATTTCGAGAGACACCCTTTCATGACAAAAATTCATAGATTTTAATAAATCTGATTTTGAATGGAGTGCAAATTGTTTACTGGTTATAGATACCACCATACGAGATACGTCAGAAATAATGAACAAAATAAGGTTTAATACTGAAGTTTATTCAGCTTAAATAAAACGTATTTATTTAGCAATTTTCTATGAAATTGATCCAATTATTAATTTCTATTTTAAACGATACTTGAATCTAATATATTTTCTTTTTGTTTCTAAAAATAAATTCTGTATGGGCATAGGGCCTCGTACAGTTATTTACAGTAGGGCCATTTTGTGATCATGAGCAGAGGTCTCTTAATATATCATTGATATATGTAACAAGGTCGATACAAAACTTGACTAATATTCAAGAAATCAAATAAATATTGTTGAAAAATCTGGAATGCTGTATAACATCATGTTTCGTGCATCAAAACCTGTAGTTTTTATTTATTTAAAACTAGAAATTTTGTTTCTCACTTAGTTACAGTGGCGTAGTCTTTTTTTAGACAGAACCGCTACTCAAGCGAAAATGTTTATAAAGTCAAAGTGGTGATTTTTTTTAACTGAATCTAAGATTTCATTTTATTTAAATAATTTTACCCTGAATAGCGGCATCTTGAACTTTAAAATAATCCGCCACTGCTTAGTTTTCAACATTTCATTTACAGTAAATAACCTTTTAAGGTAAATATTTTAACAATTTTTAAATAATATTTTATACGTACTGTCAGATTCAGAGCTGATTTAAGCCAGTAACTTGAAAAAACTACTTTGTTAGACTTTAGTCATATTAATAAGAGTATTTTTATATAAAAGGATAAAGTACAGAATGACGACAGAAGAGGCAGATAGGAGAAGGAATAAGTGTGGGGGAGGAGTTAAGAAACAGGGACAAAGAGATAAAACAACAAGAGAGGATAACGAAAATTAATAATATAAATATAATGAGAGATATAAGAGGCTATGGGAGAGGGTGCGATATCAGAATAGATAGGAGGAAAAGAGACAAGTAATGAAGAGAAAGACATTAGATATTGTGAAAAAAAAGAGGATAGGTTATACAAAATGTGCAACAAAGAAATAGGAAAGAAGGAAGTAGCGGAAAAGAGAGAAAATACAGAAATGAAAGTTGTCAGTGAAAAGAGCTACTTAGAATAGAGAAGGAAGGTAGAAGGTGGATGACAGAGGTACAGAAAGGGAGGGAGAAAAAGGAAAAGAGAGAAAACTACGGAGTTAAGCAAGTCGCAAACTTGACAGTACAGTGGTCGTCAAAGAGAAGGACGACACGAGAAGAAGAATAAACATTTTTGGAAGTTGAAATTGGAATAAGTTTAGTTTATGTTAGTTGAAATTAAGTAATAAAAGTAATCAATTGGTAGAATTCAATGTAAAAAGAATGTAATGTCTATGGTATTGGCAAAAACATTAACATAAATAAATAATAAGTAGTTACGAAAAATAATAAAATCAAGGTACATTTTCCAATTCATAATACACCTATACCTCGCTATAAAACATTTCGTTATAGCGGCATTTATTACATTTGGCAAATTTTCAATTTACGGCCCACAATGTTTCATTATACGGCCAAAAAAATGCTGCACTGTTAGCGATCTTCTATTAGTTTCAACTTCTCCCTTTATTTCATTGAGTCTAAACGCATACACACAGTGCACTGACACATTAACCAATCTGGTCTTAATAGTTCGCATCAACTTTATCTTCATTTGTATTCCGACAGGTGGAGTAATTTCGCCATCTGTAGCCGATAAAGTAGACATTTTATATGAAAAAATGTTAGAAACTGAACTATAAATGAACTCTTTTATGACAAAAAAAATCATGACGCATCTTCAATATGATGTCAAAGTGACTCCAAAATGTTTACTGGGGTACGGGTGGCATAGTTATACGAAGTCAAATAATTGATTCGTTATACGGCTGGAATGAATCTAGGCAGTAAAGCGAGGTATGGGTGTATCTGATTTCGTATCATTCATTTTTCAACCGAACGGTTAACGAAAACCGGTAGTTTAACCGAAATATTAAGAAGAAATATATTTCCGTTATTACCGTAATAACCGTTATTTAGTTAGTACCTACTTTTTTTTATTTCGTTGCTCAAATTATTGATGATCCAATACTGAAAAGTTTAAAAATTGAATTGTATCTAGTAAATATTATATTTCTTTAGGTTTTCTGCTTAGTTTAATCTTTTCAGTTTCAAATACGTAAGTCTCACATTCATTTATAATCAGGGATAATTACCACTAAGAGTGGGAGCCCTATACTCCAGCTTTGTAAGCGTAAGTGTCAATCTTTTGGCGGTATTTCCGGTTATTGTGATTTTGAAGTTTCAACATTTATTATTTCTGCTGAGTGGAGACTCCTATAAGAGAATAAGCTACAAACCTTTCCAAAGAAAACTTTATTAATCTTTTCGAACCATGTCTTACTACGACCTGGTTGTTTTGTTTACTTACTTTTGATGATATACAAAATATAATCATGTATTTATTATGCAGCGATGTAGTGCAAATGTGTAATGCCTCAACATCATAGAATTTGAATAGGAGCTAACATAGATCTACTATGTGTAAGTAATGAGTTTGTGTCCTCATTTTTTAGTGGTTGATTTTTCAATTGTTGATTGAAATTGATGTTAATAAATGTGTATTGGCGTGTCTATTTTATTAAATATCTAAATGTTGACGGAGATATAGCAATTAAAAAAGTTGAATTGTAGTTTTAGCTCAAGAGATGTCGGCCATATTTATGACGTGAAAATATATTGGATAGGTCAGTTATTTGTTGATTAGGTCAGTGCTGTGATAATGTTTTGTAGCTATTGGTAGTCCTGTGTATCTAGTACGTATGCGTTAGTTAGCAAAGAATAATAACTAACCCTATTACGGCAGACAAAATTTTGGAATTTTATTATTCCTCGAAATTGCTGTAAATATTATTTGATATTTTGATATATAAATACATGTAGCAGAGATGTATGAGCTGAAAGGTTGGTAACCTGTAAGCTTGTCAAGAGTTCTGTCAAGATTAAATGCTGTTTTATCAGACTGTGAGCTAATTTTTTTAAATAAGCGCTACGATTTTGGCTTCTTTCAAATCATATAAAATGGCGCTATTCACTCCTGCTTGATCCAGCATCCCAAAAAAGAAGCACATAGGCCATCGCTTGGTAATTCGGCTTGCTGTATCAGAAGCTCTGAAAAATGGTGTAGTAGGTTAAAAAAAGGCAAAGGTCATTTATTCCAAAAACTAAAGTAAAATATCACAAAAATTTGTATGATGGACCCTTATCTCAAAACTTCGGAATGATCTCACTATTGAGTTGAACTTTCGATGTGTATATATTTAATTATTTTGATTTCATATTAATATATTTATTTGTTGTTTCGACCAAAAATTAATATTCGAGTAACTCATTTCATGGTCTTTGCAGACTAAAATAATTTTCGGAAGAAATTATTAACAAATTACTAATTAGCCAAATATTGTGTTTATAAATGTTACTCCTCTGTGCTTTCTAATCTACTAACCTTTCAGTATATCAATAAAATCATCTTGCTTTTAAACAAACTAACAAATTAAAATTCTATGAGTTATCAACCATGCAAAATATTCCTTTCTACGTTGGATAGTTAGGAACAGAAGTAAACAAAAACATGAATGCCTAACACTAACAGTACTGAATAGGAGTTCTTCGTTTTAAAACAGATTTTGTTTCATAAAACTCGTATTTATAAATAATGTATTGTAAATGTTTATAAATGTATATATTGTTTTAAGCTAATAACTATTAAAAGTACTCGAAGAAATATATAAAAAAAATTGACTGCAAAACATTTGTATAAATGTAATTCAGAAAGTAAAATACTCGTATTTGCGTCATATCCGCAAGGACGTTCAAACTGTTCTTCAGTTTTTCTACTTTGTATCAACTTTTGCTTGATTGTCATTTTTTATAATCAACATTAACAATAATAAATAAATAACATTCTTCTGAGATTTTCTAGTATTTCTCATACAGATTGTGAGCTACTCGTAAAGAAAAAGAAATTGTATTTTTTTAACGTAGGATTCCATTAATTAATGCATTAAATCAAGTACATCTCCAAGCAAGGCCGCGGTACACTTCATAGACAATTCACAATTCAATTGATTTTATAATATTTATAATATGGAAGGCGTTAATACTCGTGGTATAACAATAGTACTTAAATATAATTATGTATTTAATTCTTGTGTATTTTATTTATTTAAAAAAGATCTTACTTAAATTAAAATTCCAGAAATGGCAATGACCGTGCCATTTGATGGATTTATTCGAAAGCATTTATTTAAATTAGTTCGAAAGGTCGCTATTTGAATATGAAGGACGAACAAAATGGCTCTATCGAGTGTCCAACAGAAACTCCAGCACGACTAGCAACTATCGACAGTGGTACGACTTACGAGTGCTAGTGTTGTAGAGAGAGGTCTTAAACAGTGCACACCTGGACTGCTGAAGTCAGCTGAAGTCTTATAATAAAACGTACTCTAGACGTCACTACACAAATTTGCCCTGTACAAGGCCAAGATTCATTTAAATTTCTTTCAATATAATATCCACTCCGTGAAATATTGTTTGTTAATTTCAATTCTAACAATACGACAGGTCCAGTAGAAGAACCATTTACACTACAATCACGTATATACTTACGTTGTCATGTATTATTGCATTACCATGTATCGTGCTAGAAAAGGATGTGTGGGTAAAAGTTTAAAACCCGGTATCCACAGGAACCTGAACATAATTCTACTTGTTTCTATTTTCTTTTTATATTCTACTCGTTATTATTCCCCCAGGCCCGCCGAAGTTTCTCAATGTTCCTAAATGCACATTTAATTCAAAGTAAAAACGGTGCAATATGCTCAATATAATTCCTCATTACTTTCTAGCAATAGTTCTCAAATTACAACTCATCTGCTGAAAAGTTTTTAGAAACATATTGCTAAAAAAAATATATATAATATAGATTGAGATAAAACGTTATATTCACAGAATATATTTGAAGTTGCGATTAGACGAATTGTAACGAGACCCTGCGTTGAAGTATTAACTTCGTCTACAGCTCTTAATATCCTGGTGTGGTCTACTTTGCTTACTTGCACATCTGCTTTACATCTATCTAAATTGCCAACCAGAGGAGTAACTACTATTTGCCAACCTTTACCATCACTATTGAACAAGAGAAGTGCAAAAGAGATGCAGAATTAAACGTCAAAGCTATAGAAGCTGTGCGTCGACTCATAATGTTTCAATATAATGCCATGATATAAAACGAAAAATAAATAATATTACTTATTATATTATAACGACAACGTGACGCCATCAACTACTAAGATAACAACCAGAATAATACTCAGTAAAACAAAATTCAAACTTTAAATATATATATACTTATATCTATATAACTTTGAATTTTGAAAGTGACTATATATATATGAAAGTGTAAGTGGATGTGAAAGTGAATAAATATATATTCCTGAAATTTTGGATATTTAATAAAATAAAAACGCTTTTAAAAATAAATACGTTTTTTAACGAATATTTCAATAAAGAATTTAAAAATCGACACCCTAAAAAATGAATTCACAACCCAATTGTAGCGAAACTTGTAAATAGACAACAGTTTTATAACAATATTGTGACTAACTAAAAAATTATTGCAGATCTAATGGTTAGTCACCATAGTTCATTAAAAGGCAGTCCAGCGCTGCACAATCTAAGATAGGGACTAGTGGTTTGCTTGGTTCTTGATTCGCTTCTGTTCGACCATGCCAACTGAGGTCAGAACTTTCAAGTTTTTATTTGACTGTACTTAAATTTTAAGAATTAAATATTTTTATTAGTCTATTTCTGTTAGATTAAGAAACTTGTTATTAACTATTAACATTTATGTTTCAGATTAGGTTTTATTAGGATTTAAAAGTAACACTGAAATTGTATTATGTAAATTTTAAACGGTATAATACCTGCCATACCACTGTGTGCTAGTTTAGACAGCTATTTTATATCACAGTTTCTCAATCTAAATTGCGTATCAATCTGATAATTAATTTAAATATTTTTATAAACTGAAAAAAAATAATACTTTTTGATCTTGTTTTAACAAAAGCAATCTGAGTAGCCTTAGGTTCTTTCTTTATAAAAGAAATACAGTTTAGTATGATTTGATTTTTGTATTTCAAAAAATTTAGAATATAATCTAAGAATTATGAATTTAGAATAAAATATAGTATTTAATTTAGAATTGTTGTTGCCTGTTTAGGGTACGAAAACAGAATTGTGGAATGTTTAGAAATTAGAATAGGTCTGTGTTTAAAAAAAGAATGAAGTAAGTACAGGTAAGTACTCCCTCTATTACTTCAGGAACCAACAAACGAGGTATATGTTACATGTGTCTTAAAATACAAAGTACCAGAAACAAATAATAATTTATATGAATATAGGAATAACAATATTTATCATTTACATATTTTATATAAATATCATATTATATATATTTAATATAAATATCATTTACATATTTTATTATTAGACTTTAATATTAATTTGTCTAATCATGTGCATAGAAAGTGATATTCTTCAAAAATTAAATTTTGAGGATACAATAGAAGATTTTGCAAAGCATAAATCCAGATGAAACTTTAACAGAATCTGTTTTTTAATAATGTTTAAGAAGTGTTCAATTCACAAAACAGTAATAACCACTAAAATTACTAAAAATGTTCATACTGATGTTTTCGATATTTCTTTTTTACTTTCTATACGGGCCCTGAATCTCTGTGTGCCCCAGAGCTCCTGCACTACTTAAGGCATCTTTGCCGGGTATACACATCATTTTCAACAAAGATTAAATAAATTCTATATGAAAAAACACTACTTAAAGTATAAATATTTTGTAACAACAAAATGAGCAAAACAGCATTTGAGAAACACTGGTTAATGACTTTATGCATGTAGTATCAAAGAAATACTATAAGACACTATGCAACATGCAATTGCTAACAGCTATCGGTGCATTGAAAACAAGTCGACGAAATTAATAACAGTTCATTGTACATAGATATAGAACTCATGTACTTTTTACCAAAGTTCAAACATTGAATATTTCAACGAAAGCGAGTTTTTATGTTTGTTAAGTAGTTAAGTTATATTACGTTGGAGTATAATTTACAAGCGTTTCTCATTAATAAAAATATCATCCGGTCTTTTAAAGAAGTTGCGAAATTACCTTATACTGACATTTGAGTACAAAAAACATTAACTCATAGAATACGTTCGGTTTTGTTATATAAAACTAATTATAATTACATAACTAGATATAATTGTGACTATCAAATCGAAAATATTATGAATGTAGCAACATTATTAAAAATTACATGTGATTATTACAACGTACGATTATATTATCATATCGTATGCGTATCCTCATTGAATATAATAAACCTTCAAATTCTCCCGCATGACCAAAAACAAATCGACAAAGTTTACTTATAACGTTATTTTCATTTAAAGACATTTTGACGTGAACAGTAAGGAAAATATCAATTCTCGTAATTTTGAAAAGTAAAAACGGGTAAAATCTATTAAAAGGAAAATGTCCAAATAAATATAGAAGGAAGAAGTATAGGAAAGAGTTATGGAATAATGATATTATATTATATAGCCTGCAAGAGAAAATTAAATATATTTAGAGGTAAAATTTGGAAAGTAATTAGGATATAAAATTCAAATTTAAAACGCCAGAAATGTGGGGAAGAAAAGTTTAAAACCTAGCGGACTTATTTATTATCTGAATCAGCGCTAGTGAGAGATTAGTTCTTAGTTTGCTGATTGGCAAATCAACCTATTAGACAAGAATACAGGAAAATTTTCTGAGTATGCTCCTATAAGATACTTAATTTATTTATAGAATTTCTTCTGAAATTTTATAGAATCAGATAACTCAAATAGCATTTATGCTTGACGCCAGTGTCTTCGAGTTTGATCTGCAGACCAGCGTTGCATTCTGGGTTTGGTTATTTTTAGAGATTAATTGAATATATGGAATCACATTATCATAAACTCATTAGGCAGCGGTGTAGTTTACAGATATGAGGCTACACTACAATAAAAACTTCCAACACAGTAGGAAAGACTGCATTATAAATAGGCCGGTTTCAACTTATATTTATTATTTCTTCTATTTATGTATATATTTTTATTGTGTGAATACAAAAGATCCAGTTCCGATGCAGTTGCAAATTTTCTATTAATGTAATATTTATAAGAGCATATTAAATATTATACAAAATGTAATAATTAATAATGTAATAACAATGTAAAATGACTATAAGTTCGTTTAATGGATACATGTATAATGTACTCTTTTTTTTTCTATTTAGAAATGGAATTTAAACTTTTTCATATTATACACAAACAGAAATATCGATTATGCCAGTATTACTATAACGGATTACAGATTTTAAAGGAATATTAGGAGACCAGGAATCTCAAAAACCGAATATTTACTTTTAAAGTCAAGAAATAATTTATTTAATGTAAAAAATTGTATACAATGCACCAATTTGTAAAAAAGAATTAATCACTAGTTAAAAACAGCCGTACTAAGATTGTAACATAACGATTTATTTACTTTATAAAAATATTTTTTCTTTATTAACATTTCAGGTTATGCAAAAAATTTTCTTACATATTTACAATCTTGTGCTTTCTATGTTGTATAAGATTTTCTAAAAGACAAGTCTCAACACATCATTATTGACACTTATAAATTTTATATTATTGTCCTAATATATTTTTGATATGGTAGTCTTTATTTACAGTTCTTCTTTAAAAGTCATCGTTGGTACGGCGAGGGGCACCGAAACGCAGCTGACCACTGTAAATAAATATATATTTAATTGGAAACACAAAACATATACTATACTATGTTTATTTAAAACATACTCGGACCTGTTTGCATAAAATGGAATTAATTATTGTTGATTAAAATTATTAAAATTCGATGATTTATAAAATGTACAAATATGCTATTGTCACAAAAATTGAATTCAATTCATGCAGCACTTTAGCTACTCAAACAGAATTAATAATAAAATATATAAAAACTTCAACAAAGAAAAAACTAACAACATTAAAAGATAAAATGTAAGATATGCAATTATTCATGAATGCGAAAAGTGAAGAATTTTTGTTCACCTTTCGGAACAAACTACTCTAAGATACAATACTGCTATTTTTTAAATATTCAAATAAATGTTATATAATGATTTCAAGTTGAATAAGATAGTAAAAGATAAACTTGGAAATCCCACATTTATTGCGAAGGTAATTAAATTTGTTATTTTATAGTTTAAAATAAATATTTCTATATCTTATCAGTGATCTTTATTTGATATTGTGTAAAGAAATATAAGAATAGTCGGCAAACTTAAATATAATAGATAAAGATTTTAATAATAATTGTTTTATAGATTATTTACTTTTGATAGTTTGGGGCTGCTCGACCAAACGGCAATCTCGGAATACCTGAACGAGGTCGTGGAAGTCCAGACGGACGGACAGTAGGTTGAGGTAGACCTGATGGTCGATTTGGAATTGGCTAAAAGATAAAAAGAACAGTAAAGCAGATACAATATCTTCTAAATATTCATTATGAAATAAAATTTATATTTTAATTTATATATTTAACTTCATTTAAACTATAATTGATATAAATCAAGGTTTATGTAAAACTAATTGTTATTAGAATTATTGCAAAGAAATAAATTGAAGTACAAGTAACGATTAAAAAAAAGTCCCTCTTTGCTGCCACAAATATTGTAACTTCAAAACTTAAAAAATTAAAATTGAGGGGCAATTTTATAAACAGAGAGGCTATGTAGTGCATACATTTGACTGTTTCACTTACTATATTTTTCAAACACTTTAAATAAAATAAATTCAGACCAATGGCGTTGTAGCAGCAAATAAGCGACACACACAATGTATGCAACATGCCGATTTATGTCGTTAACATAATCACGTTAAAGCAACCTTTATATAATAATTATATCTAAACAAATAAATACGTAAAAAATTACAAGCCGAGGGCGATATCGTGGAATGCGGGATATGAAGGACTGACAAGGAGGAAGATTGGTGGTGGGTGTCTGTAAATAATTATTAATTATTAAATGCATTCGTTCGTTATATAAATAATTATATATATATATATATATATATATATATATATATATATATATATATATATATACATATATATATACATATATATATATACATATATATGTACGTATATATAATATATATTTATATAATTATATATACTTGAATTTGTATATATAGATCAAAGATCTACGCCGCGTTAATCATAGTTCAATAGTCGATCTGATAAATAAATCTAATTAATGATAAAATTTGAACATTGATTCAGATAAAATTGTTTTTAGTTTTATGTTAATATTTTTCTCATTAAATTAATTTAGACAGCTTAACTTAGCTATGACAAGCAGAATAGCATACAAGTAGTATGATGCAATTAAAATTATTTTATCTTATGAAATTATTTAGAACCAGATAATATATTCGAGTATTAAAATCCAAATTAATAAAACCTTTCATAGAAAAATTATGAGAAGTCTTTGAATTTTATTATTGTAACAGAAGCCATTTCAAAAATAGACCTGTAATCACCGATTACAAGAATATATTCATATATTTCCACAAACATACTAAACTCCATAACAATAACATATACATGCATTCAACACCTAACACTAATTCTAAGATTTGTATGTTAATACTAATTTATTACTTACCTTTATCAGTTTCGATTCATAAGCTGCTTTGTTTTCATTCGGTTTAATATTATCAGTCGTAATGTTCGAAACATGTTTCGTAGGCTGCATCAATTTAGATCGAGTCGAACTAGGTGGCCTTAGAGATCTTAGATGCATATCACGTTTGTATAATTGTTTTTCTGAACCATATTGAGGTACCATTGTAATAGGTTTTCCTAAATTTTTTAGATCCCTTTGTGATTGAAATTGTGGTACCTTACTAGTTAGATTTTGTGACGAGCCATGTGGACTGCATATTGGACTACAGTGCGCACTTTGTGCTTTTTCTGGAAGTACCGTAGGCGGTGATGGAGATATTGCAGGTGGTGAGGGAGAACTACGTAGAGAATGCCGAGACGTGGGACGCTTCAATTTAGATGGTGGTGGTAACCTAGATAGCCTAGGTATTAACTGTGTCACGTTATTATCGGCAACATTTTCAGCGTCGTAAGTTGTATTTAAAGCATTCAGTTTTACCGATAGATTCTTTCTAGCATTTAACTCTTTTGTCTCATTTAAATTAGTGTATATCTCACAAGGATTTAAATTATGAGTTGAATTTAATTCCTTCAGACTTTGGTTTATATTTTCACAATGATCTATTTTAGGTAAAACATTTTGGGTCGTATTCATATCTACTTTACTATTTCTGGTCAAGGTTCTGTTTAATAGGTTTTGACGATCGTTTTGTGGTTGCCAAAAATGTGGACTTACTTGATGAAGTTTATCTAATGCTGTTAATGCATTTTGTGGACTTTTTATATCAGTTCTTAATATGGGAGACAGAACAGGTGAATCGTCAGGAAGGACACTTCTCACTAAATTACAAACAGGTGTAGATACATGAGTAAGCAGACCTGAAATTTAATTCCTAACATCAAAATTCTAATAACTTAAGATAAAACTAGATAAAAATATAAATAATTTTCCTAATTGTAAACACATAAATATAATTCTTACTTTGTTCCTGAAGACGTGCACGTTCCTGCACGTCTTCTAAATTTAATGGACGTGGACTAACAGGACTAGCACTAATATCAGATTCACTACTTATACCATCTAAGCTGTCAACAGATCCTCCTCGAGCTGCCAAATTCATATCTGCTTCTATCTTTTTCTTTAAAACATAATTCATATATATAAAAAAAAAAGAAAAATTTGGCCTTGTAAATATATAATTCAGAATACCTGTAGACAAACACTTCTGCGAGCATTGCCACTTTTGTCCTTATTGATTTCTTTTGATTTAGAGTAATTACTTGATAGGCTCAGGTCGCTTAAACAATTGAAATCATAAGTAATATTCAGAAGACATTCAGGGGATCGTTCTTGATGTTGTTTTATAAATGTGGTTTCCTTTGGTGTAAAGTTCGGTAGATTCATTGAAACTTTCGATATACAATTAGCTGAAGGTGAAAGTGTTTTGTGAACTGTTGTATCATTTGTACCATGAATGTAGGTTACATCGCAATGCGATTTAGCTTCTCCTTTAAAATAAGTTAAATCTTGTTGTCCAGCTATTGAATCCATATTTTCCATAAAAGATCCTATTAAACTTGGTGGCGATATACTACGGAATGATATGTATGATGCCTCCAAAGCATTGTTATAGGAAGTTGGAGCCCCAATAGCAAAATCCAGCGGATTTATATCAATGTTATCCTAAAAAAATTGTATTTTTAAATTGGGATATAACATCGACTTTATTAATTTTAACAAAAACAAATAGTACGAACCCCACAAGACATATCCATTAGTTGAAGATTTGACAAGGTAGTACTGTCGATAGTCTAAATTAAAATTTATATATTACGTATTAAAATATAATTTATACACATATTCTCGAGAAAAATATAGCTAACCTCATAATCACACATGTTACCTAGTTCACCTCCAGGGGCTAGAAGAAAAGTTAAATACTTATGTACTATTATAAATTAAAGAAATAAGAGTGGCCTTACTTAAAACTTGTAAAATATAAATATCCTTACCATTGCCTATCACATACATACGATATAATTCACGACGAGACTGCTCCAGCCAAAGTCTTCTATCAAAGTTTTCATTTTCTGGCGTTCTTGAAGAGGATACATAAAGCCTGAAATATAACTACTATAATAAATTTATTCATACATGATACATTTACCCAAAATATACACTGATGTTTAGTAATAATACCAGACCACCACTACTAACCAAGTCTCTTCGTCATCGTGATTTAATTTAGATAAGTCTATTAAATCCTCACTTAAAAAGGTAAATGGATATGGGTTATCTCGGGTGGACATTGTAAAGTGTATGTGTCATTAAGAACTTTAATAATAACGACTTTGCTAAACTTAAGTAAAGTGTTAAAATTAAATAGATAACAAAATATTAAATAAAATAAAAAATGTTAACACTCTAATGTAGAAGAAACAATATACAATATTAGAAACTTTTTATTAGGATTATTAGAAACGACAATTTTACTGTCACTTTTGTATAGTCTTGCCATCTAGTCGCATTTACAAATAAATGCAATAAATGAAATTCGTAAATGACAGATGTTTTCTAAAATATTTTAGGCATAAATAATACGCCTATATCTAGTAGTGACATCTATACTTATAAAAATGATAATACACAGATGTCTATGATACAAATCACGCAAAAAAAAAGCAGATAGCGGGGTTTTTAAACCATAACAACTTTTTCTAATGATTCACTTTGCTGAAATGAATTTTCTTTCACTGATGTAAAAGAAAATTCAAAATATAAATATTGTTCATATCAATTAATACAAAATGTGGATAATATACATTACTTTTTCTTAAAACAACATATCCTTTACTCACAAATGTTAATTATTTCAATTTAATATTAACTTAAATACATTCTTTTACCACTAAGCAACTAAGTTTGGTTTATTATTATATTATATAAAGCCTCTTCTGCATGCAACATCGCCTTCATTAATTTATGCAATCCTTTGCGCTCCGAACGATTTTTGCGTCTTGATGGGAATTTATTTACAGTCTTATTTATATTGATCGGTCGTATAACCGAGTTATTTTCCTTGGCATACGAAGTGTTAAGGAAAATGTGATTGAATCTCTAATTTAAAGTGGCCTCCTCTTTATGCCTGTGGGTGCATTCGTTTTGGGCGTTTTCTTAATTAATTTAATATCTTATTCGTTTCTATATACATTATAGAAAAATAAGTGAGTCAGTACTTTTTAGTTATATCGGCAGTTTATACCCCACAACTTGTTTTAAGTATGAGTCGCTGACGAACTGTCGTAATTTGAACTATACAAGTATATTTCACTAAAGATTCAAAATATCTAATCAGAAATCATTTATGTGAAGTAATTTGTATCATCCACATGTAGTAGATAAAGCGGGGATTTCATGAGACAAGTTAAGTGGATCAGTAATTGTGTCAACAATAGTTGAATATTAACTGAAGCTGTTTCAGTACACTCATCAAATGAGTGTCTTTAAATCTGTCTAGATTTTTGCTTAGATCCACTTAGATCGGTTAGCATAATGCAATCCATTTGTTTAAGTTTTATCAAGTTTATAAATTACTGCTGAAGCGCCACACGCGATCGTTTTCTGAAGTTATAAAAAACTTAATTTCGCTTCATTTGTACTCATTGTCTGTCAAACTTGTTTTAATTTGAAATAAACTTAGGTTATTTTACACTTTATAAAATAAGTTTATAATCATTTAATAAAGATGCCTTTAAAATGTAATATTAAAGCTGTTTTAATAGATTTAAGCGGAACATTACACATAGGAGATAAAGCTGTTCCTGGAGCTGTTGATGCGTTGAAAAAGTAAAATACAATACCTATGGTATTTTTAAACATTGCATTATATACGAATATAACTCTTAAATTTAATACATTAAATTACAGGCTTCGCAAAACTGGTGTGTTTGTAAGATTTGTTACCAATACAACTAAAGAAAGCAAATCGATTTTATGTAACAGGCTCGACAAACTAGGGTTTCAATTCGACAAAAATGACATTTTTAGTTCGTTAAGTGCTGTTCGCTATGTTATAGAGACACGCAAACTTAAACCAATGATGTTAGTATCAAAAGAAGCTATGGAAGATTTTCAGTCACTTGAATTGGGTACTGACAATGATGCAAATGCAGTTGTTATAGGCCTTGCACCAGAAGAATTTCACTATGAACGCTTAAACGCAGCCTTTAGGTATTACATTTTTCATTTTATAATTTAAGTATCGTTTGGATATATTTAGATTACATTTACCAACCTGTAAATATTTCTTAAGGCTTTTACAGGGTGGAGCTCAATTAATTGCGATTCATTCAGGAAAATATTATGAACGCGGAGATGGGCTAGCATTAGGACCTGGATGCTTTGTTAAAGGATTAGAATATTCAGCGTCTGCTAAAGCAGAACTAATTGGAAAGCCGAAACCAGATTTTTTCATATCTGCTTTAAAGCCCAATATTCGTCCGGAAGAAACTATTATGATTGGCGATGTAAGTTTCCAGAAATGTAAAAAAATTGATACTACAAGAAATTTAAATAAATATTATTTTTAGGATGTTGCCGACGATGTCGAAGGTGCTTTAAATGCAGGCTTTATGGCTGTTTTAGTGAAGACTGGAAAATATAGGACTGGTGACGAATCAAAAATATCTAAAACTCCGAATTTAGTCGCCAGTAGCTTTGTAGAAGCTGTTGATTGGATATTATCTCAAAACATTACTACCAATTAAAAATCATTAGATTAGTATTTTTACAATTAACAATAATTAAACAAGTAACTTTTTGTGCGGTTTATTATATTTATTTATGATCTTATCTTATACTTTAAATTATCTTGTTACAAAATCGCAGCAGACGTTTCAATAAAGTAATATAAAAATGTGTAATTTGTAATATTAATAACATCTACACAAAAGACAAATTATTTACACAAGTAATAATTACAAATTAATTAAGATAACTGGCCAGATAATCGACTACGATAAAGAACTTTCATTACTATTTCATCTGAAGCACATTTTCTTTTAGTTCACTAAAATAATGAAGACCGATATGTTTCTATTATTGATTTTCTTAAGTGCTCTAGCGCTAGCTGAAAAAGCAGGTACGTTATTAACAATACTTCTCTTTCCATTCCTAGCAAATGAATTTACATTATTTATTTATTTTATATTTAATTTTTAGAAATAATTCCAAATAAAATTTATGTGATTCCTAAAGAAGGATTTACAATGGCTCTACAAACTACTTCAAATTTTCGTGAAATAATAACTTGTAAATTAATTCGTAAAAAAATTACATACAATGTTAGCTTAACGGATGAGTGGAGTGTAAAATACGTGGAACAGAGTGGAGAATCAGTATATCCCATTGATAAAAAACTATGTGGAGTTCGTATTTTAGGAGCAAATAATGAAAGCCAAGGAGAGTGGGAATTGTCTGCAACAGATAGTAATCGTGAAACACAGACAGCGTCAGCTACTGTGCAACTTACTGGTACATATTATATTTAAATTATTATTAATTAAATTAATAAGAACATATAAATCTCCAATTATTTAAAAAAAGATTTAAAATCTGTTGCTAGTGTATATTTTTATAAATATGACAAATTTTAATGGAATATATTCTATAGATTTACCGGGTCCAGACAAAATGATAACAACCTCGTTTGGAGAATCTGTGGTAATTAAATGTATAGAGGGAACTGAGTCCTACAAACAATGCAAAGTGTACAACTCGAAAAATGAACTGGTTTCCATGTTATGTAATTACAACATTGACTTTATAACTGAAGCCGATATTGGGTATTATATATGTCGTGTAGGAATATGGGGTTCTATGTATGAAAAAGATTTTAAAGTTACAATTCAATTAAGAGGTATGCATATATTTATTTTTTTCCGTAATTCTCTAATATGTACGTTGAGGTTTTTTGGATAGACTAATGATTCATAAAATTAAAAAGCTAGTATAATATTTACTTAAACTATAACAGTATAATAGTAATGAAAAAGGAATTATAATTTGGTGATTTTTCATTTTGTATCAGTCACTTATTGTTATTTGAACAGGGCAGACGCGAAAGCGTTATTGGGTGGAGTAAATGGTGAAGCATCGTGTTACTGACTCATAAATAGGTTCGGCCATTATTACATAATATTATTATATTATATTTATATTATTATATTATGCAAACAACTTGTTAGTTATGCTCCATGTCACCTTAGGTTTTTACTTCGGGGAAGCTATGGGATATCGCGATGGTGGTGTGATAGATAATTAATCAGGGGCACCACTTCTGAAACCTACCGCGTATATTAATCATATAAATTTATTTATAATTTATTAATATATAAATTTATCATTTCTTCATATTTATGGTTAATTAATTATATAATTTCGACAGGTATTGTAGCATAACCGACATTTTTTTTAAATGTCTCTTCATCATTGAAGTTCATTTGAGACAAGTAGGGAACATCATTTTGTAATGATGCCTTAGGTTTATTATTATTTTTTATGAAAGAACATAATTGAAAATTATATTTGAATGTATTTAGATTATGAAGAGACGCACAGCTCTCTTACTGAAACAAGTACCTCTTTCTTTCTAACATGCTCATTAAAATACGCTGGACAAGTGACGTCGCACTGCAGAGTTTTATTACCATACGAAAACGAGAGCCTCAATATCATGGATGGATTAGCTTCCTCAAAATTTACAACATACGGAACCAAGTAATTATATTCCTATTATTAATTCTAAATTTGTGTTTGGAAATTTATAAGAAACTTTATTTCAGATTACGTGAAAACATTTGTGTTTTGCAAATTACAAAACCTTTAAATCCAAAGGAGTCTGGTTTATACACAATGGAAATGTATATGCAAAACGGTGATATTACGGGGTGCTTTTTTAATGTCGAAAAAAATACATCTGGTAAAATGTTACATAACACTGATACATAGAATAGAACATATAGAACTGATACATTGATAAAAAGAAAAGATTACTTAACATTAGGGATTACTATATTTTATTGATTGACATTGAAATTAAAGTATTTAATTATTTACTATGTTACATTAAAGTGTAATAAATTATCTGTAAATTTATAGCTGTGGCCGAAAGAAGAGAAATATTTAAAACAGTTCTGCCAGGTTCAACATTGGAAATTAGTTGTTCAGCACCTTATCCTATAACTTACTGCTATATTATTGACCCGCAAGGCAATCTTACCCTGCCTATTAAAAACCTTAATAGTGAAAGGTTGTCTAATTTGGGTAGATGCCAATACACAGTGAAAGGCGTTTCAGTTGATGATCAAGGAACATGGATATGCGCGTTGCCATCACAAAAACCATCAGAAGATGATATACGAACATCTATAACGGTATTATACATCTGCATATATTATATTATATTATATATATATTATATTATACATCTGCAGATATTATATACTGTTTGTATCTTAAGAGTCAAAACGACAACGAAGAAATGCTTCAAAAATTTAATATTTAGTTTATTATTAAACTAGATGTTTCGACGATCTTTTTTTAATTATTAATTATATTAGTAATAAGTTGTATGAATAATTAATTCTAAAACAAATGTCGTTAACAAAACTAGCAGTAATATACAATTACAGGGCAGTCGATCCATCAACAGTTAAAATATAAAAATTTACACACATTCATATATATATATATACATATATATATATATATATATATATATATATTTTTTTTATCTATTTTTTTATATATTTTTTGAATATATATATATATATATATATATATATATATATATATATATATATATTTTATAGTTGTTATTTAGTTACGAAAATTAATTGTGCTAAATTTCCAATTATATCAATTGCTTGTTATAGGTAACCGTGCCACCTCATACATTAGTAGCCGAGGAAGGTATCATTTACGGCAAAAGCAAAGATACAATTTTACTTTGTAAACTTGTTTTTCCTCAACCGCTACAACATTGTCGTTTCATTAGTCCAACTGGCCAAGGATTTTTGCTTACCGCCGATAATACTTCAAACTCTAGGTTCCATTTACATATATATCGTACATTATTATAATTATTTCTTTATATATATTACAATTATAATTTTTATATTTTAAATATTTCAGGTACGAATACTATGGAAACGGTTTGCGCAAAGGAGAGTGTGGAATAAAATTAGCTTCTACTATGGACGAAGATTATGGCAATTGGATTTGTTATGTGAATATTTATGGAAAATATACCGAGTATGAAGCAAATTTATTAATTTTGCGTGAAGGTGGGCCCACTATAATATAATGGTAGATAAAAGATTTACGCTTTCTATAATATAATATTTTGTTTAGAATATTTTGCGGCTTCTTTGGCTATTGGTATAAGCGTTACATTAGTTATACTAAGTGCTATCTGGATTGGTTATGTAATTTATAAGAAGAAGCAAAACAAGGAAGACTAGTTATACAAGTAGAACTATATCATAAATCCATTCTAGCCACAGTTAAAATTCATTTCGAAATAATACGCATGCGCAATAATTTTGGAGGTAATTACAAACTGTTGCTAAAAATAATGGTTATTTTAAAAATAAATGTATTTTCTTGTGTTGTAAATTTATTTCTTTATTATTAACTAATATATTATATTGTTATATTTATCAGAACGTTAAACAAGTTCATCTAACAAATATATTTGCATGGATTAGTTCAGAATATTATATTATTCTATTATTAAAAACAAATATGTAAATGTACTGATTTCGGAATACCCAATATAAAACAATAGAGCAATAAAGAACATTTTACCCTATTACTGCGTTTTCTTATGTATTTAACTTGTAAGTAAAACCCGCTAAAGACAAAATATTTAAAACTTTAAGGAACCAACATTTAAATATATTTCATGTATTATTTATTGTAATTTTTTTATGCTACGTTACGTTTTATTATTTACCTAAGTCTCATAATTTTGTTACATTGTCATGAAATATATAATAAAAGTAAAAAAAAATTATATATGTTAACTTATGTCTCATTATGCTCCTAAAAATGTTGCGTTGCGTAACAGGTAAAGTTTTCTGTGAATATAAAAAAAAAAACCTTAAATACATGAAACTGTATTTAGCGGGTAGATTATCGGATTAGTACCAGAAGTACATCATTTGAAAAAAAATAATGCCTTATTAACTAACGCTAATGCTACTACTTTATATATAAGTGTATGTTAAATGAAAGAAATTTTTTAACTAATATTAATTTAATAAACATTGTTGTATACAACGAATGTTGTAACAATGAATGTATCATGTAACTGAAATTAAAAGTATATATAGATGCATGTAAAGTTGAATGTTTTTACTTTTTGACGTATTAGAAACAAATTTCTTATTGTTACTGTAATTAGCTTCTTGAAGATAACATACACTATCTCTGGAGTTTTGTGACTTCTTATTACGAATCTGATGATGATCCTTTTAAAATCATAAATTTTAATCTGTAGCCCTTTCATGCCCTGAAAAATAAAATACCGATATCATATATACATATTTTTATATATATTTATTTTTCAAATTTAACCAGTTTTAAATTTGGTAGATAGCTGAATTTTAAAATAACTTTAATCCTAGCAGCCATATTTAAATACTTCCATAGATGCATCTAAACCAAAGATGTAAACATAAACCGGTGATCTAAACCAAAGATGTAAACATATATGAAATTTGCTTTTATGTGTTACGCTGTATTCTACACAATTCTACATTTTAACTGAAATATTATTCTTTTATTATCATTAACTTTTATAAATAAAACTATTTATTAGAATCAGTACGGGTACATTTTAATAGTTCAATAGTGACAAAATCGAATAGTCTGTGCGTTATATATTTCGTCATACGTAAAGCACACGATGTGCGATCGGATCGATGTTCGGGCATGTATTACGTAGTACATTAATTCAAGGTTCTGTTAATATTACTTGGAAGTATTGGAAAAGTATTGTGAATTATCTTCAAAGAAAAATATACAAGAAAAATAGGAAGGAAATAAACGTTAGTATTCAATAAATTTATATGTTTATACTGAATAAAAATTGTAATGCTATAAACTAATGAAACAAATGCAATATTGTATATTTCATATGGGAAACATGAAACGCGTTATAAACATGGCGTCAAATTTCATTAAATTGTAAACATGTCATTTTAAGAATGTTTTTAATTAAAATACTGCTAATAATATACTATTGTTAATTAAATAATAATATAACTATTTTTTATTGAAATCTATGTTTTGTTGGTTTGCATTAGATGCCCAGAACGCGCAGGAAGCACTACTCCAGATTTAGATCACGTAGTAGGAGTCGATCACATAATTCCAGAGATGTAAAACGACGTCGTCTAGATTCTGGTGATCGAGATAGAAGAGAACACTCTCACAGAAGATCGTACAGGTAAGAGACTTAATCATAATGAAAGATTACTTTTTTAGGTTAGGTTTTCGTTAATGAGTTAAAAATAAAGATATAAAGCTGTATGGCGTAGTTGTATATTTTGGATTCAACCTTTTATTTGAATTTATTAAAAATATGCTTGAAGTCTACGTAAAATTTGCAACGGAAGATGTAAAAGCAACTTTTTTTTAAGTATGAAAACAGGTGGCCCTTAAAGACTGAGCTTAATTGCCAGAATAGTTTCTATAACAGCATCCATTTTATTTACTGTGATATATATTGTATAATTTCTCATTTGTATGATGTGAAATAAATGGTTATGTATGTGTTTAGGTGTGCTTGTTTATTAGGATTTCTTTTTCAGCATATATGTTAGGCTATTCTAATATAATAAGCTCAAGTTGTGATGAAGGATGTGAATGTTTTTGACCCCAGAGATCAGGCTTCTACTTATCAAGTTATTTGAAGAGATTAGATTGTCTTCATTTTAGGTATCTATAATCATTTCAACACGTTAATAATAGCTTTGGACTAGGTTCCAGATGCGAAGTTGACAGAACTTAAACTACGTATTCACAGTTTGACATTAATAATACTGCTATTTCAAATTTTGTTACATTAGGATAGGTATACACATTAAATGACGTCTTAATGCATGAATTATGTTTCATGAATTGTTCTTTATAAGAAATAGATAGTAAAATAACTTAAAATACGTTTTCTAATTGTTTTACACCCTCAGCATCTTATTTCGGACTATGAATTTCATTTATATAATTGATAAATATCAATGTTCATTTATTACCCAATTTTCGTTTCTAACATTATTTCGTAAAAGATTCTTGATGAGAAAATAAGAAGTGTGTGTTGCTATTTCAATGTAATATAAAATATTTTTTCAATATTAATATGTACTATATCCGATATACGACGTTTCATAAATGCAATAAGAAGAATTGGATTAGCTCACTTTAGGTCATCTACGCATAAGTATGCATTTTCCAAAAGTTATTATTTTATTATTTAAAAAAAATATTTACATTCTATTATTATTTGCAATAAATTTTACAGTTTGTAGAATGTAAATGTTCTTACCTGTGCTGATAGCAACCAAACATACACAGTCGTGGCTACTTGATTGACCTCCAGAAGCAAGTACAGCTCCATATCATTTAGTGTTAGATTTTTCATGATTTGGAATTATACTGTAAGAATAAAACAAACTTTAAAGTGAAAAAAGGTTGTGCAATTGTTTAATTGTGTACCAATATAATTACTTTCAATACTATTTAATTTATTCTACAAATTAATTCGTGTAGAAAAGTATTAACTAGCAATAACATGTTTCTTAAAATCTCTATTGTTATCTTTTATTTATTTTATTAATAAAATTCTTATGAATCGTATTTCCATGCTAATAAAATAATTTATTAATTATGACTAAGTAGAGAAATTTTCCACCACTAAATTCAGAGACATTTTATATATATATTTTTCCAGCACTTTTTGTGTATATTGAAAATGATGGTATATTAATATGTGTATTGAAAATAAAATTAGGTCGTATTTATGGCTTTTTTTGTCAATCTAATTTGATGTATTATTGTAATTAATAGTTATTCATAAAACTTGAACTGAATAAATTAAGTTTTTAAATATATAAATTACTTACATTAATGAAATCAAATGCACATTCCTCTTTATATTAAATGCAAGTCGTAAATATTTAGTAATTTCATTTGACTCTGCCTTTTATATTGTCATTTTCAAATAATTTTCTAGCGTGTTTAATTATTTGTTTTGAATATTATAAAATTCAAATCACAAATATATTATTATATTTTTAGCATGGCAACAGATAATCCCAAAAATAATTAGGAGAAATAATTGACTTATCGTATATTTTTTCCTGTTTCTATATAAATAATATATAACTTAATCATGCCAAAAACGCAATGTTTGGAATTAAAAAAAAAGCTTTTATAGTCAAAAATACAGATCGTTGTTAATAAAAGCAATCTGTAGTATAAAGTTGAAGGAACGTATTTGTTGCTGCTATTATTTTTGGGAGTTGTTTTAATAGGACATAATAAATAATTTACAGATTTGAATAAAGTTTATTATATGATATTTAAAATGTATGTATGTATATACATATCATTTTATATATATATATATATATATATATATATATATATATATATATATCATTTTATATATATATATATATATATATATATATATATATATATATATATATATATATATATATACAATAATATCAACAAATTAATAAAATAAATAAATCATTCGGATCAAAAATTCGTTTCACAGTGTAGTAGGAAACTTGCCATATCAATCTTCGAATATTTGACGTTTGGCATCGTTTGGTACCTGCTTTAGCAGAGCTTGTTAAATAACTGAGTTTTATTACTTTTTTTATATACATTTTTTTTTGTAAAGCAGATTGTAGGAATCCGTTCGAAATATGAAAGCTTCCGACATATTAAGTTGCATGTCGTATGTTTAAGTAGCACGTATGTACCATACTTAATGCCATACCGGAACATCATAAGCCAACTGATCCTAAAACCAGTCCCTAATAATCTTGAAACCAACTCTTTAATACCTAAAGTAAAACAAATAAATTGAAATATTGTATATTTCATATTGTAAATATGTAAAAACAAAATAAATAGTAAGTTTAAGTAATACTAAAATACTAATATTCTTCCGAAAAAAGATATTAAAGAGAGGAAATATTTATTATTAGTTTTAATAGAACGATCAAAAATCATGATCTTTATACGAGTTATGTGTCTATAAATTATAATAAATATATTTACATTTGATATTGACGGTTGTGTATGTAAATAATTAGTACCAGTTTTATAATGTAATTATGCTTCTGCAGTATACGCAATATTTTTTATGAAGTAATTGTGCTACGCCATACATTTAGTAAATGCATTGCTTCAATGTTTATATTTAAACTAATATAAATATTTGGTTGATGTCCTTAAACTACATTCAACATATTAATAATAAATTTTATATAAATACAAATAAGTAAAGTTAAAATCATTGTTAGGTAATGCCATTAGACTTTATTTATATATATATGGTTGCAGCCCTGAAAAAAGTAAATGTAAAGACAACAAGTTAATGGTTCTGACGTTCTGACGTTCCGTCGTTGTACTGTTGTTGTACTGGAGAGGCACAAAGAGTCAAGATACAAAGGCAACACATGCCTTGAATTCATTTTACTGTATTCAGAGCCATTGCATGTGTCAAACACTCAAACAAAGATTAATAATAACATTAAAAATATTATCATGAAACAAGTTATTTAAAATATTTTATTGTTTTTGTATCAGAGGTTTTGCAAAATGATATATTACTAATTGTTTATGTTTTTTGGTGATATTAGTGAATTATTTGAATATTTGTATATAAAATAACATGTGATTCATATTGTGGTATAGATAAATCCAGGTTTTTGTTGAATAATAGTTCAGAAGTGTTTCTTAACTCAGTGAAAAAACACGTTTTTTCTATATATAAAAGTGTAATTATTAACCTTATTACAAATAAATATATTAATTTTTGAACTAAATCAATAAATGTATATTTGAAGTAGTTCGTAATATACTTTGCGTTACGTTTTAGTTACATATTCGGCACCCGGTAATTGTATATGGTGTGAGCCGGTGATGCCCTTACATATTTCGAGTGGTTTTTGTTTTCTTCTTTCTCTTCCCACTCAACGTTTAAATTCCGCGATACTTGTATTTGCTCATAATTTATGCTCTTACTTCTGTCTCTTGGTCATTTTGCAATTTAAGTTCAAAATATGATTCATTCAAATTGTTTATTTTATATGTTATGTATGCGCATATAACATTTTCTAATTATGTTTCTGTAATACATGTATTTATAAATTTCTTAAAGAGTTTTTGTTAGAATGGCTGACAGTATTTCGTAATGTACTCTTTTTATAGATAGTATTTGTGTTAACATTAAATTCTACAGTATACACACATATAAATGGTAGTTGTTGCATATTTCTAACCCTGGGTCCACATATGCGTGTTCGGGTACGAATGCTCAATATTAGTGGTATCCCTACACGAACTTGAACGTTGTTTTCGCTGTAGTAGTGGTAAATAAAACATCAAAGCGTAGGGTCTGATAATCGGCAAAGAGCGATTAGAATAGGGCAAAAAGTAAGTGTGAACCCGACCTCTTAAGGCTTGCTACTTTTTTTTCGCCGAGTCTTGTTGAAGACTCCAATTGTTTTTTAACTGCGACTTAAAACGATATGTTTCTGTAGGCTTACAAACAAAATAACAGACTGACGCTCGTCAAAAAATGAGCGCGCTGTCATTGCTGCAGCAGCGTGAAATTGGTAACAATTCGAGCGCCGCCTTCTGTGCAAAATTATTTAGTCTAGACTAAAAACGGAGTCGATTTCGCGTGTTTTTCTATAATACATTTATCTTAAATATGATAATAGTTTGATACTTATAAAAGTGACACATCTATCTAAAATTTTAATGCAAACTATTTTATAACCTTGATATTTACTAAATTGGGATCTTATAATGTATACAAAATATTCAAATTGGGGCTAGGGCTACTTCATTTTTATTCACAAACCATGTAGGAATCCATATAAAGGTTGAACCAAAAGAAAAACAATTATTTAAATCGGATCAAAAATAACTTTCGATTTTAATATATAAATTTATTATTTAATTAAAATTTATTGTTTATGTATTGGTAAATATTTTTTTTGTATACATAATACATCGTTATATTATTTTAAAGCGGTCATTAATCAGCAATACCAAAGCTTGCGTAGGTTCGGTGCAGACCTCTACTGAAAAATCTATTTTTGAATAAAGCAGAGGTGCACAAAAAATATATCGCGGGCCATTGGGTGATCACATGCGACTGAGAAAAAGGTTATTTAATTTTCTGACCCTTCCTGGGTACATCGATATAAAAATCGTATTAGGTCGCTAATCGTTTATCTGTGTTTTAAATTTTTACTTAGAGTCATACATCCAAATTGAATATTTAAATGAGTAACTATTTAAATAATTTATTTAAATCTATGTGTTGCAGCTGTGCATATGTGTAAATTTATGTTTTTAAACATCATAATCGTAGTTTTTAATTCAACAGCATTTATTATAAAAAAGTGTATTTAATTAAAAGTGTTATAAAACAATGGTAACAGAACGTATCAGTTTACGTTCACTTAGCTCAAAGTTGACGTCTTTGTCGACGTCTCCTGCATCTCCCACGTCCACGTCGTCAGACATGTCCGCTTGTATCCGGCAAAAGGACCCTTGCCCGGAGAGCGACTCCTCGGTTCAACGTGAGTCAACTGTGCGCTTCCAAAACTCTTCTGGAACCATTGTTTACATTTCAGTGGCGTCCTGGGTGCCAAAATGTAACATTTTTCAAAAATCTATTTTGGAGGAAAAACGATTATAGTATGTTTTATGTTTATTTTTATTCTTTAGTTTATAACATAACATCAGGGTAGCTACATATTTTAAATACATTTCTTTGAAATTTGTTTATTCTCTAAAACTAAGAATTTTTTTATTTATCTTTATCATTTCTTTTTGGCCAAATCTATCGGATTTAGTGGTTTTTTTAGAAAACTTTTATTTCTTTTATTTATTATACGTTAGTGTATTTTCTTTATTACCGCCCTTTTTTGTCATTTATACAACAGTTTACGTATTGAAAAATGATATTCACTTTTAACTATTAGTTTTAACTATTAACTATCACTGCTACTATTATTTTATATAACTTATTTTTTTTGTAAGGGATTCATTTTCTGTTGATATTAATTTTTCAAGAAAAAAGATTGAACTGTGGAAAAATTGTTTTTATATATATCGTTTATTCAATTTATGGCATACGATATTTACTATATGATCCCTTTTAACCGTGGTATAAATACGTTAATTATCTGTTTCGACTATGATTTTCATTTCATTGAAAGACATTTTCGGAGTAATTTTTTATTTCGTCGCAAATGTTTTACTTGTTGTCTGTTCACTAAGGTAGATCAATGTCTATATTACAAGCAAAATGAAATGGTGCCCTTACATAAAAACAGCTTGTACACATAACTAAAATAGAATTAATTCTACTTTATAATTACCTTTGATTAATCATAAAAAGCTACTGTATTTGACTCATATGATAAAAATATTTAATAAGTCAGGAAATTCACTTACCTACGCAATGAATAATCCGTGATTAGTGTTTTAATTAGCAAAATTCATAATCTTTCTAAATTAATATAATAAGGCACCATATTAGTCAAAGATTACTTAATATGAAACCCAATCGCATGTGCGATGGTATTATGTAGTTATTCTTTATAGCCGGACATAGCTATGTATGGATTAGATTTGTTTCTTTATGGTCGCTTCTTTCCATTGATAGTATGCAGCGATACGAATATAATCGATGATAGTTTCTATTTTTTTTGCGTTTGAACGGGTAGTTTTTTCGACAGAATATTTTGAGATAAAACTTATACACGAAAATTATATATTAATGTAAAAAGAAATCACAACCTATTTATCAAAGCAAGGTGCTAAATGGTGGACATATCTGGTCCTACAACACAATAAATTTATAAGTTTTGTTAAGAATAAATCTAGATGTTTGCTTGCAAAATAGACTATAACTAAAAAATCAATTTTTCTGGAAGTTATGCAAAGTTAAAGATAAACATGTTATACACATATTACTATATTTTTGTTTTTATATAAAGAATTTTCTGAACAATTTATTGTCATTATATAAAATGTCATAAAATTAATTGAAATTACAAATTGTACAATTGTGAGTCGTAGAAAATATTCACCAATTAGAGGCGTTTGTAACTTTTCGCTACGCTTTAATGTCACTAGCAAATTCATGTATGGTTTTATAAGTTGTATTCATAGCAGAGTTTATATGTTATTTTATATATTTTAAATCGACAGTACCTAATCTTTTAGGTTTATAATTGCATTTATTGCGTTATGTATTTCACTAAAGTCTAGACTGATTGTACAATGGTCTAGCCTTATTTATTGTTAAGAATTTCGATGGTAATCATTTTTATTCATTATCAAATGTGGTAATACACTCAATAAAAAGTAAAATAAATAAACAATTGCGAGTACATAGTTTTACATTAACGTTTACAATGTAAACTAAATCCGCGTGAACTAACTGTAATTTATAAACATGAAAATGCAAATATCTTGTTTGTGTTACGATCAATAATATATTTTAATTCTGAAACTGTTCAACTATAATTTCATTTCAAGAAATAGTGGATATACTTGTTTACCCACCCTGTAAATGCTTTTTAAGAGAGCAGCGGACCAAATTGTTTGTTAATCAGAGATATTTTTGAAAGACTGATCTATCAAAATATCATCATTTATTTTTCATCTCATAAATATCGAAATTTGTTCTTAGAGTGAAATATATTTACGTCCGGTATTCAATTATCTAATATAATTGAATAAATGTGTTGAATAATAAACAGAAGTAGATGCGTCCTTCTAAAAATGCCTTCTTCCAGCTTGCCATCCTAATCTTCGAGTGAAAATCTTTATTACAAAAAATTATACTGAATAATTTGTAATAATATATTCGTATTGATAAAGTAACACTGTTTAATTTTTGACACAAGTATATTTACTGCTTTCTTGAAACTACGACAGTCTTTAGAATAAAGTGGTCTCGCATAATAAGATAGACCTCGCACGAAGTCAAGGATCCGCTCAGTGCGACCATGTGGGTTTGTCGAATAGGAAAGCATGTGCGAAGTGTTCACAAACATCAAACGACTATACAGAACTACAGAAGTGTTCTCCGTGTTCTCGCTCCAGCATGTGACCTTCTCAGAGTATACTATTTCTGTCCTTAAATACGACCATGTTGAAGCCTATTCAATCAATATTTAAATATACAGAAATATTTAATAAGTAATTATTTTAATGAAATACGACTATACAATAAACAACTGTAAATTAAAACAACAATCAACACCGTTATTAATGCATCCTTAGTTTCTGCATCTTACTCAAGATCTCATTCAAACAGCCTAACCATATATTAGCGTGATCCTAAACTTAGTTACACTCTAGTGAACATTTAATAGTGCTGTAATAAATATTGAAAACGGCTATTTTAAAATCACATAGATAAATTTCTAGATTCTGATCAACTGTTTCAGATTTACAACTACATATGTAATAATCATGATATGTGTCTACGTCATTTCATAACAATTGCTATCTGCAGTAATATTGAGGCCACTGATCTCTTAATTAAAATAATGTACGTCTGTCGGCGCAAAGTGGTTGCTGAGATATGGTCATTTAAAACTATCTAATTTAGATATTGGTGTCTTGCGTTTGATGTGCTATGCTAGGAGACATGCATTAATCAACAAAATGATGATCAGAACTATGAATTTTGGATAAACTAACTATGTATTATAAATGTTAATCTTTAATTATGCGGAAATCACATGCAATTCTATCTCTTCATTTAATTTTTTTTAATTGTTACAAATATTATTAGATATAGTTCAAATCACGACAGTTCGGCGGCGACTTATACTTAAAAGAGGTTATAAGAGCGGTATAAATCTATAATACGATAATGAATTTTATCTTATTCGTTTCTATATACATCATAAAAAAATAAGTGAGTCAGTGCTTTTTACTAATATCAGCAGTTTATACCCCACACCTTGTTTTGGGTTTGGTATAAGTATGAGTCGCCGCCGAACTCTCGTAATTTGAACTATATTGATATTTTTATGACTGTAAATGTAACAAACATAACCATGGTCCAATTATATTATAGAATAAACGAGTATAACGTGCAAATTCACAATGCAGGAATTTATACCGGGGTTGTAATTAAAGCAACATGAACACGTAAATCATTACATATCTTCATGGTATGTGATTGTCTAAAAATATTACATACACAAAATTTTCCTATGACACCAGTCATAATTTTAACTGCAACCTATTAAAATACAAATAAATCATGTGCATAATAAGTCGTTTATTACTATTGCATAAAGTTGAATATTTTTAGAAATCCTGAATTTGCTAATTGTAGGTCAAATAAAGACGCGAAGAGAAAAAAGTGTGCATCTTTCTTTGAATTTCACTAGAAAGATTTTCAACTTTATTTGTGTCTTTCTTTTTCTTATATAATAGCGGCATGCTTTTAGGATATGACCTCTGGAGAAATTTAATGTTGTGTTTTTCATTTTCGTCCGTTATTTCAAATAAGATATTGAAAACAAAGTATATTTTTTAATGTTTTGAATCAATTTTTTCAAATCAACAATGTGGAAGATTTTTCAAGGAACTGCAAGCAAAATGTCTACTTTCTGGCACACTGAGACCTAAGACCACTGACCAATATCGACCATTTTTTGTGTATATAAAAATGACAGTATTCTCTTAGTATGTGTTTTATGATACACATATTTGAGGTATGTTGAGAATTATTGAAATGTTGTATAGATTGTTTGTTGTTTATACTTTATGCATTTGTTGTCAAAACTTAAAAAAAAATATTTGCATACTTTTAATATATCGAATAGTTTCATAATGTATAATTATGATAAACAATAACTACATAATTTGTTTCTTTTGTTACATTCACTGTACACCACACGTAACAATATCTTAGAACCAGTGGTGTCTAGAAATTTGGGTTACCAGCACACAACTACATGTATACCAAAACACCACAAGAAAACACAACTTATAGAGCCGGCTATCATTTGTTTTTTTAAAAAAAACTATTTGATTTTTCAAAAATTCAATTGTATTCTAATCAATATTGTACTTTGTTTTTTTTTGGATTTTACGTGATCATTTCTATTTTTTTTATGTAAACATTTGTAGTTTAAATGGAATTAACTAGATCCTGGCTTACCTTATCAGGGCTGACTCACCATTGACCAATTTATCACTGATTAGTATTGTTATTATTTTGACAAGTTTGGTGAGTTTCAAGTATTTTTATATTTTCTTTCAAATAATTAACTTAAGACTTGTATTGATATAGAAATTCATCTTGTTGAATGTTATATTTAATTCAGATAAAATCTAAATACATTTGCGAGATATAAATATGTAATTAGTCTGCTCATTATAGGAACGTCATAAACGTTATAAAATTTCACCCATTAGGAGGAGTTCAATTATCAGTCTAACTTTCTTCACGTTGCAGAACCAGATGTCCATGTGATCACGTTTTCTGCAGTGACGCAAAACAATGTCAACTACACATCTTTTATGTAACAGTTGATTATTTTGTACATTTCACTGACATTTAAAAGTTAGATAAAAGTTAGTTTCACTTGATATAGATTTCTCTCCAGTCTGATTTTGAAAGAGGGTAGCTGCTGTCAAAAACAGCTTTTATCGCCTTATGTAAACGTAAATATTAACATACTAGTTTTCAAATGCTGTATTAATAAGATTTATATTATATAAACTAATGTAATATAATGTTCCGCTTCGACTAAGATTTTTCCCTAAAACTGTAGTTTATATTACTAAATTTATATTATTGTTGTATATATTTTTCGGTAGGTACGTCGCTTAATAATATAAACCTCCGTGATATACAGCCCTGTGTCAACAGTATTATATTTTACTTGTGGCCTCAATTTTTTTAAACTTTTTGCTATCAATTATATTACAAATTATTATTAAAATATCGATTTCAGATTTCCTCCGGAGATTAAATTTAATAATATACACATACTTTTAAGAGATATTTGATATTTTTAAATAAAATAAATAATAAATAAAATTCAGTTTCCCTTAGGTTCGGTTAATGGTTATTAATATACATAAATAGATATTAAGAAAAAAAGAACGATTATAAAAGTATTTTATAAATTTTATTAACTATAACAATTATTAAATTTCTTTTGTTCTATAGATTTTTTAAGGTATCAAAATAAATAAATTCTTTATTTTATTTTGTATATATTAATGAAGTGACCGATTTTCCTTTTGGCTATATGACACATTCTTTAAACATAGAGAAACATACATAAAGGAAGCAAATCAGATTTAATTTTTCTGCCGTAGTACTTTCACGTTAGAAACAACTATTGCGTTACTTCTCATATTTAGCAGATGTTGCAGATACATGTAAGATATTTTATGTTTCCCTTACACTCTTGTAACAAAATTAATTTCAGTGAATCATAAAATAATTCAATATCTAGCAACGCAGCAACAACGATTTTGTGTGGGCAGTCACTAAAGAAGCAACCCTATATTTGTTTAATAATATCGATTTTGAAAGATGTAGGAATTATAACAATTATATAAGTCCTCGTCTTCACTAATGAGAATGTATTTAGGACGTGGTTTGAGCCATGATAATGAATTTTTTTAAGATTATTGCATATTTCCAATTACGGCGATATAAATCAAACGAAATTGTTTCAGTGTGATGTAACAACAGCAATGCACATCAATGCATCTACAGTGACCGACCGCATGAATCTATTTGTTTCTTTTTAAATCAATGCATAAGTAATATTCAACCGGGTTTGGTAGAATAACTTTTATTTGTAAATACCTGGATCATACAACAGAGTATGGAGTCAACGCTACCCGGGACTACAGATGTAGGCGGTGTTTGTTTACATATTTTTTTATCATACTTGTTATTGTTACTCACGTTCTGGGTCGTTGAACATTTTTAAATTTATTACCATCTTTGGTATAAAATGTATATTTAGTAAAACCTTTGAATCTTTTTTAAAAACAAGAATAGTTTGATAAAAAGTTTAGACGACGTGTTGGGAGATCTAGCGATGTCTATTCGTACTTTTCTAGTTGTCTAACAAATCGAAATGCTTGCTTCGTATATGTATATACAAGTATACACTTTGTATATATAGGTGTATATAAGTATAAACTTATGTATGTATAACAAAATGGTTGGAACATTATATCAGAAACGTAAAACCTGATATATGAATTACTATATACTATATGATAGTTGTTTTTATGTCTGGCTGGTCTGCATTATATTTTCATCCTTTTGAATTTGGCATACTATATCATACAGAGAAAACTTACCTAGTCTATATGATATTTTTGATGTTGAAAGGAATTTAATACTGTTGATGCGAACAGTTTTATTATTCTCTTAAGAGGATTATGTCGCTATGTCCACTTGACCTTGGAGAAGTTTTATCTTATCCTCTTTCCTCTGTATATGATTTTATTCAATTTTTTTTTAGTATTTTTAATTTCTTGAGAAAAGAGAAATTCTACATAGATTTCTTGAGAAATTTGAGAAAAAAATATGTTTACTTGAATTGACAGAAATTCTCTGAAACATTCATGTACTTAAAGAAATATTTTGGTGTGTAGAGATTTCATTGTTTCCATGGTTTCGTTTCCTAATATATGTCACCGCTGTCTAATAAGTTTATACTTACACAAAATCAATTAACCTTTGATACTCTAAACACAAACTCAAAAATTATAGCGCTGGTCCGTATATCGAACTGAAGACACAGAAGGTCTGCCTTGAAGCATAAATGGTATTTGCCGCCGTGCCCTAAATGGAACACTGTTAATGATTTTTTTTATATTTTATTCTTTACGGTTGTTCTTTTTCATTTTTTTGCTGATGTTCTATTGATGTTTTATTTTATTTACTTCCGCAGATAATTTATGTTTACATTTCGAGGTTATACTTGTTTAATAATGCATACTATTTCGTAATAAGAATGCATGAGCAGTGTTTTTGAATACCCCTGTAATATAGTATCGTAGATTGTGTTGTCCATATTAGGAACTGTATAAACCGTATAAAAAAAAACCATCAGTCAACAAGCAATGAATAATATTTATTCATCACTTCCATGTTCAATGTTCTCATGCACTATCTCATATCTGCCATATGTTTGGAATTTATTTTTTATATATTTAAAAAATAGTTTGAATATTTTTGAAACAGCATTTAATGTATTACTGTATTTGCCAAACATTTTTCTAACTGACTGAGTGTTGCTTTCTTGGTGCAGATTCGGCTTTTAAGTGCTATATTATGTCATAAATAATAAAAACATTTTTTAAAATATGTAATTACAATGATTCTTAATTAATTCATACTTTAACCTATTTTATATCTTGTAACTAACTTAATTAATTTTTCAATTGTTTGTTTCTGGTTTGGCGGTCAAATTAACTTAAAATTAGATCGTAAGGACGACTAATGTTTTCAAGTCAAGGCATTAATGTGGGGGGGTCAAAGAGTAGGGATTACTGAATTATCTGTAAATGTATGTGTATGTAAATAAATACAAATTGCGTATTGTGTCGCATTGCTCTGAGAATAAATAGCGAATTAAATCTATGATTAAAATTATAATAAATCGAAATACCACGGGTAACCTACATAATTTTGTTCGTTTTTGTTCAGATCAAATACGGATTTATTCTTTTTGCTCTTCTTATTCTCCATTAAAAAATAATAATTTTTATTTTTGTGTATGATAACTAAATACTGTTAAAAAAAATCGTTTTTCCGTATTCAAATAATAATAAACATATCTAGTAAGCATAAAGGCTGAACTTCGTAATTAATTATCTAGAATTTCATTTTTTTCCGGATAAATAATTTTCCATTTTAAAATATCTACAACAAGGATCTATTAAGGATTAATGAATTTTCTCCATTGAATATTTTTTTAAGGCACAGTTTATGCAACTGGGAAACGATATACATATTTCTCGATCAATCGTTTGAATTAAAAAGAATATTTCATCCCTATGTTATCTTTATTATTATTATGTAATATTTTCGATGAATAATGAAATTTGGTCACAGTTACCCATTCGTTTCAAGTCTTTGTTATATACATCGATGTCAATCTTGACAACGATGGTAAAGATTGTACCAATTTAGTAGTATTTAATCAATCAACATCGTTTTCGAGGTTAAGATTGATGTACCTAACGCCCTGTCTAATTTAGGTCAGGTACATCGTAATTCATAATTTTACTTTTACTTTAGATTGACCATAACCTACGTTATTTTACTCTTAGATTATAATAATTCAAAAATTTATATCGAAAGTAATAACATGTAGTTTCTAATGTAAAATAATTTGCATTCTAATTACATGGAAACTGTGATTGCAAAGTTAATGCTAGTTATTTGAGGTTTTACAATACAAATATTTATATATATAAATACTTATATATATTTTCAACTTAATGACTTTTTACATAATTCAGCTTTGTATTCGTTATAAATATATTTTCAGATTATCCAATAAGCATCCAATTACAAATTTTGCTTAGTCAACGTTTTGTCAAAATGCATATTTAGTGAACACTGTGCTCTATATGAAAAGCAGAGTTATATACCATCATTGTTTTGATGAGTTTTAATCGGTGTGTACGAGAAGTAATGTTTCTTTTAATAATATTAAATATCCCACCTACATCATATCCTGTGATAGTTTTAGATTAATAAAATTACTGAGGCATGCATGTGCTCGTACTTGTTTCTGAGACCTTCCGTTCTCAATTAATGAAATAAAATAATATGAATCATACTCGAACTCATAAATCCTTGATGCAAACGCGGAATACTCCAACTGCAGTGCACTGCATGTACAATGTACACAGGATGTGATCTGAACTGGCGGATGAACGGTTCAATTATTTGGGTAGATGCAGTGTCAAATGTTTGGTTCCTGTTTTAAAATTCTATTTCTTATTATGAATAACTATATTTTGTTTTTATGCCAAATTTCATTCTCTCCAGTCATAATTTATTCGATATTCTGACTTCGATCCAGTGCTGCGTAACTGCTTATGAATACTATGTATTTGCTTTTGAATTATAAATTTAATAAAAGATTATTATTAGATTATTTATTTCTAATTCCCAAAAAATAGTTATATAGTTCAAATTACGAGAGTTCGGCGGCGACTCATACTTAAAACAAGTTGTGGGGCATAAACTGCCGATATAACTAAAAAGCACTAACTCACTTATTTTTCTATAATGTGTATAGAAACGAATAAGATAAAATTCATTATCGTATTATAGATTTATACCGCTTTTCTAACCTCTTAAGCATAAGTCGCCGCCAAATTATCGTGATTTGAACTATATTCACTTACGTATTTAGTATTTAGGTATAGTATTAGATACGTATTTCATTAGTATATAGGTAATTTTGTGAATAAACAAAAATTTCATAAAGATGTGGTATACACTAAAAAATTATAAGTGCTTCAGTTGTCAGATATGTCAAGGCTTATCAAGCAGTTAAGACAATAGGTAAAATCAAGGTCATGCAGATCTATGTAAATTTTCATTGTTTTTTTTTTTAATTTTAATAGTAACCAAACAGCTATTTGTTTTATGTAAAAAAATATATTTTTAATATTCATTCATATTATCATTCAGTAATAAATGGGTGATATATTTATTACATTGTTGATTTATTTATTGAGATCTATTTTTAAAATAAGGTGCTCGAGTAGCCTCAGTCCTTAAGTGACACACTTTCATAAGTTATTTAACCTAATTAAAATTTCGTATGAATAAACGACCTACAAAACGAACCTAAAAAAATGTAAGAATTTACAATGTGTATTTAATTTTAAAATTTCATAATAATTTAAATGTATTCAAAAGATAATTTTCTTTGCTAAGTTTTAAAAATTTTATTAATTTTTATAGCAATTGTGCCCATTGCCCATATATATACACACATACTAACCTGTGTTAAAACAATTTGTATCTAGGTACATATTAGACCTCTATTTTGTAACCTTTTGGTGCATGTTAACATTAGGCTATTTTTCAAAGACCACAGTTTAGATAGTAGCATTTTCAAATCATACCATTAAATTACTAAATTATTCAAGTTAATATTGAAAGACATGTTTCTATTAGGTTTTCTTTAAGAATCACTATATAATAATATTTTTTAATTAAATTTGAAAGGAAAATGATTCCGTAAAAGAAAATTATTTAAAATTTAATTTTTATTTTAAAGAAAGTATAATCCTTATAACGATAGGCTAGACTTTTGTTTTATATCTCTACAATCAATTGAACCTGAGATATTCATTTAACAAAAATATGCACTATCTTAAATAAAGTTATTGTAAAGTTTTTTTTTTTTTAAATGCGGATAAAAACTAAAGTTACGATATTCTTAAATTTAATTGAATACATGATTTTCTAGGATAAAAATGATCTTTGTAATTATACTATCTTTGTAAATAAATAAATAAAAACAAACATAATTTTAAGATCATTCTCGATTTCTTTTATTTAGCTCAAGATCGTCGTGACATTTTAAATTAGAATTTTATTTCGTTTAAAATAAAGTTTTACCAAATAATTTTTAAAATAACATGTGTGGAAATGGTAGTATTTATAGAAAATTACGTAGTTGTCACAAATGTCTCATATATATATATATAAATTTTTGAAGAAATTGGAATTCGCACATTTCGTTGAGGTTTTGTTTACCTATAATATAAAATGAATTGAATGAACAAAATGAAGACAGCAAAGCGGCCGACAGCATTTGTGCTTAGCACCAGACTGTTGTACCTTTGGGTTCCGCCAATTTTTCCAATTTTTCTAGTCATTATTTCAATAATTCAAATATAGTGCTTTTACAAAAAAAACTATCTTAATATGTCTATTTGATTATTAGGGAGAGCGATATAAAATATATTGTTGAAAACGAGAAGTTAGATGTTATGCAACAAATTTTATCAGTAATGCTTTCTTAATCAATAATACGATAAAATGTCAAAATAAATTATTTGGAAATTACGACAGTTCATCTCTAATCTACACAAGACACTAGACATTAGACAGGTTCGCTTCGTTTTTATGCTGCTACAAATGTTTACGTACAGCAAAAGTTAAGAAGAATTGATCACAACAGTCGTACACAGCAAACGTCTGCGGCGTTTGTACGGCGTTTTCCAAAGTCAACGTATTTAGTTTATTTTTAATTTATTTTTATTTTAATAACAAACAAAGCAACACAACAACACACAGTTTTCCATTTTTAACTATTTGTCATATACAACATATAAATTATGTGAATTTAATATTTTTAAATTTGAAATGTATGGCAGAGTTAACGAACAAAGAGTGGTGATTTCCGTTTCCGGAAGTTTCATTATATTTTTAACTACACACTCACATCATCTGCTGTTTCTTATAAAATTTCTATACTGTATTTACTTTGCTACTATAGTTATTTTTGCATTGGTAATGCGTAATTGTTTCGTTGGCTTATTTCCCTTCATATTTGTGGTTAAAATATTTGTAGGTACATATGTTTAAAAGTTATAAACCAATAACCTTTCTTATTTATTCAATATCAATTTTAAATTCGAGGTTATAATCTAATTCCATCGAACATAAATTTCAATCTGCACTGTCAATGTTCGTAATTTTAAACATATTATTTACGTATTAAAAATTATTACATTTTGAATGGTAGTATTCATAGAACAGTAAGCGTTTGCTTTTCTTATTTATAATTTAGAATTAAAAAATATGTATAGTTTTAGTAACCAACCTAAAACAGACACTTTAAAAACGCCATTTAAAGGTTTGAATCTTTGATTACGTTTAAATTTCTAAATGTTAGTCTATAACATAAAATTTGATTTGGTTTTACTAGGCGCAGCTGGTCTATGTAAGCATTAAAGGCTTTATTTACTCTTTGCTTTAACTTAGTTGCTTTGTTCTCAATTCTTACAATGACCGATCGTCTCTGGTTGTTACAATGCCTGATTAAATTTGTTGCTTGAATTATCGACTATTGAATACAGAACAACTGAAAAAAGTAAACATAACAAATAAATTTGTTCAATACACAGTGTGCTTGGTTCTTAATAGTGCATCGTCTATTAATTTGTGTGAATTGTGTGAGATTATTCTCAGTTCACCTGAGATTTCTTCATTACTTAATTTTAAAGTTTAATTAAACAATATTATCTGATTCAAATTTAGAACTTTTTCTGAGTTGTCATATTCTTTTATTTTGCCATAAAGATACGACAGAAATATCAGAGAGTTGACATCTAGACGTAATTATTTTATAAGCTAACAATCCAATAACAATCCACTTCTTCGAATATATATTTATACACACACCATAAAATATATTTTAGTTAATTAAACACATATTATGCATCTCACAAAATTTACATATTGTGCAATAGTTTGACCCGTAAAACATGCATATTGATATTTGCTCTTCTTCCATACGCTACGCAAACATTACAACAAAATACGCATTTATATTTCTCCTATTTAAATTCAAAATATTTCCATATTTCTTCTCTTTCATTTTAACTTCAGCTTGTAAGGAAAATATACTTTCGTTTTTACAATTGGTACTGTGAGAAAAATGAAAACCAATCATATTCATTTTCAACACGTGGGTTGTATGAACCTTCAGCCATTGGCCGAATAGTGGTAAATTACCCTCTTCATTTATTGCGCATGTGCCATTTTATCATTGTAAAATTATTTAATGGTTTGTATGTAGTACCTTGTGAGGGCAAGTGACAGTCGTTATTTACAAATATTCTGAACTTAAACCGAATTAAAAACCGAAGTATTACATAATTAAGTGGTTTAATACTGTGAACAAAATTAATTTGCTTTTTTTATTAAGAGTGTGCTACTAGGTTAAGCAGAGTGTGGAAATTACAAAATTATCAATTTATCGAAGCAACTAGTTGAAATGGACGATTTGTATGTGTTGTTTCCACCACCCTGGCCCACAGATCCCAAAGAGCGATTGTAAAGTTTATGTATATTTTTAAATTAGGGTTTTTTTTAATATTGGTTATAATTGTGAGACATGAAAATACTTTATGATTTTTGATACAATTTTCAACTTCACTAAATTATTTATGTGTGATCTATAATTATAAACATTTTGACATGGAGTGTTTGTTTGGTATGAATGGTACCCCTACCTAGTTCCTCGATTGTTTTGTGATTTGTGACAATGATTTGTTTTACTAATATCATGAAATGTTTAGCAGCGACCGTGGTTCTCGCCGTAGACATGACCGCAACAAGCGTTCGCATATTCGCTCCCCCACGTCCAATCGACGACATCGCCATCGTCATCGCGATGAACGTACTTCTTCCCGACGTCGTAAGAGAGATCTGGACGCTCAGGTAGGTCCAAGTCCTTCAAGGTCTAATTTTATTGTTATCTTAATATTATTGTTTTTTTAGTAGAAATGCCATTGTTGTATTGTTCTAATCAATCAATGCAGATTTGTTTTTTGTTTGTTTATTTGTTGAGTCTTGTTTCACAAATGTTTATTTCATTTATTCACTGTAAGCTTTTAAAGACAAAGTTTAGTTGTTCGAAACGAGTTGACGCGCATTGTTATTTCTGAAATTAGTGAATAAAATACATATGGTCGTGTATCGTGTATCGTGCGTTATCTGAATTCTACGAATAAATACCAGTATAACAATTTAAAAATATTTATAAAACTAAAGAAAGCTGAGAGCTGAACCAGAAGACATCATCATCATCCTATGGTAAATTCAAGTTCTTTTTAAAATTACAATCATAGATGAATATGGGATACTTTAAACAATATTTTCTTTAGACAACATTTTCAAATACTGTGGGCGGACTAAGGAAAATCGTTGTTAGGAGACCGAGGAACAACTAAACGGAACGGATTCTTTAATTCTAAGGTTGTCCGCGTTGTTCTATTAATAGTTACCGGCTATTTCTACCAAGACTCGTCATTGCATTTATCTAGTGGCTCTGAAGTTCTAATTTCACTGAACTAAGATCGTTCTCTCGCATGTAACTTTATAGATAAATATACGTTATAATAGGAACTTTCAATCCATACTATAATTTTAGCGTTAGTAGGAACATAATTTTCATAGCACGAACATGTCTTATTAAGTCGCGGTGTTGTGATGTTATTAACCACGTTCACAAAATGTGATAAATTTAATAAAAACATCTTTAGTGACTTTACGTTGGTGCATGATATACTCGTATGTTTGAAATACATATAATCGTAGAATGACAGCCTAGTATAAAGTTTAATAATTAGATGAGATGTTATCCGGCTGGTCGGGCCCAAGGAATGCACTTTTCTGCTGCAGCCCAACAAATATGGAGCACCACACGTTGTTACCAAAAATATCCAAATTTGAAATACATAAACCCAGTGAGGAACTCGTGGACAATTCTAACATAACATCAGTGAACCTAATAAATTCGTTTAATAATTTTGCTGAAAATTATGATAACGTTCGTCTGTTGCCGGTGAATACCCCAGCTACCTCAGCCATCGCCAAGGAAACATCGCAACCCAGTGATACAGAGTCCTATTACGACGGCCCGGTGTATTGTGATTATATGTCAAAGTGCAACGAACACGAAGGTGTGAAGAAAGTCACGAGAAATCCATTCAACACACCACCGTTTCCCGCCAACAACTTAAAAACAGGAAAAAACAAACATGTAAACAAAGAAGATGATATATGGAAATATTTACAAAGCAATTCGTTTGCAGATTCAAATAATCCAACATGTACCAATAATGTAAATAGTTCAACAAAAAAACCTTCATTTCCAGCTTTTATACAAAATCAAGTGATAATTCCTGGCAAATATGAACTACCTCCAGCATTTAATCACTCCAGAAGAAATAAAAGTTACGTGTCGACGCATCCTGTGATATACCCGCCCTCTCCGGTTATGCATACAGAAGCCCAGCCCTCGGCGCAACCCTGTAGTTCAATTTATTTAATTCCATTCGAAAATACGTTCGATAATTTAAGTTCTAATGATATGAATATGAATAACATGGATCAGCAATCTACATTTGTGGATGAAAAAGAAAGAGCTGTGTCCTTTGATAAATCAATACCAATAAGTGATTGTTATTTTCCTCCTGTGCGACAATCGGATCCAGCCACTATTCATCCAGAACATCCATGTCCTTACAATAATCCTTTTGTGGAAAATCAACAAGTTCCTTATATGAAAAGACATGATTATAACTTCATGTCTACTTCAAGGCCACAGATTTATAATTACGAAAATTCTCCTGGTTACTGTTATAATCCGTCTATAGTATACCCAACTTCTTCCCAGCCTTCTCCACAGGTTCCCCAACCTCCCCAACCTCCATCCATGACCGTTTTACCATCTACGTGGTGGCCTGTTATTGAAACTCCACATCAACCGTCAACTTCTTGGGGCTGGTCGGAACAGGGGCCCCAAGAAATTTATGAAAAAGATAATCGAAGTACAACTGATGCATCCGAGGTACCCGCCGCAATATAGAACAGTTTTGCCATTTTTAACAGCATGGTACACTTTGGCATGGTACACACGTGTGAGTGACTTGCTTTGTTGAAACTAACATTAATAACATACCGATATTACAAGAATACTAATTTTTGTCGACCTACAACCTACAACCTACTCAGATATAAGCAGAGTTCTATGTTACATATCATTATTTTGTTATGTCGGGCTTTACACCAATAGGATATTGGCAAGACATATTTTGATTGTCCTTTTTTAAAGTTTTACGTCACTGTACAGTGTACACTCTCCCAAAACGTGGGTAGTAGTAACGTCGAAATAAACTCAAGCGGAAAAATTCTACAGGACACAAATCGTACTAGCAAAATGAAAAACACTACGTCGTAATCATTAAATATAAATGAGAAGATGTTGTATTTTATTTTAAAGAGTATAAAATGAATTACACTAAACTATTTTTAACAAATTATATTTCTAATACAATATACCAGTGTACATAAAATGAAAACAGTTCATTCAGAACAGTTAAAAGTCAGAAGAGTCTACAATTTGATCAAAAATATCTTTGAGATACGAAAATAGTACCTACTTACTAAATGACTTCATACGAAATTAGTTTTCTGTTTACGTGTTTCTTCGCCAGTGGAGTCTGTCGGGGTAACAGTTCTGAATTTGTGATGAAACCTTCACTTATTTACGTTTACGTGATTATCGTCTCAAGGAATACTGCGTTATTTACTCCTGTCTTTGTTTAATAACACATCGCTCACAGTGATAAACTCAATGATTGTATTCAATTCACTCATATTATTTTATTTAAATGCTAAAATAAATGTGTTATTCGGTTAATGTGTGGAACGTTTTAAGTGCTATAACTAGTTCGAATAAAGTGCAACGCATCCCTAAGGGTTTAGACTCTGAATTGCATCTCAATTTAGAAATAAAATATTCCTTTTATTTAAATTAAAGTTCCAATAATCTTTCCATTTATTGCGACTACATCATTTGTTGTGGTACCGTTGTAAAACGGAGTGGGACCGCCGGACCGCGAGAGTGACCTTGATGCTACAGATAGAATTGTATCATTTAACAAGCGTAATACGCGTCGGGTCGCGTCGAATTAGTGTCGCTCGTGAATATCGCCGAATACAGTACAGTACAATAAAAAACTTGTAGTCTTTGTCATTTTTAATTTTTAATTCGGTATAATTTTCTTTACTAATTTAAAGTAATGTTTCGCACTTTTAAATTTCTCATAATTAATTATGCGTGCCGCTGCCATTGTGGGAGATCGAAATCATTTCCCAGACATCCTAAACACCTAACATCTCTCGATATGTGATCTGTCTTGTACTTCACCAAAGTTGACAGCGCTAACTGGAGAGTGTTACAAGCTGAGTTTAGTGGTGTTACATTGACCACCAATAGTTACGCGAACGGCAAACGGCAAATTGCACTAACGCTGTGTTGTAGCACTACTCATTATTTCAGCAGCGGGCTGACGATATTTTTAGTGTCGTGATATTTGGCAGCGGAAAACCGTTTGCAAGCGACGATCAACCGGGCCGCGACGAGCTTTAGTTGCACCTTCGATACCACGGTCGTCAGACGGTAAATATCAGACATTTCGTACTTGTCGAAAATCGAAAATATAGCAATCACGTTAAAATTGTATGGATGTTTACTGTGTTAAATTATTGTTAACAAGGGCAAGGGAATTAAACAATGAGTGAGTAGATGTGATTTATTTAGTTATTGGACGTCTTGATTAATTTCAATGGCGGCGAGATCATCGGGGACGACCCCCAACAACGCCTCTGTGCGTCGCAACAGGTACTCGCGATCCTCAACTACGAGTGTCACACAGATGTTATCGGACAGTTGTTCTAGTTTATTACATCGGCTCACACGAAGAGGACCGTCTGAGAAGCCCGAACGTACGATCGCAACCACTAACACTCATAGAGGTCGACCGGAGGATAAAAATTTATCGCCCCGCATAAGAACTGACAACAATTCAAATTCCATTGCCACATCTAGTAGATCAGATGATAGAAATCTTTATTTGTTCGGGCGGAGTAGGTATGATGATAATTCACCACTCGCAGCTTATTCCAGTAATCAATTAAATAACAATAAAACAGCAGGAGCACCAATGACAACTTTTGGCAAAACGCGAAGAGAGAAAGACAATAGTCCTGTGATGACAGTAATCCGTACAACTTTAAATAATGTCAAAGACGCAACAACGTTGGGCAGCACTCGTAGTCGATTAGAAAATAAATATTCTGCCGTACTAGATAGAGTAAAGCGAAGAGATGATGATGATAGAGAGAGAACTATTGAACCTAATCCTAGGAGCTTAATGAAAAGCTCAACGACTGTACTATTAGGTGAAAAGGCTTATCCATATGTAAGCATGCAACCCACGCGTGAGAAAACTCGAGAAAAGACACCGTACCGTGCATCACAACGTACTAATAATCACGAACTTTCGTCATATAGTTCAAAAAATCATAAAACTGACCTATGGTTTTCTCAAGATACTGCTAGTGGATATTTAGACCGTGATAGCGCCTACAGACCTCGACACAGATCTGGTCATGTCGAAACAAAAAAACATGCCAGACCGACAAGGTCAGGAAAAAGTGAGCATTCTGATAGAAAGGCGGATAGGAAAACAACTAATCTTAGGTTGTGTCCCGTGGACTTAAACGCCACGTATGATCACGATTCCCGCCGAAATCAAAAATCTCAAAATAGACATAATTATGAGGACGATGAAGCTACACCAACGAATAATGACCAGTTAACTGAACGTGAAGCAAAACGAAAGGAGATTCAAAGTTTAATTATGAAATATGCCCAGTTGGATGAAGTTTATGGACGCTCTGAAAATATCGCACCTGTAAATGGAGCACCAACTTCATCGGCTATTGCAACCACTTCTTCATCGTCAGCTATTGTAAACAAAGCTCACAAGCAAAAGATGTCGAAAGTGTTGTCACCATCCGTAAGTAATGGCTTTGAACTGAACTGCGGACTGCATCCTATTTCTCCCACATTTATTATAACATATGGCGAACATATTCTTCAGATTATTCTCGTTCAAATTAGAATCTTTTTAATTCGGTAGTGATATATTATAAAACAAAATCATGCATAAAATATCATTATCATTATGATAACACACCTCATAAAAGTGAATTACTAAATTACTAACACTGTAGTGGCTTTACTAAAATATCGTGATCTTTTGAACCCTGTGTGGTGCTATAACAAATATTTTAACGGTGTAAATTGTGTTGCTAAATATTTGTGCTCGATAACAGTGTGATTGTCTGTCCATTGTGATTTTGCTACATATACTCGTATTTATACATTTTGAATTATCACAAATTTAAATTGAAGTAGTTGCATATGTAATGTTACCATAGAATCTTTTACATAATAAAAATAAATCTGCATAGTTCTTACTGCGATAATGGCATATCTATAGCTTTGTAGATCGTGATATCACTGTGAGAACTATCGTGAATTGGTAAGACCACAAAATTCTCACAATTAATCAGTACCAGTTCATTTTCAATATACCTAAATAATTTCATCGATCACATTTAGTTAAAAAAAACATTTGTGATTTAACTATCGGTAAAATCGTTGCAATATGTGTTTTTCCCTATAATTTTATATAACATTGCAACGATTTTTTTTTTTGGTAACTTGACCGTTTCTCACGGCAATGTTGCCCTGCCTTGTTCTTGATTATTGGTATCTGCACATCTACGACGCGCTTCCAATTGACGTTTCCAACATCGCTGCCACCTGTCTACATGTTGCCGTCTTGCCTCGTGTTGTCATCCTCCTTCAACGCTACTGAACTTCTGCTGAATACAGAACCAGGCTTCTAGACCATCCTCCGTCGAAGATGATCTTCATGGGCACCTTGTTTATCATCACGGCGACATCCTGGAGAACAGATGTTCGTGAATACACTAACAACCTCCTATTAGTGTAGAACGGTTTTTATATAATAAAATCGATTTTCTTTTAGGAACACATTTTTTTTAAGTTTCAATTACTTTAATTCTCTTTATTCAAATTTAAAATTCAAGTCTTATCAAATTACATTTATTAGGAAAAATAATTTTTATCTTAAATAAAGTAATTGAAAGAATTCTTTAAATCAGTAGCATGCTCAGTCATTTAAAGATTAGATTTTTTTTTTAATATACCTACTAAATGAGGGTATGGTTAACAGATTCAAAAAAGAAAAAGTTACTGACGGGTGCACACTTTGTGTATATTTTTTCGTTACAAGTTTTTTTATTTATATATTGGCTGTGTTTGAAGTACATCAGATTTACTGTGGTTTTTATTTTTTACAGACAAGATTCTCTCCACTCTGGGTGAAGGAACGTTTGGAAAAGTACTTAAAGTGAAAGATATTCAAGAGTAAGTACTAACGATGATATAAATTTATTGTGTGTTCTGAATTAATTAGTTGTAAGTCTATGCTACATATTCACTGAGCAGTGTTCTTAGTAACAGGTTATTCACAATATTATGATATTGACAATCATATTTAAAATAACATTAGTCCATTGTAATTCCATTTTAGGATGAGAAATACAACTCAAAAATAAAACGTTGTTATTTATTAGTTTATTTTACAAGTAAGTTTATATATTAAATAAAGTTTAACACATATTTTCTTTTTATTCTAGAGATCATACTATGGCTCTAAAAATTATAAAAAATGTGGAAAAGTATCGAGAGGCTGCTAAGTTGGAGATTAAAGTTCTCGAGAAAATAGCAGAATATGATCCGGAATGTGAAAAGTAAGTCGTCTAACTCAGTCTAAAATACGAATTTGTATGAATAATGATAAAGTAACACTAAACTGTTATTGTCTTTTGCAGTATTTGTGTTAGAATGTTAAACTGGTTTGATTATCATGGACATACTTGTATTGCATTTGAAATGTTAGGACAAAGCATATTTGACTTCTTGGTAAGTGTTTAATAAAATGTTGCAAATAGGTTACAATAAGATATAGTCACTATAAATTTGTTTTAAATTTGCCTATTTTATCATTAGCCTATAGTAAATATTATCTATGTGCATTAACAATGTGTGCATCGACTAACTTTTGCAATAGAACAGCTTACTGTGTTATGACAAAAAGAAACATAATTTTTTTTTGTTTAATAAAATAATAATCCTAATCATTTGCATATTATTTGTTCAATTTTAACATGTAATATCTCTTTTATAATATAATTTATTATTAAAATTTTAATTTCAGAAAGATAATGATTATCAACCTTATCCACTAGATCAAGTACGTCACATAGCTTATCAGCTTTGTTATGCTGTTAGATTTTTACATATGAATAAATTGACGCATACAGATTTGAAACCAGAAAATATTTTATTTGTTGATTCCGATTATGAGACTGTTTACAATGCTAAAAAGGTAATACTCAAGTCAAAAGTTTTTGGTCTGTTCTTAGATCCGATAAATACATATTTTTATTTGTTTCAGCGTTGTGATCTTAAGCGTGTTAAGTGCACAGACATTCGATTGATAGATTTTGGAAGTGCAACCTTCGATCATGAACATCATAGTACAATTGTGTGTACACGACATTATCGTGCTCCTGAAGTTATTTTAGGTAATTCATTTATATATTTATACAATTATGATATATATAACTATTGTTTATATATCGCATATCAGGTTAACTATTAAAATAGCAGAAACATTTTGTAAACATCCTTCTTATAATTTATTTCATAAGACTTCTATATTATTTAAACTGTCACTTTCATGATTTTTTTTTAGAATTGGGTTGGACGCAACCCTGTGATGTCTGGTCTATTGGCTGTATTATGTTTGAACTTTATCTGGGAATTACTTTGTTTCAAACTCATGATAACCGAGAACATCTAGCAATGATGGAGCGCATATTAGGACCTATTCCATACCGGTAATTACAGAAGCTATTTTTTAGAGTTTATTTGCTTTAGTTTTTATAAGGTTTGCACATTTTTATATTAAACGCTGATATTTTGTTTCAGAATGGGAAGAAAATCAAAAACCAAATATTTTTATCATGGAAAACTGGATTGGGACGAGAAAGGGTCTTCCGGTCGTTATGTTAGAGATAATTGCAAACCACTAGCTGTATGTATTTTACTTTACGTCACTAGCCTTAATTATTTTTGTTTTTGATATTGTAATATTTAATTAATAAAACTATTGCAGCGTTATATTCAGTCTAGTGATGAAGACCACAAACAACTTTTTGCATTAATTGCGTCGATGTTGGAGTATGAGCCAGCGCAGCGAATTACATTAACTGAAGCGTTAAAGCATCCCTTCTTCAGTAAGATTCCTGCTCATCAACGTCTTGAAAATGACGCTGATCGCGAAGCGAGAGAACGAAGTCACAGTTTGTCAAGGTGAAAAGACCAATTCTGAGAAATATAATGAGAATTATCGTATTTTGCGTTGTTTCAAAATTTAATAATCCTTGTTTAATTATTAAATAATAATATAATGAAAGTTTAGCTGAAAAATCATTACGAATATTTTTACGATAATAGAGAGGTGTTGTGTGTATTAAATGTATATATTCGGATTAACAGCTAAAAACGATTAAGAAACAATGTTTGTTGATATTGTATTATCATCATTATTACGATATTGATTTAATTGTATCCTAAATTAGCGTCTCGATTTAAAAAAAGCCCTGATTTTATGTTTAGAATTGTATTAATAGTTTTAAATAATCATTCTCGCTTTAAATTTTTCACAATTAAATAAGGTATTCTGTATCTAAATTACATACGATCATTCTTCATTTAAATTGACTCTGCAACTGATTTCAAAATATCTTTTGATGTTGCAGTACTAGAATCAGAAAACTGGTATTTTACCTTTTCGTTTGTTTAAATTCATTTGTTATGTAATATATTTAATAAAAAATGTCATATTAATTATTGTCTTTTCTTAGAATGGAATAATATAACAACATAAAATGGACCGTATTTAATACGTAAAGCAGGATTTACAGGAGTACTAAGGGCTTTTCTATTTTTTATAATAAAAACAATTATATTTAGTGAAATATTGATATTTTCATTATTATATTTCGAGTTTCCATTATTATTTGATTATTTCGCATTACGTGTTTAAATGTGGTCCTGAATATAAAATTAAAATAAATCTAAATTCTTTTCTGTTCATTATGATATTTAAAGATAAATAATATTTAATATGTGCAGCGTGTGATATTAAATAATTAGTCATTATTTCTGATGCGCTGATCAATTATAAAATTAATTAAAAATAATAAATTAATATTCAGAAATAAATGAAAGAGCGCTTACATATCTCACTATTAAAGTTTGCAATGTACATTTTACAATTCACTTAAGCCTACTAATACAATTGCATGGTATTGCTAAAAATTGAATTCATCATGATGGAGTAACTTGATTGTTGTTACTATAAAGTATAACATTTTCTTTGAAATGTTTTTTTGTCTCTTCTAATAGCAGTTGCATTAATGCAAAATGAATGTAGTCCTCCAAATTATATTCTGGATAAAAAATGTATCTTCCTGTGTTTGAATTTAAATACAGTTACAGGACCATTTTTCTGCACTGTATAAATAAGGGTTTCATTCTTAAACTTATTTTATAGATGTTGACGCTGAACACTCTTAACCGACAAAAAAGTTATTCCTATTGTCTTAACCCATTCTACTGGATTAACGAGTTGTCTGTGCTGTACATATCCTGTATCCAGAGTTTATGACTGAAGAGGACTGTCTTCAGTATCGTCTTGCATATTATTAGATTGTTTTCTTGGCGGACATAAAAAATCAAAGTAGGGTAAAGTTACAAAAATAATGTGTTTCACACAGTGTGCATTTGTATGATAGTTATATGACAAATATAGGTGTGATAAGGGGCATATACACTTGTGATAGAAATTTATTGCCCGTATGAGCAACTTTGTGACGAATAGAATGCAGTAGAATGGGTTAATTTGATACTAGAGCAAAACTTGTTATGTTATAAATTGAAATAACCCAGATTTTTATTTTAGCTAATAATTAAGAATTTCTTAGAAGAAATAGTTTTACCAAAAATAAAAAGTTGCATTTTCTCTGTTTTATTCATAGTCAAAAGAGGGAAAAATGAATATAAAACTACAGACCGAAACTGTGGCAGTCTTACACTCTTACAATGTAAAAGGAGGGCAGAACTAAATCTGTGAAAATCTATTCTGCAGTACAGCACATTTATACATGGCAAACATTGTCCAAGTTTGTTATATTTAAATAAACTATAATTCAATTAATAGATTTTTTTCTATTCATATTTCCATATAAAGAATATACACATATTTATATCTTTCAAAATAAATACGTATCACTAGTTCACAATTATAATTTATATTTTTAAAAATGTTATTTGCGCTTTATTATTTTATATATTATAAAAATAATTTATCTCTAACTTGAGGTTTTTGAATTACCTTTTAAGTTGCAAATCTTCAATTTTAATTTGGCACTAGTTTTAAATAAATTTGCACTGGATTATACATGTGTCCAAGTCATTTAAAAGGTGATGTAGATTGTAGAACACCAAAATATTCTGTTATGGTGTTATAAAAAAAAGAACGAATGGTACAATTAAAAATATGATTGCAAAATATAATTGCAGATGAACTATGCATGGATTACGTACTCAAATATTCTAAAATTAAAATAATTTGTAGTATGTGAAATATGTGTTACGAATTAAATTAGCAAAATAAATTGGTTATTACTTACTACTTACAAATATGTTACAAGACATAATACATAAGCAATGTAATAAGGAGATCGTCTTATGTAAATATATTGCTTTACATTAAATAGATTCTGCCGTCAACTCTTGCATGGACCGTTACTACTGGTTGTACTTAATTCATTTGCATGCATTTTGCATAGGAGAAGAAGAGATTTATGTTCTAGGATCATATATCTCCAACAATTATTTTTCAAATAACCATTTCCACATATTAGTTTACATTTTTCACATTACTATGTGTTTTTAACAAGAAAAAAGGTTTGGTTTTTTATGTTCTGTTGCAAAATGTGTGTTATGTTAAAATTGTATCATGTTGTATTAAGAAATGTACTTTTCTATACTTGTTAGAGATGATCTCCTTACTGTGCTATAGTTCTTTAAGATATGTGAAATAAAGTTTTAGATAAATAGTAAATATAAAGTTGTATTATATTGCACAAAGTAAGTAAAAATATAGAAAAAATATCTTACGCAATACTTTTTGTACTTCCTTTTCCAAATGTTTTGACCTGAAGTAATACGTAGTACATACATGGATAGCCCCTTAGTCACATAGGGATCACTAGTGTCTGTCCGTCCCCTGTAGCATGTTTTCTGGTTTGTTTGAGCAGTCAGGGTATGTAAATAATAATTATAATTGGAAATATTAAAACAAATACATCAGAATTTTTTGTGTTGTTATTATGTTTTTTGAAATAAATAAATATGTATAAAAAGGAACCCACTATTGTGGTTGTGAAAATAATTATATTAAATGATTATGAAAATATAATTTGAAAATTTGCTTATTATAAGGTTTTTAGTTTTCATTTTAAAATTATATAGTTAACGTTAGTTATATTATTTGTATTGTAGTGCAAATTTGCAATAAACAAATTGTGTTAAATATATAATGTTCTTATTTAACAGGCTTTCGTGAATATGAATTAACGAAAGCTTGAGAAACTTTAAAATTGCAAATTTTGAAGTGCATTGGGGCGATCGCGTTCTGAATTACTGAACTAATGTGGCTGAATACAATTGGATTTGGCGCAAGATCTAAATAAAACTAATTTACTTTTAAAGAAAAATTTAACTTTTGTAATCGTTATTTCACCGTAACACTTTAATCATATTAAAACTAGACTGTCCTACAAAAGTATGTTTATCCAGCTTGTCCAGACCTAAAAGACAAAATTAAAAATAATATGCTTCTTAAATTTGAGAAACGTTGAATAAGCAGAGAAATGATTTTTTTACGTTTGTTGTTAAATTCACACTGAACTATTTAAAATTTATCCAAAATTGATCATCAAATGTTTTGATAAAATATTTTTACATCAATTGGTTTCAAACTGGTAACAATATAAATTATGCCAACCATTTAAAATTTTTAGTGTAACCCCAAATCCAAATTAATAGTTAAATATGTCTTTCTTATCAATTTATGGACAAGATTATAAATATGTGTACAGTCCTAGAGCTAAAACGTAAGTGCAGAATTCGAAGGAACATTTATTGAAATAATTGGTAAAAGCAAGTTTTTAAATTTGCTCGAATTGTTTTCAGTGCAAAACCGGGAACTGAGGAGTACGAGAATCTAAAGCGCGACAAGTTCCTTCAGGTATGTCTTTATTCAGAGAACACGATTTCCTTCCCAACAAATCCTTTCGGTGGATGGATGGCTGCTTATAACCAAAATCGCTTTTTACAAAACATGAATCATTTAAAATTTAGGAAAGTTGGTAAAAGTGGAAGTAATAGATTTTAATTACAGATAAAATTAACCGAAGAAGAAGAAGCAGCAATTCGTAAGGCAAGTGAACAGGAACGCCTCAAATCGACCTACATGACTAGTTACTGTAGAGATGGTAATATTATTTAATCAGATATTAAATATTTCTAAAATTTATGAAAGAACAATGAATGTGGAATTAGCTACTTAGAGTGACTATAATTATTTACATCACAAGATGCGCATATTCGTACTCGTGTCGTAACTGATTCGCCGTATAGCACACGTGTACAGTAACCATTCCACGCATGTGCATGACTCATAGGTGCACAAACCATGGTTTTACAAATGTGTCACAGTGGTCTCTATGTGTGTTGAAATTTTCCTAAATAAGTGGTGCAAAAAAACACGTAACATGTGCAGAAGCGTGATTTATTACAACCTGAATTCCTACAATGCATCAGATATATAATAGCGACATCGTATCTAGTCCTCTACGACTTGGACGTAAAACGTTTCGTGGATATCGAGTTTTAAAACTAGATTTGTTTTGGTTTGCACTAAAACGAAAATTAAATCTAATATTATGCCTATTCCCTATAACATATTGTAATACATTTTCTTTTATGTAGTAACTGACTACTGCAGCGCTGGAGGTCCCCTAGCGGAAGCTTCAGAGTATATGAAAACTTTCACAAAAGCATATGGACCTCTTACTGAAAAAGTAATGCCAACAATTCCAACGCAGCGCCGAAGTAATTCAAATTGTTAACCTAATTTATATTATGGATGAATTTTGATGATTTTATATTGTTGTCTGTTTTAGTCTTTGGCTACATGAGAGAGGAGTTCTTCCGCATGCCTATCAGTACCTATCAAGATGAGATCGGTCGTAACGGTTACGATGTATTATACAAACGCGAGGCTATGAGTATCGAAATAGGAAAGGAGATACAAGCAAAAATGGCCGCAAAGAAAGCTCAAATGGAAAAGAAAAGGGCTGAAAAGCTGGGACTTAACTAGAGAAATAATGACGCAAACACACCTCAATATTTAATGACATTTACTACATATATTTAACAACAAATAAAGTTTTGAAATATATACGGCGTATTTATTGTATGTTGCTATGATTACCCGAAAAACATTAAACATATGTAATAGCTTATCAGTTGATGACTCTATCTAATTTATAGAAAGTAAAGCCTAGTATAGTTTTACTATAGTTATGAGAAAAATAACTTTATACCATTAATTTCAAATAAAATATACATTATGACGACACAGTGGGCCGAGAGCATTGATGCTCTCTACTAGATGCTAGAACTCTCAGTTTTTTCAAATTTGGCAAGGTTTCAACAAAATTTGTGACATTTTGCAGGATGTCTATCCAATTACATCTGAGTCGAACCCAATATTTGTGTTTTCTTCCAAGATGGTGAAATTCAAAAACGGGAAATTTTGATTCACAATCACTCATTTATCTATTGTTTTATGAAATTGGAATGGAACTATAAGTTTTATATAAAACTTCCCAAAAAACAAATTAAATATGTTATTTTGAAGCAATTTGTTTAAGTGCACTATTTTTCGTATTTCGGCCCGGCTCGCGCACTAATAAAGATTCTATTTAACAATTAAAGTCAGAGCAGTATCGCGTATGAAATAGTATTACATCATAAACAAAGCTATTTATAAAATACGAGTAGTGAGTAACTGAAAAATGTTAGTGGCAAGAAGGGTTAAGTAGGAATCACCATTACTATAGCGCTTCTATTGTCACTTGCCACTGATTGGCGTACTGGAACCCAGGCTAGTACAGACCACAGACCGAATTGGACCGAATACAGTCGGTACACTCGAAAACGGTATATACCGAAATGTTGTCATGGCGTAACGGGAAACTTTAATTTAAAATAGTAAATTCCGGATTGTGATAAATCATTATTTAAAAACATAAACCTTATACAAGGTTGGATTTTAGAAATTAAGACTGAATGAAATGAAGATTTTGAAGAAAGCACTAAGAGAAGAAAAAAACTTGAATTCAGGAATTCGAAAAAGAGAATTGAAGGTCGAAAGAACTAAATAAAGTTAATAGAAGATGGAGAGGAGTCAAGGTCTAGAAGGCTTGGTGATTTTTATTAGTTGATTCGGGATTCGAACCTCTGAATCTGAAAATATAACAATCTAATTTCACCGCTCTAGTATATTTTTAGTGCATTTAAGATTTAGTAATAATTAGATTTGAAATAGGTCACTAACCCGTGCCGATTTTTAAATATTGTATTCTTTTATAATCATTCATACAAACACTTAAGCCTGACGCACACTGCAAACGTATTTAAAAGAATTTTGCCCGGACGTATATGCACTACTACACTTTACTTATCCGAGCCTTGTAAATGTAAAGAACCTTCGCTCACTGCAAGCGACAAAGCCGTCCGAAACGGGCGTTACCGTGTACCAGCGAATTTTATCCAAGCGAATACATACTACAACGCTAAACCTATCTGAACCTTGTAAATGCAATCAGCCGTCTCAGACAGAAGGGATATGGAAGGGCATGCAATAGCCTTTTTTAGAACAGTGGTGTATCGATAAAAATTAAAATAAAAGTTTGCCCCATGATAAATTATGTTAGTGCAAAACAACTCCAATACAGCTTACAGTACACAAGTTTTACTTGGCGTACTGTCGTATCGGTACGTGGTATGTATGTATTGTGACACAACACATGCAAAGAACACAGGAATGGGCTAGCATTGAGAGTTCTAGTCGGTTAATCAAGTCGCCGATTTATGGCCTCTTTCGCCGTCACTTAAATACGCTTGCAGTGTGCGTCGGGCATTATACAATACGTCAACGCTCTTAGATATGGGAATTAGATTTATATAACGTTTGGTGTTGAGATCATTCATCATGCTATCTCCATCTCTCTCTATTTCATCCTAAAAGCATTTGACACACATTTTATTGATAGTAAGTACATTATTATATGGCCAGGATAGTTAAATATATATAAGAACAATCAAACACTAAAATGTACAATAAAAAATGCGAAACAACTTTAATGCCTGATGCAAAACAATTATATTCATAAAAAACATTCAAACAGTAGAAAAATTTACGGTACAAATGAAGACATTACGGGACATTTAAGATTTTCACTTGGTACAATGTTTGCCGACCAGAAATTCCTCCCTACTCCGACTCCACAGCCCTGGTTACTACTAACTACTAGCGATCCATACATTCGTGGAGAATTATTACGTAAGTTTGATAGCAAAGATGTCATTAATGATCTATCACTTAAGTTCGTAATGAAACAAAGTTATCCTCATAAATCACTATTCAAATAATTATATCGGAAATGATAAGAATCTTATAATTAGATAAAAAGCAAATCTTCAATTCTCTACATGCCGTTAAAAATAATATCAAGGTTAAAAATAAATTTAATAAAACTGTTAGATTTATCTCTGTTTGATTTGCTTGAATGGTTTTAGAACATAATATTTGCTTTGCGAAACTTAACTTTGTCTAAAATACTATAAAAAAAATGACAATAATTATAACTTATATTTATTATAATTGAATTATAACTAATATAAACTTTAACTCTTATTAGTCAACCGGTTAGATTTATGTTCATGAATGTCTAATGACCGATTTGGGGAGTTTAGATCGTGAGTAAATTGTTTCGTGAATTTTAGTAGGGTATACACATTTAAAAACGAACCCAGATCTTGAAGTACAGCTAAAATGCATATGTCTTATATAAAATATTGCAGATACATGTACTCATGCTTTCGGCATTAGTTCTAAATTATATACGAGTACAACAGAATACATATTTTATTGTTTATTGTGTATTGTGCTATAAATGTGTCAATCGATTTATAGGTTATATAAAGTCAACACTGGGTAAAGAGCTTTGGAAGGAGAAGAGGTATTCCTCCAATACTCCCTGGCTCTTCCTCCTCTTCCTTTTAAACAATAATGATGATGACAAAATTATTAAACTGATTGCAATGAATTAAAATAAATTAAAGAAATTGTGATTTATCATTTATTACAACCAGAAGTGCTGCGGCTCTAGTTAACTTATTGTAAACAGATATACCATACAATGTTTATGAAATATTTCATAGTGCTCTACAAATAGATAGATAGATAGGAAGAATAGCAGTGTATATTTGATTAGGCCTAATATAATGAAACATTAAAAGTGGTGTTATAGCTCGGGGCAAAAAAGTCACCGCTTAAAGGGGATACAAATTTACACTAAAACTGAATTTACTGAATTCAATTATAGGAATAACGGGCCAAAAGTAGCCCACGTTAACATTTTGTCGTGTACGCAATTTTCCATGGACACACATGTGTCCATGGAAAATTTCACGGATATCCGTGTAGAAAACTGTTTTCCAGTGCTACAAGCTATTTTCAAGGCTAATTTTCTACTTCTCAAATATTGTAACGCAGTGAGCAATATTCAACTTGCTAGTGTGCTACATGCTAACTCACGTGATTTATATTCTTTATACGTAGTTTCCAGGGCGGCCTTAGCCATTGCGAGTCCCCGGGCGGCAGAACTTTGTGAGGCCCCGGGGTGGCAGATCTTTGCGAGGCACTTGTTCTTTGTATAATTTATGTAAATTATAAATAAGTATTTTTGATGATAATTGACGAGAAATAAAATTTTATATTGGAAGTGTTATAAAAGTTAACAAATACGAAGACGACAAATATTAATGATGATAAACTAAGGTACATGAATGCCTTAAAAGATATACGCAGTGATTCTAGTGCGATTTCTAAAGAGTGAGACGCGAGATTTAAATACATATATAGTAATGAATTTTTCTACTTGGGTTGTTGCGCAAGAATGCGAGGCCCCGGGTGGTTGCCCTGCTTGCCACCCACTAAGGCCGCCTCTGATAGTTTCCTCGTTGGCGGTTTGATTATTGGCAATCTTTCGGGTACAATTTTTACCAGCGTGTTGTTGTGCGAGAAAACTGCCTCTATATTATTATTAACGCGTTGTACGAATTCGCGTTGCAGGACATGCTTAAACTTTAGTTGCTCTTAGTTGTTGTAATAATTAATTCGATGGACGTCGTCTCTTTCGATTCTTGTTAACGACGGTATTCGGTTCCTTGGTGTATTATAGCATTAGTGTAGACGCTACTTAATTTTACATTAATATGTTTATTTAATTTTATTAAATACGTTCATTTCTCCAGCATGTGTAGTATAACAATTTTAAAAATTGAAACTATTCCTGTATCACAATTACATAACGTTGTGGGAACGAGTGAACGGTCTGTGGAGATGCATTCAAATCGATCTACGACAGCTAATTCATGATTTCTAGCTTTATCTCTATTAGCCTATTCTATTCACTAGTGTCATCGTCAGCGCCCGCACCAACGGTTTAGGTTAATCGTACAAGTGAACCGATGTGCTCATTTCTTGGACATTTTTTTCTTCCAATGTTTTACACTCTAGTTATAGAAATCGAGAAAAAACGAGGACTATGAACTCTATTGATAGTAAAACAGTTCTAGATCAGTTCTATGAAACATGATCAGGTTCGATAAGTGAAACATAACTGATTTTATCATTATTAGATGTAAGGTTTAATTGATTTTCATCTATTATATTTCTATTTATATTAAAAATCAATTTATGGATTAAGCTGCGTATTCATCAAATCAACATTTACACGCAGCGTTAGTAAACAGTGAGTACATATTTATTATTGATCCGTGTCGATACGTGTTGTCAAGTGACGTGTTATCAAGAACGTTCACAACAGCAACATGGTGGTACACGTTGGTGCAACTTAAGCCGGTATCAAACGATGCTACGAACACCTTCGAACGTTGGACGCATCGTGTGGTCGATGCTGGAAGATATCCAGGAAGTGCAAGTGTGCGAGAAAAACCACGGGCAAGGTGAAAAAAATAAGTGGAGAAAGCACTGAGGAAGATACGTGTGAGAAATGGGACGATGAAGGTGGCCAATAGGAACTAATAGAAAGAAATCTTAAAGGAGGCCAGTGCTCAAAAAGTCTGTAGCACCAAGATGATTGATTACTTGACTATTGGATTATATAAGAATCGACTATTCAAAATTGGCCCTTACTCTATTAGCTTTTTTATTGCTGTCAAATATAACTATTAATACTACCATACTAACGTTTTTTAGATTGATAGAAAAATAAATTCAACAAAATTTGAATAAATTTTAGTTTTCCAAAGAGTGAAAGAAATGAAATAATATATTATTTAAGATTCATACATAATAAGAAAAAAATAAAGCAAAGTTATATTAAGGAAAACAAATGACAAACAAATGGGTATGCGAAACAGTTGCTTAATGGTAAATTTAACAGAACTGTCATTGTCAACACATATGTTATTTGTTTGCCTTTCGTATTTTTGGAATGGTTCAACCTATTCCTTGTTCTTCTTTTTCTCAGCCTGCTCCTTGATCAGCTTCTCTATCTTCTGATAGAACTTGTAACTCTCCATGACTCCCTTGAGACAGGTTATGCAAATAGTTTTCGGCAGGTCATCGTACAGAAAAATCTGTAAATAGATAAAAAATGATCAATGATCATTCTAAAACTCATAATTTCAGTTACATTAATCTAATTTTTTTCATATCGTATGTACCCGTATTATTATTTTACATTGGATATTTTGGAACTTTATAAAAGTTGCATAAATAATTTTTGAATTTTGTATATGCATTTCATACGCCTTATTACATTATGATTCCCTATTTGTATGTGACTTTAGGAAGCATACCTGAGCAATCATCTGACTTTCAAATACATCTTGTTTGTAATGAGCCAAGCTGTAAAACCGAAAGAATCAATACGCCGAAAATATTATAAATATTGATCCCTATGCGGTTGTATATCTGCTAGAAACTATCTAGCATTGTTTATCCTTTTTCTTTATGATTATAAATATTTTTAGGCATGTTTTACGAATATATTTACTTGAAAAGCAATAAAATTACCTTGAACGGGGTATACTCGTTGATCAATCTCTGAAGGTCAATCTTCCTTCCCATTTGTCCAAAGATGTGAATAACCACCTTTGAAGATCCAGTGCAAAGTCTGCAGAGCCAACCAGTCTTTACTAGCTGTGCCATGGACCCCATTTTTGTAGTTTATTTAATGTTATTTAGTTCAAACAAAAATGATTTTCTTTTAAGAGATTCAAGGAGCTACCTATAAATTATAGGTGTCTTTTGTTTTTAGTCAGATGCTTCTGCGATATTAAAAATATCTGTGAGTACTCGTACATTATTAATTTATTTATCGTTTACACCTTCGCAAAGCAACATATGATTTGAATTAAATTTTTTTTTCATAATTTAATTACATTTTTAAATTGAAATATTTAGTTTGAATATTATTATGAAAAGGTGTTTAATATTAATAATATTTTTCTATATAATATAAATATTAAGAAAATATTTTTTCAACAAAATAATGCAACTTATTTTCAAAATTTGAGAATTTGTAAATTAGCTTCAAAGTTCTCTATCGTTTTCACACTTTTCACTGCCTTGTGCGCTAACGCCACTTAGAGTTGCCCACCCTCTGTTTCACTTCGAATGAAATGTACTCTTAGTAATTCATTTTCAAAATTAATACTCCACTATAAACTTTTATACTAAATTTCATACTAAAGTTCAAGACTCGGCATCATCCCATAAAGCCCGTGAAATACAACCTTTTTACAACAAAGAGTTCCCAGCTTTACCTCTCCAGAACAATGGCCACCATATTCCCCGGACTTAAATCCATTAGATTTTTCCATATGGTCCATTCTGGAGGCCAGAAAATCAACTGAAAAAATATGAGACGACACCTTAAAGATTGCTCTTCGCCGAGAATGGGACCAAATGCCGTGCAGCGTTTGAAGCTTTCTCGGACAGACTCCATGCTATTATCCGCGCTAAAGGTAACTACGTCGAACAATAACAATTTTTGTTTAATTTGAAATGTTTTTACGATATTCTGAAGTTTAAAAAAAAAGAAAAAACAAAACTGACAAAATTACAGCAGCTTAAATAATACACTATTAAAACAATACTATAAAATATAACTATTAAGTTAATGTTAACTTGTATATTTCAAATGTATCCCATGTACTCGCATATCTATATACATCTGTATTTGGGAGCACCCAGTCTATTAAATGCATATATAGACTGATGAGCTATCAGCATAAGTCATTCAACATAGCATTTTTTATATACAATAAAATGTAGGAAGTGAAAAAACTAGCGACTGTTGACTTCTTTAAACTCTGTGTTAATTGCGCCAACAGATTATTTAAGATAATGCGTGTTGCGTGCTGCGTGCTGCAAGCTGCTTGTGTTGGTGACTAGAGCAGTGCTTAGACTTAGGATGTCTGTCTGTATCTGTATGAATTAAAGCGCGTACTAGTACGTTATGCTGATTACTGATTACTGATCGATGATGCTGAATAGTGATTATACCATACTCGTAATAGACAGATGCAGGGCCGTTTTAAGACATTCCTAGCCTCAATGCTCTTTCTATTATAGAGATCTAAACAGGATCACATTAGCCAATGAGTTAAAAAGTGGTCAGCTACAATAGGTGGCTAAAATTACGTAAAAATTAAAATCTTGAGGATAATGAAAGTTTAAAACATAGAGAAATAAAATTTAGTTCATTCGGAGATAATTACCTTAGCATAGAAATATTGCTTGACATCTTTTCTAGATTTCATAAGTATTTACTTAATTCGACTAATATTAAAAAAAAAAAAAATTATTCAGCGTGAGTTTATTCCCGATGCTGAGCCCTATCACCGAAGACTTCCTACTATATTACCAGCTTTTGTGGTGTCGTGGCCTCATATATGTCCGGTGGTCGAACCCGAAGATACATCAGTCAGCTTCAAGCTTCGATGCTCTCTAGCCCACTGTGTCATCTTGATAAATATGCCGTAAAACTTTTTCTTGACATTTTTTATATTATTTCCATTCATGATCTCTCTTTCATTTTTTCTCTGAAAGGTCATCTTTTGAAAATTATATAAATGTATTCTGCTTAAATAAAACTAATAAACAAAGACCCTTATACTCGTATTGTAACTCTTTAAGGGTACTCGTTAATATTAGGCGATTAGTCAAAGGATTATTTCTAAAAAAATTAGGCAACTTAAATTTATTTACTCAAAACTATCAGCCGACTTAAAATGCAGGATGTAGCTCGAAAACTGCTTTATTTGAAACGCGCGCCACACAGTTGCCTGCCACCGCATTTTGAAGAGCTTAGTCTAACGATTTTTGTACGATTAGTTTAGTAACGATTTTGTTTCACGGAAGAAGGTATTTCACGGGTGAAGGATTAATTGAAAACCTGCCTCATGACACTTATGTTCTTCAGTGACGAGGTACATTTTAATCTGTCAGGTTGCGCAAATATACAAAACATGCGATATTTGAGAGGCATGAATCCCCGAAAATTTCATGGGCAGCCCCTTCAGAAGAACGTGTGACTGTTTGGTGTGCATTATCCAGAATTGACATTATTGGTTATGAAGAGAAAAATAAGACAATTAAAGTAACTTTGGTGCGTTATTGAAGAAATTGAAGAAATAGTCAAGGATGTGTGCCACCATGCGATTATTTTTTTATGGGGATATCTTAAATTCTTGGTATTCCTGGAATGAGCTGAAGAACACTATTCGTGCTGCTATTGCTAACATAAACACAGACATGCTGGTCAAAGTGAAACCAAACTTCCGATTTCGATCCGTCTTGAACCGGGCATAAAAACCTAATTTTACAAAATATACAACGAAAAGGTATATACACAATTGCAGTATATGTATACTCCATCATGAATGAAGCAGGACTGGAGTATAGATGACGTTCTCAGATATCAAGCTTACAAATTATATAGCAAAGGTTTTATGTAATTTAAAGTTATTGCAATTTATATTAATTTGAGTTTGTATTTTAAATTTGCATAACGTTAGAATTTGATGCTACATAATTTAAAGCAATAAAATTTATACTCAAACTGAAGGCAATTCACTGACCACAATACCATAGATCATTCTTAACATGACATCTTCGCTGCTAGAGTTTTGATCTGAATTAATAACCATTTGACAAATTTCTAGCTTGTTTGTTTATTATTTATTTATATTGAGCCTGCTCGTAATTGTCAACGACCCATTTACAGTAGCGCTTATGTGTTCTATGCATGTATTTATGTTTGTAAATACCATACTAGCATAAAAAACTATTTATTATCAATATGTGTTCCTCTAGCATTTTCATACTGGGTACATAGGATGCTTAACAACTATAAAGAATGTTAAGTATGCACAAGGCACAAGGCACATGCACATGCACATGGATTTTACACAGAGATTTAAAATTTAAAGGATTTCATTCATTTCTGGTTGAATCAAAAACAGATATTTCGCTAAATTGGTAAAAAATGGTTATTGTTTTCGTGAACCTATAAAAGTTGTTTTTTATATTCCGTCTGTCTTTAGACAATAGAGACAATACCATGTTGACAGTATATTTCATTTTAATGTTTATTTTCATTTCTAAACAGAAGTATGACTTAACTCTTAAGGCACGGTTTATAGTCCAAAAGGTGTTGCGATGAAAAAATTATCGTAAAATCGTTATCAAATATGCTATAAGGAATCATAGTTACATTGTTACTTTGGCATAATCCATCAAAAATATTACAGAAACAAAGTGGGCTAGTCACAATTTTTTTGCTATTGAAAGTGTTTTATATTTTAAAATGAAATACACACATTAATAAACATATTATTTTTAGTTGCTGTAGAGTTTATAAAAAAACGTTTATAAGAATTATTTTAAGACAAATTAAAAAAAATATATTTTTACAACTGACCATATATAATAAATTTAACTTGCTACTCAAGTACTAATTATAAATGTTTTAAAAATGTTCTAAAATAAGTATTGGTTTTTGCAAAACTAAAATATTCCTTTTAACAACAAACCAGCTAATTACTTTTGACAGGAGCAAAACGGGATAGTTACTGAGCATACAAAAACAAAACGAGGTAGTTACCTTCGACAGAAACAAAGACAGCTAGTTGCAAACTAGAAATGCAAATTTCAGACGTTTAATATAAATACTTTGTTAAACAGTTTATACCACAGTCATTTTATTATGTTATTTAACAGATTACAAAAAAGTTTCAAGATTTATTGCGATGTGATGTTTTAATAACATTTTGGCCCTTTGAGCCAACTTTGATTCTGCACGACTCAAATATACAATTTATTTTGCAAATTAACAATTTTTTTTTGTGATTTTATTTCTTTATTTATATTTTTCATTTCAAAAAATTAGAAAAGTATTCAAATTTTGTTACAAAAACTATTATTAGTATTTTAAGTAATTTAACAAATTGTGATTTGACTTACTCACTCATTGTCAACATTCAGTTTTCTCACGCATTATCAATTTTACATTCCAGCTGGAAAATAGAAATACCTCGCAATGATTACCTTTAAGCATATTGTTTTTACTAGAGGAAACTGGACGGTGGTGGGTGTCCTTGTACGTGTCTGACCTTGTGATGACCATGGTCCCTACCGACATCACTGAAGCTATTTCTATTTTTATCAGTCAAATTATTGGCAGAAACGTGGTGGGTCCAAATGTTTATCTGCTGCACAGAAGACAAAATATGACGCAGGTGGTGATAACTTTTCCAAGTAATGAATCTCTAAATGCATTTCTTTCTGCTATAGATCGCACGAGGTAAGAAATTTAACCCTTTAGCGTTTGTCTACTCAATGAAAACACATGAAGTGTACGTTAAAAATCATAACTATATTTATTTTTCTTTGCAGTTCAGACTCTGGCGAAGAAACCAGTATTTTACAGAATATTATTTAAATAAAGAAATTTATTCATATAAAACCATGGGGGTCCCATAAATTTTAACTTTATGTTGCATCGATTCTAAGGAGAATAAAAAAATGGATTCCACTGGATTTTTTCGCTGAATTTTTCATAAATTTTATTACATTTATTTTATGGTGACATAGTCTAGTTACTTCGAAGAAAACATCAATTAAAGAAGATAGTTATTAAGATATGAGTACACTAAACACAGTCATAAGTTGCATAAATGTTATTATATAAAAGTTGAGGGACGCGCAGAGCCCAAATTTTTCTAAAATATTTATTATTAAAATTTTTCTTTTGAAACACAATGAAAATACATCAGCTTTTAAAAATAACATTTATATAGACATAAATCAAAATCTTTTTTGTAATTTGTAAATTATAATTTAATTACAAAATAGAAAATGTTTGGAAAAGAAAATGTATAGTTTTTAATCCTCCTTAGCTGAACCTATAGGTCCTGAAATCAATATATTTAATTAGTCTATAATGCTATTATCATCTTGTTTATTTATAATATATTCTTATGAATATATACTTAATGAATAATGTTTCATCCTATAGCTCGGACAAGTCTGACATTTTATTCGAATTTTAGTGACCAGTTTTTTTTTATTTTTCTTATAAAAGGCCCTTGTGCAGTGCTGAAGATTAGCATAGGTATGGTGAGTAAGATGGCCGGTGCCCGGCCCGGCACTGTAAATATTACGTCAATCTTACTTCCGTGTTTACAGAGTACATACAGCCCAATAGTACTCCTGCATAAGATCATCACCATAAAGCTAATCAATTTACCAATTTGAAGTAAAAATATGTGAGATAGCTGGTATTATTCCGGTACGGTACGATACTGGACATCCAATTGCCTACTAGTACGTATGCCTACTAGTAGGCTCTAATAGTTATTGAATGCAAGAACTCATATGATACAATAAACATGATATAAATAGAGCTGTATTCCGAATCATTGATTCATTTGATAAAAATCACATATGCTTATAATATTATTGTATTGAAATAATTGCTGTAATTTAGATTAATTTACCCCCTCCGTGATATCTAAAAGATATCATTCAATCTTAGGATGTCGCGGAAGGCTTGATAAGACGTTGGTCCAGAGGTCAGAGCGACAGATCTTCCCAGACTCCGGCGAAGCAGGACTTACATAGTCAGGACTTGTCAGTGAATAATAGATAAATAGTGAATAGTTTTAAGTCAATACAAGAATCAAACTATTATTAATCATATTGTGATTGAACACGGCCGCGAGCCGCAGCTGATATAGGTTCGTATTTCAGTTATATTTAAAAAATTGTGGTATCTTTAAAAAACTTTTGCTGTTACTTAGTTTCTGGTTCTCAGAGAAACATTTTTGTAAATTTGTTAGTTCCTTTTATCGCTTTCCGTTCTCGTGAAATAAGAGCAATGGGCATGCGCACAAACGGGTACACCATGTATTTTTAAAAAACTAATTCCTGTGATACATAAACATAACACATATAAATCAATAGTTGAATTATTTTTATAGAAAAGGACCAAATTTGTAAGTTTTATAATCAAATGAAACACACAACGTTAAATAAACTTTATTATCGCATATATATATTACGTTACAATGGCCGAGAATATTGATGCTGAACGCCGGACTGCTGTGTCTTCGGGTTCGATTCCCGAAGCAGCTCTACGTTTTCTGAGTTTGAATGTTAATTCATTCAATTGGTTATATTCATTGCATATATAATCACAAATGTAGTAGATAAAGAAAGTAGCTAAACAAAATAAATTAAAACAGTGTAGATTTGTTATGCAATAAACTAGCACAGAACCGCGCTGTATTATCTATGTAGTTTATCAACTAGTATAGTTAAACTTAAATGTTTGGTGATTTGAGTCTTTCATATCGGTCAACTAGTGTTGTATATCTTTGAAGAACCCATTGAATATTTTTGAGAATTTATTGCACAATGCTAGAGATAAAGTTATTCATACGCCATTAAGATATTTATAGTTTTTAATTTGTTTCATCTTTTACATGGGAAAATCCGACCGTCTGTGATTTTACAACCTCTACTGTATTAGAATTCTTCAGCCTTATTCTACATTTCCATTTTCCTCTGATGCTAGTGCTAGACTTTCTTTAGTATTTACTCGAATATCAACCAATTTCATAGTAACATATGATTCAGCTAACCCGCTAATTCAATAAAGAATTTTTTATTACTTACTACATTATGTACTAAAACATATATACTTAACCAATGTGCCTTAACCTGTATATTCGCATATTGCAGATCTAATATTATACTCGTAGGTAGATGATTACTGTTAAGTATGATTTCTTTGTTTTGGATTCGGAAATACTTTTGTAAGCCCGGCCCATTCAAGAATTATAATATAAATATCTTTATTAATTGAAGTAACCAAATAATAATTTTCTAACAAAAATATGTTTTATTTATGTTAAACAAGTAATTACTTTATGAAAGGCGGTAGTTTAAAAAACACTTTGCTCAGTTGGAAAGCCAGGGGGTGGGAGGGGGGTTATAATTCACAGGGCTCTCAAAACGTGTATAAAATATTTTCACCAATTTTGTACTTCAATAACTTCTTTTAACTTCAATTTTTTAGTTATTATTATTTGAATTACATTTTCTTTATTTTCAAATATTTTAATGAAGGATAAAAAGAAGGTAGAAAGATATTTGTCTCTAAGAACATGGGAATTGAATCTCTTTTATAGAATAGTTAAAACTTTAAAAATGTATCTTCTTTCTGAATACGCCGGTATCATTCTATTTATCTACATTTCTTCAATTAGTTTGTGTGACGCACGTGTTACATCTTTTTCCTCAAAAGTTGTATCAAATAAGCTGCTTCTATTGTTGCTTCTAATTTTTATAAAATCAAATTTCTAATCATATTTTTTCCAAACTAATGCTGACCTAGAAATATCCTAAATCCTAAAGAAATGAGTTTTTCAGTAATATACTCAGTGGCAGACATAGGTGTCATTAATCTGTTGATTAGTTTCATTAGTCTTACATTTTCATAACGGAGCTACAACGCATGTTAACGTAGCTATGAGGTCTCAATTAATTTAAGTTTATATGCTAAACATGTTTAGATATTTACTTTTATTTGCAGCATGCGCGCCCTAGCAGGAACATGTGCTATCCTGTTCATGCTGATAGTGTCAGTAACAGCGGTAGCAAGAGTTCGTCGGGTCGGTAGACCAGGTCGTCCTCTATCAGCAAGGCCACAAGCACAACAACCAGACCCAGGAGATGATTATGACAATGAGTATATCGATGAATACGATGATTTATACACATATGACGGGGAAAGTAAGTAACAACAACAAATGATTATTTGAAGAGAAGCATAGATCGAAAGGTTTTTAAATATTTTTAGACGGCAATGGAAATAATGGACAATCAGGGCGAGGACGATCTTCGGAAGATCCAATTGAAGAAGAAACAGTTACCGAAGTTTTTCGTCAGCAACCTGAGGATGAAGTTCCAACACGAACAGGTAAATTACAGAAATAGAGGAACAGTTTAACGTTTAGCATGGTTGTCTTTCATTGATTTTTCTCTTAGAACCACCTGTGCAAGTTCAACCAACGTACCCACCTCCACCACCTGGGTCATTTGTAGGTTAGTTTTATCTGAATGTAATGTGAATATGAACCGGTTATTAGCGGATAATAATACTACTCTATATCAATCTCATAGCTCCCTACTCGTGTTCCTGGGAAGGACAATGGTACCGTGAAGGAGAGCGTTTTAAACCACAACCCTGTATGGATTGTTCTTGTAGCCAGGGTATCGTAACCTGTCGAGATGATGACTCTTGTACTAGGCCAGATACAACTAGACCCACTGGACGAGGTTAAACATTTTAACCGTGTTCCTAAAATTCATTTCGAGGCATTTTATAATTATTTTTTGTAAATTCGTAGTAAATGTAAAAATTGAAGAGCCCCATAGGCCTACGACTCTTCCAACTACACCGAAACCAACTCCGACACCGGCTCCTACACCGACTGCACCTGAACCAGGATATGATGCACTTGCAACAGGCGGTGGTGGAACTTCAGCATTAGGACCCAGAGGAGAAGATGGATATCCCGGTGAACGTGGTAGACCTGGTGATAATGGGTTCCCAGGGTCGCCTGGACAGCCTGGCATTCCTGGTCAACCAGGACCCCCCGGACCAGTTCCTGATGTATTCCAAACTTATTTATATTTTCAATAATTATAAGATAATATTATTATATAACTAAATTTTATCATTTCAACAATTATATTTTAATTTTGTTTACTTCAGGTATCGCTTTATTATCGTCAATTGGAAATGTCACAAGCAAGTGCAGATAAAGGTCCAACGGGTGCAGCTTATGCACCTGATCAATTTCAGTACTTACAAGCACAAGTTGGTCCAATAGGACCACGGGGATCACCAGGACCGCAAGGTCCATCTGGTCCACAAGGATTTCAAGGAACTAGGGGAGAATCTGGAGAGCCCGGACCTTCAGGCCCTATAGGACCCGCTGGTCCTAGAGGACTTTCTGGACTGCCAGGAAAAGATGTGTGTAATATTAATAATCACAATTTCTTAAATATAAATATTGAACAATATATTATTATAGGGAGAATCTGGAGAGGATGGTGATACCGGACAACCTGGTGCTATTGGGCCAAGTGGACCAAGAGGCTTACCTGGAATGCCTGGTCTTCCCGGTATTAAAGGTCATAGAGGATTCCCAGGTACTTTCTAAATTTCATAATTGATATTTAAAGGTACCGCATAATCTATTCTACACATATAACGGCATTATATATTCTGCGTTTAATAGTAAAAGGAAATTGTAGTGCTATGCCTATACTCAGCCGTTGGGGCAAGTGAAGTAATTATAACTTGCATGATGTTTCACATATACAAGCTACTAAAGTTGTATCAAGTGTATGCCATAATCCTAATTTGCTTGAATATAATCTACACATTACCTAAATGTACATAAATCTATTTATTCTGAACATATAATTTCCAGGTATTGATGGCAGTAAAGGTGAACAAGGTCCTTCTGGTGAAAAAGGCACAATTGGCAATGTTGGACCAATTGGTCCCGTTGGTCCCATGGTAAGCAATTTAATTGTAATTAATTTACTACACGTGTTTCGTATATAATTCTTATAATCTTGTCAAATCTATATTATGAGTCACATATAGTCTAAAAGCAAAAGATTATTGGTAAATCATTCTAGTTCATACATACACATTTCAACAGATCAACGAATAATTGAAATAATTGACTTGTGTTATGTAACAGTAACATACCATACATCATCACATTATATTTATTGCTTGAATTTATAATAGTATGAAATAGTTTCTTGATTTTATCAACATATGTCCTATATCGTAATTAAAATAACAGATGCAATGACACATATCATAATAGCTAGAGGTCGAAGACCGTTGTGTGGCATTTCATGACGTCATGTTTCTGTATGCAGGGCATTAATAATTGTTGTGACACTAAGCATTAAATTAAATAGATAGCGCGATATATAAATTAATTGGTTATTTGTAAATTTCATTAAAGGGTTCAGCAGGTCCTCGAGGTGAAAGAGGCCGTGAAGGTCCTCCTGGTCCTCCAGGACTCCGAGGTATCGATGGAATTTCTGGTCCGCCAGGGTCTCCTGTAAGTTAATTATATTTGTTAAGAAAATTAGTAGTAATTATCCTTTCACAGTTAATATATATTTACTTGTATTGAAATAAAATTTTAGGGAAGCATTGGTAAACCTGGAGCTCCTGGATTTCCCGGTAGTCCAGGACATAAGGGAGATCAAGGCAGTCAAGGGCCAAAAGGAAGTCAAGGTTTACAAGGACCGCGTGGAGAATCTGGACGACCAGGACAACCAGGTGAAAGTGGTCCTCAAGGAGCACAAGGTAAAGATGGTTATCCGGGAGAAAAGGGAAGTCCCGGAAGTATTGGACCATCTGGACCACCCGGATTTCCCGGAGCTCGTGGGCCACCTGGACTATCAGGAAGCACTGGAGAACCTGGAGTAAAAGGAATTCCTGTGAGTTAAATGAAATCTAAAACATTATACTAATATATATTATTACCTAGGTAGAAACTGCGTGCAAATCGTTCCCTCAGTCGTTTGATTATTATTACTTTTTTAATTTTTAATGGGCTAGTAATATGTTATACTTTATTTATTCTTAATTATTATATTTATAATAATTGTTTCCTAATATTTTACAAACTGAAACTTACATTTAAGGTTAAAATGTAAAATTAGTAAAGTTGAATAGCTTTAAAATAAAGTGTATTATGTTGTTGGTTAGGGAGCACCAGGAGAAAGAGGCTTCAAAGGAGAAATTGGCAACAAAGGAGAGGGTGGATTACCTGGACCCAGAGGCTTACCGGGTTCTGCAGGACCTGAAGGAAAACGAGGAAAAAGAGGTATGCGAGGACCTACTGGACCAAGTGGTCCGTCAGGCGAACGCGGAATACCCGGTGCAAGAGGACTACCAGGACCGGATGGAGCCCCTGGCCCAAAGGGACAAAACGGAGATCGTGGACCACAAGGACCTCACGGTATTAAAGGATCAGGTGGTGATCCAGGTAGACCCGGCCCTCCTGGTCTCCAAGGATTACGAGGAATTGCTGGGCGTCCGGGGGCACCTGGAAAACCAGGAAATCCTGGGGAAAGAGGCATTCAAGGGGCTGATGGTAAACCAGGAGATCAAGGACCACAAGGCTTGCAAGGCCTTCCTGGTCCACTTGGACCTCAAGGAGATAAAGGATTCCCTGTATGTTGACAAGAATATATTATTTGATATTCATTACATTATTTATAATATTACATCAATATTATTGTGTAAATAGGGTGAGTCTGGAAAAGACGGAGAATCTGGCCCACCAGGAACAACTGGACCTCGTGGAGATCCTGGCAAAGATGGCGCTCCAGGAATACAAGGACCTCCGGGTCCATCAGGTTCCGATGGTGAAAGAGGTCCTCCTGGCCCATCTGGTCCAAGGGGATTCCAAGGGTTACCTGGAGCATCCGGAAATCCTGGATCACCTGGAAAAGATGGTGAATCAGGAGCACAAGGACCACCAGGCCAACCTGGACCATCCGGAAATCGTGGTGAAAGAGGATTCCCTGGTGAACGTGGACCTATTGGTCAACCGGGAGCTACTGGCAATCGCGGAGAACCGGGATCTCAGGGTTCTGATGGGCCATCGGTACATATTACAAATATTCATAAATATTTAAAATTAAATTATTTGAATTTTCATAAGAAATATAATTTATTAGGGTCCACCAGGATTGAAGGGAGACAAAGGTCATATGGGACCCGCAGGATTAGTAGGTCTTCCTGGCTTGAGAGGACTGAATGGGCTTCCTGGAGATAAAGGAGAAAGAGGATCTTTCGGACCAGTAGGCCCTGAGGGACCACCTGGAAGACAAGGTGAACGTGGTCCTCAAGGACAGGTTGGACCTCCTGGTCCACCTGGAGAGCCTGCTGAACGTGGAGATACTGGTCCACCAGGACCTCCCGGAGAATCTGGTGCTCCTGGAGGCCCAGGAGAGCGTGGCCCCGTAGGCCCACAGGGATTACAAGGTTTCCCAGGACCTCAAGGTTTATCAGGGTTACCTGGCAGTAAAGGTGAACGTGGAATAATGGGAATAAAGGGTGATCAAGGTAACTCTGGACCTGTTGGAAATCCTGGAGAGTCTGGACCACCAGGTTTAGTTGGTTTAACTGGAGCTAAAGGGGCTAGAGGAGAACCAGGTTCTCGTGGAGATATTGGTATTATGGGACCCCCTGGTCGGCCTGGAGAGCCCGGCTTAGCTGTAAGTATTATCACCTGTAATAATACAATGTTAATGCTTGTAATGAAACTGAACAATCTCAAGAAATTTGTTTGTCTGATAGAGTTAATATTAAAATAGTATTTCAAAAATTATTTAGTAAAGTTAGTTTTGTGAATCAGGAGTTCTGAATTTATTATAGTAATTAATAATGAATTTTGTTGATCATTTTGAGATACGCAAAATTTCATTGGGAGTGGCAGGGGTATGTTTTACTTAAACGCCGTTCAAAGCAATGGAGTATATGAAACATAAAAATCTATGATTGCCATTTGATTATAGTAATAGCTGCCTTTTCAAAATCTAAAACAAAAACCGTGATAACATTATGGGCTAAGTAATTATCTTAAGTATTGTTTTAAACATAATGCATTGGACCTCAAGCGTTTTCTACTTTCATCTGAAACTTAATTTTTTTTTTATTCATAATGATTTCACAGTCACAGAGTGTTTACGAACATTTAAATATTTTAGGGTCAACCTGGAAACGTTGGTCCTCCTGGTCCATCTGGTCTTCCAGGAATTAAAGGATCATCTGGAGATACTGGCCGCCCTGGTAATGCTGGTCCACAAGGATTACCTGGAAACCAAGGAATAGAAGGACCTAAAGGTGACACAGGAAGCGAAGGGCCGTCAGGACCGGCAGGACCATCTGGACCTCAAGGACCGGCAGGAGACCGTGGACTTCCAGGATTACCAGGACCATCTGGACCTACTGGTGCTAGGGGAATAAGAGGAGCATCTGTAAGTAGAAAAACATATAATGATATCTCTCAATGCTTTAAGCAATTTTTATTGCATGTGTAATTTGATTATTATTTATATTTCTATACATATGTAAAATAATTAAGGGTGAAACTGGGCCACCTGGAAAACCAGGAAGTGAAGGACCTGCTGGTCCTATTGGAGTAGCCGGGCCACCGGGCTCCCCTGGTCCATTAGGAGAACAAGGTCCTGAAGGACCATCAGGAAAACCAGGACCTCATGGTATATCTGGTCGTCCTGGAGATAAGGGTCCCGCAGGTCCTGCAGGAAGTCCAGGAAATTCAGGAGCCCCCGGTTTGCCAGTAAGCAATTTAATTATAATATACTCTACAACATAAGCGCAGGTAAATAAATAATATTATTATTTCTTAATTAGGGACCACAGGGTCCCAGTGGACCTCCTGGCGGACCAGGAGAAAGAGGACAACGAGGAGAGACTGGACCGCAAGGAGTTGAAGGCCAATCAGGTCCTCGAGGTAAATCGGGTCCAGCTGGAGCAGAGGGTGTCAAGGTTAGAATTATTTTTAAATCTGATATGATTTTTTTATTACAAATATTAACATTTTATAATATATTCCTTTTAGGGAGAACGTGGAGAAGGTGGCCCTAAAGGAGCTAAAGGTCATCGTGGTCTTATTGGTTTACAAGGATTACCTGGACAACAAGGTCTTACGGGTGAAAAGGGTATGACTGGAATGGCAGGACTTCCAGGTAAAGATGGAGAACCTGGAACCCGAGGTCCTCCTGGACGTGACGGTAATTCTGGACCTCAGGGTATTTCTGGTCCACCTGGATTACGTGGATCATCAGGAGAAGAGGGTCGACATGGTCAACCAGGTAATCCAGGTCCACCTGGGCCTCCGGGACCACCTGGAGAACCATTAGGATATGATGCTGCTGCATTAGCTTCTCTTCTTGGACAAGGAATTAATAATCAAAAGGGGCCAGATCCTATGGGTGATGAACCAGTTAGACTATTTGGAAAAGATATATCAGAAGAAGAACGAAGGGAACTTGTACTTAAAGCTTATGAGCAGTTGAAGAGTTCATTTGAACGGTTCCGTAAACCAGATGGACAGAAATCATCTCCTGGAAAAACCTGTAGAGATATTGCTGTTGCACACCCTGAATCAAAAAGCGGTAAGATTATTCGGTAATATAAAAGGATTTTTTTTAATATTTAAAACTGTCGATTTATTTATTACTCAGGTGAGTACTGGATCGACCCTAATGAGGGGGATGTTCGTGATGCTATCCTGGTACATTGTGACATGGAAACCAGGGCAACATGTCTCCTTGCTCGACCTGAGAAATCACCAGAAATTAATTACTCCGGAGACGATCAAGAAGTCTGGTTGGGTGAAGTTACCGATGGCATGAAGGTAAATAATACTTCATATTTAATATACATAGTGAATTTGAAAAAATCGTGAAGTGAAAAATAATAATCACATTTTATAATTTTCATTCATTTAAGTCATCTTCTATTTTTTTTATTTAATTTATTTAACGTCGGCCTATTTCCGATGCTGAGTCCTATCACCGACGACCTCCTACAATGTTGGCAGTATTTATGGTGTCGTGGCCTCATATATGTGGGCTACACCACTGCCTTTATATTGTACGATTATGTTTGACCATAATCAATATAAGTTCATAATAACCAAACCCAGAGAATATATATCTGGTCCGGGGATCGAACCCGAAGACACAGCAGTCGGCGTCAAGCATCAATGCTCTCGCCCACTGTGTCGTCCAGTCATCTTCTAATTACATCATTTCTAGCACAGTTTTTACACAAGTACAATGTTAATTATGATAATAACGGAGTGTATCTCAAATTATTAAATGAACTACCTATGACGTTCAATTCATTAATTTCTATTTATTATTTTTCTACAAATCAATTTTTTCAAAATAATATATATTTTTTTTTAATGGAAAACAATAACGTTAGTTTCGATAATGAAAACTATACAAACAATTATAAACAATTATGGGGAACAACAATCAAATATATTGCTTTTCAGATTACTTACAAGGCCGACAGCAACCAAATTGGCTTCCTACAATTACTCTCAGCAAAGGCATCACAAAACATCACTTATCATTGCAAAAATTCAGTAGCTTATTATGACAATGAAAAGAATACGTACAGAAAAGGAGTGAAACTTCTGGCGTGGAATGATGCCGAATTAACTCCACGAGGAAATCACAGATTCAGATACGAAGCAATTGAAGACGAATGCAAGGTATTGATTTGAAAACACACAAAATAAAAATGACAGTAACATTAAGCAGTCGGTGACTAATTTTTTTAAATTAATTACAGTATAAGAAAAATACTTGGGCTCGCACCGTTCTAACCTACTCCACAGACAAAGCAGCTCGACTGCCAATTTTAGACATCGCCTCCAGAGATATTGGTGCACCAGGCCAAGCTTTCTGGGTGGAAATAGGACCAGCGTGTTTTACATAGAATATAAATAGAAAATAATTGTTCAAATTAGGTATTTAAAAGATAATATTAAAAAGATATGGTACCAAAGAAATTCCTTTATAGTAAAATTATCATTTTTTAGTTAAATTATTCCATAAAATAAAATCAAATGCATTTCTATAATTCATTGAATTAATTAAGATTGTTCGGTCATAGTAAATGTGCAGTATTTAGATAATAATGGTATATGTACGATAATAATTATATAATAATAATCACTGCCAAAAAACTAAATTGTGTACACAATTTTATCACAAACGATACTTAATAGTCTAGCGATATGTTGTTACTGCCACTTGTATACTAAGATTATATTTAAATATATTTACTTATAAATAACAAAAGCTTGTTTTACTTTCCTGCAGTATTGAGTGTAATATTAACTTAGCAACCAGAGATGTGACTTCTTGAAATACATGTACATACTTCAAATGCAAATGCAAAATATAAAATACCTATTTTCTATTTTTATGTATATACCTTTTAAGAAAAAGCACTTTATATTTTATTTGAAAAGTTTTACAAACCTATTTGTAAAATGCAAAAACTTTTCTTATTTTTCTTTTTTCATAGTTTTATTCCGTAACTGTACATTGGGTTGATAACAATACATTTGAAAGAAAATGTGCTAAGCAGCTTGTAGATCATTTAAAGGTTTCCATACATTTGATAAAGTAGCTGAATTGATTGCTGATATAAAAGCAGAATTTGGTTTGAAATTATCAGAAATTGTGAAGACATTTACTGACAATTGACCAAATATGGTTACAGTCTTCGAAGCATATGGTAAACTTGATTCAGAAAACGAATGAGATCTAATAGTATTTTGTTCCATTCTTGACGAAAAACACACTTAAAATGGAAAAGTTAATTGTATTCAGTCACAGTTTACTAATTTAGAATCTGTGCTGTCATACGAGATCCACTTCGCATTTTGAATTAGGAAGAGTTAAATAAAATAAATTATATTCTGTATTAATATTACAATTTTTATTACGATACCTAAAATAAGTTGACAATAAATATATTTCTTCATTACTAAAATATGATATAAAATGTATTTAAAAAAATATCTTTTAGTCACACAATTCAAAGATAATTTTATTATGATATACACATGCCTATGTATATATATATATATATATATATATATATATATATATATATATATATATATATATATATATATATATATATAATTATAAATATATGTATATATATATCTATGATTCGTACGTACAAATAGCATGCATTTTACAGACAATAATATAATTTATATATATATCTGCTTATTAATAATTATTTACCTATTTAAGATCTAATTGTTTTGAATTTGTTAGAAATAATTAAAGCGCAATTAGTATTACATTTCAGTCAAGTGGCTTAACTTTTATATTTAATGTATAATTCGTATGATTAGCTTACCGTCAGATATACTCAAGTCTCTAACGGTGTGTACGTTGTATTGATAAAATAAATTTTCTTGACCAGCATGACCTACTATATACATATTTTTTAATAAAAATTAGATGCTAATGAAATTTTTAGTACATGAAACTAAAATCTAATTTAAATATTAATTTTATTCATAAAAATTATTTAAATAATTTTATGTATGGCATATTTGGCAGTGCACAATGCACAAAATATATTTGTACATATCAGTTGTGGCCAAGATCCATTCGAGCCCTACGTAAATCTAAAATTAGTGAGTGTATGCTATGAACGATAACGTTATCGGTAACGTTAACGTTAACGTGGAAGCACTCGACGAAGATTATAAGCGGTTAAAATAATGCAATTATGTATCTATTAATTGAGTATATAATATGGCCACAACATTATCATTATTACGAACTAAATTACTGTACGTACTGTTCTAATTTATTTATTTACTAAAAATAAAGTACTTAATCTTTGATATGGCAGTAAAAATCAGGCTTGATCAACGTTCTATATTTTTAATTACTTTACTCAATAATTAGAAATTATAATGTATAAATTACAAAATTAAATATCTAGAAACTAAAACGTTTCTATTTATTATATATAAAATATCTAATTAGAGTGTCAATTTGAATAAGAATAAAGTCTAACGTAATTTAGCAAACTTTCAACAAACTAAAAAGAGCCCATCAGTAGACACGCTCATTTAGTTCAGACAGTCTGTACCTTCTGATCGTATGTAAAACTTGTCAGCAAACATTACCTAGAGAAGCTTAAATACTGACTATCACTAACGCTAGCTTTGAGGTACAGATTACAATTAGCACAATTATATAACTTATTACAATCATTCATCCTAACGAAGAGATTCGAATAGTGATCCGCTTAGCGCTAAATGATGCGATCGCACCTACAGTCATCTAACAATTATCATTAACTCAAAAAATGAAAGAACTATGGCATTAGCACTTATATCTGGAGTTGCCTCTCTCTTTAGGTTTTCATTCATTTTCTTCGGGTCTAAGGTTTGAAATATATTATAAATTTATTATCAAATCAAATATGTTATTCATTTAAAATTTATACTGAAATTAGAATAATTTAAACTACCATTTTTGGCTACTACTTATAATGAAATTTGAAATATCTAGTAGCGTTCTGTGTCAAGAGTTTAATGAACCATAAAAAATAAATATTTGTGGTAAAATTTTCATTCTTTATAATAAGTTCTTTAATATAAATATTTTTAAAATTTGATAGTATCAGAAAGATTAATTTGAGCGAATAAAAACGATTTTATTTATTTACCAGCCCTTATCTCGTAATCTTCTTAAAACAAAATGAAGTCCAAAGAATATCCATCTACGAATTACAAGAACTGTGCAAGGAAAGATCTACTTATTTTAGTATCTGTATCCATAAAATGTTCATAATATTTAAAGTGCATAATGCATAAAATCATTGTTTGAATTAAATTTCAAATGTTATTTCATTTCCAATGGTTATGTAAATAAATGGACCTATGCACGACAAATGTCATCTGTTCAAAAGTTATTGTTCTTAATTAATATAATTTTCAGTTTTCTGCATTTTAAAATAAATTTGAAATGTTTACTATAAAATCAGATGAAGTGCCTAATAACTTAATTATAGGTACAATACGAAATACGTTTTAGGAGTAAGATTTACTAATATAACGAATTGGTTAAAGTCATATTTTAAATATTTCTTAGACTACAAGAATATAATTGTGAAAACCTTGGTAGATTCTTGATTACTGTGAGTCGTTGATTAACAATAATTGATGTGTACTTTGTAATGCTTCGTATCGGTATTCATTACAAATAATAATTATTCAAATATATTTTAACTTCAAAAGTAATGCAACTACTCAACCAATTTCTTTTATATTCCTTAATTTTAAACTACCAACAAATTTCTTAAAGCTGGTGAAATGACCGTTAATAATTTTTAATCGATTTAAAACTAAATAAACAATCTTTGGATTTTATATTCCTATAGAAATGACATATTTTTATGTTTTTAATTTTTTTTTTATATTAATTATTGTTTGTTCTTGCAGTCTTCATTTTTTTACCATTATAATAATGATCGAAATCACAATTCAATCTAGCAACTGCGATTGTCACAATGTTGGGACAAATTGTGCTACACAAATTTGTGCATTTAAATATATCGGAAATAGTATTGTCCCTTAAAATATTTCATATATAATTCATATAAAATTATGTCACTTCTAATAGCAATCCTTCATATGGCTCTAAGCAGGTTCCACAGTTTCCTCCAATATGTCCAGTTAATTTTAAGCTTTCATTCTGCAAAAAAAAAATGATTTGTTACAACAATATCTAAAAATTACAACAGTACAAAAACTATGACTTGTTATACTAAGAATGAAATAATAAGAAACTCACTAATGATCTCACACAAGGATTACTTTCTCGATTTGTCCATCGAGTGTCTGTTGAAATTCTAAAATCAGTGCCAGCGAAATTAATTGAAAAATCTCCTCGTACATTAGAAGAACGTAGGGTAGAGTTATAACAGTCTCCAAGAGCACCGAATACATTGGATTTACCTCTACTTTGTGAATATGTAAAATCGTCACCTGAAATATTAAAATCAGATTGTATAATCAAATTACAATTACACACTTGCTTGATATACTGCTGATAAATTACCTCGGACTTTCATTGTAGATAAATTAAATCGAACTTTCTTGAACGTCGTTCTGCTTTGACGTTCGGCAGGCACGCTACAAAAAATAATATAATTGCTAGGTATTCAATTATTATATAATTATATTATTATATAATTAGTAATAAAATTATAGAATGTATCATGCTAATATTTTGAGTAACAAATATTTCCAGAATATCACTAATTGTTTATTTTGAATAATTGTCTATTTAGAGCTAATACTAACATGTATTATGTGCTCGAAATAATATGCTACATGATTTAAATCCAAAATAAAGTGTTTACATTACCTGCTTTCATATTTTGAATAATTTTCAACTTCTCCAGCCTTGAGTGTAATATATTCTAACGGATTAACAGTATTCATTTTTGCACAGTAAATATTAGCTGGTCGGGATTTTACCAATAACGTATATTCTCCATCATTTGTTCTGTTTCGTTGTACATCCACGCAAGATCTCCAGGTACCTATATTATTCAATTTACCATCATACACATTTGTTATATTGTCGATTATAATTGTGGCTTTACTTACATTTTTTCCTTCTATTGCATCTTTTTTCCAATTGTGGTCTCTTAAGTGTACTACATCTTTCGTCGCTTACCATTCTTTTCTCATTTTGTCTAATAACTACACAATAAACGGATCGCCTTTTTAATCCTTTTCTGCCACATGTATGTGAACACTGTAAGGTAATAAAAAAACATTTCAGAAAGAATTGTTATACAATATCTACGCATAAACGAAAATAAATATCAAAGATATTTAAATATTCACACATAAAAAGCGTTATGACAGAGTGGATGAAAATATCGATCGATTGCAAAAAAAAGTTTTATAAATTTTGCAACCAATAAAATGTGACCAGAAAACCAGACTGAGCAGATTAAGTTTGTGGAAAATATTTACTGATATCTAATTGTTGTATACATTTCAGCACGGCCAGATACAGTATTTTACTTTTATGGATAAAAAGTCGCAAATCTTATTTTGGTTTTTTGTAACTATTACAAAAGTTATAACTTGAATAAAAAGTAATAAATTGATAAATAGCTTCATGTAATTGTAACTTATTCATGTAGTGTGTCCATTTCAAAAAATCATTTGAGGGCGATTTTCAACTCTCAGTTAAAAATAAAAAATGGGTTTTTGAATTCTAATTTTATCAAAGACCAACTACAGAAACTAATGTAAAATGTAACCGAGATATTTTGTAGTTGAATTGTAAATTCATAGTTATATAGTTACTCTACATACAATAAAAAATATCAGATCAAAACTCATAAGGAGCCTTGTAAACTTTAAGAAATCATTGCTATTTGCTCACGTTACTTACACCCGCTATTTTTCTAACACCTCTTTATTCATATGATTTTGTTTCAACAGCAAGAGGACCAAGTTCATGGATATCAGAAGCAGATGGATATAAATACTTCTTTGATCTAAATACATTGCCCTGACACTATTTTTGCTCTAGATTAGTTGTAGTAGTCTATAAAGCCTTAGGTTGCAATATTATTCCTTTCTAGTACATAGATTTTCCATTTTTGGTAACCAAACCCATCATATGAACAGAGTGCTGTTAAAATGATAAATAAAACACATGCACGGAAAAAATTGGTGGTGCAAGTAAAGATCACAAATCTAATTACTTTTTTTTGATTGTTTAAAGTATTCTAGAACATAAGGCAGTAACGTCTTCTGCTACAAACTACTCCTGATAAATATACAATCGAATGTGACGTATAATACGCCATGATTTTCCGAATTTTCGACTAGAATTTCCGCCTACTTATTAGTATGTAAATTAATCGTGTAACTATATAGAATGTGTTTAATATTTCAAATACTCATTTGAAGCTTGCAAACTAAAAGCATTCTCTTTAAAAAAAAAATAATGTATAAATTTCAGATGCATTTTGAATGATCGTTCCTACAATTGCAAATATTTACAGCTCGAAAATAACCATATAAACAGAATTTGTTTTGTAAAAATAAAATAAAATTCAGATTAAAACAGACTAATAAATTTCTATGAAGAAAACGTCACCAATTTAAGCTGCAAAGCATCAGCAATTTGTACCTAAACAATCTCTTCTGCAGAAATGTACACATTTTCATGTACGTATTGTATGTTCATTATTGCTCATAGAGTGTACCTTTCCCCAGCTTTCCGATCGCCACATTGGGACATCGCATTGAACACGACAACGTTTTGTATCAGAAGGACGTTCTGCAAGATTGCATAAACTATTTCCTCTAGCATAAGAATCAGATGGATAAATTGGTCTCTTATAACGACCGAATCTCTCTAGATGATGTGGCGACCTGTTGGAATCATAACGAGTATATTGTCTTCTTAAATATTGACCAGAAGCTGCGTGCCGTGAAATTGGTCGCTTTTCTACTTTTCTGAAAAAATATTATAACAATTAGCAATGAAGATTAAAATAGGAAACATATACTTCATAAAATACTTACCCTGATTTTGATACTCTGTGGCACGTTATGTTTCTCTGCTGATAGCCTTCTGCTCCACAATTGCCTTTACACTGAAAAAATGTTAGTGTTACTTTAAATAATAGTAAATCGAACAAAAATGTTAATGGCAAATGCAATATATTTAGAGACCAGAATGTATATAAAATATTCCGTTTTATACATTGTCATACGTTGCACTAGAAAGTCAGAATTGTAAACCATTTCTTTAATCTTGAGAAGGAACCTCAAATCCTTTAATTTACAAAATACATGGAGGGGATAGAAAAATCCCTTTTGACGCGGATCAAAAGACCGACAACAGCTTGAACTTCTTCCAAAGTGAACGTTGGACAACTGGCATCGGACACAGTTAGTTCCAGCATCGACCAACGTTGGAAGGTGTTCGTAGAATTTTTAATAAACTTAGTTGATAAACATATTAGTATTTTATTAGTTATTTGGCGATTAGGCATCTTTATTATACTAAATATTTTCACTTACTGGTGACCATTCCGATGATCTCCAAGTGTAGCATTGACTTCTGCAATCTTGGACTGTTTCCGGTTTATCACAGCTGCTACAATACTGATTTGAAATTATTTTACCGACAGCAAATTTATCAACTACATTCACACAAAATACTTCTCGCTTCTTAAGTCCCTTTCCGCATGAAGCAGAGCACTGAAATTGAAATTACCACAATGATATTTATGAACATTTTATCTAATTTAAGAGTGACAAATATTAACTTACTGCTCCCCAATTTGTGGTATTCCATTGATAGCGCTCGTCACTGTATTTACAAGCCTGTGTTTTTGGATACATTTTTGACGGATCACATTCTGATTCTGGAACATTTTCATTATACTTATCATGACACACGACTAATCGATGTTGTTGGCAAGATGGTTCACACTAAAAGAAAAATAAATTATTTATTTTTTAGATTGCATTAATTAAATATAATGTAAAAATAAATTACTTCTCCCCAGCCTCCGTGTTTCCATTTTCCACATTCTAAAGTGTTACATGATTCTCGATTATAAGGTCGTTGGAAAGCTGCACAAAATTGTAAGGATATGTGTAAGTGAGATGGTTGAACTCCTGTTGTACCATTCTCGCAAGTTACATTACGTATTCGAACGCCACCTCCACATGGCTTTGAACACTGAAAAGTCAAAAATAAATATTTGAAATTCAATTAAAATGATTTTTGTTAAAACTACGTTTATATTCCATTCTATAAACCTGTCTATTAGTTGGTGAAATGTAGACAAGTTAAACAATTTAATGGTAAATTTAATTTCCCTTTCTAAGGAAATTTTTCGTCGTACGTTTAATGTAGTATTTATTTATTTAATATAGAATGTTTCTAAAAAAAAGTTTTTATTTAATTTGCTCAATGCATGAACGTAAGAAATCAGCAAAACAGTCCACAGTAAAGCTGTGGAGTACACAAGATGTTTTTTTGTTGTTGTATTATTCCGAGAATAACTCTACCAACCTCACTCCATGCTCCAGTTTTCCATTTATACATGAGCTCTCTGTTGATTGGGTTGTAGGGATCAATGGAATTGTCGTCATCATTAATAATATCATTCAGTGTTATTCTAGGTGTTGAATATCCCTACAAGAAATACAATTAATTGTATTATAGAATAAGCGTCTCTGGTAAGAAATACATATATTTTCTTTCATTATAATTAAAATGAAACTAACAATTGGGCACGAAGGTAATTTGCAAGATTCACGCAACTCCTCTGCGCTAGGTCGTGGGATATTATTGCACGCGTTGATGTGAGTTACTTTATTATTTATTTGACAATACAACGACCGTATTCTAACACCATCGCCACATGTGACGGAACACTGAAAAAGAATTAGAAAACATACATAAATAGGTATATTACACTTTATTTGTTATTTCATATGTACTCACTGGTGTCCAGTTTCCCATTTCCCACCCAGGACATGCACCAGCGTTGCAACCTTGCGTCAAAACTTTAGTCTTTGAATCACAGAATGATTCAAATACCTGATTTCTTTGTGAATCAACACATTCAACCGCGACACGTTGTTGAAATCCGCTGCCACAAGTAACAGAGCACTAAAATTAAAAAAATGTTATAAAAAATATTAGAAGATATTTATTTTATTTATCAATGACTTACGGATTCCCAATCGCCGAAAATCCAATGATAATCTTCGCAAGGACCCACACAGGATTCTGTTGTTACTGGTGGACCCAGGTCGCTGCAATGTTCAGCTCCTACTTCCCTTTCGTCGTCGTATTTGCTTTCGTAAATACTCTTCATTACACATTTGTAAAATACTCTTCGCTCTCCTAGCCCACAATGGCTTGAACAGTCAGATTTTGATGATTCTTTCCAACTATAAAATAACACGGTAAAATCATATTGCTGTTAACATGATATGTGTTGCGTTGTATGGTAATATAAGAAATTAGGAAGAATGATAATAAGAAGAAATATAAAAATATTTTTAATTTTAAAAATTAGCTTGAGTTGGTGCCGTGAATTTTACCTTAAGAAGCATTGTGTATTGCAGTCTTGTTCCCGGTCTTCTGGTTTTCTGACTTCTTCGCAATGAGAATCAGATACAACATTTCTTGTATTATTTTGAATGCATTGAGAATATTTGTACCTGCAAACGATAGAAAATAATATAAGATGTTTAATAAAACACCAACTTATTATAATTAGTTTATGACTCTGGTAAAGAAACTTATATTACAAAATCTTTTGAATTTTCATATGAGATTTTGCAATTTGAGTTTCAGTTTGATTATAAATGTTCTATTTCTTGTAATATATTTCTTATATATAATGTTTTACTTCTTTCCATGGCATGGCCTATCGCAATGAGTCCAATCCGTACTCCTCCATACATAGTTCATGTGATGACTATTAAGGTTGGAGACAGTGTATTCAAAAGTTATATCTGGGGGGTTAGCCTCCCATTTTCCAACAGATAGTACCTGTTACAATACAATAAGTACAATTATTAAAGAAAAATACATTTATAAAACTCTAAAAGTAAGTTTGTTTACCCTGACGATAAGATCTCTTTTTATAGGCCTTGTTTTTGTACTATTTATTCTTTCAATTTCAGAATTTGATCCAGAATACTCCAGAGTTACTCCTCCCCAAACCCAAACTTTTCGGAATTTATAAACTTGGTCATTACCATTTAAAATGCTATCATTTGTAAGTCCATCAACTAGTACTGTAACATTTCATAAATAAATTATTAGTTTTATAGATTTAAAAAAAAATACATTAAATGGAGCCTATTACATTAAGATGGCTGACACCTTGCCATGACTTTAAAACGGTCAAGTACTAATACTTGTTTTATCATTGTTTTTTCTAAAGTACTACATGGTTTTTTTGTAATCTTTGTGTTGGAGTAGAAAATAGATGCTGTTCGTACTAACGACATTATCAATGTTTTATTAAATACCCCTAATACTATTACCAAGCTACAAAGTATTTCCTTTTATTGGCTCAGGCCAGGAAAGAAACAGGTCATGTAGTCATTCTCCTTTTATACCTAACCTGACAAGATAATTGTAAAACAGAATAGCTAGGGCAAAGTAAAGGGTACAAAAGAAGAATGAAGCACTTTCCAAAGCGGAATAATTAATATTAGCGTCGAAATCGAGGATCGAACTACACGGCTGCCTAATATTCAGTATATAATCAATTAAATGTAGTAACAAGTCAAGAAATCGAGCCCGGAAACACAACAACCTGATGTAAACGCTCCGCTCATTGTGTTATTCATGTTATTAATATTTACCTAAAAAATGGTCGTCATTGGAATGATTAAATCCTCGTTGCACTATATCTATATTTGAAGAACCTGAAAAGATAAAAAGAAGTTACAATTTGACATTGATATTGTTTGTTTTGAAAATTGAGTTCCTGGACTTTCCAGACCATACTCAGAGATGAAATATAAAGGAACATTGCGCACAGGATAAAAACACGAAACATGCTTAGTAATACAGTCGGTAAGAATGAGAACTGCTTGTAAGATGGAAAAAGATTGATAAAAAGAATGGCATGCGAAATAGTTCTCTACTTTTCTCTTTTCATAGTCTTTATGGCCGTATTTTAAATACATTATAAGGTATTCAATGGCGCTTATACCAATGAGGATATTATAGTATTATTAACACGCCTTTGTTTGTCTCTGGTTGTATTTAGACAAGCTCATTGCCGTTAATTGTTAGTTCACATACCTTTTGGGATTAACACCACGTTGTTGTAGTAATATTCTGATCTATTGTAACTTCCACGAATTATTTTGCACGTAGAATGATCCCCTCCACAAACTCCACATGAATCTGCATAGAAAAATTAGTATAAATTTTTCTTTATAAATAATCAAAATAAAAAGAACTTTTCAAAATACCAAACAAGTTCCTGAACTTAGATTTAGCTTAAAATATATGTATTTAATACATGTGTTTCCAGCTCACCATGATTACCTGATTTAAACGTTCACTCTTACTAAGTTAGTTGCAATTTTGTATTAATTCACAAGTTAGCGTGTTGAATATGTTTAATTTAGTAAGTGAGTTAGTACCTGAAATATATTAGTTTGTAAGCAACCTGCTCATTCGATCTATTTCAGTTTTAATATGCTATCATGTGACTCATTCCTTGAAATATTATTAAAATATCTTGAGAATTTTCGAAAAATAAAAATAGTTATCCCAGTAAACATTTTGGAGTCACTTTTACATCATATTGGAGATGCGTATGATTTTTTTGTCATGAAAGAGTTCATTTATAGTTCAGTTTCTCACAATTCTTCATATGAAATGTCTGTTTTATCGGCTACAGATGGCAGAACCACTCCAGCTGTCGGAATACAAATGAAGATAAAGTTGTTGCGAACTATAATTGAAGTGAAATAGTGATAGAAACGTCACAAAATAGGGCACTTCACCAAATGTTTACTGGGTTAAGACATTACGACATCCAACATGATCGAGCATGTACTTTTTCAAATTTGCATTTATAAACTGCAGAACTGAAATATCATCTGAAAACTTGTTTTGTTTGGAAGTCTGTTGCTTGAAATATCTTTTGAAAAGTATAAACAGCCTTCTTTAGAAACATTTAAATTAATTAATTTGCCCGATTGGGAACTTAGGGGAAACTTAAAATTTTGGATTGTGTAATAATTGAATATCTAATTAATAAAAGAAAATCCTAAATTTAAAAACGAGGGCAGTTTTTGACGAGAGAAAAGATTGTGTTAGAAAGTTCAAAATTTATATATAGGGTAACTTTGATACCTAAATTACAAATGAACAAATGTACATATACATATAATTCAATATTTACATAAATAGATTCATATCGTTAACACTTGCATAAATGAATTTTTTAATCAACACACAATATAACATATGTTCTAGTTGCACAATAATGATCCATCGTGTGATTATTATGGATGTTGCAACTGATCCAATAGAATTACAAAATTAGTGCAGATGTCATATAATTTTTTGTAAATGATACTTGTAATTTAAATGGGGTTTTAAATAGTATACTCGTTTAGAATAGATTAAAATCACATAAACACAACAATCAGTCATTAGACAACAGTTATCAGCCGCTTCAGCACTGATTCGAAAAGCACTAAATTCAGATTTAAACTATCATTTCTGTTCTAATTTCTAAAGCAATATGACATAAGTATACATATACGAATATACTTATTAAATTCAACGAGATACGATATATATTGTATTAAATACAATTATTCAAATCTTTTGGCTAATATTGATAACCAAAGAATATATTCAAATTTTATACCAAAATATTAAAAAATATTGAATGTTTTACCAATTTGCATATCAGAGTCGAGTTCATTATTACATCCAGCTTTTTTACAAATTCCATTAACACACTTATTGAAACTGTCTGGTGAACATCTAGTCCCATCTTGTACTTTATCTTTCAGAAGATAGTAATGTGAATTTCTTTGAACACGACAATATAATTTACATTGATCAGGCGCTGAAACTAAATAAACACGATAAATAGAAACAAAAAACACGATAATAGAAAAAAAAAATGTGGCCGAAAAGACACAACACAACGATTAAATGACTTTCAGCACATAAAGATAGTCAAAATCAGGAGCTACACAGTACCTCCATATTTCGGGGCCCATTTAATACTGGAATTCAGATTAGGAAGACCAAAAGTTTTGCCGTTGAAATCGGCACACTGCTCTTCTCTGAAATGGAATAATTCAGTATATATTTTTGCTGAAAACAGTAAACAACATCTAGAAATATTTGATTAGTAATACCTGAAATCACTTGTTTCTGGTGAACATTCTTCCGTGGCGCAGGAACGATATTTGGCACGATCGCCTTTGCAGTATCCACCACCGTTAGCTGGGGCGGGATTGTCACATTCGCGGATAGAAGTCTTAATACCACCACCACAAGTCCGACTGCACGGTCCCCAGCTGCCATAAAAAAGCAAAGCGAGTTTCAATAATTGTACGACGTGTAGAAAAGTTAGTTATACTATCACTGTCACTGAAAAACATTTTTCCTTCCTAATGTAGTAAGCCTACCACGAAGGCGCAGTGGCTAAACTGCTGTGTCCTCGGGTTTGATTTCCGGAACACTGTTTTATTTTCTGATTTTGATTGTTGTCACGTTTAGATCATATGTTAAACATAATTATAAACATATAAGCCAGCGGTGGAGTAATATTTAATGCGATTTTTTCAACTTTTCTCAGTTTAAAAAAGCGGTAACCGTAACTCTCGTTTATGGTTACGTTCGTCAAAAGATAGATTCCAATATTAAGATGAAAAGCTGACCTGTCATCAATTGTGGGAGCAATAGGACACTAAAACCGAGTAATCCCATTAAAAGTGGACAATTTGGTCACCCTAAGAAAACCGGTCTGAGAAATACTTCAAAAAGTGTCTTGAATTGAAAACGTTAAATGAAAACATTGCTTATCTTTTATCAAGACTTTACAGGCAATAAATAGTAAGCGACCGACAGCCGCGTATTGCTTAGAAACCTTAAAAATAAATTTAGACTTACCCTTGCCAAGGCCCCCATTCCCCATTTGTAGGTATCAAAGCGCTTCTGTTGACACTGACACACTCTCCTTTGTGACACCAGCTTTTTTCGTGAGGGTTACCCTTGTGTCTGTAGCAGGCTGTTCCATCTGCCCAAGGCATGTGCTGTGTGCGGCACCCACTGGGGCCATCGGGATGTTGTCCTTGGCGCCGCATATCGCGCTGATCTTCTGGAGTTATGCACCACAGTCTACTACACACAGGCTACAAACTCAATCACATTTTAGTGCACAGAAATCGTTGACATATACTATATAACTCATTTTTATAGAAAAAAAATCTAGATCCTAATCTCTATTATGTACAAACTATAGAGATTAATATATTATTAGAATGTGTATGCCAATTGGTTCTTTAATTATCTTCTTTCTTGGTACTGATGACTCGATGGTGTTTACTGTAATTATGTGTATTTCGTTGACGATTGTAAAAACTCCAAGGTCATAAATGTGATCAAGAAAAATACCATTTATCAAACAACAAAGTCTCTTTTATTACTAGTTTTATTTATGGTACTGAGACTGATTAAATATAATTAGACATCTAAAGTAATAACAGAAAATTGTATCAATGTATAGTATACATTTATAGGATGTAAAACTAAGCAAACTACGCAATTATAGATTATATCATTTGATGTCACAGTTGTAATTGATTCGTGAAATAATTCGCTAACTAGTGTAACTATTATTCACAAAATTTGTCATGTTAAAGTATGTTTCAATAAGTATAAAATTAGCCAGTGATTTGGGCTCCTATATGGTAAGTATAGGGTTTTACAATAAGTGCGGGTCGATATGAGATGATACCAAATCGACCCGCCGTTATTAGAAAACCCTATATTCGACTGATATGTTATAGGTCCACTTTCTAATTTACAGGAAGTCACTCATGTTTCAAACAAAATACTCATTTAAATTATAGCAACGCAAGAGAACCGACGCAAAAATAATTGAAATTGTACAAAATTACAACTATATCTAAGTCATTTTTCCAATACAAGAAGATAAAGGAAGCAGAAGCTCCTATTTCTGTCATAATTTGGAAACAGATTTAGTTATTTTTCTCCATATTACCACAGATAAGAAGCAAAAAACGTAATACCTTGCTTACCACGTTGGTACACATTTTAGAACCTGCGCCAAATACTAATTCGCATTGTCGATTTCCTGTAAATTTTTCTCCAGGGAGAGATTGAGCTCCTACGCCATTCTCACGAATCATGTCATGTACTGGATTGTCAAGCAGGCAAGTTTTTTCGGTTCCCCTGTTTTTAATGTTATATGTTATTACTTATTAGCCATTTCTTATTATCATTTTTTATTGCATTAATTAGTTATTAGTTCGAAACACGTTAATCGATTATAATTAATAGAGTCATATTTGTCATTGATCTAAAAATCTGTTTATGCGACTTGAACGGTAGCAGTAATCAGACTACAAAAGTCACTCTCAGTAGACAATAACCAGTAACCAGTAAGTAATAAGTAATTGACAATTGACAGTTGACAGATGGCCGAACCAAAAGATTGGAACGTGCTGCATCGCATGGATCTGGATTTCCAAGTGAACTCGTCAATTTTATGTATTTGGTTAAACAAGTTTTTGTTAACGATTCGATAACAATTTTTAAACAGAGCTGTATTTTATTTTAATGATATTTATTATAGAAAATCTATTACAAAAAAAAATAAGCAAAATTATTTGGTACATTAATTAAAAAAATAAGTCCAGTCTTTATTACCTAAAAGAGAATGTAGACTTTTGTAATTATGCTGTTTAATTTATGTTATTTGAACGGAGTACCAGTAGCTTTGGATGAGATCAAATAGGGTCATTTATTGAAAATAATATGCCATAAGCCACAAAATAAGAGGCCATATAACAAAATTTCACATGTATAAATGATAACGTCCTAGAATCATTATTAGCGGAAAAAGCAGATGATCTTGCTCCTTAGAGGCCGAAGTTAACAATAATAAAGAAAGAAAGAAATACTTCGAAGAAGTAATAGATAATAAATAACTTGACATAAATGTTATCCAAGATTATTAAAAAAAACTTACTCTAAAAATTCAGTGATGAAGTGTCGACTGCAGGCCGACCATGACCAGGGGTAGGTGTTGTGGTCCAGCATCCTAGACATGATCTTCGCGTAATGATCCCCGCGGTAGTTCTTGCATTTCTCGTCATCGTCATGTGGCATGTTTAAGCTGCAAATAACAATCACCAGAAAAACTCTGTAACCGGTCATGTGCAATGTATGTACTCGTAATGTGATTACATAAAATTCTGATTACTTACACATGCCCCAGTTCATGAGCGATTGTGAAAGCAGCAGACAATCCATTATCTTGGACAATCGAACAGCTGGAATGAGGTTGACACATGGTTCCAAGTTCTGCAAGACCAAGGGTATCGCACTTGTGCTGTAGAGGATTTCTGCAGATGTTTTCTCTGTGGAGAATCAGAAAATACTAATTTAGTTGTTAATCAAACATGATATTTTACTAACAAATTAGATTATTAGATTATTATTTCATAATTGGTCATTAAAGTGCAATACTGTTATATGTATTGCATAACCTGTCAGGCGTTTCCATTTTATAACTACATCTATGACCTATATGACAATCTATTTCTTATTTTATTGTGCGATGTAAATTATATTGTGTAAACCGCAAATTAATAAAAAGTCTCTTCAAAATAGAAGCATGTTCCACTTTTCTATAAACATAGTATTTTAAAAACGAATGATATTGAAAGCTCAGTTTTTTTTTTATTATATAACATAATGAAAATTATAACGTAGAAACAAATACATATGCAAACAATATTTTATTTAGTTTTGTAATATGCAATAATATTTGTAAATTTATGTATTCAAATATAATTTATCTTTATTATATAAAATTTGAAATACAACTATGCAATTCAAATATTATTCAACAATTAGGTCAGTCTGACTTAAATAAGGCAGCCCATCAAAATAAATCTGGTGGATATAATTTACCGCAGATTAAATTATTTCACAATACTAAAGAAATATATAAATGTTCCAAAAGCATGGTCTTTTATAGCACTTTGTTCTATGAGAAATATTTTATTATCCAGTTCTGAATGAATTCATTTGGAATTTTTGAAAAGAGTAAACTATATTACATTCAAAGTTTATACATTTAATGACACAGTAAAGAAAGAAACAAAATGATAATGAACTGTTGAATTAAACAGCAACATAAATCTCAAGCGGTCAAGAAATACATCATAAAGTATATATGTAGGAATAGTTGCCCTGTACTTTTGTCAGGCATAAAAAACAGTACTGCTGTAAGAAAAATACCTTGTTAGGAGCAGAGCCGTATCGTGGCGGTTATCGGATTTCTTACGTTGCCAGGTGCAAAATTTCCGCAGCATATGTGCCGCTGAAACACCTAAAATATTTAACGCATATATAGTAACGCAACAAATTAAACCTTCAAATTATAAAAATTATGCAGTTAGACCTGCTTATGGTAAATATTATCAGGACGGCATTTAAAAAGATTACCTATTAATTTCTATAAACTGAATATTATTTATAAAATGGGAGAAATATTTACCATCATGGTTTCGGTTACGTTCCTTGTCTTTGTCAAAGTCGTCTTCAAAAATTGCAATTTGCACTACGGAAATATTTATGGAATTTCCAATAGATGCGTCTCTATAAATTCTAGCAACCTGTAATTTAAGGAAATGTATTAAAATACTAAAACATAATAATGATTAATTATTCAATGAGATTAAAGAATGAGGGAAAATATGATAACGTAATTATTGTAATGGCATTTCCTGAATAAATATGTGATTCATGTGGGCCAGTTAACCAATGCGCATTTTTCTAAGAAAGTTCGTAAAATCATCTAAAAAATAATGTATTGAACTTGGAGTTTTTCAAGGTTTGAATTACAGAAATGAATTCCGGAATAACCTGATAGGTCATGTATGTTAATTAATGAGTTATAATATTAAAAGTAAATCCAATAAGGAAAGAATTCTTTTCTGAAAACACTAGTTCATTTTTCTAAGTAAATAACACAGAATTACCTCATTAGATCAAGTTATTTCATTAAATCCAACAAAGATTTATTGCATCTGCTTAATGATTAATGTGCTGAATATATTGAAATGGATATAGTGATGTATAGAGAATAGTCATTATAGGCCACTTACAATTGACATGAGGGTTAAGACGTAGGAAATAAGGTCACTCCCATGATAAGCCTTCATCTTCTTATCCACGGCAACGAGAACTTCGATGAAATATTCATTTGTCGCCCTCTTCGTTCGGCTATGACCGGCAATATGTTCCTCCGGTTGGTTCATCTTCACGTCGTACTCCTTATGAAGAGGGTTTGTTCCTGGATAAGCCTTAGAACTGTATATATCCGATTCGTTTTCTGAAAATAAAAAAAATATTTTAGTATATTTGTTTCTATATAAATACTAGAATAAACTGACTTTAAAAGTAAAAGCATTTATATAATATGAGTTGAGGTATTTCAAGATAGTTTAATTAACTTTTAGAGGCAAATCGTAATAGGTATAAAATTTTACGTATCATTTATATTACACTTTTATAAGTAGGTATACTAATTATCAAATATTTATAAAACCTTAGCCTATTTGCGATAGTAATCCTGTCACTGACGGCCACCTTTTGTGATGCCTGAATATTCGCATATAACAATAACAAATTTGGTTAATATAAAAAGTACGAACTGCGTAAGAAAAGAGCAATATGTATATAATAGTGAATTTGTTTTTGTTTTTTGTACCCCTTCACATGGCCCTGCGTCTGCATAGGGGCACGAACCACACAAAGCCGGTTCTGTCGCTGACACAGTATTTTTTTAACCCGATGACTTGTAAGACTTAAAGGTCGGTATTACTGTACTGTATAATTACTGTATTATTTTAATTATTCGTTTGGTTCTGGTCTTATAATATTTATACCACTCGCTTCAACCAACATTTATTTTTTAATTTCATAGCATTAACATTACGAAACATTTTAATCACTAAATGTCAGTCTTATTTATACAGCAATTTTATTTGTGGTAATAATTCAATATTTATTATTGCATCTATCCAAGGGCATCGGTTTGTGTAACACATACCATTTAATGGGTTACAACGGGCTCGTTAAGGAGAACAATATAAAATGTTATAATCGCCGGAATTTGTATATATACATATATATTTACTACACTTTTCAGGAAATTTAATGCGAGTGAAAATTTGTGAATTCTGTTAAGGTTTATGCAAATTTAAAGACCAAATATTAGAGGACCTTCCAGGGCTTTTTATCTTATTTCTCAGCTTGAATAATTCGTATAATTAGAAGATTTGGAAATTGCAGATTTTTTGAAATTTTGGAATGCCAAAACATAACTCGTCAGATTAAAATAAATAGCTTGGATATGACAAATTTAAAAAAAATTCAAAAATGGCAAATTCAATATATAAAAAAATATTACAATTGGTCCAAAGAAAAGAATACACAAAAGGAAAGTGGATGCTGCTTCATACTTTTTAGCTTAAGGATGTTTATAGCTTAATCCAGCACTGTATATAATTGATGTACCCAACAATTAATAAAAGCAGAATGGATTATGCAATATTATATAATACTCGATAATTATTACAATTAAGAATTTTAATTTCTACATATTTTATATATTTGACCTTGCAAAATGTTTTTTTCTTGTTTTCGTATGTTTGTTTTATGGGAATATTTGGACTTTAGTAAATGCACGCAACTACACCACATAAATAGGTAATTCAATCTGTAATCGACTTCGCGTTCATCAATGATGATGACGGCCTGTCTCTTGAAGTCTTGACTCCTCAAGTATCAAACTTTCCGTTTAATCAACAGCAACGGATCAAGTTATTAACATTGCGAACTCTGACTTGAGTAAACGTACTCCTTAGGACTATTTTACATTAGACATTTCTAAGACAAATTATATTGGTACGAATCTTTAAAATAGTTCATGTTACTGGATATTTTAGTTGTATACAAACACTAAATGTTTTAATGTTTCTTTTTTTTAATTAATTTATTTAACGTCGTCCTATTTCCAATGCTGAGTCCTATCACCGACGTCCTCCTACTATTGTTGGCAGTTTTTATTGTGTCGTGGCTTCGTATATGTGTACTACTCACTAGTAAGTTTATGATATATGTGAGTTATCATATTTCATCAATTAAACTTTGACAACAACCAAACTCAGGAAATTTAGCTCTGGTCTGGGGATCAAACCCAAAGATACAGGTATCAGCATCAAGCACGAACGCTTGGCTACTGTGCCGTCGTTTTAATGTTAAATATATGCATGTTATATTTTATTATTGACAGGTTTTTACATAACCTTAAAAAATGTCAGTTTTTCATAAAAATTGTATTTTTATATTCATGTATAATATGAAACTAATTTAAGATAAACTTATTTTCTTAAAAAACATGGGTTACGTCTAAGTGAACATAAACAAAAAACAGTATTCTTTTAGAACTAATCATTTTACAAACGGTCAAAAACCCTTTTATCCAACAAAATTAAAAACATTAGACTATTACCATCAACCTACAAGATAAGAACGCGAAAAATCTTGGCATTTAGGACCGACCAAATTTAAAGAATTTTAAGTACTCAAAGTCAAAAATAATGACCATAAGACAGTGTAGTGTGAAATGGACCTAACACTCAACTGATTCAACGGCTGGACAGATGAACAAACAGTTCAGCGCGTCATCGTCATTCACTTCGAGTGGCTGAGGTTGTCGGTTTTGAGTCGGTTGGGTTTCAGCGCAGACAGCTCGGCGGAGCGAACAGGTTTATTCAGTTTGGTTAAAGTTAAATTAAAAAAATCAGTACAAAAATACTTGGTGAAGAAAAATCGCATCATTACACTGAGTAATGAAAATAAAACGAAGCAATATAAAAAATAACCTAAAAGTAATAAAGCAACGTACTTGCACTGACACACTGCGTGCTCACGCGGAGTATCTAAGAATATACATAATTCAATGTTTGTTTTCTTCAACAAAAAGCTTTGTGTTGTTTTTAGTACTTGCATTTTAAAGAGTTTTGTTTCAAATTTTAATTAGCAACTTAGTATTATTTTAAAGTTAAATACTTTTTAACAGTGGCGGCTCGCTTTAAGGGGCACAAAAACACGTGCTATATATAGATGTTAATGTATCAAATATTTTTGTATATTGCATATATTATATTTATTTCCAATATAATAGTTCCGGTTAAATTTGTTTGAAATCTATTCATAAAACAAACCATGAAAATAAAAGATGAACTTAAATGAAGAAGACAAAAAATGAACATTAGTCATTACTTAAAAAATATCTTTTACAATAATGATGAAAAACTTCTTACCGATACTATCCACGTCACATGGTTTGTTTGCATCTTCCGCTGGTTTTGGTAAACGGTAAAATGCGTGCAGGATGGTTTGCACGGTGTGACCACTCGGGAAATGTTCCACTGGCTCAATGAAATATGAACCCGTGGAAGTTCTAATGCTACCAGTCTGCAACAAAATATAATAAATCAATACACTTATGTACTACATGCATATATAATCATAACTTTTCATATACCCGTGCATACAATAACATTTTATATAATATAAAGCTAAAATGATTCTTTTTTTATTTGTAGAATAAAATATATTTTTGTTGCAGTGCTAAAGATAATCATATCAACAAAATTAAAGGGGACACTGAACACTTATATATTGAAATTATTCATTTTAGCACGTTTATATTTAAATTTGTAAGGGTTTCACTAAAATAGCCCATGAATCCATCTCAAATTTGATGCATAATTTCTAGTCTCTTGTTAACTGTTTCTTACTTAAGGGAAATAACCTTTGATCGTTGAACTATTAAATCCTTGACCCTTGAACCCATCATCGGGAATCGTGACTTGTGATTCGGGTCAGAATTTCTTATCGATGCGTGTTTCTGATTTTTCTTATCATTTATTTATTATAATTCACTTTGTATGTTAATTATCAACTAGATATTCCAGGTAAGCATACTAGTATTAGTGAAATGTGTTATAATATTTGCATACAGCAGGCGTTCCATGATACTTATAATACATTTCAAATTTAAAACCTTAAATTTCATTAAAATACAATGTGACCTAATTTATATTTCTAGTTTCATGGATCGAGAAAATAGATTTTTCTTATCCAATCGTTACAGAATTCAATTAAACTTTAATAACAACCAAACCCAGATAATATAACGCTAACTCGAAAACACGAAAACTCAGTGACTCAGCTATTGTGCGATTCAATCATGTGTAAACTGTAGATGTTTGTCCAGAAGTGTTTCTTACATTTTCTTAGTTCCAAGAGCAATGTAGATGCAAGTGTTAGACCAAACGTTTTTCGCTATTTTTTGCTACAGTTCACGACGCAAAGTAGAACTGCGCTTAACAAATCGTTGTGTACAAGTACCTTTTGTTCATATTGTTTCGATTTTAATACAAAATTTAGTTATTCTGTTTACAGTTAGAGCGCATTCACACATCGAGTCGGTGTTACATGTCACATCTGCTTAATAAAAAAATAAAAAACAAAACTAAAAATGACTTTAAACTTAAACCGAAATGGCAAATCCCAGACATAAACAAAATATATTTATTTATATTTACGTCTGTCAAAGCAGCAGCCTTATATAGTTTAAAGTTTCAATGAAGTTGACAGGTAACATGTGCAGACAAATATTCGGTGATCGTATGCGGACTTTTTATACTGCAAACTTTATAATTTTTATAGAGTTTTATTTAGAAATTGCACATTCCTACATTATATGTCATGCTAGTATGAACTAAATTAATACACCAATTTATTTTATTGCATATTTATATTTAAAAATTTAACAGAAATCGAAAACATATCTGCACGATGAATTATATTATTTATTTATTAGTATTTATTATAAAAATGTTATATTTCATGTTTAACTAATAGTAATCATTCAAATTTACGAAAACCTCCTGACGCACAGAAACGCACTTGTTTCTCGTGGTTTTTAACATTTATAATATTATTTGAACTATTTTTTATTATTTGAACTTTAAAAATTCCACGATGTTTTATAGATGGAATAAAATGTTAAATGTTGCTCCACTTATAGTAAGAATCATTCCTCACGGCCTAGAGATAAGATTGCCAGTGATTCTTGCCAGTTACCGGAAGTTCAGAGTAAATATTTGTTATAGAAAAAAGTCATCCCTTAGATTCGTTCCTGGACGCCAAATATTTCCTAAACAATATTTACCCTTACCCTGATAACAAGATAAACATTAAACAGCCAAGGAACAAATACTATAACGTCTACATAAAAGTGAATCTGTTTTTACACTAAGATAAAAGTAACTTTTATATTCAAAGTTTGATACAGAGATAAATCTTAGACAAAATCGGAAGTATCGTCTTGACGAAACAATGAATGAACTAAACGAAACATAAAAACGTAGTAACTTAAATACTACCCTTCTGAATCTCACAATATTGTCTTTTGTCACGTCAAATATACCTTCTATAATATATTAGTGGTTTTCTCGATTGTTTGTTGATGTTTACTAAATGCACTGATTTTAATATTTTCCATCCGCTCTTTCTGGCTTTAAAAAGAAGCAATAAAATCTATTGGATAATATAGCATAAACAATTTATACAATTTTTATATAACAGTTTATAATTTTAAAACTGTTTAAAATTGTTTACAGATCTATGAACTAAGTTCTAAGATAAACTTGAAAAAAGTTTACATTTCTGTACGCGGTGTGCGAGTCTGGTGATCCATGATCCGGCCGACGGTCACTGGGCCATTCAATAACCTTCGGTTTTCTGAATTAAGAAGGCAAAGGATTCACTTTTACTATTTTCCTAAATTATTTTGATCCTTTGAGGTTCAAAAATTAGCAGTTTACACATAATCTTTTTACTCATACAGAGCGTATATGACTACAACGTACTGTTTTTATATATTATCGTTTGCGATTGTTTTTTGTTGATAGCGGCACAAATCTTTGTATAGTAAAGCGCATGCATTCATGATAGCAATTTTCTGTCTGATTATTGTTTCATTGATTATATGCCAAACAAAATCAAACAGTTGTAAGGCATCGATATAGTTCACGTGTATAAGCATCAATAAATCTGTCAACATCAGAGGTCGTCTATAAACTATCTGGCTTGATTAGGAGAGAGGGAAAGAGGTTCGTTAGGAAGCTACGCAGGACTAAGTGGGGTGAGCGTGTTAAGAATAAAGCTAGCTTTTTTCATTTATTTTATTTGCCACAATTAATAGATTTTTTTTTCTTTTTAATAGAATTACCGGACAAAATTATTTTTTTCAGGAATGACCATTTTCCGCTCTCTTTTATGGGAACAACAGATTTTCTATTTATTTTTCTTAGTAGGGAATACAAGTATGTTTCACCTCTTGAGATAGTGGATACGTTAGGCCACTTGGCCTAAAAAATAGAGCTACATAGTTTATGAACAACATCTAGTAGAATATCGTCGAATATAGGATAAATGGTACCGCGCTGGCTTAATATTTAATTTAATTTCCGATGATCTGTTCTTTTGCAGCAGACGCGTGGCATATAGTACGCTTGCGCTGGCACAAACTTTTGGCAGTGATTTTATTTCTCGATCTTGATAAAATAAATAAGTAATCAAAGAAAAAATATTAAATAACTGCTAACAATAGAATCAGATATTAGTTTTGCATTTTTAGTTATACGTTTAATGATTTCGTAGCTTATCGGTTCGAAGCTTCGTATATTCTGATAAAAATGTTTCCAAATAAAAATTTACCTAACTTGCACACACATATTATAAACAATATATCTTAACTACGACATGACTGCTCTGATATTCGAACTTAGAGATACTGCAGTCTAGTAATAAAACGTACCGATATTTCGAATACAAATTTGAAACGCCGCTTGGCGTATATAAGGAGTGTATTTATTGTTAGATCAATTCGGTTATTTTTAAATGTATAATACATTTAAAATTACATGTATTACATATGTACTTGCACATACATAAAAACTAATATTCAATATACTCGTATATTGGTTTTAGGTTATGAACACATAAGAAATATTTATAAAAATAATGTTTTAAATTGAACATGCTATTTATAAAATGATAAATAAAGCTGACCTATTCTAAAATTTTATTCAAACAACACTTGAATCTTATAATACGGGAATATAGGCCAATATGTTTATAAAACTAAACAAAAGTTAACCTAGATATGCCTTATGCCTCGATACATCAAAAATGTTGTTGAAGAAGATTACTGATGCTGTCTGCTAAATCGGCAAGCCGCCCCGTCCCCGCTCCACCACCTTGTAGCGCGCTCGTGCCATAAACAGAAGAGCCAAACGTGTTGGGAACGTCTAAACTCTAAAATGAATACACTAATTTTTAAACTAAAAGGCTTGTACTTAACTTGTCCTAATTTAAGCTGTCAATGTCCTCGCGTGTGAACTGTTTAAAGTCACATTAATTTAATGACGGACAGCCGAACACTGAACCTGTACAGTGCTGCCAAATGTTGTACACACTACACGGGACGCATCCAGAAAGCTTAAGAAGAAAATTTACCATTCGCCAATCAATATACTTGTAGGTTAACGTCATTTCTTTCCAGTTGCGGTCCGTATCCGGATATGCGCCATCATTATACGTTGTCGTCATTATAAAATAACTGTCATTACATTTCAATTTTTATGTAATTGTTATATTTATCGTTATAACTATATAAATGCTCGAGTATCCGGCAGTGTTTTATTGATGGACCACAACGGCTAACCGGGCACCCATCGTGTGTAACTAATCCGACGGTACACGAAAGAAAATTCCTTGAAAATTCTGACTGAAAAAACATGGAAATCTTAAATAAATATATATAGTAAAATGATCACACCAAGTTTTTCGGGATATGATATCTTCGGATCTGTGTATATATTCATTGAAAGTAATTGAAAAGTTATTTGGTTCTATGTCCCAATACACCGTTGTGATTTCAACCTGACCGCCTGACCATGACAACATGCAGAGAAGCAGAGGTGCCTATTCCGAGAATGCTAATTCATGACTTATGGACCAGAGACCATTTCGACGTGTCTGAGGGACAACTGTTGGACACGGGGAACACTTAAGGTTTGACAATGAAGAGAGAACACTTAGGGATTGATTATTAATAAATACATGTTATATAATTATTGACTTTTAATTGAGAGAACCCTGTCAATAGTTTCATTTATTTTGGCTTGACTATATATTTTATTTTTTCCTTTACATTTTGACACTCGTAAAACAGATGGTTATTACGTCGAAAATACTAGAACAGTGTAGCGGTCGATTAGTACACGTAAATTCATTTAACTTGCTTTCCGAATCTGCTTAGAATAAGTATAAGATAAATTGTTGACCAGAGATAAGAATGTCTTATTACGACTTTAGAGATTTTTAAATCAAATTGCTATAGAGGTACTTTTGTTAAATCTTTTCAAATGGTATTGTCTTGTTGTTTCTGGTCTGCCTAAATATAATTTTGTCTCTACAAATTATATTTTGTAAATTTATTGTAAATTAAAATCAGCAACCTGTTAGCGTAACGTCTTATGCATTTCCAACATAAAATGGTTGTAAGAACCTGTTAATTATTTTTCAACAAAGTTATCACATTATAAATTATTTACATCTATAATTATTTATAAAATATTTGTTTATTCTTTGATTAAAATATTTCACAATACTTCATTGAATGTTTTGATTTTAAGCACATCCCTAAAGCTCTCGATTTAATGTCAAGGTTACTGTAACATCTTATTTTGAATATGATGACTATTTTAGTCTTTGAAATTAAATATTTACAATTCTCGAGCCAGATGTGGCACCCGCAGCCAACAGCGGCTCCGGCACCGGCACCGGCACCGGGTCCTCGTGGCTTCTATCTGCAATGTCATTTCGAAGTGTTTGAAGTTGAACACGTGCATTTTTATAAACTATAATTTCATGCTTTCAGTGCCATATTTACAAGGAAGTTGAAGTAGAAGAAGAATAAAGATTGAGGACTGATGATTTTTCGGTACGATCCCTCGACCAGCGCTATATTTTGTATGTTTGGTTGTGACTCTGAGCTCTTATAATCATAAAATGTGTAATATTTGTATTACATGTAATGTGTAAAAGTTTTTGAAAAAACCATTTAAATAGTTGGCATTGGCTGAACATATTTTAAGGTTTTTAAATGCCTTTGAAGATAATAAGTCGACGGTAGATTTCGTATTTTTTTTTTTGTTAATGACCGATGTGTCAACTTAAAAAAGAACTTATTTCAGGATTTCATTTTTAATTATTTTTAAATTTGCATAATTGGTTTTTTAGTATAAAATATGATTGATGTTGTCCCTTTCTATTTTAAATGCTTATAGATTTTCTCTCTCAGTCTAATCTTAAATGATTAGAATTATTACCATTTTGATTAAAATTTCAATTAATAACATTAATATGCAATATACTTTCTTCTAATGTATGGTTCTTAAAACTATATAAATTAAAAGGTTAATATTCATTTTTAATTGGTTATAATGAACTGTGCGAAAACATCGATAATCAATTCAATAAACTTTGAAATTATTACATGTAGAAGTCAGAATTAAGTTATATTTATAGAGTTGTCTATTACGAAAGAAATATAATGCTGTAAATTACTGAATAAAATCGCAGATTATTGTCTTGAAATGCAATTTAAAACTTGCAAGCTCTCCACAAGCTAATTCCAAGGACTCCTATTCGAATTGTCTTGTAGTGGAGGTTAACACTTGCTAGCTTACAACAAGCTTATTAAAATATTATATTAAGTTACATTTTTCACCCGATGAAAAGAAAATATTTAAAGAAAAAATAATTACATTTTAGAAAAGTCCACACCTCTAGTACGGCTCTGGTGCATTAGTCCCAACAATAAATCTCCGTTACATACATCATGAACATCGTGTTTATTTAAACGAAGTTTAAAACATTGTGTGTGCTTTAGAACATTAGTCAAGAAGAAAATATTGGAATTTTAGCAGCACGTGTAGCCATTGTTCGGTTCCCATGAGGAGCTGATGTGAATAATAATATTTACATCACCGTGACTCATGGACTCGCAAAGGAATCTCCAGAACGCGATATTTATATTATTTTCTTTGATTATAAATCATGAGAGTTTATATAGTGGTTATGCTAAATATCTGGGTAATTTAGACTTAGATCGTTGCAAGCAGAGTTGCTAGGCAGTTTATCTGACAATGAATTTAACAGAGAAAACTGAGGAAATCATGGAAACTGTGGTATATCATATATCAGTGGTGGCGAACCTATGGCACGACAATGAGTAGAAATAGATTATGACTAGTTACAATTAATTTTGCGTGGGGCACGTGGTATTCATACATTTTTGACGCGTGTTTATAAAAAGGTCTGCTACGACTGCTGTATATCCAAAAGCTATCTCCCACTGGTATGGCACACCGCATGCGTTTAGAATTATATAGTTCTATATAGAGTAACATGTCGCACACGGCAGATTTGTGAGTACTACGCTGGCCCGTCCAGTGCAGAGCAACATCGACATGCGACTTGTTATTTGTTTCACTCGCACTCATTTCATTACATTGAGTGTGAGTGAAACATAAAACATGTTTCATGTTGATGTTGCATTAGTCTGGACAGACCATTGTGTAACACATTTACAATTGTGTCTCCAATTTCACTGAAAACAAGATGTTAACTGACTAATGAGAGATTATCTGACTGGGTACGTTCGGGTGAAAAACTTGTATGCAATATTTATAGCATATAGGTTTAGATTGTACTCTAATGTTGTTTAATAGAATAAAAGAAATTAATTCAAACGTATTTTTGCTTGGTCTAAAATATTAAATCTAGAAGGCATTGTGTTACAGAATTTGCCTTTTTCCGCGGGGTTTATTTCAGCAGTGCGATCAGGCTTAAGATAGAAAAAGGAAGCCCCCATATAATCTCAATTTTTCTGTAAATCCAATAATATTTAATTTATTGGATCTATTTAGTTTGTATGTTAACCTTCATTTTTAAACTGTTATTGTAAAATTTAATATCAGAAATTCCCATTAGTAATTAATACGTTAATTCCTAAAAAAGTAATTTATGTTTAAAGTAACAGTGATTTTACCTTTAAAATTCCACACTTTGCATTTTTTAAATATTATGCAAATTTATAAACATTTTAATCAACTTATAAATTTATAAAATCATTAAAAAACACTATATTTATAAAATAAAAATTTAAAAAAAAAGATACATTTTAAAAATATTCATGTTAAATAAAAATTTGAAACATACCATGCCATCGCAAAGGTTCACGGCCACCGTTGACAGGTCGTCTCCGCGAACTCTCCCGGAGTAAAAGCAGCGATCCGGGCGCCCCGGACCAGATGATTTGATCACAGACATATTGTGGTACACGTGCGTCACCTAAAAATCCAAAAATAATAAATCAAAATTATGACGTTTAGTATTTGCAGTGGTGGAGCGGTATAGAAAGACTAATCATCAAATGATGTATACCGAACCTAACCTATCTGCAATATAAAACTATTATTGTTTGAACTAGGACGCAAAACTTTAAATGACTTATTCAGATACAGAAACATCCACGTGGTGGAACTCTTTAATTTTCTACAATAAGCTATTTCTATTATTTTATTTCTTAAATTGAAAAATCCCACTCTCCGTCACTGCTTAGTACGTAGGCAAAATACCTCTTGTATGAATCTATTATATATTTAGTAGCAATGAGTAAAATTACACTAAGATCAGGTAAGACGAAATGTGAATCATGCTCCAACATCAGGTGGAAATGTTTTCCAAACGCTTCAAGCTCGTACTGAGGATGGGGATCCCAAATCTCTGCTAATTTGTTTCTGAAATGACCACTGTGGTGTCTCAATAACGGTGCATCTAAAATTAGACAAAACAAGTTTGTGTTATAAGTGAGGTTATAATCGCATCTGCAATAAGTCAGTAAATATTTTATCATTAACTTACCATCATTGCCACTTTTGGAATCATAGAGTAAGTCGTGTTCATGCAGAGGCAGTGAATCAATTTTTATTGGTTTAATGTATACTATTTCTGCCGGACGATCATGTTTATATTCAGAACTGTCATGGCCGACGTCAAATAAATTAGTTGATAGTTTCTTTCCTGCAATAAAAACAGAAAATTGTTTATATTATGTATTTAAATAAAATATGTAAATATAATTAGAACATATTACGTCTATTATTTTTGCAAACATAAAAAAATATTATTTTAAGACGCTTTTAATGACATAATTATATATATGTACGAGTATATACATATATTATATATGTAAATTAAATTTTGTGTTATAATAATTGCATATCCGTAGGCGATTAGAATTATAAAATATTAAAGCCATAATTTCAGTAATGTTTTTAGTAGGTTTTTTTATATAGGATATAATGATAATAAATATAGCTTCAGTTTTCAATTACATACCGGTAGTATGTATGAATTTATGAATTTTTATGTCAGAGATATCAGAGAAACCCTTGAAGTAACTGTCTTCATAAGAAACTGAACACGTATTTAAAAAGAATTTAAAACCATTTCAAATCATTGTAATCTATCAGACCGGGATAATATTTAAATTAACACGGCAATAAAGTAATAAACAAATGTCAAAGATGTACAACATGTAATTTGACCTCACAATCAAAATAGTCTCACGATAAAAATCTCCTGTTAAATACGATACCACCATAACGTGATATAGACCTCACTATTCCTTCAAGATGCAGCGACATCAACATCAACAACAGCATCTATAATTCTATAGTCCTATCATTTACCGAACTATAAATAACCTTAAATAAATATTGAATATTTTTCATTTATGGTATTTGAGATGCTAATCGCCAAAGGTGATAATTCAATACTCTTAAAGAAGCCGCAGATGCCGCTGATGCCGTTGCACGGAATATCGACCCCGGAGCAGGGCCTGGACAGTCGACATCCGTGCGGGTCTGTAGCCTGTAGCCCGGATTCCTAACACCCGACATGCTACTTTAAATAAGTGGAATTTCAAAATTTTATTTAAATTTTACGAACTTGTATCACTTAAAAATCCGACTGTTGGACAACCAAACTCGAACTTCAATAACAATTATAAAAGTAAAAAAGTAAAAACAAAAATATAAATAGTGTAAATTAAGAAAATGTTAATGGACGATCCTTAATATTGTATGTTACGTATAAATTATCGAAAATAATTATCATTTGTTTACTTACAATCTTATTTAATTACAGAAATCCAATACATAATCAATATAAGCCCATCCCTGTTGTAGACCAAAAATATTCGTATGGAATATCGAAAACTGACGTCTAAAATTTATTGACGTTTAACAATGTGTGTTTTAAACTGTATTTACAACTGCCAGGTGTCTAATTAAAAATGAATAGCTAATACCTAAATATTACACAAATCTTATAAATTATTATTCTTATAAATTTTATTTCTACTTCTTCTTGTACGAGTATAAGGTCAATAAACATGTACAAATCCGGAGCATAATTTAGTCTGCAAACATATGTAATGGTTTGTCCAAAATAAAACAACATAAATAATACAAATGTAATCAAGTGTATACTAATGGCAGGTTATAGGTCAAAGTTTATCTTGCGAATATGTTCCTAACCTTGGGTAATCACTTTATTTGGGTCCAACTAAGTGTAGAATAATTATAAACAGATAAAAAGTAAGATACACATCTTTGATAACGCTGTGAAGAACGAGTAGGACTGTTTTGACGTTTGAAGGTAAGTTATACTGCCAGCTTCCCGTGGTGCCATTGCCTGCTTTTAAGCAAATGTAGTCGGTATACAGAAATAAAGTCTGAACTGAATTCGCTGATTTATTGATAGCTGACATAACCAGATATAAGGAATATCAAAAACTCGTGTTCCGGTGATTATTGAAAGAGTTCTCGTTTCTTTCTAGCAACATTGTTCAATAACTAGAAGTAAAATTAGGGAATCCAACTACAGAAGACGTTCCTCTTATCTATGACTCCGGATATGAGATAGGAATAAGACGTGTATATGATAAATAGTAATCATTATCAGCTTCAAAATTGAACGTAGCTGTCATTTCATTACACTACATTAAAGTATTGTATGCATAACTATGCTTTTATGGGGTAGTTTATTTAACAATTTTATTTTGAAACAAAAACGAACATATTTAATTAAAATAGAACAAATCTTTCTTTGTCTTTCTCGAACTAATGCTTCTTTTGAAAAAAGTTTTGCTTGATAATTAAGTGCTGAACAGTGTAAAAAATCTCTTGAAAACTTGAGCTCTATGCATTTTCGCATATGCCAAAAAAAAAAAACAAATGGCATCATTGTGGCCTACCACCCTTAGCGTACTAGCTTACTTGAAAATTAGATCCTAATCGGTATGACCAATGGGCTTGTCACCTATGTCTTAATTTCTATAAAATTATGCTCTACATCGATAAAGTTGGCTTTCAGTACCTCAATTATTTTGTAATAGCTCCCTATATTTTAGGAGATATTAACAATTGAAAAAGACATTTTGTGTCATTAATTATTAAAGAAGTTCACCGTCATAGAAATCTTATGGTACGTCACGTCCGCAGGTTTGCCATCTCTTCTTTACATGAGAGACGTATACGAGTGCGCCTGTGTGATAGTTCATTTACTAGAAACAGCTGAGTTGTGGTTTGATATGATATGGTTGATATGATGGTTTAAAAAATGAGTTCACAAGCCCGTTGGAACCTGTATACGTACATATAGGTGTTTAGGAGAACCTTGTCTCTTAATCAAATGCAGTGGTGCGGTTCACATTTATGAAGCTTCAACACCATATTAACTGTCATTACATATTTGAACATTCGTTAACAGACGTTAAATGCAGTAAACAAAAAATATAAATATATAAGAAAGAAAGAATATGCTAATATTATTTTTAAACATCTGTTTTCAATTGTATATAATTTATTTAGTCTGGTAATAGATTAGTTATTAAACTACGAGTTCAGACAATCGGATGCTCATTTGGTTTAAAAACGAGATAATCGTTTCCAAGAATTCGTTTTAATCCATTTTTAATATACAGTCTTACGTCCGCCTAGTCCGAATTACTCCGATACCATTCCTATCACTAACGACTTGAAATTGATATATTATAATTAATTAATTAGTTAAGAAAAATTATGTAATATGTAAAATGGGTTTCTAACCAAGGTCGAATAACAGCTGAGGCTTTCTATAGTCCCGCTGCCTGATTTCGTTTAAATGTACCCTCTTAACTGTTTCCAGGAAAGAATTTAAAGCCTTTAGACAACAGGTTTAATTATTATATTTTTATTGTATAGTTTTATCTTATTCTTTCTTTTACTAATTAGTCGTTGATTTAAAAATATTCCATAAACAAAGTAATGACAAATGCACGTACTATACATAGCTGACGATGCAGATCAACAAGTTGTAAGACGAACCCGTGATTCCGTAATTTAGTGAACTGTCATTCTGTCAAACTAGCTCTGATGGTCTTTGCTCAAGTTCATCGGTGTCGGAGCCGAACAAGGAGCTCAAGTTGTTCTCCTAGTTGCTACAGTGATACTTCGCCGTTCATCAGCTCATGCAATTAGCTGGTCTAGACATGGCGTCTGGCTTTGTACATGCTTTATTTATTTTTTAATGATGTTTTATTAAAGTACTATTTCAGCAAACAAAAAGCAAATAAATAATCACTACAGTTCAAATAAGTATGCTTTGTAAACATAACATTTTTGTTTATTAATGTCACATTCATAATGTAAAGTAAACAATTTTGATTGTTGGGTATAGTGGTATATTTCGACAAGCGCAGCGTTATATCATTGATAGATCATATGTTTGCTTTATGCAGCCTATGTCTGACAGTTAGCAAATACTCATAAACTCTATATGACCTTTCTGTATTGCAAATGTTTGTTTAATAAATCTTCTAATAATTAAATGAATCTAATAATGTATTTTAAAATTTTGATATCCAAAATCTCTTGTCCAAATCATTATTGTAAAACATATCATTTTATACAGAAATTCTTCACCAATATTCTTCTTCAAAAGCAAAAGTTATTAAAAGATTTTTTCTAAGTTTTGGAGTATGTAGTAGGAGTATTCGACTAGTGTATTAGTGAATTTTTATGAAATTAAGATAGTGTATTATTTGTGAAGTTGTCTTTTTATGCATTTGTTCAGAAATCTAGGTCCCCAACAATGCATATTCTTTTGTATTGATTCAACGATGTCCTGCTGTCAAATTTGCAAAAATTGTGTATATCAACATAACTTAATATGTATATCTGTATCAGTTCTTTAGTCAATTTGTTGTGGTTTTACATTTTGTTTAAATGATTTTCAGGATGGTAAATATGTTAACTAAGATACTTATTTAGAAATTATAGGTCTCATTCAAATTTTTTTAGGAAATATGAAAGTTCTCGACGATTCATTAATTTAAAATTTGCTTGAAACATTTTTTATTTTTGAATTTCCCTTTTTAAAATAACATCTGTCTTTTGCAGAAAAATGGTTTCATCGTTCAAGTTACGTCGCTGGTTATTGCTTTATATATTTTACCATACTTAGAAGTTGAAGCCAGTGCATTTATTTCAAACAATTCTGACCAATACCCTGTGTGAACCCTTGTCCATTTCGCATAAAGGAAAACGCGGCTCTGTTTATTATGCTAAAAATATTTAGATAAAGATAAATGATTTCAAAGATTCAGCAAGTCACTTTACAATAATTTATTACATAGCAATAATAGAAACTCAATACACAAAATGAAACAAATTAATAATTTAATTATTGTACGTTAATTGCATTCTTTAATAAAGTTATTCATAATCTAAAAATACAATTTGAATACAAATAAAATACTGGTTAATAAACAATAAGTTACAAGATAATTAATCTTCGGAATTATAAATTAAAAAATAAAATAAAAGAAAAATCCTTGATTAAATGATGAAAGCAAATCATACGTTTATAAAAGTGTTGATTAAATGGTTTGGTCTTCCTTTAAAGAAATCAAAATGTCTATTCTGTAATCAGCATCTGACTCTCGTATTCGGAATATTCATTTAGACGCCAAGATAGCGGTCTGTGGCACTACGGGATTGCGGGATTCGAGCAAAGGCCGTGCCCTTCAACCTTGATAAATATAAACAAATATTTATTTTTCCGGTTTATGTTTAGATATATTCTAGTTTTTAATTTATTAGGAATTTCAATTAATAGTTTTATAGATTTATTTAAATAACTAGGTAAACAATTTATTAAAAAAACAACAAAAAATTTCGATTTTATAATTTACAGTATAATTTTGAAAATAACTACTACATCTGATGAATATTGGATACATAATTATGTACATTTTCAATTGATTTAAAGTTAATTAAAGAAAAAAACAACCAACTTTACGAAATACAACACTTAATTGAAATTGTCATCAACGCCACAACCCCACTCACTCACTCACTGTACTCTCTAATATATCATCAAATGAAAATTATACATATTTAATTTAAACACAACTAAAACGTAACGGCCTGGATTTATGTCATTATGATTTGAAAATAATTTAAAAAAAATAACTGCTCTAATTGGAAATATGATTGAATTTGTATGTCACAAAGACTTACTCCCGTGCCAAATTCTTTTCACTACTTAAAAGTAAATTACAGATTATTGCGATTTAAACAATTGTTCAAATTCAGCTGCTAACAAAAATCGGCGGCCTAGACAGCTAAGTAAAAACCAGAACTAAATGTTAACGAAGGTTTTTATATAAGTGATATACAAAAAAAATATAACAAATCTATTCTATGCACTTTCAGTTTTTTAGTGCGGGTTATAAAACTTAGATTTAATTAATATTTGCTCATTGCGTTTAAGCACCGAACGCCGACATCATTATTAATCATGAACTTGGAAACAAGAATATAAATCATGATCTATCATTTATTTTACAATTATAAACACACAAATAGTTATTAAAAAATCATGTGTTGACATGCGTGTATAAATATACGGATAAATATTACTACAAGACACCCGTAGTATATGTGTGGTGCTGGTGCATGCATATGCATTAAAATACAGGTATTATTAATTATCAACGTTTAATGGCAGCAATAGCTCTTGGACTCCTGGAGTATGTGTGATAGCCATTCTCATGTCTCTCTAAATTATTTTCTTTGCACATTTCTGTGAATGCATTTTCGTATGAGGAAATTCTTTTTCACATTAATTTTCTTTCCACTCTAATTCATGAGGACCAGACACATTTTATATGAAGTAGGGAAGTTTGAGCGAGCATTTTTAACAATGAACTTTCTATTTCCTATTCTGGGCCTATTTTCGATGCTGAGTGCTTCACCGACGAGCTCTTACTATTGTTGAACGTTTTTATGATATCATGGCCTTGTATATGTGTGCTACACCACTGCCTAACAAGTTTATGATATTTGTGAGCTCTCACATCATCAATTAAACGTTGACAACAACCAAACCCAGAAAATATAGCTCTGGTCGGGGATCGATCATCAACTCTCGGCCACAGTGCCCTTCTAAACGTCGATAATTGAATTCGAATGGACTCCAAATGGTTCAACATTGAGATGGTTTAAGTAGCGGCATTAACTTCCGGTACGAGAAGATTTGCACTGAACACTTTATGATTATTTTTTACCTTTATTTAAATATTTAACGAGATGCAGTAAAACAAATACTTCCTTGCATTTTAATGTTTTAGTAATTTGTATAATTATGAAACGGTTAACTTCGTTTACCTATAATTATAGAATAGTTATTAACATAAAACCGTTATAACTTAATTTTAAAATAATAAAATGGCCTTGAAATGAAATAATCTACGACTAGTAATAATATCTTTGTTTCTCCATAGAAAGTAATAAACTTTTAATTTAAACTACAACAATAAAAATAATTACACATTTATCAGATAATGAAAGGAGTTTAAATGTTTAACACGAAAGTAATTGGTAATAACTGTTTCACCAAGGTTCAGGTTCTCAAAAAGACAAAACAGGATGTACTAGTACTACTCCTAGACCATAGACCGTAGACCCTAGTACCAGAATAACAGAAACAAGTCATTACACGTTTTTTCCATGATGATTTGAATTGTGATCAATTTAAGGTTATATATATAACAATAAGGTTAAATTCAGTTGAAATAATACTAATAACTTGATATTGATAATGATGAGATCATAAAATCTTGATTGGTTAAACACATGCTCTAAATGAAAACAATCTACAGCTAATGTAGTGTAGCGATGGCCTTAGGAAATGGTTTGAGCCTAACAAAGACCTTTCTTCATTTATGTCTTCCAAGTTGTCAAAGTAAATGCACATGTGTAATAAATTAAAATTGGCATTGAAAACATGATTTAATTGTAAGTTAATTGACACATGAGTTTAAATGCATTATCGCGTACATAAAATCTCTTAACGTTTTCGAGCTTCATGACATATGATTGGAAATTCTTGAAAGTTTTTTGGAAAAACATTTTTCTATGTATAATGTTAGAGATCTTAATGGAAAAAACATTTTTGACTATTTTTAAGTTGTTTTTAGAAATGATCTGTACAACAATATACCTTTGGCTTTTATAGTTATTACTTTTGATATTTCTGATATATATGGGTCTTAGTCAGTGGTTACAACATCAAGAATTTGTTTATATATGAGTAATGAACTATTTCGGTTGGTAGTGTAATGACCTGTGGTGACTAACCAATGATTAATTAGAGAGATATTTATGAATTTTATTCCAATATTTCAGAAAAGTGCATTGTACCCAGCGACATAAAATTCAATTTATTCTATTCGGAACCAAATCGAACACTGAAAACGGTTCTGTCCACCTTGTTCTCTTTATTTTTGCTTTCGTAAATCAAAATTAAAAACCGGTGAAAACCGTTTTTATGTTTAAAACGTTAAGTATGTATATGTTTTTTAGTTATTAACTTCCAGATATGTATTTTGTATAAGATAGAGTCATTATCGTAAATAACTTATTAAATAAAATACTGTTTTATGAAGCGATTAACTATTTCGTTAAGTTAACAAGATATTGGCAAAGCCAATCCCAATATGAATATATGAAAAGATAAGACATCCTTTATAAAACTTTTCTAATCCATTTCTTGTAATCCACTAAATATTGTATTAGAAACGTAAAGTTCAAGGTCTCCACGTTCAATACTTTCATCAATAAATGCAATGTTTTCTTTCTTATTATAGCACTTTAATTATATTTCTCTGATATACATCTATTGAAGAGAACACGAAATCTTATGTACTAATAGATGATCGTGATCCTCAACTTGTTAGCTACCACACTGACTGTCACTGCCACACGTTATCCAAGTCACGCTGCCGAATGCCCGAATGCCCAATACAAACACAATCCACTCTGATCTGTGATCTGGAGATCCAGTGATCGGTCTGGTCGATTTGCCAGCCTCACGATGCCTAAGGAAATAATCCTTGACACATGAACTTCGTGTATTCCTTAAAAGGAATAACCAGGAACGACCTCTAAGCTTTACGGGCAATCTTTTCCTGCATTACACTGACGGCGAAGGTAAGTGAAGGCGAAGGTAAGTCGTGGTATACTCGTACACCTACAGCGTGCTAGAAAGGTCTTAAATTATATTAAGAAACAGTGGTTCACACTTAACATGAATCAACGGAATTAAAGCTTGTTTATTTAATGAAATTAATCGTAACTGACATAGTTGATGACTATATACGACTTGTAAAAACAAATTGCATTTCCGGTAAAAGGCGGAAGACTTAACTATTAATTATTTAATTAACTTTTTACAAAGTGCATTTATTTTTACATCTATGCATTTCATAAAGCCACTATTTTTAGTGATGGTATCTGAAATATTTTCATTGTCTTAACGTTTTCGACGTCTTGTCACCAATAATCTCCTACTTATGTTTTCTCTCATTTTCTCTCTTCTAGTCATCTATGTGAAATAAAGTGCATGATATGTGGAATATAATCAATTAAAATGTAGTCCTAGTCTGGAAATTGAATCGTCAATACAATTGAATACAATAACTCAATAGTCAAGTGTCAACCTCTCTGAATATTTTCGTACAAAATAGATATTATTTTACATTCTTTGTTGTTAGCATAATATTTTACCAGAGCAAGAATCGTAATAAACTTAAAGGATATAAATCTAATTTAGCAACCTCTATGCGGTGGCATACGCAGTAAACAATTTGGTGAACTGTCCGTTTTGAACCGTCCGTTTTGTGACGTTTCTATCACTATTGCACTTCAATTATAGTTCGCATCAACTTTATCTACACTTGTATTCCGGCAGATGGAGTTGTTTCGCCATTTGTAATCGATAAAATAGATATTTCATATGAACGACTGTGAGAAACTGAACTGTAAATGAACTTTCGATAAGAAAAAAATCATACGCAGAGTCAATATCATGGCAAAGTGATTCCAAAATGTTTACTAAGCTATTGCTACATTGCAACAAATGTATACAAATAAGACAAAATCTACAACTAGTCTATAACATTACCGATTTATATAATGTAAACTCTAATACATGTAAGAAATGTATAAAAAGTTATAAATATATAAAGAGAATATAAATAGACTCTAATATAAAAAAAAAAATGTCTAAAAACAACAAAGGTAATCTTCATCATATAACAAATAAGTTAAGGAAATATGTAGATTCTAATACGTAGAAATAGGATATATGATCTATATAATTGTAATATCATTATAAATAAATAGATACGATAATTATTACCTATATCAGTAAGTCCTCATCGCAAGTAAAGATAAAATCTAAATTGGTACTAGTCTTCAATTAAAGAAAATATAGTGGTCATTGTTTAACAACGTAAGATCTATAAAGTAACTAAGATCTGAGTCTTGTGTTAACATGGGTTTTATATGGAAATTATAATCAATTAAAGTAAAGAATAGACTCGTCGTTGGTATCACCATAGCTTCATGGCTTCACCTTCTTGTTCATGGTTCAGCTTCATCGACTTGCTCCAGGGGACATTGCCAGCACCTAGCATCTAGCTCACGTCGTTAACTACTAGGTGACTCTTACGTGATACCCGTATTTCACTGCAAATTATAGCTGGGATATCACCATCATTATGCACTATGTGCATTATGTTTACATTATAATGCAATAAACTAAAAATTTTTATTTTACAGCAAATAAATAGTAACTAAGAAACTAAACAAGAAATAAATAAATATATTTTTAATCATCAATTAATTTGTCAATAGCTTGTTAGAAATAACAGCAATTATAGCATTTTAACTTTTAAAAATATTTCTCATGTTTGTTATTTTAAATTATATTTATTCCCGCTAACGACAGTAAAGACTTATATTTAAAGTATATTTAACAGAAAAAGTCGCCAAAATTTATTAAAAAGTTATTCCGTGTCATAAATTAACGCTTTGTGACGTAAATTTAACTTTACAGGTGAAATACACAACATACTCTAGCCTCTTGTTCTTTGCGTTAAGTTTTTATTACTAAATGACCTTTCTGTCTAAATGAATCACCTTATCATAAGATCAATAATTTTCTGTAAATTACTTTGTATGTTACAAAATATTACTTAGTGGAGTGGTAAGGGTAGGGGGATATTGCAAGCACGAATTATCACCACGTTGGAAACGTAATCAAAGTCTCAAAGTCGCCAGTTTGGAGAAGCATATCAATAAAAAAAACATATTGTTTAAAAAAAATAGTTATATTAAATGATTCAGTTTGAAATATCTCAATGTCGAATATTGTTTGAGAAATAAGTTGCGTCTAAATATTAGAGGTCATGTTTTTGCATTTCCAATTTTTCCAAAAACATTGTGACTGTGTAAAATGAAGTCTTGGAACCAATATAAACAAAATAGTATATAATTCATTGTTGGTATTGTAATAAAGAAGAAATGAACACATATTTTCAAAGGTACAAGAAAAACGATTCTTTTAGATTTAATGTAGATGAAAAAGAACACACACTGTATTTGATATAAACAAAACGATTAGAATAATTTAGCCTTGAGTCCCTAAATGAGCCTAAATAAATTTAAACAATAGTAAAATGATACAAGCACCTCAACTATCAATTAAAAAACTTCTGTTAGTTAGGTACGTTAAATGTGCAATTATTTTATTTTAACATGTTCATTGTTCTTGTAAAAATATGTAAATTATACTATTTCCTTTAATCATATCTTACACATACATGGTGCGGTGCGGTGCGCTGTTTCAATCATGTTTTGCATTGGCAATTATTACAAACAACTTCTTTTTTCTTACATATTTTTTGTAAGAGTTGTTTTCTTCTATCGGATGCATATTTCTTTCTATTGCAATGGAAAGAATTGCAGTGTAACGGTGTTTTATTAAGACTTTAAATAGAATACTGAAGGATATCTTGGAAATAACAAAATAATCGTGTTTAACTCATGTACAGAGCTTGTATTTCATGATGTACATATTTTCTTTATAAAGATGTACGAGTATAATGTGAGGTTAATTGCATGTTAATAAGGTTTCAAGTTGTACGATGCTAATGAAGTTGAAATTAATTTATTTAATATTATATTATTATGGACAATATGTTACCTGATCTACAATTTAATTACATTTTCTGTGATAATGTTATAATTGTTGGTTTTTTAAGTTCAGAAACGTATTAAGTCCACAGGTGGTCCACACATTTTTTTACTCTTTTACTTTTTTTACTCATACAAAAAGTATTTCAAAAATAAAAAGCACCGTGTACTAAATTTGACTTTTAACTTTATTTTTTACCAAAGTTTCAGTTTGTGAAATATAAAAAAAATTAACTAATGACATTAAAATTTAAATGTAACAACTTATATAAAATAACGATAGTAATTATTAAAATAGTTTTAATTATTCTACTACAATCCAGAGGTTTTTTACGCGCGGAATTAAAATGATTTTATGTGTTACAGAATTGGCGCTTTTTTCCGCACTGTTTTTTCTTCAGTATTTGCTGAGCCTTAAAGAAGAAAGTCGTTTTCCTAATATAAATAATACAGATAGATAAAGCACTAACTTAGAACAATTATTGAAATTTGTATAAAATATAATATTTACAAATTTTCCTCTTGGATATCATTTTCAATCCAAACAACATCGCAAATCGCAAGTTTTCTATAAATTATAGAGGTTTGAAATAATATCATTATCAGCCTGACAATTTATCAGTAGTTCAAATAGTTCTAGTTAAGAATAATCACTTTAAAAGCTCTATTGTGTACGAGCAGTACCGTATTGTTGCTATGAAGTTGATACAAGTAGAAAGGGTTGTACACTACTCGCAGAGCAGTGGCTTCGAATATCCTAATGCGGCACTGTATACTTTGCGAAAGAAGAGTGGATATTTTGTTAGTTATCCTGGTGTTTCCGTAACCGTTCGGTGGCGTGTCGTCCGAGCGAGCGAGCGAGCTAGCTTCGAGACGAACTATCTAGACACAGTCATCGACTTCATGTATTTATAATTGTAAAGAAACAGAATCAATTCAAGAGCATATTTTCTTGGAATCTAATAAACAACACACATAAATCTTTCTCGCGGCCTCGAAGGCACGGTTAGTCATTGCCCATTGCCCATTGCCCATTATCCATTACCACTTCACAATTCACACTTACTATTCATTATTTAGTCTGTTTAATAGATTACTATTATAATTTAATTAAATCTCATAAATATTATGATGCTGTTTTATATCTTAAATGCACATTAAAAAATCAATCAGAAATTTATATTTATAATTTCTAACAATGGCAGTAAATAATTATTAACAGTCATGTATAGTCGTAATTATTTTAATTGACAACATTTATGACTTAAAATTAATATATAAATCATGATATTGTAACCGAACGTTGGTTCGTTCGCTTGTGGTTCGTTTTAATTGTTTTCTCCTCAGCGGCAAGGTCGCTTGCCAGCAACGGGGGTCAAGGGTCACGAATCGCCTTTCTATGCGATGTTTTATTTTAAATTAATTACTTGGTTTATTTAATTGATTATGACTAAGTTATTTGTCAGATCTATTACTCTCTATCTCTGTATCTCCTTCTTTCTTTAGATAAAATTTATAAGTATCACAACTTCGTGTATGAATATAATGTATCTGTATGTATACGTATACATAGAAAAATCCATTTTAATTCACTTTAGTGTAACATTCACAATTAAACGAAGTATTTATGTAAATGATACAAAGATACTATATATGTACGTAAAATTCATGTAAGAATCTGGGCTAAAATATTTAATTTTTCCATTTTAGGAAAAATGCAATCAAAATACATACTGCGATTGACCTTTTATGACTGTCGCCAATTTTCTTTCTTTCCAGTGACCGTTCGTTCAGTACGAGGCTTATGTACCATTTCCCCAATATTTATCTCTAAATGTATCAACTATATATATGAAACGTAAATGTTACATTTCTTGATTATGTGAGGAAATAATCTTTGATAACAATTAAACCGAATTCGAAGACACAGCAGTCTGATGTTAAGTATAAATGCTCTCATCCACTGTGGCATCAAAACTAAGATCAAAATCCAATATTATTAATATTTTTCTTCCAATATGTTATCTACAATGGAATGAGTACGCCACTGTGTATCATATGTTTTAAGTAATAGTAAATATTTGAACTTATAATTAAATCCTGGGCAATGTAATGTGAACATTTTAATAATAGATAATAATAAATGTTACTCGTACGTTATACGCTCTTTACATGCATAACGTAGAACTGCAACTAACACTAATCAAGCGGATTAGTTGGCACTAGAGGAGTTGACTAGAGCATACTGGAACTGGAGTATGCAAATGTGGATCGGATCGGATCGGATCAGTCATGTAAATTACTACATTTTATATCTATATAATTTAATAACACAAACACTACTAGTTTTTTAATGACAACAATAAAATTCATGCGCAACTTGTTTTATAATTACTAAGGAAATGTAATATATTATAAAACTAAGCAGAGGTGCACAACATTTTATCTTCAACAGACAACATTTCTTATGTAAAATAAATATTTCGTAAGTGAATTAGTCGTCTGAGAGTTAATCAGTAATTAATGTCTAAAACATCTTTATTTCAAGACGTAGCCGTTCGAGTAAAATATAACAGAGTATGACAAAACAATAACATTTTAATTTATTTTAAAATTTTGTGCAAATTTTTCACAGATCAATAGTAAGTGTCTCCTTTAGCTCTACCTGGGGACGCATAGGTTTCAAGGTTAGATGTATTAATAAGAAAATTAGTTAATCAACTTAACTATCAACGCTTGAAGTGAAACAAAATTAACATTAATCTGACATAGGTCACTGGAATTATGAACTTACTTTTGAAAACCCGTAAATTATTTTAAAAAATACCGTTCGAGCAATATGTCTAATGAAATACAGCTAATCAAAATTTCATTTTTTTAAATAAGATTGTTTGATTATGTACTTGTAGTAATGTGTAAATACAAAACACATATGTAAAAAAATTGATAATTAAATAATAAATATCTTACGGAAATTTTACATAGATATTAAAAACAGTTTTGGATTTACAATTTTATTTTACTTTAGTGTATTTTATGCTCAAGTAGTGAAATGTGAATGATTTTTCTGTTATGCCGTTCGACGGACGGGAAAATGCAAAAACAGTTTTAGATGTAATTAAAACAACTGTCAATAATGTTAATAAATAAAATGTTTAGCCCGTCAGTTAGAGGTTGTGCACATCTGATATGAAGACATTAGTAAAGTGAATAACATGTAAAATAGAAAATAGCCAACAAGTTTAGTAAGATAGAAATAATAACAGAGAAGCAATAAATCTAAATCAGCATATATCTTATTTACGAATAATGATAAAAAATAATTACAGTTTCTACATTTTGATATGGTATAAATAACTATAATAATATTTTATTAGTATTCATTTCTTAATAATAACTATAATGAAATATGTGGATAGATAATAAAAGAGCTATTAATTATGCTCTCACTGTCCCACGGCACGGCACGCCTTCCAGCACAAATTCTATTAATTTGATTTTTTTGTTTATTGCAAAATTATGATTCGATAATTTCTATTTCATAATATTTAATTGTAATACAGTTTTAATTATTACTGGTCTGAAAGTTGATTTTGATACACATAATTACTTGTGATCGCCTTGTGTAGGGGTAATTGATTAGAAAAAACATTTAACACATTCGCTGCCGAGTATAACTCTACTATACCGTTTGCAGGAAAGGAAAGTTAAATTCCTATAGGAAAGTTCTTTCTGATTAGCTTACACTCAAAGATGTTATGGTTCTAACTGCATCTTATAAAGTAAATGCAGTGAAGCTTTTGGTTTAACGTGAGACATAATGAAATATATTGTTATCAATCAAATTCATATAAATAATTTACTATCTACATCGAAAATAGATTTTCAAAAAAGGAGATGAAATATGAATCAAGAAACTAATACATTTGTCCTTTGTAACACTAATCAGTGCGCGTGTTCTGAATATCTAATTATTCATGTTCTAATCAATGAAACAAGTGTACGTGTCTATTTTCAAAAATTTGGTCTTTGTAGATATTTGTTTATATTATTGAAAACGTGGTTTTCAGTATAAACCTAGAATATTCATATTGCTATTAAAAATACAATAATATTGAATACAAAACTTTAGAAGGCACGTTGTCAAGTTTTCAATACAAAAACTATTTGTCAAGTTATGTAAGATTGGAACTGAAAACGGTTTCCAAATATCGTTTTGCCGAAATTTTGACATGAAGATATTTAACTCGCTGTTGATGTTTGTTCGTCTGATGGTGAAAATGTTCTAACTGATTTTTAAACTACATTTACTAATAAGCTATCGAGCTCCAATTTTGTACATTGTCTTTGTGAATTAGAATGTAATAAGGTATAATTCCATTAGAATTCTATTCATTTTTTAAATTCTAAATTAAAAATTGTTCTAAATATTTTTCTTCATGCTCTCTCTCTCTCTATTTCTTTCATATATAGTACAAATGGTATAAAAGTTTCGTTGACCAAAGAAAAAGTCAAACCGATGACCGAAACTGATTTCGACAAATATTGGAGATCAAACTTTTAACAATGTCAATTGTGCACCGATTTTAAGTAATAACTTATACAAACTGCTGAAAATTAACATATGTTTCAAAAACAACAATTCGTGTATGTTTAAATCTAATACAAACATCCTAAATATAATTGTTATAATTATAGCTGATTAATGTGCAACGCGGATGGGTTGTTAGAAGTGTGGCTCTATGCCGCACTACCGCGCTGCAAGCGCTGATTGGATTAGAAAATCAAAGGAACAAGCGGGGAAATAAGCCAAAGTAAAAATAGGAACACAGTATAATGGTGTTTTTAGTGATCCTGTAAGACCGTGTTTCATATAATACCGTTTTCATTTATGACTCTGTCGAAGAACGTCAAAATTTGGTATATAAATTCAATTCAGTATGTAAAAAAAAAATAAAACGAAAAATTTACGAGAATGGCAAAAGCAGAAAAAAGAACGAAAACTAGAAATATCGCCTTAAGAGAGATGGACAGTTGAAATTTTGTATATGTTCTCTGGGAAAGAAACAAAATCGCACACCCAATCTGTCATCTCAACATTTTTGGTAGTCATGCGTAGGTCACATTACTTATGACAGAAGTCTGATTTTTGTGAACGAACATATAATTCAAGATCAGTAGAGCATTATGTAAAAATAGCTCATAGAAGAGATGTTTAATGAAATAGTTTGGTTAACGTTTGGAGACTTTATTTATTACTGACCACGCAGTAATTACTATTGTCACTTAAACAAGGAATTTAATTTCATGCTTAGATATTAACATTCAAAAAAATTAATTTTCATTAAATACGCAACCTTGAACCAGTAGTGTCAGTAATCAATCAACTTAATTATTCGGGAAATTAGAGCAATCTTAAAATAACCTAAATAACAATATGGACCACGTCAATGTATTAATAAAACTGACAAGTGTATAATATATATGGTTTTCGTTTCGGTTATTTATAGGTTATATAACCAGAAAGCAGGTCTTTCGATATCCCTAGTTCATTCATGCGTAACCTTGGCTGATATTTTTATTGCACCACTGCGTGTTTGCTATAATCGTATTTCAATTTGCCTAAGAGTGCTAATAAATACCTAGAATCATTCATAAGTTGATCCTTACGATAAACTATTATATATGAAGATGCTGGCACAGATTAATAGAAAATTACTAAGTTTTACTTCCGGAATAACATACTCAAATTTATAACAACAGTAGATAAATGCTTTCCTGGTTAATATCAGGCGCCAAAGTAATTCTCTGTGAAATTAAACTGTATATAAATTTAGTAAATAAGTCTGGTAGAACGATGGCAGCGTACAGTAAAATATTGAAGCGAAGTTTGCTTAACAAATGATTTTTGAGGAAACGGAGGTAATTTATCCAATAAATCTCTAATAACATTCTGTAGTATCTATATGTTATATTTACCGAAAGCACTAGTAGAGCCACAATTTAAATACAAAATGCTAATACCTTTTTATTTTTTTATTTCTAATACAAAATTGAAAAATTAAATTACGAATTGAATAAAAATAATTGGATATTTGAGGTTTTGATAGCCAACTTTGTCATTATACAGTTTTTAGTGCTAATATTTATATAAATTTAGTTATGGTTCACAACCCAATTCCATAATTCGGTCATTTTCTTTTTAATTTTATCTAAGCTTTGGTTAATTCAACTATCGTCCTTCTGTCTAAATGAATCACCTTATCATATGATCAATCATTTTCTGTACATTACTTTGTATGTTACAAAATATTACTTCGTGGAGTGCAAGGGTGGAGGGGGATATTGCAAGCACAAATAATCACTACGTTAGAAACGTAACCAGAGTCTCAAAGTCGCCAGTTTGGAAATGCATATCAATAAAAAACACATATTGTTTAAAAAAACTAGTTAATTAAATGATTTAGTTTGAAATAAATCAATGTCGAATATTGTTTGAGAAATCAGTTGCGTCTAAATATTAGAGGTCCTGTTTTTTGCATTTCCAATTTCTAAAAACAAGTTTTGCATGCACAGTTTCTCTGAAATCGGTATGTCTTGCTACGACAGCGATAAATAAAGTGCATAAGTGCACACAGCATCAAATTTTTACAAATTGAATAATTTTATCAATAACTAAATAAACTTACAAGACAGTATTAATACCAGGAACTGAAAACGATTAAGGAAAATGGTTTCTAAACAACATTACGAGTAACTAGCAAAATATTGACATTACCATTTGCTTTTCCTTATTTGTATTAGTTAAGCAAAAGCAATAATTGCAGTTTTCAGTATCATGAACCGTTATTTACAAACATTGGAATTCTATAAAATAAAGTCTAGGAACAATCTTTAAAAAAATGGAATTAATAATTTTGAATTATTTCTTGGTAAAATGTAATAAAGAATAACTATCAACTATCAATCAAAAAATGTTAAGCTAAGTACGTTAAATGTGCAATATTCTATTATTACATGTTCACTATTTTTATAAAAATATGCAAATTATAATATTTTCTTTAATACATTTTTTACGAAGCTCTGATGGTAGTAATGAAACGCAATATCTGCCAAATGTCACCGCAATGAAGAAACAAGGGTAAGGAAGAAAGTGGAAAAAAAAAGAAGAAAAGGCAAGATGAAAAGAAGAGTCAAACAGGGATGCCCGATGAGCCCAAGAGTTATTGGAACAGGGTCAAGCTGGAGGAGTAGTGTTCTGAAGAAGGAAAAAGATTTATTCTTTAGTCTATGCGGATGATAGAGTAGTGATGGCGAGGATGAAAGAAGAAATGCAAGAAATGATGAGAAGAGTATTAAACGTGTGCAAGACAAACATGAAAGTAAAATGATTGCCAGATCAGGTATTAGGAAGGAGAGAAAGGGATGAAAAGCTGAAACACAATAGAGTAGGTGTAGTGAGGGAGTAGAAGAGACGAAAGGAGACAAGGGAGAGTGGAGAAGTGTGAAGAAGGCTGATGCGATTCAGGGAAGTACTCAAAGAAGAGCTAGGTTAAGTATAGTCTATAAGTTTGGTTGATTTTATTTTTAATGGACTGTAAAGCCGAAAAGCATACACTGTTATGAAAGAAAACCGTACATTATCCATAATCCATAAATTACGTATCATGCGATGTAATTAATAATTAAGATACATTAAGTCTCGAAATTAAAAGCAAATCATATGAAATGTTTGAAACCGCTGATTCAAAGTATTCGTACCATAAACAAAATGCACTTACTATTAACGGATAATTATTTTATTGACATTTTAAGACAAATCATAATATTTGTAATCAAATCTGTTGATGACTGACAAGCAAATAAATTCTTGAAGGTGATAATACTTCCAACTTATATTTTCATATTAACAAAGAAGTTTGTAGTCGAAGTAATGAATTTGATATTCATATTCTTTGACACCCTCAGGGTCACCTGTTATCGAACAACACTTATTGTGCAACGGATATCATGCATCGTGCATCGAGAATCGTGCAGAATGAAAATAAGACGCTGTCAAGCTGTCATCGTACCGCATCTTGGCTGTCTGTCAGTCCCCGGTAATCACTTTGAGTTATTTTGATTTCATTATTGTTCGACTGATGTTTTTATATAGTAATTATTATTTTTTATTCCTTTTCTAACAAAAACCTAATTGAAAACAGTAATTATAAAGGTCATGTATTGACAAATTAATTACAATAAATCAATTCTATTTCTGCAGCTGAATCAAGCTGTACTCTGTTTTTTATTTCGACTGAGACGACTGTACGTTAACTTAAAAGATTGTTTTCTCAATACGCCGAATCATAAAATATTTTAATTGAAATATTCGAATAAATAAATAATTTTAGAAAATCGTTAAAATCTTACATAGAAATTCAATAAATGAAACACATCAAAAAGTGTTTCATTGCAAAAACAACAAAAGCTTATTATTAACAGCTACCTGTTTACACCAAAAAACGTTCCCAGAACAATAAAGACTAATGTCTGTAGCAGGAAAACATTAATTTCTTATGACGTCATAAACAACAACAGATCAGTTCAAATTAATTACAATTAACAAGAAATTAATTACGATGCAATAATAACATAAACCAGATTGCAACAAAAAAATATTGAGAGAAAAAACCCCATGAAGGTTTCTGTTGTCGATTTATTAGCTCTGTTTGTTATACGGACATATAAAATACAGGGTGGAACGAACAACGCTGTCAAACATTAAAAAATACGATAAGAGACATCGATACTATTTTACATTTTCGCTAAAATCGTAACAGGGATTATTGAAAATATCAAAATACCTTTCATCTTTTTCAATTACTATTTTCTAATCTTGTAATTGCATTTAAGAATATAATCAATTCAACACGACCAAACCAGAAGAAAAATTTAGAAAGAAGGTTAAATTTCCTGAGACTAGTGTTTGAGAATCAAACCTGAAGACACAGCAATCTGAAGACAAGCATCATTGGTTTCGACCACTTTGTTGTCTTGTAAAAACTAAATTGATATATAAACTAAGTAAATAATAATAAAAGATAGAAATTAAATATATCGTCGGCCTATTTTGTTATTAACGAGTGACTAGTTTACTAGAATTGACTAGTTTATTCAAGTTTTAATAAATAAAAAGTATGATTTTTGGATATAAGTGATTTATGATGAAATGTAAAAGCAATTATTTCTGAATACCTGACTAATAAAGGTACAGTAACTTAACAAGCCATATAAACTATTAAAGAGGCAGGTGCGCGTAGTGTTTGTTGTAATATCAAAATAAATCTCCTACGTTCAGTACTTTGGGAAGGCGTTCTGAACAGACTCCTAGTGAAGTCGTTGACTCGGACCACGCGCGAAGACTTCGAAGTATGGTCGTAGTCCGTCTATCCGCCTGTGCGTCTGCTGTTCTGCCATTCTACCATTCTGCCATTCTGCCGTTTTGCCAGGTCTGTCCAGTGTTCAGTGTCCGCAATAAACGTCAGATTCATCCCACCCACGTCAAGAAAGACATAAAACTATTTTATAAGTTTGCTATATGTATCAGTATACTCGCGCAGTATCAGTGTCCGTAATATATTTTTATTGCAAGGTTAATGATATAGATAGAAGTAATTTTAAAATTAAAACATTTGTATTCAAATTTCGTAATAAATGACATCCTTAGTCCGCCCACTTTTATTATTATTGTGCTCGTTTTCGGTTTCGTCGGTCACTCTCAATTTCTTATACTGATAACACTTTCAGTTCTGTTCACTTTCCATTCATTTATCACTTTCTGTCACTTTCGGTTTCTTTATTTAAATCAAAAGTTTTATTTGATTAAATAATATTATTGAAGATAGTTTTACACAGTTCTTATTCCTATTTTTTTTGCTACTTAAATGGAATATTCTTATATGTGAGTAAAGAAGATCAAAGAACATGAAGTTCAAGCAGAAGTCGCTCTGAAGGTGAAGCAAAAGAAAGAGGAAGTGAAAGAGAGGGATAGAGACATAAACGGGAGGTAGAGGTGGGTTCTTTTTGAACTAACTCAAGCTGATGACCGCCTGAATTTATCCGAGTAAACAAAACAATGCCGCTTGCATGCGACTTCTCTTTTTTTCTACGTTTCATTCAATAAACATAGTGTGTTCACTTCTTTCCGTGCTGAACAATAGACGCTTACCAAAAGAGAACAAGTTTATCCGATTATAAATACCTTAAATATTCTGCAATTTTAGTATCACTCTCGAAAAATGGTTTTGATTTTTACCTGAAACAAAAGAAAAAAAATGTTAATTGAATTCTTATACATATATAAGTTATAAATATAATTCAAAAATTAACAACACTACAACATTATATAACAACGATATACAATGTAATTTACAGAACACTAATAAACTTTCAAATATTAAAAAATTGTTCAAAACGAGAAAAAATAAACAATTTAATCAATATAATAATTATTATTTTATTGCTATTTTAATGCTAATTACAAATAAGTACAGTGGTGCTTACAGTTACGAACAAGGGGGTTACGAACGTGAATTTCAATAACTTTGTTTTATTGTAGACATATTGTAAACATGTTAGTTTACATAGGGGGATCTTTCTGTGGGTTGAGCATGACTGGTCCTTGGGAACGTCCTTCACTTATATACCTCTATCAGTTTACTACGAGTATGCAGACAATAACATTCTATTTTGATCTGTCAATTCGATGTTATTTTTAATGCAATAAATCAGATTATGAATAATTAGAATTTAAATCAATAATTCATTACTTTTAAAAGATGTATACTCTTTTTATTTAATCAATATACAAACAGCAAAAGGGATCCATTTGTTGGATTCTATTCATATTCGAAAATAGAAACACAGGGTCAGAATGTGAACTGGTCAATCTATCAATATTGTATGCAACAATATATTTATGTAGAAATTTAATGTATGTTTCTAGTAACATTATTACAACTATATTACATTGTATTGTTAACGTATATTTTACAAGATTTATATGTAAAATACGCGATTAAATAAATCTATACTAATAGTTTGAGTTTCTCTCTGTGGAACTAAAATTATCATAATATTTATGTAAAAAATTAATAACTGTGTTTAGTGGGACAACATAGACTATTATAATCTCATATAATTTCTAATCAAAAGTATAAATAACTTAAAGTTATTGGCGTTTTGTCTATTCCTAATATAAACTACGGTTCTAAAAATATACACAAGCAATGCCGCTCGGAAATCATTAAAATTCAGACAACTTAATGGTTTTTTACTTTTACATACGTTGAATAGTTCGTATACTCGTATTATAATATTATCCAAATTTAAAGTATAATAGTATAAAATATGAAAATATAATTTACATACCACTTTCATTATTTAATATTCGATATAAATTTTATAAATTAATAATGAAATTAATATATGTGTATGGCACATTTAAATTAGTGTTGACATTGGAAGACGATGGGAAAAAAGCTGGTTACAACAGAGCAAATCCAAAACTCGATAATACAAGTTCGATATCTTTATATATAAAAATTCAACTTGACACAGCCTGTTCTCTTAAATCGAATTAAATTTTTTCATTTCTTTCCAGTTGATCATCGTCTGTGTTTGTGCATGTGTATGTTTGATTTACTTTTCTATTCATTTCATATGAGATTGAACTATAGCGAAGCGTGGCGAGTCTTCAAATATAACTAATATTACATTAAATAATACTTTAAGTTAAAAAAAAATTCTACAATAGATTATGATATAATATGAAACTTTTTAAAGCCTGTTTGGCTCAGGTTTTGAAAAGAATAACACGTCACATAATTTTACCATACCCAGCCAATTTTATTTTTTAATCCTCTTTATAATAAACTTTGTAATCAATTTGTATTATAATTACAAGCTTGTTTTAGTAAAATCTATGTTAATTTTGAAAAGGATGGTAAAGAGGGGTCAAGCAGAATAAGTTTATAGTAAATCCTACTACTATCTGACTTATATTCCATTTTATACATCAGAATGCATCTCAGTATAGACACTTTACAAGTAACTGGATAATTCATAATATAAACTCATTCATTTATCTAATATCTTACGGTAATAGTATTACGTGAGTTATATACAAGTATTATAATTTTAGTAAATTAAAGCAAAAATAAAAGATTAAAAATTAAAGATAAAAAAAAGAAAACTATATATTTTCGTTTAAATATTTGTTTACAGCAAATTAAATAATGAAACACTTGTTGCGGCAACTTGCCATGTGCTCCTTATGTTAATGTTACTGTAAAAGCTAGATGGTTTGTGACACGATTCATAATCTTGTCTAAAAGCTGTATAGCCTAAATAGAATTAAAATTTATCGATATAATTTGGATTTTCATTAAAATTAGGAAAAGTAGTTAAAAAGCTAAGTAGTTGTTATATTTTTTTAAAAGTAATATATTACAAATTCTGTGAATTATTGAAATTGGCTTGCTCGAGTACGTTTTAGTGAAATATAATGGAATAATATAATGAACTTTTAATTGAATTTGTATTTATAAATTTTAATCGGGTGTTAAAATTAAATTTAATATAATATATACTATCAATCAATTTGTAACTATATAATTCTAATAAAAATAACTAGATCTTTTATAATTGGGTCTTGACGCAAGGTTCTTGTGCAACTTTGTGGTAAAATTCGTCTCTCAAAATCTGACTCAAAGACAAATTGCGACACTAGAGCGCATTACGCTCAGCATTAAATGTTCCAGTGCCTAACTTTAACAAGTTATGCTCCGGCATAATGTGCGCAATTGATAGCAAATAATTAGCATAAAGTGTAGAAATTCTTGATATAGTTGACAATTATATTGATTACTATTTCCAACATAATTGCATATAATGATTAATTCTTTTAATAATAATCCTTATTTTATTTTAACCTTAAAAATATTTTTTGAAATAAAATTAAGAGTAAAATTAAATTGATAAAATTGATTTAAAAAATTTAAAGAGTTCTTGGCATAAAAATAAGAAGTATGGATGATGGTACAGATTTAAAAACTAATGTATGTTTCAATTAAACATCCGCACGAGGAGACACAGTGGAAAACAGCCTATAAAAGGTTTTTAAATTATAATTTAAAGAACTACAAAGTGAGATGAGAATCCTTAATGCTGTATTTATTCAGACAATGTAACCTTGAATTTTCTGGTAATTTTTAATCCCAAACTCCAGGCATTTACGGTTAAATTAAAAGTAGTATATACACTTATACGTTCACATGTGTGTGCGTGTCACCTGCAAACGTGTACGACTAGCCAGAATATACCTGTGTAAACTTTGATACACTCGTAAATGAATTACAATAGTACATTAGTATGTGTTAGTAGATTCACTTTCGGAGAAGCCAAATAATTCACATATTAATTGAGGTGTATTGCCTGACCTTGTACCTTTGTAGATAAGTAATGCCAATATATCGTCTGACAGCGAAACTAGACTATTAATATACACATATATATATATATATATATATATATATATATATATATATATATATATATATATATATATATATATATATATAACAACTATAACGGAGTAAACAGCTGATCGAAGATTCATGCTCAGAGAAATCACAGCCACGCATTGAAACTTCGTTGTTTTAACGATCTACGGAATACTACTGATTCATTAGCCATTGTGTGATTATGTAATTACGAAACCCAGCAATTATTCGTGATACTCGGTATAAAACGTAACACGTTACCAATAATAAAATATAACACTAATTATACATCAATTGATGTTCCAATTATAATGCATTGATATATAATTAGTGTCATGTTCTATTATTATTAAGTTTTCTAAATAACTTAGATGACGTAAATTACACTTTACATTTACATGTGGATACCACCTACTAAACACAAACATATATTATATAACCTTAAATATCTGTAACATTTCACTTAAAGGAAACCTAGTAATATTTTATTTAAAAACAACGAAATGGTTTGTTTTTATGATTCCAAAGATACAAAAAGAAAATAATATTCTATATATGAGAACAAGTCCTTAACAAATAAATATGAAACGTAAATTATGTATTCATTCATTCATTCATATTTTTATCCAAGTTTTATTATTAAACTAAAATGTAAATACACTTAAAATCTCGTATTAACGTAATACTTTAATATGTAGCATTATAAAAACTTGCATAAAAAGTTTTATTTATTTCAGAAATTATAATTTTATTACTTTCATATTAAATATTTGATGCAAAAGGTATATTTTAAATAAATGTTAACAAGTAATAGTATATAACAGGCACATATACACATAAAATATTAATTAATATATTCATACCCATATAAAAATGCAAATACATAATAGAAATTGAATACATAGATATAAATTGATACAAATTAACATATGACTACATGTCATGTTCTCTTTGAACGTGCTTTATTCATGTTATCACACGTTCATAATTATAACATAAAACAAATTATAATAAATGCATAATCCAGTTTTATTACTTGCGATAATTTTAGGGTATGACGTCACTATCGTTCATTTGAGTAACATCCTAAATATACTCGTATGCGTGAATGTATTATTACTGTTAAATATATAATTATATATATATATATATATATATATATATATATATATATATATATATATATATATATATTGCATATACGAATGTATTTACTCGGAGCACATGCAAATGAGCACGCGTGTACATAACTTATATACTCGTACTGGTACATTCTAGACACAATCTTTTAGCTCCCGAACATTATTTCATGCAAATATATTTGAAGGTCCTGTGATTCTATGAATACATATTTTAGATATTTTGTACTTAAATTTTAGTGTGCGTTATAAATTTAACGTCTTTCGTCTTTAGTCATATCATGCTACTGACTTCCTGACTTCTAACCAGAAAGTTAATATCCTTTTTAAAGATTTTTTGACAACGTACTTGCACTAGGGGTACACTATGTCGCGAAACGTGTTTAAAAGCAACACGTGGATGTTTTACGAAACTATGCTGCAGAGAATTTTATTATGCCAATTCAATGTTACTTTGCCACAAGATAATTCCATGGTTCACTTCCTACTTTTCATAAAGTAATTATCTTGAAATGCACGTTTACCATTTTCAAACCTACTACTAGGTTATTAAAGTATTACATTCTGTTACATATTCGACCTGGATATATGAAATATGAATAACAGAAAAAATTACGCGGTCGTAACAAAGTACTGTAGCAAGGAAAATTTATACTTGTTTAAACAGAGCACTACTACTATAAAAATCTATATTTAATCTATAAAACTATCAATTTTATTTCTCATGTATTTTTTATATAATATTTACATAAATTTTAAATAGGTATTGATGTACTTAATGAACTAAGAAATATACAAAACGGACGACTGGACGAGTGAACCCTATGGTCCACTTTGCTAGCTAGTATTTTTTCTTTTATTGAATATTTGAATAGTAATTTTAGAAGTTTAGTGGGTTATTATTACTAAGTTCTGTAATTAAACAACAGTGAGGCGCCTTTTAACCACGTGCCCAGCGATTATTAATATTATATTATTAGTTGTAATAACTTGCATGCGTGTATAACACCAGCATGTGACAAAATTTGGCACTTGCATACAAGAAATCGGCGCGACGCTGACGAAGCCGTCGCTGTCCATACCGACGCCGCCGATCACCATCGGCACCGACACCGGCAGACAGACGCAACCATGAAATAGTCAACAGTAGCGTTATTTTAATTATTCTTTTTTTATTCCTGATATTTTGGCAGTATTATTTAACTGGTGTCTATATTTATCTTCGATTTATAAATAGTCTTTGAACTGGTTTCAATTAGAATTATTCAACACAATTGTAATTTGCACGAGTAGATGAGATTTTAGCATTTTATCGTTTAAGCATTGAGCATGGATTGCCCGTGCGTGTTTCGCCTAAAATATTAATGGCGATCTGAGACGTACACACATGCACGGGCCTGGGTTCAATCACCGATGGAACTGAAATAATTGGTGTATTACTCACTCTATTTTTTTGATAGAAGCTTAATTAGAAATGTGATGGAACCTTATTAATATTTTCAAAACATTTATGTATATATTAGCAACGTTCAAACTATTTAACTGAATTTATATATACGCCAGGGTTACATATATTTACATATATTATTTAACATCACCTCATTTCCGATTCTACTTATTTGATAGTATTGTAAAAAAATATGTTAAACTTCGGTAAATAATAAAACATAACATTAGATAAAAAGTATTACATTAAATAAATACATAAATTTACGTTTTGTGTTTAGTGTGACAACACTTCTATATTACATACATTTTAATATGTCAAACAACAAAATGAACTGAAAAATAATCTGATAAAAACACAGTTTAATTTCAAGACTGCGCGAGTTTTGCATTCAAGCCTGATGTTAAAACTATACAGAAAAAATACAATTTAGGTTAAATCTAATCATGTAAATGCCGTAGTTGGAAATGGTAAAGTTACATCCGTTTCAACATCGAGAAAAATTTGTACCACATTCGATGTCAACACACTCTTTCAACAACATGTATAGTAAATAACGATAAATACAACAATAGTCACTTTATAAACAAAGAAAAACCGAATACAATCAAATTTCACATCTTGTTCTTTAATTGCATCAACGCAGACCGTACGTTTAGATCGTTTACTACAAATACTACGCATACTCATACAATGTTGTATTCAAACTAGCTGTAAAAAACTACGTTCGAAAACATCTTTTATTTGTCAAAAGGAAAAATGGTTAATCAAATTTTTAAAGGTTATACTCTTGTTAATTTCATAAAAATCGCAGTATGAATTTCATAAAACGGGGTGCACCAAGTACGGCCGTTTAAATTACTAAGTAATCTTTTTAGTTTCTAAATATAGTAAGTATTGCGGATATTTAAATATGATTCTCAGTTTTAAAATCAATATAAAAAACTACGTTAGAAAACATGTTTAATTTGTCAAAATAGAAAATTGATTTTTTATCAAATTTTTAAAGGTTATACTCTTGTTAATTTCATAAAAATTCAACTTTTTATTTTGTTTATTTTAGAATGGTTATTGACGTACTTTTTCACGCTGATTTCAAATCTGAAATTTGTTTTTTGGTAGGTGTCTCGGTTTTCGAGAGATCGACATGTTTGGGCATAAATAATAGAGATATTTAAAAATGGATTTCATTTTTGGAATCAGCATAAAAAACTACGTTCGAAAACATCTTTTATTTGTCAAAAGGAAAAATGGTTTTTTATCAAATTTTTAAAGGTTATACTCTTGTTAATTTCACAAAAATCGCAGTATGAATTTCATAAAACGGGGTGCACCAAGTACGGCTGTTTAAATTACTTTAAGTTGTTCTCTATTTAGTTTCTAAATATAGTAAGTATTGCGGATATTTAAATATGATTCTCAGTTTTAAAATCAATATAAAAAACTACGTTAGAAAACATGTTTAATTTGTCAAAATAGAAAATTGATTTTTTATCAAATTTTTAAAGGTTATACTCTTGTTAATTTCATAAAAATTCAACTTTTTATTTTGTTTATTTTAGAATGGTTATTGACGTACTTTTTCACGCTGATTTCAAATCTGAAATTTGTTTTTTGGTAGGTGTCTCGGTTTTCGAGAGATCGACATGTTTGGGCATAAATAATAGAGATATTTAAAAATGGATTTCATTTTTGGAATCAGCATAAAAAACTACGTTCGAAAACATCTTTTATTTGTCAAAAGGAAAAATGGTTTTTCATCAAATTTTTAAAGGTTATACTCTTCTTAATTTCACAAAAATCGCAGTATGAATTTCATAAAACGGGGTGCACCAAGTACGGCTGTTTAAATTACTTTAAGTTGTTCTCTATTTAGTTTCTAAATATAGTAAGTATTGCGGATATTTAAATATGATTCTCAGTTTTAAAATCAATATAAAAAACTACGTTAGAAAACATGTTTAATTTGTCAAAATAGAAAATTGATTTTTTATCAAATTTTTAAAGGTTATACTCTTGTTAATTTCATAAAAATCGCAGTATCAATTTCATAAAACGGGGTGCACCAAGTACGGCTGTTTAAATTACTTTAAGTTGTTCTCTTTTTAGTTTCTAAATATAGTAAGTATTGCGGATATTTAAATATGATTCTCAGTTTTAAAATCAATATAAAAAACTACGTTAGAAAACATGTTTAATTTGTCAAAATAGAAAATTGATTTTTTATCAAATTTTTAAAGGTTATACTCTTGTTAATTTCATAAAAATTCAACTTTTTATTTTGTTTATTTTAGAATGGTTATTGACGTACTTTTTCACGCTGATTTCAAATCTGAAATTTGTTTTTTGGTAGGTGTCTCGGTTTTCGAGAGATCGACATGTTTGGGCATAAATAATAGAGATATTTAAAAATGGATTTCATTTTTGGAATCAGCATAAAAAACTACGTTCGAAAACATCTTTTATTTGTCAAAAGGAAAAACGGTTTTTTATCAAATTTTTAAAGGTTATACTCTTGTTAATTTCATAAAAATCGCAGTATGAATTTCATAAAACGGGGTGCACCAAGTACGGCTGTTTAAATTACTTTAAGTTGTTCTCTTTTTAGTTTCTAAATATAGTAAGTATTGCGGATATTTAAATATGATTCTCAGTTTTAAAATCAATATAAAAAACTACGTTAGAAAACATGTTTAATTTGTCAAAATAGAAAATTGATTTTTTATCAAATTTTTAAAGGTTATACTCTTGTTAATTTCATAAAAATTCAACTTTTTATTTTGTTTATTTTAGAATGGTTATTGACGTACTTTTTCACGCTGATTTCAAATCTGAAATTTGTTTTTTGGTAGGTGTCTCGGTTTTCGAGAGATCGACATGTTTGGGCATAAATAATAGAGATATTTAAAAATGGATTTCATTTTTGGAATCAGCATAAAAAACTACGTTCGAAAACATCTTTTATTTGTCAAAAGGAAAAATGGTTTTTCATCAAATTTTTAAAGGTTATACTCTTCTTAATTTCACAAAAATCGCAGTATGAATTTCATAAAACGGGGTGCACCAAGTACGGCTGTTTAAATTACTTTAAGTTGTTCTCTATTTAGTTTCTAAATATAGTAAGTATTGCGGATATTTAAATATGATTCTCAATTTTAAAATCAATATAAAAAACTACGTTAGAAAACATGTTTAATTTGTCAAAATAGAAAATTGATTTTTTATCAAATTTTTAAAGGTTATACTCTTGTTAATTTCATAAAAATCGCAGTATCAATTTCATAAAACGGGGTGCACCAAGTACGGCTGTTTAAATTACTTTAAGTTGTTCTCTTTTTAGTTTCTAAATATAGTAAGTATTGCGGATATTTAAATATGATTCTCAGTTTTAAAATCAATATAAAAAACTACGTTAGAAAACATGTTTAATTTGTCAAAATAGAAAATTGATCATGACAATAAAAATTAAACTAAATCAAATTATTTCTACCTTCATTCGTCGCATGATTGATAAATTTCTTTTTTTACTATTCTACACATACATACTATTAGTTATTTATTTAAAGTATAGTCTAACATTTTATAGTCATTGCAGATAGAAGGTTTACGAAAGAAGGTTATACACTTGTTAAAATTGATAAAAACGATGTATTTTTAATATTAGCAAAAATGGGATTTTCTTCATTTCTTGAGACGATAGAAGGTTATATTATACTCTTGTTAAAATTGATAAAAATGATGTATTTTTAATTTTGGTAAAAATTAGATTTCAAACATTTCTTGAGATGAAAGAAGGGTTATAATACTCTTGTTAAAATTGATAAAAATGTTGTATTTTTAATTTTAGCAAAAATGGAATTTTCTTAATTTCTTGAGACGAAAGAAGGTTATACACTTGTTAAAATTGATAAAAACATTGTATTTTTAATTTTTGCAAAAATTAGATTTTCTGCATTTCTATGTTTTAGTGGCCAATTTACAATACCAGCACTAACGGACTTGTAGAACCTTACCTTAAAATAATGTATTTATTACTTGTATAGTAATTTATTTTATTAATAAAGTTTTAAAAAATTAAATAATGTGTTTTAGTATATTTAATAAATTATTTGTATTATTTTCTTTAAGTCGAATAAATCGAGTTTTAAGTATCCTGCAAACGGGGAATTTAATTTATACATTATTATGATGAGTAGTATATAAACAAACCTCAAAATATTTAAAACAAAGCAACATTTATAAAATGAAATAATTTGTATTAGGGTAATATGAAAAAAAAAAAAAAAAACTAAAATATAATAAGTATTTTCATTCATTCATCAGACAGATGACGTAAATAAATATTGTAATAGTAAAAATAATAGTAATTATTTTATAACCCATTTCTGATTTCTTTTTAGTTTATGTTTTATACTCATGATACCCTGATACTTAATATACTACACTGTACTATGCTTGAGGAATTTGTATTTGATTCGTTATGTGAGTTTACACTTTGTATTTATAAGAAGTGCTACACTTGACAGCTACAGGCGTTTTTATCACCTTTCAAACGACCAACAAGCGTTCATCTATTACTAAGATTATTACTGTACATAAAATAAATTTACAACTAGAAAATATGAATATATGTTCTTCAAATGTTAGGTTATGTACAAAATAGATAGGTTATAAGTTTTGTAAAATATTACTGGAAAGTTTATTGTTTAATTTAAATATAGGTAGTATGGTATAGTGATGTTTACGACGAAGGCATCTCTAAAAACACTGTATGTGGTGAAGATATGGTTATATCATATTCATATATTCAAATTTAATTTTGTTACATTTAAAATATGTATACCTGAGAGCTAAGCATAGTGCAGGATGGGTGGGTATAACTTTGACATCTGTTTTCAGATCGACTTATGACAGCTCGAATTCGAAGCGTCAGTCCGACCGAATTTGTGCCATGGAACAGTACACGCCACCAATTTCGTGGTAAACATGCTCATATCAGAGATACTTTCTGGCAAGGAATTATCATGAGGGATGAGAGAAACTTCTCCACAACCAACGCTAACGAAATTTGTGCGGAACGAATATTGGACAGTTCTTCTTCAAAGACGATGCTAGCGCAGCCGTTAACCGTCCATGGAGAGCGTCAATGATAACGGATTTTTTAATGCCACTTCTGACTGATAACGGAATGGACAAATTTTGGTTCCAAGAGGACGGAGTCACAGCTCATACGGATGCCTAATTTAAAAAAATGTTGATTTTAATTGGCCTTCGCGATCACCCGACTTAATCCCACAGACTTCTTGCTGTGCTATTAAGTCTGAAAGACTTCGAAAAGTGATGGGAAGTGTCGAAAACGAGCACTTTGTGCCATTCACTGATCAAGTGATCAGAACAAATTCACAAGCTTCAAAATAAACGAAAAGTCACTTCACAAAAAATAATTTGTGCTTTTTTAAGTTACTATCAAACAACATACCTACCATATATCAAGTAATCGAAGATCATCGCAAATATAACATATAGGTATACTCGTATGACTACAGTCACAACCCTATGTCAATCGACAATCCTATGTAAACATTAGAAGATCTCTCTCAACGTCAACGCAGTTAATATGAGCACAATGATTTTTAAGAATTTTAGCGCCGTGATCAATGTACTTTTACTTATAAAAATTAACAATAAAAGTCCAGTCTAGACTAAATAATTGAAGTATTATTATACGATCATAATTAAAAATGTAATGAATATAACAGTTAACCAAAGTTGGCTTTAACAGCTATGTAATTTCTTTGCATATAAAGCAAACAATTATCATATTTTTTCACTTGCTTACTTAACTAATTAATTTGATTGATAAATAATCAAATTTAGCTAATGGGTTATTGTGTCTGGAACTGCAAATATTCATAGGGAGAATAAGTGTTTATTAACACCATAACATAATGGATTTATTTTATAAGCAAAGACAAAGTAATGTTTACTGAATAAATTGAATAGCTGAAAAAAGGACCGAGGTCCTAAGAAGCCAGTCTAAGTATTGCAAAAAAAATAAATAAAGAGAACAGAAGTAGATATACAAAAATAGGTAAATGTCATAGTATGAACAAATTGTATAAATTTAGGAAGTTGTTGTGATTTGCAGCTAAAATTTTTAGACCATCTTAAATGTTATTCAAAGTAAATGCATAGAAAATAGAATATGATTTTTATAAGATTTATGGTAGTTATAAGATTCATTTTATGAATATATATATAAGTGCGATCTAACATACATAAAATCGCTGGAAATTGCAAATCAGAATAACGGAATTCAGTTGCCAAAACGTGTAAGTCCAACGATTTTTGAAGCTCATCATTCTAAGCTATCATTTTATATTTCCTTCTATTTATTTTTTTATTTAACGTCAGCCTATTTCCTAAGCCGAGTCCTATCATCGGCGACCTCCAACTACGTTGGCAGTTTTTGTAGTCACGGTCCCATATATGTGGACTACGAAAGTAAAAGATTTATGGGTATACAATACAATTAGTTGAGCTCTAGAAAACCCTAGAAAATATAAGTGGTCCTACATCTTCAAGAGAAACTTTATGTGTATACTTTGTTATCAAATTAATAACAAAGAATCGTAGAAGGTTCAAGTGCACAAATTTTTATTTATTTAATCATATTTTAAATGTAAAATATGTTACATTTCGGTAATAATTAAAACATAATCTGTGGTAATAAATTTACATTAAGTAATACAGGTAATATAAATGGGTTTCGTTTACAAAATATATAGTACCTGTATATAAAGAAATATATATGAAGTTATGTATAAAGTAAATGGATTTATATATGTGTATATAATACGTCTTATGTATAGAAAAAACAATGTAAAATTCATGGTTATCCTCATAATATAACTTATTTTCGACTAATGATAATGCACATATTAATAATCGAACTAAACCAATTAAATTACATTTTAAACAATATAATTAATTATATAGCTTATAATTAAATTAACAGTATATCAATAAAAAATAATAATTTTTGTTTACATTGAACTATAATCAGCACATAAAAGTTCAATTTTAAAGAATAACAAGTAATTAATTTAATGTATACTTTTTTATTGGTGTAATTTATTACTTTGATATTGTTGGATGTTTTTTATGTAAACATCAATTTTAATCAATATTAATTGAATTGCATTAATAAATTGCACTGGTATAATTAGAGACAGCTTAAGGATAATCTACAATATTAGATATTATCGTCTTGCTGCATATACGCGTACGAATACTTGAGGTTAAAATGCAATTTATAGGTTGTTTATATAGTTATAGGTATAGAGTATAGACTATAGACTATGTATAGTAGTTATTTCATATTTATTGTTAGTTTGTTCCATAAATTCAAACGAGTTTTTAGAGAATGACATTACATGAGCTTGAATATTTGAAAACAGATTGCTTATTACTATTAGTATATTTGAGTCGTATCTTTTATTTATTGAATATTTTGAAACGTTATTAAAAGTTATGTAAATTACTTTTTCAATCAAAAGAAAATAAAAATGTAACGGTGCTATTTACAAATATTCGTAGTATAAATTTAAATTAATATTATAATTTTGGTGATAAATTAAATTATTTATTTGCTAGTTTAATAACTGATCGTTATTTATTGCACTCAGCAAACAAAATTCAAATAGTGCTTATCCCTTTAAACAGCATTTTCATTTCTAAAATTTCTAAATTATCAACTATTATCATGTAAGTAGAATATTATATAAATTTAAAGCTAAGGCAATTGATTACATTTAAATCGAAGATAGTATTTGTATGACTGATTGTTGTTTTCTTATTTCTTGGAATGCAGCAGTCATTGTACAAAATGGTTGTATTTTCTTTTTTGAAATATTGATTATTATTAACTAGGTGGTGTTACTTTTCGGTAAATCTATTGCTATTTATGAAATCAACATAATTGATTAGTTGTATTGAAACAAATAATGCAGATGTTGCTAAATTTTGCATCAGATTATACTTGGTTAGCTTCTCGCCCACAACAATGAATTTATATAAAACTGAATGAAATACAGGTTATGTAATTTTTAAATTATAATTTATATGTTCGTTTTATAACCTTTAAGTGGGAGAAATAGTGAATATATATATAGATATATATATATACGAGTAAATAAAAGTGAAATTCACTACATATGTTCGTCTGTCAGTACAGGTTGTAAGCTGTGAGCAAACCCACTCTATATAATCGTAGTAAGAAATCATCTACATAAAATACTAAATTGAGACAGGGTCATTCAGTCGGCTAATATTAGCAAAATACGAGTATTACCCAATTTAAAATAAAATTTGTATCAGTGCGTAAAGCGCTAACCTCGTTGGTTTCACTATTACATAAATTAAGTAAGAAAAATACTTCTTTGGACATTTACCCAAAATATATTTGTTTTCAATGACATTAATAGCTGCTATAGAAGGAACCCTAGTTTCTGCTATATTACATTTAGATTTAGTTAAATGGTATAAAAACGTAACACAAATAAATAACAATTTAAATTAATTTTAAAAAATACAGAAAACTTTTTATCAATGCAACAGACAATTTGAAAAAGTCCTCTTCTGACTGAGAACTGGGCATACAAACGTAATGCATCAACATTTAATTAATATATCTACAGCTCTACAGTGCAACAACTGTCAGACGCAAATGACAGTCCATCATCTCCTAGTAACCTGCCCACAATATCAAGCTCAATATCAGTGGTAAACTTAACGATATTAAAAGTGTGATTACTAGGTATGGGTAACATTTTTTATGTTGAGCAAGCTTATATTATGTATTTAAAATCAGTCCACTAGTATCTTAAAAGTTTGTGACACCACAGTATTATTTATTAAAAATATATTATTTCTAAAATAACATAAAACTTCAAATAGTTTGGATGCAACTGCTAGATTTATGATAGTCTCTTGACACACATTTGCCGTACCAATTCTAATTATTTAGAAGCTGTGTCTATGTCACCTCTATAGAAATGAATAATTAAAACAATTATTGAATGAAATCAAATAATGGTTTATTATACCAAACAAATACAGTTACTAGTATGTCGTATTATTTTATGATAAGGTCACAAATAATTTACATAATATTAAATAGGTTGAGTTCATTATTTACTTATTTTAAATAACCCCTCCCAGTTTGAGCTCAGAGCTGTCAATCATTCTTGTCACTAATGAGTTCAGCTCTTGTTAGAATTGATTAACAAAAATATTGCTGTGCTTATTACGATTAGTATTACTAAAGAAAGATTTCAATAAAATATGTTTTATCTATAAGGAAGGTTACATAAACATGACTGAAATAGTTTGAGTATTCGTAATTCATTCCGAAACAAGAGATTACTTCAAAAAATGTATTAAGACAGACTTGATTGAAATGCGCAATTAGCGCCAGAAATAACTGCATTTAAAATTTTAAAACTAAGACAATTATGTCTAAGGAAATTCTCCAGTGTATGAACGCCTTAACCAAATATTCAAATAAATAAAATCATCATTTAATACTCAATTATTATTCTACAAAAAAACAAAATATTATATGATACGGGAATAATATAGATATATACAAATGTAAATTAAAAATAAAAATAAAAACACAGTGTCTCAGACTGCAACATCAACTACAATGTGCAAATGTCTGCAATACAAACTAAAAAGCAATTGGGATTGGCGATCCCAGGATCCTCGGATCCCGTCAGATGGAACTAGCCAAGAAACCAGAGATCGACAATGCAGTATCTCAGCCCCATCACCACCCCAACCCCCTCTAACCCCTTTGTAGATCCAATACAACATTAGTTGAGAATGAGTACAATGACTTGTGGTATGAGAATACAGCAACTCTTGTACATACCATGCATGCATTGCCATCCATGAATATCTTTGTTCCAAAAAATTATATAAATCTCCTTCCATTATATACTTAAGTTAATATGTTAAGTATGCACGATGTATAGAACTGCATCAAATCCCTGCACCCCTCTTAAGTTATTTTATTACTTGTTTGAAAAGAGCAAGAGCCATTTAGCCTTTTAAATAAGGACATTGTTTCAGTTTTAAGTCATGAAAGTTAAAAGCAACTCACTTGAATATCAAATGACTTTCTCATAACTTAATTACATTGAAAACTTAGGGTCAAAGTATCATATGCAACAAAAGCTACAATTGAAGCTTCAAAAACTGATCCCCCAGTCGAGATAAACTCATTAGATGAAAGGTTAGATAACGTCGCTATTGCAATTGATGCTAGTAAAGTGGTACAGCTTTAAAGAAAATCAAGTTTCACAAATTGTTTAAATGGATTCTTTATTTGACTTAAAGGATTAATACAATATTCATTCACAGTATACATTGATGGATGTATTTTTCTGTTTTTTTTTATACTATTCATATACAAATTATGATTAGATATAGTTGAAGTAGGAATGCTGAAAATATAGTCCAGGGTCCGGCGCTGTACAAATGGAGAATTTGTAGTCATTCTTCTTATGTCTTCTATCAGGGGTGGTGCACTCGGGTGCACTAAATGGACATTAAACAAACGCAAATGTCCCGATATGATTTAATATAAAATCACCAGCGCCAGCAACAGGAAATGATCGCAAGGGCATATTCATGTAAAATGTGATATACCCGCTCAGTTGAGATTACAACCTCAGTCACCTCACGGACTTTTATTCTTCAAACGTTCAATATCATTCCATGGATTATATCGACTATTTCTTGTGTGACAACCTCTTCTAGGCGACCTGAACGTTCGGCGTCTCTTGTGCTGGTACGACCAAAGCGGAACTTATTAAACCACTTCTGTACCATTGAAATTGATGGTGCAAGTCCCCATAGTATTTATCAAATCTTTCCTTGGTTTCTGTAATGGATCTTTTAAGTAAAAACTATTATTAATCAGCACATGAAATTCCCCTTTTTCCATTTTCATTAAAATTTACGAGGTTGTCTGCTTTCAATGGTTGTCAAACACAAACTAAACACTAATAGTAGTCTATTAATAGATGGCAGTTGATAGGAGCAGTGTTGGTTTTAAAATTACTGCGCGGGAAATTCAAAAAGTTATCTTAATTTATCAAACTGCCATCGTATTTAATCAATTGTATTGTTGAATCTTTAAATTTCAATGGTTAATTCAGAAATATTCTAACAATGTGCAATTTATATAATATAAACAATGTAAATAATATACTTGTATAGAACTAACAACAAAAAACAGCATGAAATCTGAAATGTTATTTCTGCATTGCATTGCATTGTATTGTGCTATCCTGGAGTTGCAATGCACCTATACGCTATACCCGACCCGTACGTACCGTACTTAACTTCAGCATTAAAATAACTTGTTTGTTACGATACGCGATACGCGATAGCGTTTGTTGTTTATTTTATTAGCTTCTTTTTAAGAAGATTACAAAGCAAAGTAACCTTCACTCCAACAATTGTTGATCATTTTTGTTGTATATTTGTTATTTTTTCGTTTACTAAAACCTACGATCGTCTTTTCTATTTAAATATTTTTATTTAAATTTACCATCAAAGCAGTCAATGTATACAAAGATAAATTAAACATAAATAAAGTAGAATATTTATGGTGTTATGTCTGATTCCAGAAAAATAACTTTATTAATAATAGAGCTAAAATTATATGTAAATCCTTAGTATTTATTTATTAAGATAGAATAAGGAGATCCAGTTAAAGGTGAACTAGCCACGACCACGACTATAGCGAGGCAGTTATATCTTTGTTTGGGTAATTGTTTACTATTCCTTGTGAGTACAGACTTAGTGAATGGCCTAAATGAACTTGAGAATCTTTTCAGTTATTTATTATGTATTCAAATATAATAGATCAGTGTTTCTTAAACATTACTTCCTTCCTTTGGAAATATTCATTGCAAACTCAGTCCATAGTCGATACTAGTCTAGGTTATAGACTGGTAATATTCTTATTCAGTGCGTCATGACTATAACGCCAACTGGTGGTCAAAATGTGTACTTTATGGATAATTTATTAAACTGTCATCAACTATCATTATATGTCGTTTATTCTTTAGTATTTATTAATCAAATAAATTCAAATTATTTTTGTAATGTCATTATTGAAAAATGTGATGTTTTTCAATTTATTTTAATATCGATATTTTGCCATTGTAAACATTAGATACACTTGTTTGGGGTACAACTTTACAAGTTATCGTCACTTGCCCGTTTAAATCTTCCCCAACATTATATATTATATACATGTCCAGATTTAAAGAATTTCGCAACTTTGGAATTATTCTTACCATGTATACGATTATTTATTATTTGCCGGAATCCATAGTTAATAACTCCTTCCATTTAAAAAGTATCTTTTGTATGTTATTGTAGTAAATATATATTATATCTTGTTATATCTATAATGTCCATTTAGTTCTAAAAATAAAACACTGACAGCGCCACCGTCGACAACAGTGCTGCCTCTATGTTTCACGCACGGTCCCTATATTTATGCCTCACATATCTGAATCACAACGCTGCTTTAAGTAGGATATTATATAATACGAATAGTTATATAAGTTCTCAGCGTCGTCTTAGTGGTTGGGTCGTTACTGCAACATTCGTTTATGTTGAGACTGGGTTCCAATCCCAGAATCGGCATATATTTATAGTAATACTGGAAAACTGTCGACGAATTGTATAGGCTATTTGGTGTAGACTACTTATGTATGGTGTTATTTCAAATTGACTCTCTGTGAACCTAGGAGACCATTGAAACCATTATAAAAGTAATATGGTTGGCAGTGCCAGTGATTTCGTTAGTCTGTACCATCGCTGAAATCATTTGTCAACACACGACGTACTTTTAGGCGAACTAATCCTTACAACTTTAATTTACAGTGTTAACTGTTGTAGTGCAGGTAATTTTTAGATGCTAATATTTCCAGACACAATTCTTTCTTGTAATGTCAGACAACATACTTGAAACAAAAGAATAATATGTTATTTTAAAATTTACAAGAAAAAAAACCTTAACAATAATAATTGCAATAATAATGCAACAATATATGTAAAAATGGGGGCACGTGCACGTGCTATCAATTGTTCTTTTCTTGGCTGTGCGTCATCCATTTTTTGAATTCTTATTTAGAAGACAGCAGTCTTCATTTTAATATACGAAGTCTGCATATAAAATGATAATTGTTAAATTATTTAAATAAATCTATCAGTAGTATTGAGGAACGGACAAAAATAGTAAATAAGTTAGTTTCGTATTTAGTAATATGTTAAATTGTAATTCAATTGTGTTTTAATAAGAAATTTATAAGAAACTAACTTAATAAATATGAAAACATGTGAACCCATGGATTTAATATGTGTTATGATGACATTTTTTTAAATTTAGAATAATATTACCTTCTTTAAAATATAACAAAAAATTTGAGCGTTGAGAAAATTGGTGGCCCAATTTGGAATAAATTATTTTATTGAATTCAACTCATACACAGAAAAAAAGGGTAAATGCTAGTTTGTATTATAAATGCGATATAATACTACTTTATCTGCAGTAAAACGAAAATGCACTAGAGGCCAAACTTTATTTTTAGATCTCTGTTTTATGTTTCAGTTTTACAGCAAAGCGATGTGTAGCATTACACGAGTAATAAGGATTTGTCAACGATTCGCACATGACGGTCATAACCGTAAAACATATGATACCCATAACTACCTACTGAAAGGTTCGCCTTTTGCTAGTGACATACTCGAGAAGTTAACTTTGAATTCGCAAAGCATTGAACTTTTAGCTATTAAACAAATTTCTGTGTAAAGGTAACAAAGAACCCTTTAGAAATAGTGATGAAGTATGTAGCTAAATCTGAATATAACCCCCTCGACTGCAATTTCATTTAGTCTGTATTATTCAAAAGATGAATGCTTTTATGAGTGTAGTCTTTATTACAACGATATAACAAATAAACGCCCATATGACAGGAGTTAAATAGCTTAGACGAATAATTCGTATTTAACCTGTCCTGTTAACTTGGGGAAAAATTTGGTAAAATGGTGTAGATATAATAACAGCTGATTAAATCCAGACTAAACGAAACCATATGGACTGAACCATTGAAAATTACACTGGTATTATTACCTGCCAATATTTTGAGACGGTCCTGATTATATCACAGCATGTCGTCTATTGAGTCGCAAATCGAGTATAAAACTGTTAACGCTTTTATGAAATGCCACTAAAGAAGAATGAGATGATCTTTGCATGGATTCCTCACGTTCGTAAAACATTATGAAACATTAGATTCGGGCAATTTGGTTTGGACGGGAAAAAGTTGAAGACACACGCGAATGACGTGTACCAATAAAGATTAGAGGAACGGCAGCAAAACTTCATCTTTAAAAATCCATGGTATAACGAACGGTTGATTTAAGATCATCAAGTTAGCTAATAAGCACCTTTAAAATTCTCCTTATAGCTCATAAGCAGCTCCCTGAAATGAAACTCCCAGACTTAGTAAAAAGGAATAAAGGTAGTATCATTCAGTTAATTTTTATTTCCATTTTCTTTTTTCTCATATTTATCTTCTCCCGTTCTGATATTAGACTATTCTTCTACATACGAGTATTATATAAGAATTGTAACTTTCGCAATCAAAATAAATATTAAACATATGATTCACTGAATTAATTATAATAAAAAGAATCATTACAATTTCAAACCATACCTTTTGTGTATGTCTTTTTACGAAACCTTCTTGGAGTGACGCTCTACTAGCTCTACCTACTCCTCTAACTCCTCTCGCTCCACCCTTCGAGTACATGCGTGGGATTAGACTTACGAGTTCATGAATAAATAATAGCACTAAATAGAGCAGAATAACAACTCAACATTATCTAAGATGTGTATTGTGTTCGAGTATGCATACGAGTATGAAATATCATCGAATTATACCAGTGCCAATGTGTTGCTCAGCCTTCTGGAAAAATGCAAGACATTGACGTTAAATTGATGGACGGCCGACGGAGTATCTCGTTTGTAGCAAATGCAATTAGAGCTACTCGAGCGTCTAAATGCTAGTTAATTATAAATGGTTACGGTTCGTGTACGTGTACCACTTTGCTGAGCCTGCATTTGTGCAAATAACAACTTAAGAAATAGTTCTACTGCATAACAGATTGTTTAAATATTAGACCTTGAAAGAAGAAACAAAAATCCAGTTGAATTTGTTCAATATTGTAAAAACATTTCGCTTTGTTTAATTGTATAATTTCCTACTGTTTTCTTTCAATTGCAGTTCAATAATATTTTACTTAAACGAATTTATGAAACGAAAAAATTACTTGAATTTCATATGTTAACATAAAACTCATTGCCCAAATCGGAGCTGTACCAACAACTTGATGCAGTCTGTAAACGGGTTTATAAAATAACTAATTGAACACATATAACTTTTATATGTAATTGTTATGAATTAACTAAAACCATGAAAAACAAATATTTACTTTTTTGCCTAAAAAGTAGACAGAAACTTGAGCACCGCACTGATATAAATTAAAAATAATTATTTCAGATTTATGTTTGAAAATTAAATATCCATGGACAATAATACAGCTCTCAATCCTGACATTAAATAAAACCGGCCTGTAATCAAGCAAATGCAAATATCAGAGAATTGGTTCTATATAAGTAAAATTCCTAGCGTGGGATTTAATTGAGATTCATTGTAAAACCTAATTGCTCAATTGAATATTCTTGTGACAATATGTTTATGCTCTAGTTATGCAAATCATTTCTAATCATAAACTAAATTGATGACGACTTTAAAAGGCTAAAAATCATAAAGCTGTAATAATTAACATAAGTCCCATTTCGTAAAATGTGCGAGTTTATGGTACTGTACTCGTATGCGTAAATTAGTTTAAACTTCTAAGTTTTTAGTACAGCAAAATGCCAATTAATTGAATCTGTTTCGCCTTGTCTTATGTAAGTGACGAAGCAGACAATGTTAGTTTAAAACTGGGTCAATGTAACTGACTTACTCCGTCATCCAGAATACTAACCAGATGATTGATACGGCTAGACGTTTGTTATAAAGAACATCACCCATATGTACGAGCATATCCTGTTCTGCCTCTGCCTCTGTCACCAAAGACAGACCGGCCGGCCGACTTAGCTCACGAGTACTGTTCGAGTACGTTACCGTTGCCGTTGCCGTCGACACAATAATGACTTCAGCTCAAGGCCAGTGGCAGCTACATCATTAACTAGGGTCGTTTTCTAATTTACCAGTTGTTTAAGACGTTAATAATAATTCAATAGCTCATTCACATTTGATGATTGAAATTTTAAATATTATTTGCAGTAGTGTGGGTGAGCTGCTGACTCATACAAAAAATGATACCAACAGATCTGAAGACAGTAACATGTAGCACGTGTTCCTTAAAAACTAAAGATCGGATGTTGGGTTTTCTAACAGAGTGAAATTCGAAACAATAAATATGTAATTGGCATATAGCACGTTGTACACCCAGTAATTACTATTTTGTTTTCAGCTGTTGCTCTTCGATGATTCATTCCGTTTTACTTCTGACATCTTTTTTGGCTATTGTTATTGAATAATACAGCAGAGTTTCTTATACAATATTATTGCTTTTATTCACTAACAATAAATACAAACAACCATAATTTTTGTAAATGTAAATATCTTAATCATTGTACTGCTTACATGTAGACATTAGATATATGTAGGCAGACTATAAAATGTTGACTATTAGACATCAAGGTAAAGAAGAATGAAGTTCAGTAACAATGGCAATATCATTACCTAACTTTTACGATAACTATGAGTTCAGCAATCAGCTACAAGAATAACAGGTTTTACTATACTTTGCGTATATTCCTATGTGTGTAAAGTTATAATAACGCCATCTCGTTCAACTCTGACAAAAAACCCAAAGTCCGATATCTAAACCAGCAGCCGATCACCAACTATGAACTCCAAATGTCTACCGCTTAGTTTCAGTCTCAACTCTCAGTGTTGTCTGAGGTCTGTCTCACTTTTTTATTTTTATTTTATTTTTTGTACTAGATGTAGTATTTAGATATGAATGAAATGTATATTTAAACAGGATTTTTAACAGTTGTGACACAAATATGAATTCATCAAATAAACTTTTTTATATTTATACCAGCATTTTGACTCGATTTGCACATTGGGTAAATATTTTTGATTTATTATTATTATTTCCAGATAATACAATCGTTCTAAATCCTTCTCTCTATTATTAAATACAATACAACTATGATAATTCAAATTATTTTACAAAGTGTTTTGCAAATTTATTGAAATTTCTTTTGTTCTACAAATATTCTATTCTATTATTTTACAAACAAATTGTAAATATATTTTTTTCTTTTGAAAAGTCAACTCCTTAAAACGGTACTTGATATTCATTCCATCTGATAAGAAGTGATACTCATTCCATCAGTAGAGGTTAATTACACTAAAAATGAACGTTGACATAGAAATAAAATTGGACGGCAAACGAAGGGCGTCGCGACGCAGATAGTCTAGATAGGCTAGAAGGTCACTCAGTTAAGCTTGGCAGATGATCCAAAGGTTGTCACAAAGCAGAAGGTTACCAAGTAGTATACGTACTTGCTAATGATAATTAAAATTGGTTTAGTTAACAAACCGTATATACTAAACACATTTAATAAAAGTAAAATATCATCCTATTTTTATGTATTTATAACTTGTATCTATCTTAATCGGTCTTCTAGGTCATCGATGGTTTGTGGCGCATTCCTGTCTTTCAAATAGCACAATAAAAAAGTGTGAAATAAAGAAAACGTTGTTGACAGCTGTAAGATATTTACTGCATAATTTGCCTTCGCCTACACTTTACACTTGTTAAATATGAATTGATTTTAAAGATTTATTCAACTTACCGTTTAAAACGTTCCGTTAATTCAACTCAATATTCGAGATCGTTTAACTATTGACAATCTACTACGATACTCGGGAGTTCAAATCTTGGGTTAGTATAATTTTGTAAAAAAAATACCCGATGTTAATAAATGTATAGCATATATAATTATGATATTGCGCTTGTCAAGTTAAATTAATAAAAAAAATGTCTACTTTGTTTCACAGAGCCTGTCAATCAAATACATATTTCAGTACTCACATGAAGAAAGTAATTTTTCAAAATATGTAATCTTTATTAAATATACAACTATATTTTCGTTACATGTTGTTAAAAAGCATACAGTGCTTTGCCCTTGGCTCATGAAAGAAACCGCTTGTTTCTTAATATCTACTCTGCGAATTAAAATAAATTTGGCACTCGTTCAAAAATGTTTTTTTTTTATTAATGTAGGACTACATACATGTATTTGTAAGAAAGATAATATTTTTATGTCCGCTACTTAAATGAATATTTTTTTGTATGTATCTATGCGTATGCATCTGTGTACAGAAAAGCTAATAAAAGTGAAGAATTATCATAAGGATTAGTACTGAACTTCTTAATGATTGTAACTATTTTATTGGGTAGCTTGGCTTCGATTATTTATAAATGTTTGATTAAGAAAGTAATTTACTGATTTGAATGAGGTTATATTATTTGAAATATTTCTAAAGATTATCGATCTATAGATCATAAATTATCAAAACAAATCTTTGGAAAACGAATAATAATAATAGAATAATATCATTTAAGTTTATACGTATATAAACGTAAATGTTAAAGAAAGGACAATGAAAAGTAGCAATAAAATGAAGAAAACGATGTTAAACTGTGCACAACATATACTGCATAATTTGTTTTTACTTCACACCTGTTGAATATGAACTACGTTTGAAATGAAACAGAAGGTTTTTGAGCAAAACTATAAGTACTTCATCATTATTATTTGTTCCAATACGACCGGCACTCCACTGCTTATAAGGTAATTTGAATTATTTGAATTTGGTTATTATATTAATTATTTGTGTCCCCACGAATTGTTGTGTAGTGTTGTATCAACATAAGGTAGTATTTTGACATGTCTACCAAGATTTTACGATTGGCAGTAATGCGTGAACTATTTGAGTAAAATAGAGCCAATAATCTAGCACTAGTGCGAGTAGAATGAATCATTAAAATGTTATTTTCATTTATAAAGCAGTCTACCACTTACCACTTCAAATAGAAATAGGTTAACGACCATGGAACAAATCTGTTTCAATTAAATGTTTTATTTGAAAATATAAATCAAACGGAAAGAAAGCAATGAAAAGCTTCTGTTTTTATGAGTGATAAGATTATTTACTCGTAGATTCATAGATCCCCGTGTCAGCTGCTTTAAGACGAATAAGCGCTCGTAATTTAGAAGTGTTGGAGGTCGGCGTCTGAGATCGTTGACGTTTGCACTCAATCAGGGATGGTTATAAACTTACAGAAAGGACTATGTCAGAGTGTCTGTTAAATGAAATGGCATCCTAAAGAATTAATAACCTAAGGAATTGCCTGAAGTTTTTAACGGAGAGACGCCTTCAACCAATTTTTAATACAATTGTTGCTCTAATTACAATCTCAAAGTTTAAATTTTAGAGCCTCTGTTGGTAGGTGGTTCAAAACATCTTTTACGTATGAAAAGTTCAATGCCATTATACCATATGTATGTGGTAATGTTTATGTGGTCTGATTTTTTGAGAGAAATGTAAAATATGTGAAATTTGGTATTTATTTCCGATGAATACTTAAGTACTAATACTGAAATGCATTTAATTTATTAATCGAGATACGTAAAAATATTTATCTGTTTTAGGTTGCGCAAATAACTTTTTAATATAAATAAAAATTCAAAAACAATGTATAATAATTTTGTTTGATGACAATAATCTGTCTTTTTCTTTAATGCTTAATACTAATTACATATCTTCTATAAGCATATAGCTTGTAGTACATCAAAGAACAACCGAACATCAGTTTACACGATACTGAGGTTGGATGTTGCGTTCTTTTACCGTACAATATATTTAAACAATTTAGGTTAAAAGAAATTAAAAAATAACACTGAAATACTACGAACGAACTTTGTTACTTTGCCAAGCAACAAGAAAAATAAAATAGAATTTATTTTTATCAACAATTTTTCACTCGCAAAAGAATTTCCGGTTCGGAATGTCTAAAAGTATTTAATTTTTCAAATTTTCATTTCGGCGAGTTTTTAGAAATTCCCATCCCTGTATTTATCGCAGTCGAGTATCTTAACCTACTCATACTTGACAAATAACGTCATTTCTCGGGTTCAACAATTCATAATGATTCAATATTTTGGTTGAGTGGCTTTTACATTTTCTAAAATGAAATTTTTATTACTAGCACGACTAAATGCAATTGATAGAATTCTTAGAAATGCATCTCAGAAGTGCATCACGCAAACATTTTATATTTATTAGGACATTAATTCTTAGAAGGATAGCCATGACATTCATTCTGGCAGGGTTATGTCCAATTAGTAAAAAGGTCAATGATATTACAGACGAACCCGTGACAAGACAAAGGATTTGATTTACAGGACGAAAGAAAGTTCATTCGGATTACCAGGAATAAATTAGTCTAAGACAGTGGCTCTCAACCTTTGCCAAATTACAAAACACAACACCGCAATATTTTACATAGAAAATATTATAGGTTCTTTAATTAATATTAACATTTAAACATAAAAATTTAATGTAAAATTTTCGTTGTTCAACTTCCGTTAAATGAATATCCGAGCCTCCTATCCGTTGTTCAACTTCCGTTAATAAATATGTTAAAAATATTATATCTTTACATAAAATATTATCTATATTTTCCGTAAATACATTTCCGGTTTAGCAGGATAAACGGTTCTTAAACCAATTAGGTTTAAAACCCGTTTTTCTTATTTAATTAAATTATAATTAAATTAAAATCACTCTGGAGTAATATGACGTCATTCAAGGTAAACTACCACAGTGTTCCCCACAGACTAGTTGTGTTCCCTATATCGGATAGTGGTTGTTAAACATTGAAACCCATTGCACATTTGAAATCCTGAATGTCAAAATATAATACGAACAATTTTATAAAATTTAATACTAAGTGCACAGCCCGATGAGTGGAAAATTAATGTATGTATAATATTTGTATAAAATTTGATACGGACATTAAATAAAATGCAATTATTCTCAATTTCTCTGAGTAATTAGCGCTCAGCCTTGGTGTGTGCAGCCTTGCTGGACTCTTCTCAGATCTCACAGCATCTCATATCGCACATCTGCTACATATTCTTCCCTACTGACCATTATAAATACATCAGATTATTAATAGCATTTTTTATTAATGGTATTTGTAATCGGCAATTATGTTTACATTTAAAAATTGGGTCAAAGTATTTAAATAAAACTGAAGAAAAAACTACTTTAAAATATAGGGTACTATGTTTATTGGTCATTATGTGAGACCGTCGTAATTGTATGTTATGTTTCTGGTACGGAGCAAAGTAATCGCTCAATCGCAGAGATTTGAGTTTTATGATATTATTGTAAATGATTAAATCAAAATTATTTCATTGTCTTATTCATTTGTTTACAATTGTAGATTATTGTTTGAAAAATAATATTATATGAACGAGCTGAACCAAGTTGAATTATTGTCACTGCACCGAGGCAAAGACATAAAACTGAGATTCTTTCATTTGTTTTGTTTAGAGATTTTTTATTTTTGTTCTTGATTTCAAAAAAAATTTTACATTTTGGCGCATCATAATTAAACACCGGTAGTAATGGACTTCCGTTATTAAAAGAAATGGCGAAACCATCTTTATAAAGATTCATTATACCCAGTGCCAATTTTGCATTCTACAATAATATATGCGATTTGTTATAATCATGCCGGGGGGAAATTCAAACTACATTTTATACAGTGTAATTTCGTCACAGATTCTATCCAATCATTCAGTTCCTATTAAGTCCAGGCCCAAAAAATATTATCCCAAATTTACTTAAATAATAGCATTTACGATAACCTTTAGCTTCCTGCGAATACGTTTCTATTTAAACGCTTCGAGATCGGACGCAGTGCAGACGAAAATTGAGTTTCTGTTATTAAATTCTATAATTAAGTTGTTCCACAATTCTACACACAATTCTTTAGGCGACCCCTGTTGGGATGTTATATCTTCCATGAACTAAAATTTTCGGCGAATCAACATCTGAAGAGAAGGAAGGTTGATGGAAGTACACTTCAAAATGTTCACACTTCACTCTCTTCACCCTACCATCTCTTAAGATGTTGAGTCGCGAATTTATTGTTACCAATTATAAAACAATTGTTTTCTTTGTTTTATTGTACCTGGAAATGGTTAGGTCTTTACGAGACCCTGTATAAAGTAGTTTTACAAACAAACTATTAAAGTAATATTCAAATATAACCTTACATACTGATGATTCTTTATTTAAACGAAGATTACTACTAATAGTATAAAAATAGTTGTAAAAAAGTCCTTTTACGATTCTGTAATTCAATTATTTTCTTTTTCCGATTTTAATGCCAATAAATAAATACATTCCGATATATTATTTCAGGTATAGCATTTTTTATATTTTCTTTCTTTAAATCTAAAACTGCACCAATTAGAACGCATCTTTCAACACAATCGATTATACAAGTGCATCGTTAGCGTTACCGAATTCATTTATATTTAAGAACACATGTTAGTTTGTGACAAGATACGAGCATATATATAATGAATACAAATCCTAAAGCCTAGACCTGATTGAAGAATAATATCGCGCGGTACTTTTCCGAGCGGTTTAATACTAGAACTTATCTGTCACAACCTGCGGATAAATTCCGCGTGGTTTTCTCAGATTATTGCAGAGATGCGCGACATAAGCATACTGCTTTCAAAGTGATGCGTCGACATACTGCATACTGTTTTCAAAGAGATGCGCCGACATAACACATACGGATTTTGCGGAATTAATTCCATAGTGCGTGTTTCCACGTTCAAGTATATGTTCTACAAAAGGAAAAGATAAGAATAAAAATATATCTGCACCGCATCTATTTCTGTAGCAATTTACAGATTTCTTTTTCCCGCTAAATTAAAACCGCACTATATGATTCCTTGCATTACAGAATGTACGTCTTTTCCTCACGAAAATTTCCTCAGTCGGGTCGTAGCCTAAAACCCAATTAACTGTTAATCTACTTTTGGGTATTTTGAGAATTTATCAAGGATACTCGTACAAGGACATTACGTGCAAGTACAAGTATATTAACGCACGGTGAATGCGTCATTAATGTGTACATATCATTTTATTTTATCTATAGTCATAAAATATTTTATATATTATATGTTGTTTAAATTATTTGTCTTTAAACTGTTATCTTTTATAATATATTAATATGATTTATTTCTAGTACAAAAGAAATCAGCTGTTCTTGAATGTCACTATCGCGGAAAGAAAAATACAGTTACACAGCTTCCAATGGTGCAATTATCAGCTGATTAGAATAGAAAAATTATTTACTATAAAAATATCTGATAATTAGGTTCTTGAACTTTATCAAATGTACTTGTAGTGGTACTTGTACTAGTTGTATATAAATGATTCTTTAATTGTTTTTAATAAACAAAATCAGCGTTGTGTAAACGATGACAAAAGTCTACTGGAATACAATGCCGTTTCGAAATCAAATTTGCTATTGTTGCTTCATTAGAGGTACTTGTTCGTAAAGAAAATATAATGAACAATTGATTAAAGTTATTGTTTATAAATTATTTATTAATTTTTTTATTTTTATTTATTTATTTAACGTCGGTCTATTTCCGATGAGTCCTATCACCGAGGTCTCGTAAATGTGGGCTACACAACTACCTAATAAGTTTTATGATGTTATTGAGCTTTCAAATCATTAATTAAGATACGAAGATACAGTAACATCAACGCTCTCGGCAACTGTGCCGTCTATTATTTATTAATTAGGTACAGAATATATCATAAGTAAAATTATTTGAAGAGACAAAAAAATGAAGTATAATTGCATTTATTTACTATAGCAATTATCCTTTTTAGTCAGTTATTTATATATACTCGTACTTATTCATTATTTGCTTTGTTCTAAATAAAACCAAAACTGACACGTAAGTGACAATCCCCCAATACGCCCAACTAAAGTCACAATACGTTTCTATTACTATTTTCATTATCAGGTAATCGAATGAATAACTGGTTATAAAAATTAAAATTAAAACTAACTCGAAAAAGCAGAGTTAAAATGTTTTAGATTTTGTATACAGCATGAAACAATAATAATTAATCGGTTGAGTACACAATAAAGATAGAGACATAGTTAGTATTAATTTATAAAACAAACCAATTATTAATCAATTATTTAGCAACAAACAATTATACTATTGTAAACAATTAAAGCATCTTCGACACAGGTCAACGCTCTGTTTAATAGTTCTGCCGCGCCGTAAAATAGTTAACTGTTGCTAGAGATGGAGACTGTCTTAAGGCAACTTGCAGCTGTACTTCACTTATCATTGACACAATATGACATTCAGAGTCGATTTTTCAATTTTCAATAAACTGAAGTTTATTATAAACTTTGCTTGAATATTTTGTTTTCAGATCCTATTTTTGCTCAAGATGGAGATAATTGCAGCTTAACTAAATACCCCGGTTTCATTTTTCGTTAATTAACTGTGGTCGGTCTTTAACCACGTTTTAAAATTGAAAAATTCATCCTTTTACTTAAACTTCACGTATACGAGTATATTAACTGTAGTTTAACTTGAATTGAAATATTCATCACAAAAGAATATATTTTGTACAATTTTTCTATATTCATTTTATATTTGATATCAGTAGTGGCGCATTTGGAGGTGTGGAGGCACTAGGGCCCCGGGGAAGTAGCCCCACCTGCCCTCCCTCAAATCCGTGCCTGGATATCAGGGATTCAACATTGGAATTATTCTGGTTGTTTAATCCAATTCTTGTTTCACTTTATTAAATAAAACTTTATTAAATTCATATAATTTGATGAAAAACCATTTATGATCTTTTATCTTGTTCTTTTTTAATTTAATTTATTTAACGTTGGCAGTATTTGTGCTGTTGTAGCCTCATATATGTGGGCTTCAATGAGCACTGTATCGTCTCTTTTATCTTTTACCAATGAAATCATTTTATATTTTATTGCAAAAAAAAAATTGAATTTTGTTATTGTTTCCAAAATTTCGGTAAATAACATCATTTGGAAAACTTTTTCAAACCGTTTTTTTTTACATAATATGTAGATAACGTACAAAATAGTTGGCTAAAATATCAAGCAATATCGTGTATACAAAATCCACGTATTTCATGATTTTTTTTTTAAATGAAGTATACTTTCTATGTCGCGGATATTTCGTTCTTTCTAATGCAGTTAAAATTGCATACAAAAAAGTTATTGAATTTACGTAAAAATTTTGCATATGCAAATATCTTTTGAAATGTCAGCTGAACGTTAAATCGTATGTTATAAAAATGCAAGCTAAAACAATAGTATTAAATATCCTCGTGTTTGAAAAATGATACAAATCACTAATTAATCTATCGAATGAATGAATTATAGTTGATGACGCATCACCTGCTCTGGTGTTAATGAACAGAAAATATCCATTAATACGAACTGGAAACGGATGGTAGACTCATATGTACGAGTATTTACGTATGCCAAAACCAAGAAATATATATAAAAAGCACAAATTAATTTTTACTGAATTTTCAATTAAAATAACTACGCAACAGTAACTTGGAGAAGGAAAAAAGACATGATTCATCATTTAAATAGAACGCATGCGCAAGCATCCAACTGACGCTGACCTAAAGACACTAAAAGATTTGAAAAAGATTAATTGAAATTGAGATTATGTATCGTAATTAATTGTGTTCAATTTATAACAAATTAATTCAATGAAATAAAGCTGTGAATCAGTGGACTGATGATTTTGTCTCTTTATTAGTCGACGAATGATGCATCCACATCCAAAACAATCTCCACTTAAACAAGTGTCTTAATTAAATTTATGTCAAGTAATTTGGAAGATTGTGATTCTGAGAAGATGTTATTTTATAATTTATTGCAGTTCCTGGTTTTTTTTTAAAAACTGAAACATTTGGTTTAGGAAGTCAATGGTCTACCAGTAGAAAAAAGTTATCAAATTCATTTAAAGCAGGAAATGGAAAATTGAAGGAAAGTATAAGTGGCGAAGTACAAAAAAACATCAATTATTAAAAAGTATTACAGAAAGTACATTTCTCATTAAGAATAATGATAAATGTAAAGTTAAGAAAACAGTAATTTTATACATGTCAGAAATTTTCGTAATTTTGTAATACATCAAATTTTGCCTATTACTTACGCCATGATTGACATATTTATTCGATATAACAATACATTATATTATATTGGAAACTGGTTTTCCTTCACAACATAAAACAAGACAACGAAGATTCATATTTCATTCAATTTATTATTAATTATACAGTTGCACATAAATTTAAAAAAAATTTAACAACTTTCTATGTTTTAATATTTGTTCGGTTGTTAGACCTGCATAAAGATCGATAAGGCTACAGTTAGTTGGAATGACCAAGAACACAGCGAGAAGGCCTTAGGCTCAGATTAAGAAAGTTTTACAAATTAGTATATGTAAGTGATATACTGATGTGTTAAAAGATATTAAATTGTACATTATACTCGTATGTGCGATCTGAAAAGCTCAACCAATGTTACAAAAAATAATTGCTTACGATTTTAAACCAGCTGATGCCAAAAATGAATGAATGCCCCGGACAGATGGCAGCAGATATTCTGTACTAATAAATATATTAAAAGTGCGCATATATCACTGCATTTAGTTGTGTGCGCAATTGTCCATTTGTTTGTTTTTGGGTGCATTTATCACTATTCGATGCGAGGTTTTTCTGATGCATTCCAAAATAGTATTTTCGGGAAGCCGGTCAATTTTGCAAGTTCTATATTAAATCTAATATTTTGAGACTATAAATATTATTATAACAATACACAATGTATCTACACGTCTTTGTAAATCTCAGCTAGATGGAGCAAACAAAATATTTTTAATTAATTGTTTGTTTTCCCGTCCGCAACGCTTACAAACACTTGACCGCACTTGTGCCTTTGTGTAAAATAATTGGAATTTGAGTTCTCGCCGAGTTCAAGTAATTAAATTGATGTTTGTTTATTGATAGAGATTAATTACTTTTTAATATTTGAAATACATTTAACAAGTAATTGAAGTGCATTTACACAAGTACGAGTTTCAACTACAGCGTACTACAGATGATAGTTAATAGTACAGATAATAGTTATTCTATGAAATTAAACGTTTTTAATTATTTTTTAACAACTCTTAAAGCCATATGTTCAATATCTAGCTTCTACTCTATCAATGCTACCATTTGTGAACCATACAATATCATTTTGTTTATATATTGTAATTCACCTCCTATTTTGTTAACGGTTTTTATGGTGGCACTGTCTCATATATGAAGAGCTGAGTGGATGAAGGTGTTATGTGATATTTAAAATTTAAAGTTAAATAAATGTGTTTCTTTATCATATATAAAACTTATTATCAAAATATTATACTTCCCGCAAAACACAAAACATAAATATTACATTACATTCAAGTAATATTTTACCTAAGCAAAACCTAGTAATAATTAATCTAAATGGATTTTACTTTCTTTTATTTATTTAAATTTATTTTGCTGTTGGAATATCATAAGTAATTACAAAGTGGCTGAGGTCCTGAAAGACTACTTAATAATATAAAGTGAGTAATAACTTTTGTACTTCTTAGAAGATATAAATAGTTTTAATAATAAATAATTTGAATTACAACCATTGTTTTGACTGAATACAGTTTAATCCATAAAACTGAACTATTAATATCTCTGAACGTGCTTTGCTAAAATGCGTAACAAGTACGAGTAATTGTAATAATGCATTTAATCTGCATGCGTTAAACTTAGGTCTAATCAGTCAAGTATCCACGTTATTAAGATTAATTCTGATATTAAGTTTAAGATCAAACGCATCGCTTATAATACTAGTAAATTAGTTATAGCATTTAATAAAATTTAAATAAAATATAAACAAATAAGAAAACAAATTATGAATAAATTATTTGTAATATTTAGACCAGAAAATGCCTAATAAAGTTGTATTTTATTATGAGTAATACCAGTAATAGTCTTTGCTTATTTGAACAAAGAAACTTAATTGAAAATATGAATCATTGTCCTAGCTTTGAATTCATAAAACTTATAAATGAAATTGATTTATGTTTGATCGTTAAATGTGATGTGCGTTCATGACTTTGATACTAACTCAGAAAGGTCGCTGGTCGCTAGTCGCTAGTCGCTGGACTAATTAATGTTCTACCAACATCACAAGTCGCAACGTACTGGCATTAATGTTACAACGCCATAGTCTTGATGCACTTATATGGAGATACAATTCTAATTCATCTAAATTTAATTGCATTTTATTATACAATACAGATCGAGCAATCAAACGTTCTTTACAGTGGCTATCTCTAATTATCTTTCAAAAAATACATCAAATATTATTGCAAACTATGAAAGAAATTTCACGTGGTTTTATTTTGTAAATAATATTACATTGAGAGTAAATGCATTTTAGCAAACATATCGTTTATAACCTCGTTTTCTTATCTTAATTTGACGGATAAAATCTATTGATTTGTAAGAAATCTTTACGAGTACGGCCCTGGTTTCCTAAGTTAATCCTCGTCGTCCGCATCTGACAAATGATTTTATATCTCATCGGATTTATTTGATTATGAATTGAATTGAGGCACTCCTTTTCCTTCTTATGCGCTATTATATTAATAATTAACCTTCAATAAATAAAATAAGGTGATTTACAGCTTAAGGAGGCTAGCGTATATAATTTCACGTAGGCATACATCCTACAGGGTGTTTGTACACATGCAGATAAGGGAAGTGTTTTGAGTCTTGAGAATTATGCGTTGAGTCTTTTATATGTATTTATTTATACAATACAATACAATGTGGTTGCGTTCCAAATAATTGTGCTAGTTTTAAGTGGAATCATCTAAAAATAAAACTCTTTTATAAACACCGCCGGAAAATACATCATTATATATTTGTGTTTTATTCAAAACTGAATACACATCGCTGCGGAGAACTTAGTTAATATAGTGCAGGCGACGGAGGTAAGTGAGTATGCATAATATCAGTAATACTTATTTTTTACAATATTTGATCCCTTAAACCTAATTAGTACTCCTAAAAAATAAAATTCTAACGCCTTACAAGCACTGATATAGGATTTCTCATAGTAATTTTTACATGGAGGATAAAAACAAAGTGCGGCAAATTTTCAACTGGCAACATTCATATTATTGTTATATAAGACAGCTAGAACTCATATCAGTTGTCAGAATTCGTTCCTCATATTATGCATACTCACTTACCTCCAGCGCCCGGTCTAATATGCAATGAAAAAATTGGACAGGATAATATGAATTTAAAGAAAATGAATATTGGCACAACTTCTGAAAATATATAATCCAGTAATTTTTATAGAATTGAATAAACCTTTCGGAACAAACAGATACTGCGCAAACAATATTTTTTAAGACATTCCCGTCACAAGTGCCACGCTGTTTTAAGACTGTCACGTCTCCAGAGTGCCAATGTCTTTACAGGACGTTTGGAGGTGTTGTTCTCAGCCCGCTAGTGGTAGCTGCAATATGTACGTTGATTTTAATAGTTCAACACCGTATTAAAGGTGGGTTCGTTTGAGGTATATAATTTATAAATAATTGTTAAATTTATCAAGTACATGCATCTTGTGCTAGATTTTCATCAATTTCTGTTGCTTTATAATAGCTTTTTAAATTAATGTAAGTAATGTAGTCCCCTTGGGTGTTTGGGAGTCATTGAAATACAGAGTAATGAATCAGGAGTATATAAACTTTTCAATTTAGTAATAAATAAAAAAAAAAAATTTAAGAGACCAATAGAGGATGAAAAAAGTATCTTACATGTGTCTACGGTAAATTTGTTAAAAGAATTCGGTTGTTGACAGTTTACAAATCTTAGCAGTAAATTGGATTCACAAATAAAAGTTAAGATAATTACGCTTACCACAATTTCTATTTCTCACACTGCAATATTTTTTGGAATTTACCTGAAAAATAAAAAGGTATATCAATAATGAAATAATATAATATAAGACATAATATATTTAATTTATAACATATAAAGTTTATATAAATAAGCCAGTTATAATTCAAATCAGTCGAACATGGGTATCTCTGGTAGGAATATTTAGTTGATGATAAATTTACACTTGTAATAGGAGTTATGCTGTATGTGTAAAATTAATTTCCGTTTCATGCAAATCACTTTTGATTTGAAATTGGCCCGCGAACCATAGTATTTGTATCCCTGTCGAACATTATATAGTTCGCGTATTATAATCTATTTCAAAACTTAAAACATTTACAATGTAGCGCCAACAGCTGGAATGCAATAAGTCTGTTGTGTTATTATAACTACACATATGATTGTATGTTTTATAATAATAAACGAACCCAACTCAACTCTTGATTTATATTTATTTATCCTATGGCCTATGCTGTTGAACTCACAATATTAACAATTAAATTAAAATAAACAAATTATAATTATATATTGAGATTATCATGCAAACCTTATTGAAATAGTGTTTACACCAGTGTATTTTATGGGATTTATAAATAGTACACACACACAGGCCGACAGAAAGTTTAGCCGACTGGTATCGTCTTAAGTTGTAATATCTCAAATTCTATTTTGTTCAATGTAAATTTGGTAAAATTTAAACACCTATCAGTGACATTCGGTTGAAGTCTCATCGAAAATTCAATTCAACAATATCAAATATTTTTTTCCAACGAAATACATCTTCACACTTTTAGAATCTTAAAATTACAAGTAACCATCTCAAAATGCCCCTCTCACACTCTCTGCATACTTAAAAGTACACAACGTAACCTAATAAATATATGATTATATCTTTTATATAATTGGTCCATAAATCGAATCGGATGGCACAGCATACTGGCGTTAACCTATAAACCTTCGCGGCCAATGTCCTATAATAAGAGTTATCTGTTTTTTCAAGTACTAAAGCACATTTGACATTGACATGAAAATGGACATGTATTAGTAGATTAACAAGTTATTCTTATTAATATGTAAATGAATAAGAATTTCCCATAAAACAAACTTTACTTTACAAATGTATTAATTAAGTGCCAGCAGAGCATTCAAAGGAGAAAATTAAAACAGTGAGTAACAATTAGAAACACATGTCTTTGAAATAAAAAAACCTCGAGAAGTTTTCGAAATATTTATAAGGTCTGTTACTATGGTAATTTTATGCAAATAGACTCCACGCACTATAAATAAAAACAGACTCTTTATATTTGAATTGTAAATAGTAGATCTAAAATGAGAAATGTTTTAATTGAATTTTTATCAATATTAAAATAACATGACAGTAAAGAGATCACAGATATTTAGAACAATTTAAATAGAAATGATAGATCGCAGTCTAAAATTTAACTTTAATAATAACCAAATTCAAAAATGTAGCGGTGGTCCGGGATAAAACCCGAAGACAGAGCAGTATGCCGTCATGCATAAAGGCTTTTGCCCACTGCACTGTTCTCTTTACAGTTCAAAATAGTTGCTTTACTGCGAAGAATAAAGACGCTGAACAAAGCAGCGAACCGACAACCGACAAACCAACAAAACGACGATATCAACAAAGCTGCAATTTAGTATAATGAATGCTAAACTGATCTAGACTCGTGCTCGTACCTAGGGAGTACTATAACCTTCTTTGTTTACTGCAAGGCCGTCTGCCAACAAAGTAAAATAATTCTTGTGGACTCCATGCTATAGCACTTATACTCATGCTTTTTGTTCAGTTAATCACTAATGAAACGTTCACTGATATACTTTATACAGGGTGTCCGATATAAAGGTGTCAATCTTGAAAAATATGATGAAGGAGATTTTTCACGACCTATTTCATAATTTTAATTGCAATGTGCTTAAAACTTAGATTTGAAATGAACTCTATGTTGAATTTAAAAAGAAAAAAGAATATGAAGTGTCACCATGCTAATTTTAGGTTTATTTATATATTATGATTTATAATGAGTAATAGTAATTAAAAGTATATATTCAATTATATCCTCAGCAAATGTCAATACTTGTCGTATTGAATACACAATGAAATGATGTTATCGAAACGAAATTAAGATGAATTTAGTACTTTTGAAACTAGAAGTACAAAGAAGATGTGGAAATACTTTATTCACTATTTGGTCCAAAAATATTGTTACACCTGCTTAAGGTAGTTGTATCGTGATAGTCATGCTCAAAAGTATAACTCAGCAACCTAAAATTATAATGTAGCTGAAACGTTAGTGTCAAATAGTCTCGTTAAAAACTTTTGTGAAAGTACAGTCTCACTGTTCTCACTACATGTAAATAGTATCTACACGTACATACACGTACATACAAATACACAGTCATTTCTTGATTTTATAAAAATTTTCAATGTTTACAAAATTTTATTTCTGTAATGGCGTGGACAATAATTTCCATTTTTTTTTTTATGTGATTAATAACTATTGTTTCTATAATATATTAAATTTTTATTGAATTCCTTTGAATCGTTTTTATTTTATTCGATAAAAATAACATTGAAATTACTATTTCCCATAAGAGCCTGTGTTAAAATAACAAAACTTTAATATCGTTTTTCTCAATAATGGAGTGGTAAATTTTAATCAACCTGAGGTCAATATGTCTTATAATTAATTAAAGAGCAATTAAATGAAGTTTTATTAAAATCCTTTGAAAAGTCATTCCACGATACAACTACCTTAATGATGTGATATTCTCAGTAAATTATTTAACGTATTGAACACACAACTTGTAGATACAGATTTATCTTTACGCAGTGATTTGGTTTTGAAAACTACTGAGAAAACTATCTGCCTGTGATTAGATATATTACTCTAAAATTTGGTCTTTATTGTGGTATGTATATATATTATAGTCTATATATATTATATACGAGTATATAGACATAAATGTATATATATATATAAGAAAGATCTCTAATAAAATAAATATCTTAATTAATTTGACATTTTTCTCTAAAATGATTTTTAAATATATAATATACATATATATATGTGTGTGTGTGTGTGTAATTTAGCAACTTTTCAACATCTTATAAAGAAATAAACATATTTCTGCGAACATTGAACAAGACACTAACATAAGTCGGTGGACGGTCTACAGTCGACAACCTTGTGGTGCCCCAGGTCATTATATTCAGTTCAATAAAATAAACAGTCCTTCCTTATTGCTACATAAATTTCTTAGGAGTTGAAATCCATTGATGATGCGTTATTCGCTGAAGGGTTTAATTAAATAAAACATATAGAGGATAGAACTGCTTAGCGCTTAGTGATATACGAGTACGAGTATCTTACGAATACGTTGACAGGTATGAGCTATTCCTGGATAAAGCAACACTCGTATGAGTATGCGAATTAAACACAGATTGTACGACATTATAAATGTAAATTGACTTACACAAACAAGTGCATTAAATTTGCAATCTTATTGCAAAATAATGACATATCTGGTGTTGATCTAGGTTAATCTAGCATGATCTAAAGAACATTTCGTTGTACTTAATGACATGATAATAATTAAATAATAGCAATATTTTTAAATGCTACTTTATACACATACAAAAACTACCAACATAGTAGAAGGTCATCGGTGATAGGACTCAGCATCGAAATAGGCCGACGAAGATTTGTATTTTTTTATTTAATAGTTTTATTTAATTTCAAACTCAAATATTTGATACTACAAACCCTCTATTTATTTAATTTAAATTAAATTTAACGAATATTACTAATTTATTATTTATGCTGCAAAGCGCATTGCCGTCTTATGACATTGGTACATCAAACCTATAACTAACACTAACTTTTCAATTTGTTACAAAACATGTTATATGCACATGCCTCAAATTCGAAATTATTGTGTTCATTTTTATTCAGATCAAAAACAGATTTTTCTTCTTATTCTTCAGTAAAATAAAACATGTTTGTTGTCGTTGCCATAATGGAAAATCGATAGAAAAACGTATGTTTTTTATTTAAAAAAAATGTTATAAAATATCATAAAAATTTATTTTATCTAAATTTTAAAATCAAAACTCCTCCTATCTAGTGACAAATAATGATCAACCGGTCACTGGAAATATTGCTTTCGAATCTAAATAGATTCTCAAACAAAAAAATCGAAAGAAATTTCTTAATAATCTATTTTCATAGCAGCATTATTGTCTTTTCAATTGCAAGAAGCAATAACGTACATCCTTTTTTTTTAAATGTTTGTGCCTATTTGGCTTTACAATCAGACACAATAGATAATAATGTAAATATATAACTACAAATTTTATTTCAGACCTGTTTCTGTCTAAAAAGTTAACGAATTTCAGCTAATAAGTGTTAATTTATTGTTGTAAGATTTTGTCTACCAAACTGTGTGCATATTTGGAATGAGTCATATTTGTAAAACATTATGATTTACGCTTAAATTGAGTATTAACTGATATTACCATACATTACACGCTTTTTCTAAAATGTATACTGTAAATTAAGAATAATATACACAATTTAAATATCCCTTTGGTTAGTTGACCTTAAATAAAAATGCATTGTCTTAACACGTCAACAACTGATGTTGCTTTGACACCATTCGTTTTCGGATCTGTTATTCAAATATCTTATCTTTTATTATCGTATCAAGATTATCGATACAAAAACAATAATAGAAAATATAAACAATTTATAAGACTGTGTATGACATACTCATATAGTATAGTATTTACAATACATAGATATTTATCATTAGGGTTGCAACTGTACAAGGTTTATCCCCAGTAGTAAGCGATGTAGAAATGTACTTGAAGTTGATCTAATATAGCTAGAAGGCGCCAAATTCAATTATCACAATTTCTATAATCAAAATATCCAATCACAATTACAAACAGATCAAGCACAAATAATAATTTTGTCAGATTTTTAACGATAAAGTAAATGCTTAGCTATTACATTTGTTTCATTATTTTAGTCATTTTCAATTAAAGATTTATTAACGAAATTTGAAACCATTGTTTAAAACGTAAATAAGTATTGTTCATGCACACATAATGGCTGGTAGTTGTTAATAGATCGATTCGATAGATGACTCTGCAGACATAAGACGACCCACTACTGAAGTACTTCACGATAATTGACTTTATATACACATAAATGTATTACAATTACGCGGAGGTTGGAGATTCTCAGCAATACGAAATCGTTAAGGGTTAGAGCTCCTTACCCTAGGGCTCAAAGCTACTGAGTAATGAATACACACGGTGCGTTACGAGGATTGTGTGGGTTTCTCACACTCTACCCCACACAGTTCTGCCGGCGACGTAGCGCAATGGTTCATACTCGGGTCAGCTGACACTGCAGAATTGCACATAGATTTGTAGGTTACTACATGGAAAACTTAATAAGGACACTGTTAGGTATTTCGTTATTTCTTACAATTCCGTGTTGGCGCGATTGAGATGATATGCGCGGGAAGGTATCTTGTCTCAGTCGGGATTACTTCCGCTCCGCCATCTTTTTGCTTTTATTCTCTCTTTATCATGTTCTCTTTTTTTCTTCCGTTGTTTTCCTTCCAGTTCTAGCGTTACAATATGTTCCACTTATCCTGTCATTCTTCTTCATTTTACCTATGCCAGACTTCTGCGAATCATCTCATCTTACAACTCCTTTCTGTTTTCACAGCTGTACCCTAGATTCTTTCTTTCACTGATAGATCTTGCTTTTCTCTAACCATCACATTATGTCTCCTCTCCATTTTCCTATCCAGTATCCAATAAAATTAAATTGTTAGATTATTCAGAAATCTTTCCATTTTTATTGGTTTTGAAAACGTAGCAAAAGATTCATCTATAAATAGGTTCTGAGTTATGACATTTTAGCAGAGTTTCATCCTATTTCATACCACCCGCACCCGCACACCGCCTATTGCCTACATTAAAAGTGCTTACATTGTACATATTTCATTTAGAACAATTTTCTTAACGATGATATAATATTTACTTAATGTTAATATATAAGTATTGTCTCTTGTCGTCATTTATGTGACATGGTCGTAAAGTAGCAAATTTAAGCTGCTATATTAGCACAAATGAATATAGGACGAAGCATTTTATAGTTCAGCAATTAGTAAATTACACAAGCTAATTGCAACAATTCCATTTGCAGCAAGTGGAAGTTTTGCTTTCCGGATATTAATTGAAAAAACTACTTAAGTTTTTATTACAATTTTTATAGTCGAGACGTGTTGATATGGTCATAAACTTAGTGTGTATTTTAACTCGCAAAGCCAAGGCCACACGCACATCGCACAAATCGCACACAACGCGTCTATATCATTACGTTAGGAGCACAAGAGACGGACGCCTCTCAATTTCTTACTGACAACACATGTAATATAAGAGCAACCGACCACTGCTTCATTTCTCTTCATTGCATTGGCGTTATTACCCTTACTTGAGTAATTCATCCTAGAAGTAATTCATCGCATAGCGTCTTACTCAATCCTTTTGCTTCGCTACTTTTTCGCTGTAATGAATTACTGCATGAACTAACCTACAAGCCAAGAGAAGAACACAAAACCATACGACAATTACAGGATGCGCTGACTGATTCTATATGCGTGTGGAGGAACTCCTTACTCCTTGTGATTGCAGCAAAAATATTAAATTTCTATTTAGTCCACGAAATACCATAACGGTCGATGAGCAAAAGTAGAAAAGCAGAAGAACACACTTCGCCTAATAGAAACCATGCTACTTCTTAGGATGACTTCAACTTCAAATAACTCAAGATATTTTAACCTTTTTCTTTGTTTATTAAATGCCGGCTTGAAGTGTTGAAAATAAATAGTCACTACTAAAAGACTACTTTTATTACGCAAATGAAAGAAAAATAAGTAACATCAAAGAACCAAGGATGACACAGCTTGATTTTTTACGTTTCACTCTTTGGACTAATTTGTAGAACAAGCAGACCGACTAACTGACAGACAATTAGTCGACGGTTTTCAAGGCTGTATTGTTAGTCAGCATTTAATATTGTATTGGTATTTAACTTTAACTGAAATAATCTTTCTGACCTTGATGTTGGTTTCTACTGTGTATTCCAGGACACTTGACAAAATAATTACGAATGTCATTGTGTTGTTTACAAAAAACATTTCCCATAAGTAGTGCTGCTTTGAATCTTTTTTTTTTTAAAGAAATCTTTTTTCTAATAGTAACTTTAGACTTTGTCACTGGCAACCCCATTCTTAAACACACAACATACGAGTATTGAAAAATTGAACAGTTATTTATGTCAGGACCTCATACATGTTTGATACACCGTAGTTTAATCACCGTTTTGTAATCAGTTTCATAATCATTCATTAAAAAATCATTTAAACGATGCGACAACCTAACCTAGAATACTCCTGCATCCAGTGATGAATTTAGGCTTAAGCCCGAGCCAAACGTACACTAGTGCCCGAAAAGCTATAGCCGTCGGCGGATCAGACTGCATACATGTACATTTTTGTGATTTGAAATACTTTGTAGGTAGACATGACAGTAACTTACAATAAAATTGAAGATAGTCTAAGATAAAATTTCACAACCAGATTACCCAACGAATTGGCCACTCTACTGAACAGAGCATAGACACAGCAGTCCAGTCATTAACCAGCATGCATTAATACTGTTAACCCATCTTCATTAATAATTATGACCATCTGGCATTATTAATTCACAAACTCCAAAGCAGACTAAAAGGTCACTTACAATTAAAATTGGTCATATTAACTAGTAGTGACACAAATTCTTAACTATTTGTTGTAACCCTTATTCTAATGACATACAATTATGCAAATATTTGGAGGTTATGGTAAAACGTGGTTAGTTAGATTTTAATATGAACCTCCACCAACGTAAGTTTCTAGATCTTATTCATGTTTACAAGAATGTACAACTTTCTCACACCGACGCGGCAAGTATTAGTTGGTTTATCTTCTGACAAGGTCAATATTTTCAGATACAAGATAGCGCAAGATTATACTCGTGTTATATAGATATATCATAGAACGATTACTACACAAGCATATAAATATTCTAAAATATTGGTTATACTTATTATATAGAAGATTTAAGTAGTAAAATTATGGCTTTCTTACTACGCTCTAAGAATGAATTATTTAAGTCATGTTAAATATAAAAATTCTTACTATATACGATCGAAAAAGAAATATATTACCTTAACTACATATAACATTTTACTGTAAAGAAATCTGATAATATTTAATCTAAAAAGGTTTAAATTTTGAATATAAACATTTTATTTTATGATTCTAAAGATATTTTAATTAAGATTTTAGTAATCCAATTTTATATTTTCACTAGCGGCAGCCGAAGCGGGCCTTAAAACATTAAGTGAGTATTTCTTTCAGGGAGTGTACTACCATAAACGTATTTCAAATTTTGTGCAATACAGCTGAAGTTAATGCAGGACTCCATATACACAACAATATTTCAAAACCCCGTTAAAATGTTATATATAACTATTTTTTATTATACCATTGTAATGTTACTTATGAGAAATAAACCGTAATATATATTTAAATATACTGTACAGACGGGCTATTTTCATGGTCTGTAGCCAGTACGCAGACTAACTACACTTACATTGTGCAATCTTAAATCACATAAAATATATAAACATATTTACATAGTGTAATAATGGACGCAAAGTTGAATAAAAACCAGTGCCAAAATAAATGCACGGTGCATGTGTAAGTCCTTGACCATCAATATACTCGTACAAGATTTATGAACGATAAAACTAATAATGTGCACTTGCAAGTTCATGAGCAAATGGAAATGCATATTCATATTTATTAGTACACATTCAAATAAAATTAAGTAGCCACGGAGTTCATCTTTTTAATATGTGTACTTAGTTTTATTCGAATATAACGAATCATTTATGGGTTTAGCTGTTGAGTGCTTCAGCCTTCAACCGTTGTAACAATCTTCAGTCTCCTAATCTAGAATATTGCTTTAGTGATCTTAGATATTTGTTGAAAAGATGTTGAGCCGCATACATCTACGATACGATGGTGAATCTTTTTCGATACTAAATATACATTATAATGAATGAGTGAAACAGTTCTTTTTCATTGGATCTTAGATCACTATTCAAATTTTCACATGTGATCTCTAATAAATTGAATTATATATAGAAAAAACATTGTAACAATGGAATATGAAAGAACTGAAAAAGGAAATAGAAGAAACAAAAAGCAACCCTAAGTTTGCAATAAAACATAAACATAATGGTTGGAAATGGAAAACAGTCAGATTACAGACCAGACATAGTCATATATTTGGAGAAGTAGAATTTTTGTCCCTAGTTCAAAAAGACTGTGCCTTCTTAATACAATTTCTTTCACAGATATCCTATTACTACTTTACAATGAGTATTGTATTTCTTCCCAACTAAACTTTCGCAGGGTGGATCAATTTTAATTCAAATTTATTGAATGATTTTATACTAAGAATAATGGAACAATGCGAGAATAACATAGAACATAAGTATTAACTGCGTTATTATATAAAATATACTATTAGTTAGTTGAAGAATTTAAAATCGAACTCAGAGCACGGAATTTTCGTGGAGAATAGTTTTTTATTTTTGAGAATAAACTGTTTCATAAATAAGTCATAAAAAACAGGTGCTTATAATTATCAAAATAGTTTAGATTCTGAATCAACTGAGCGCAGCGTTAATTGTTATTTAACTTCAATTGGTCATGTAAACTAATTTATTGCCAGAAAGCTAAATTCGTTAAATCTAAATAAAATGTTATAATATATGTTGCCACTGTAAGACTGATATACATATATGTTCATATATGAATAGATTATAAACATATTATTATACCCAACATTATAAACATAAATTACATGTTATTTAGAAGCGGTAGTAAAGATTTATTTAGTAAACAATTTTCGAATAAACTAGTCTAGACTATTTTCAGAGTAAGTTTTCCTGTTATTTGTATGAAGACATTAAAATCATTCTATAAAGATATTATACGACTAATTAACGTGTTGGCAAAGTCTATCTTAAAGCTGCTTCATTTAATAATAATATTAACCTTTACAGGAATTCAAAATCTATTAAATGAGTTCCGCCATTTACGGAAACTAGACATAAACATTATGCAGTAAAAAGCAGAATTTAATTAAAATAAAATCAAGCAAGTACTTTTTATAAACATCTATAAATCATGGCTTTGTAAAGTAACATTTAAAACCAAAATAATTTACACCAAGCAGTTGAATGCACCGTTATAAAATTGTTAAATCGGTAATAAAGACTTTTATTGTTTGCCGTCAAGCAGGGAATTGTTTTTAAACTGTATATCGTATAATTAAGCCAGCAATAGGCTGATTTAAGGTGGCTAGATGACGCAATAATCCTAGTGAGACTGTTCCATTTAGGCCTAGATCCCACTGAGTATATACCGCACGGAAAAAAAACCCGAAGTCACAGAAACATCACAAGAGCGTTTTGTGTTGACCAAGAAGTACACATACACGTGACATCGCCAATTCGCCAATTCGCCATGCTTGAACAGACCCCTAGCTGTGTTATATGATCATCTGCAGTACGACACTTTTGTCTTCTGTCTTCTGAGCAGGTGACCTTCAACTCCACTGTTAACCAACATCATTGTTGATGGTAAACTCGAAATAGCTAACATTCCAAGTTATGGATATGGCAGTTTTGAATATTAAAATATATCTTAAAGACGTTTTGTTGCAAAATATAAGACATGTGGTATGAGGCAAGAGGCAGCGCCCAGATCTTACAATGTACAATGTATTTTATTATTTTAATTCATCCATTATTTTCTATATTGAATACGTGCTTGCCATATCTAATTTATTTATCTTGTAAAAAAACTAAAATCTTATTGTTATATATGTAAACTTAAGTAAATATAAGTAAAAAGTTTATGATTCCAAAAACTCATTGTAAAATAATCGGATTAATTTAATATTTCTTCTTTATTTACGCTCAACACGCACAACAAAAAAAAACTGTACGAGAAAAAAACGCCAATTCTGTAACACTAGGTGTCTTATCATATGAACATACGATTGCATTTGCGATTTTAATTTCGCCCGCAAACTTCTAAATTGCTGCAAAATTCATTCCGGCTTTTTTACTTAGCGATGATTTGTATTACACGTAGATGAATTGGGCAGACGCACAGCGAATTGTAGTATGACCTAGAATTCTAATCTATGAAACAAACGAAAATATAACAAAATCGGGCTCTTAAGAACTAAATTTCATTATCATGAAACTATAACATCATTTCCAAATCTAAATTGAAGAGTACAAAATTATTTTTACAAAAACATTCAACAAATTTAATCTTGCTTCTAAATGCAGTTAACAACAATCTTCATTAACAATATATTTTTAATAAAATGAATGACAAAGCGACAAAATTTGTTATTATTGTTTAATTGTGATGGATTAGGTCATTGTATTCGAGCAAGAAGTAAAACAGAAATAGGCGATGTACAAATGGATTTCAAGTTGATCTCACATTTACAGAATGCGCCAAATTCAATTATGTCCGGTCCCAATTTCTATCACTATTCCACTGAATTTTACTGATAATTTTAGCACCACCTCTGGATTCTACGCACATAGTGACCGCATCTCGTTCTACGTCAGTACTGAATCACAAGTAGAAAAAAATCTTGGCATTAGCTTGTGGCAAGCTAGTGTGAAACTTGCATTGCAAGATAAAAAGTATAAAATGAATCGTGGAATTAGCTTGTGACAAGGTAGTAAATACGAAACTCGCATTCCAAGAGAATTTTCTACCTCGGGTATATAAAGTAAACTAACGATAAAGTAAATACTTAGCTATTACATTTATTCTTATATTCAAATTACTTTCAGTTAAAGATTTATTATTGAAAAATTAAACCATTGTTTAAAACATAAATAAGTATTGTTTATGTACAGATAATGGTTGCTAGCTGTTAATAGATCGATTCGATAGATGACTCTGCAGACATAAGACGACTCACTACTGAAGTACTTGACGTAAATTGACTTTATATACACATAAATATCTTACACTTATGCGGAAGTTGGAGATTCTCAGGACGAATTCAACAGAAATTCGGTTAAATGGTCAAAAAAGGCTCCATGGCCCTACGGGGATCGCCAAAATCTCAGTGCCTGATGAATGCCTTGCTGTGAAGTATCGGTGAGGTGACTAGATAATGTGTGGGTGCCGGACTTGCACATTTCTAACGACCTTGCCGGCGTCGTAGCGCAGTTGTCACTCTCGCACAGCGACCACCTAAAGAATCTTCTCGCATATTTAAGATTAATTTAAATCACCCACGACGCCCCGAGGGGTTTAGAATTGTCTTATTATGATTTACCTCCGCCCATCTTTTTGCTTTTGTACGTTATATAATTAATACTATCTCTTCCAAATTCATCATATTCGTTGGAATTTTCATTAAAAGACCTTTCTCTAAAAATGAAAAGTTATAAATGATGGTCAGATATAATCATTCAATATATAAAATCCTATATTATAATGTTCCATATTTATATGTTTATATGTTTACGCGATTCGTATGGTAGCTCCAAAACAGCACCGCGCATTTTCTTGAAAGTCGTCTATTCCGTATAGAAAACAATTCTAAGACTTTTGGCGTCCTCGGGTTTATTCTTATTTCTTTAACACTTTGTGATCCAATTAAATATTGATGTTTATTAACTATATAGTGGTATTCAATCTACCGAATGAATTTACCGAACTACCAACCATTTTACAAGAGAATAGGGAGAACAAACAAAAAATGTTTTTGTGACATCAGTAAAATTGACATTGATCGGTGTGGTTAGTGCATTTAGTTATTGTGTTAATATCATTTATTTAAACATATTTATTAAAATACTTTTCTACTATTTATCTGATTTATGTTTTAAACTTTAACCTACACCGTGACTACTATACGGTAATCTTCACCAAATTTAAAATTCCTTTACAAAATTATTAGTGTCTATGAATCCATTAACAACCTCCGGTCTTAACTTAAATGCTGGAACCGTCAGCAAATCAGCAATTTGACAAAATCATCAATAATGACCTTTAGATGTGTTTAATAATATGGTATAAACCTTCAAAACAACAATTAAGTATTTAGAAGATGGTAAGACTGTTTCAAGTGGATTCCTACGCACTCAATTATGACATAATATTATTACATTAACTACATATTATAGAATTTGTTGTTTGCGTACAAAAACGTGAGAATGTATTAAATCTGGACCTTCTTCTTTAAAGAATTACACACTTCAAAGATCCAAAATATGTTGCAAAATAGGTTCGTGTCGTCATTATTACTCCTTCCTTTACCTTTAACTTATGCCTTCACGACTTTCGATTTAGGTGCGCCACACAGCGTTAATATAAAATCACTATTACTGATTAAAATTACAAGATGTTATTAATGCATCATTACAAAAATAATTGAAGTGATGCTTCCTGCCTTTATTCAACTTTAAACAAGTATAAGTTATTAAATTATGTATATTAAAATAAATAAGAAAAACAAGATGAATTAACCAATCATCGACTAATATAAGTTGCGTAAAGATTGAATTGAATTTGATACAATCGACCAGTGCAAATAGAAAATTTGTTAGATACTAATAATACTAATAATACAGAAAATACTAATAATAAAGAATAATGCAAATAATGGCAATGAAAAATAAAATGAACATGACTTAAAACATAATGATAACCAAGGTCCTAATGAAACCTAAGGTTACAAATGGACATTAGATGGAAATGTTTCTTTCCTAACTCTGAATAAGGGAGCTGCTGAATAATTCCACTAGCGCTGCTAATAAGCCACAGCTAAAACTTACAGATGATAAACACTTGTAGTCGTGCAATTATACACAAAAAAATAATGGAAAAGTAAATGAAGTTCTAGAAAAATATTTCCATTCATTAGCTGCCAATAGAAATATTTAATAAACATGTACACTATTTCTTATTAAATATCAAGACCTTAAAGTAAGTTACGTTACAGTAACAGTTACTTCAGATAATTTTATGTCATGTATATAAATAAAAGTAAAAAAATAAACATATTTCAAAGAAAAGAAATTTACGTGTCTTATTAATGTTTAGAACATTGCATGTTAAATAGTTACGAATTTGTGCTGCCAACTTATAGGAGGTGCAGACATACGAGTATAGATCCAATTGTGCGTGAAAAAAATTCACTATGACAATGATAGGTACAATGAACTGAGCGACATGCCATGTGCTTGCTGCTAACAACAATGCTCGCGGTTCCGCCCACTTATTGCATGGACCATGAACTATTTGAATCCAAAAATACACAAGTTGTACAAGTACATTAGCAATTTACTGTTTTTAAAATGGCAATTTCGGTACAGTACTGACTAAAGTTTTATTTCATTCATTACGATAGTTCGCTACAAACATTTTTTTTTTCGTATCGCAGTAATGTCAAATAGCCTGATGATTATAATTTAAGTAACTCTTTCGCTATTTTAAAGCTTAAGTTTATGGAGTGGGCTAATGCATTTGTGCTAATTTGTTGTTATAATTATTATTCAAATGCATTTGTAGAGAATTTAATCGACTCGTATACTGCATAAAGGTGCATAAAGTATTACAAAAATAAGTGATCACTGCTCGGTATGTTGTGCTTTGTACCAGAGACAAAATAAATTTTATAATAACAAAGGAACTGGTTTCACGTGCTCCAGGATATCTCCGATCGGTTCAATCATTACTGACGTACAATCCTACAAGAATCACCAACAAGATGCACGCAAAAAGAAGAAGAATATTTTAATGCTACTTTGTATAAAACAGAAGCAGACCTTCTGATAAATTCCCAAAGGGTTGACTCCCGAGTACCGTGTACCGAGTATCAGTGGTAATGATATAACAAATTAAAATATTAGGAATTATTTTATTTGAAACAAATTGGATCAAATTTAAATTTAAATAAACTTTAAGAGCAACTAGTTTGGTTAAAAAGGCATAAAGTATGACCACTACTATTATACCATTATTTATAATCACGTTTATACTATATGTCACCAGCTTACCATTGATGACATAAAAAATAAATCAAACCTTAACCTGTACTTATACATATCTTTTAAATAACTTGTAAAAAGTATCACCTAATTAATTACGAAATACTACAAATAACAATGGCCGTGTTCTAATATTTTGTAATACACAGCCTGAACAATATTCGTATTCCTTGTATCCAGTGGCGAACACTTCTCTTACTGTTAATTATATAAATATATCTTAAATAAATCTTAAACGACTGAATAAAATGAATCCATTTAAAACTTTTTAACGGTGACCGAATTTTCTAAGGACTATATTTATGTAAGAAAATTAGGTTACTAAATTTGGTTCTAAGTATCGATATCTAGGTACTTTGTGAAAAAATTCATTTAATAAGTTCTCAACTGTTAAAGCGTAAGTAACGTAGTGAATAACCCAAAATAATTACCTAAGTTGTTCATACCCGTGCATGAACTTATACAACACAAAACTGAATCTTGCTGAAACAAATGGTATTTAATTAAAAAATATTTCTACTCCCACAGTCAGGCCAAAAAAAGGAGAAATACAAGATATGCAATAAGTGGAATAAAACAGAGAACACGAAAAGAACATCCAGCAACAAGACAACACGGTAACTTTGCAAGAGGATAAGAGTATCTTATTACCAAGAATACTAATTCCAAAAATCCTTAGTCGACAGTATATAGTATTCCACGCGTGCAACTTGAACCAGGGGTATATAAACTAAAGCCAACGGGCTCAACTAAAATGACAATGGCAATGTTATTGTACAAATCACGAATAGTTCTCTAATAGTAATTGATTCAACCGTACAACTGTAAACTCAGAATGAAATAATAACAGATTCACTGCCAACATCTAGTGTTAACCATTGTCTGCTTATTTTTAAAATTAAATATATTTAGATAGCTGTCCTACATGAAATTGCTCACATACACAAATATGTGAGTTAGAAAAATGTTGATATTATAAAATATAATAGTATCAACCTTTTCGCATAGCATCAAATATTTTTCAATTTAATTTAAAAAAAACCGGTATAAACTCAATACATAAATTAATAATACTAATAGTAAAATATTGCTACAATGTCTGTCAAAGAATCTTTAATTTGAACAAAAGGAAATCAAGATGGAAGACACCAAGTGACATCAAGTGACACCGAGCATAATGAATTCTTAGTTCTCGTCGCCATTGTTTATAATAGCTACTTGGACCATTTTAACTACTTTTAGTAAACGTTATTGAGATTTGACCATCCCTGCTATCATTCTACTCTAATAATTAACGTCACAATATTTTTAAATGCAAATATGAATATTTTATAATTAACCTCAAAATTAACAACATAAAAATGACACCAGCCACGCATTAATCTCACATCACAGCTGGTCACAGGCAATTAAAGCTGAACGTCAGTTAAACTAAAAACGTTTGGTAATGAAAATAAAAATGCTGATACGGATATTACAGAATAATCTCATTTACTGCATGTTATATGAAGAAAGCTAGCAACAAATTGATGTCAACAATATTTCGTAAAAAATTTAAAACTTTATTTTATTGGTTATTTATTTATAAATATTTACTTAAATGCTTGCGGTTATAAATTAACTAATACATTTAATAATCACAAAAGTTGATAAAGATTTTGGTACCGTGTCTCCTTAATTGATCTACATCATGACATTTAATTATCAGGAAGTATATTTAAAGCTATCAGGCGCCCCTTGTTGCCTCGTATACCGTCGTTGCTTCAAGTTCAGCTGATTCTCAGTTACATCAATAAAAATGTTATCTCAAATGTGGATCAAGTGTTCTTAGATAACTTCATAGTAAAATAGTGTGGTCCGTATTAGTAGAATTTACTATCGTTATCACTGACACTGACTGTCTTTCATATTATTTAAATTTAAAATCATTATCATTATACAGATACCGGAGTATTTATATTATAAAATAATATGTTACACAGACACTTATGTTAGACCATAGGGACGCTGGCAAACTACACTGGAAGGAATAGTTTTTGTGACAAATTTTGACTAGATAGAATGCAATCTGATTTAAACTCGGCGACGTTTCTGAACGTCGCTGGATGTTACAAAATGTTAATATTGCTTCGACAAATTTATTCGAAAAATTGTCGTATGTATTTATCAATATGCACTTGTTTAAACAAAGATCGATCAGCCGACTTGCCTCTACTTTGCATTGAACTACAGATGCCCAGGGCCATACCGTTATTACTTCGATATTGCTTACTGTAATATGTTAATAATAGCATACGAGTATGCTATCAAAGGCTTTGGAATGCGTACAAAATGTTAAATCCTTATTGTGTTACTTGAATTTTAGTATGTCTTCTTAAACATCATAGAATAATAAAAACAATAAATTAAAATCAAGTAAATTCTACCCAGTAACAATTTCATTTTTAATTACGAATTTGTTTAACCTTAAACTGTGCTTCATCGGTGTATAGGTATACTCGTACATACCACACAACACTGCATACCATATTTTGTAACTTGTTATCCGGAAGAGTTTTGAATGAAAGTGTTATTAAACGTCACCCCTCCTCCGTCTTCCTCAATTAACTCGCTGTATCCCGTATCACATCTTACATACATCTGTTACTAAGCTTTAATCAAATAAATATAAAACTAATTACTTACATTACGTAAGCCAAATACAATTATGCTGTTATCAATGCAAATAACGATAGGAATATTCAAACTAGTTATAGACCGATGTTGAATAATTAGAAAAACATAGAATTGAAATTACGAAGAATTTTTTTTGAAAAGATGCTACAAAAAAGACAAGTTAGTCAGAAAAGCTTCTCTCGATTTCAGAGAATAAGGTCTGCGGACTTTGGATGATAATAGAATACATTATGAATATTTCGCCTTAAGCCCTCACCGTCGCCGTCAATGTGTTAATTGAAAAGTGCTTATACTCGTAAATGATGTTTTATCGTACTTGCGGACTTGTGGCTATAAATTAAAAACAAAACTTCAGATGCGATATAGGGTTCCCAAAAATAGAATTTAAGCATAAACACTTTAAAGGGTTACTATGTATTTCAAATTCAAATTGATTAATAGTTACTTTTAATATACATTTATAAATAAACTATAATGCTTATCTGTCACACTTAAGAAGGCAAAGGATCAACTTTAGAGAGAATACTTCAGGTTTACTCTAGCTCAGTAAGTAAGGAAATATATTTACAATGACGACATCTCTCTTTTGATCAGTTCACATCTTTGAAGACTAACGTACTTAGTTTCTTCACGGAACTGACAAATTATGTGTGGCTATAAACTAATGGTCTAAAATAAGTTTAGATATAAGAAAATAATTGTATTTTCTGTGTTTTAATTTCAATTAATAAATATTGTGAAACAATAATAATACTTACGATAATTAATGAAGTTAACTATACTCGTATATATTTCACGCCAGCATTCACGTTACACATTATTTAAATTAATCAACAATTATACTAAGTTATCGTGTTCCCTTAATAATTGAAAACATGATATATTGGAAGCTGCGTGGGATTCAAATTGCAATTAACTGTGATATCAGTGACTGCAATGTTATGCAATGAAAGAACAGCACACATCGCAGAGCGTGTACGTGTAAGAGTAGTTTGATAGTGTAAGTAATCGAAGGTGCATTGAAAGTAAATCTGTATAAACAGTTAGATAAATGCACTTGAAAAAACTTTGAAATACTATATTTATTTATAGAATTGAATATCAATAAAACAGTGAAGTGCAAGATTATGTTTGCATCAATGACTGTTATAAAACAAAAATTATAATTTCGATTAAATCATTAAACGGTGAAGTGTAGAGAATATTGTTTAACCAAAATGCATGAAGGATTCAATTTCGCGGAAGACGGACAACAATAAGACACTTTTTTTAAAATCAAATAAGGGATGAACAAAAGTTTCAAAATTTACTTAAGTTTCGTTCGTACTTTGTCTGTGCAAATATACGAAATATACTAGTATATTCCCATAAACAAATTAAATATAAATTATATATAAATATATTGTAAACCTCAGTATAACGCAATTAATGTATTACACGTGGCATGAAATTGGTTCCAGGTTAAAAAGGAAACAAAAGAAAATTGTATCCAGTCACAATTTCATTTCGAATTGAATTTATGAGAGCTAAAAAACTCTCAGTGAAAAAATCTTCTAGGATGGGCTGAATTAAATAGCGCTATAGGAAACTTATAAAATATTATATATTTTTGTGTAAATTTATCTTGTGCTACACAAAAGATCGGTTACGGCTGACTACGGCACACAATAGTACGTGATAAAACAATAAAGAAATCTAAAAAAGCTGAAGATTCTCAAAATGAAGTTATAATTTTATGTTTTATACACTGTTAATATTTTTTTAAATTTAATACAGATTTAATAGAATTTCTTTTTTGACATCTTGCAGCCGAGTGAAAATCAATTAACAGTTTATTAAAAAAAATGTTATAGTGAATAAATTATTAAATATAAATAATAAATTAAGAGAATAGTTACAGTGGCATTTTGAAGTGAATTAATTGTGGTAACGATGCACAATTTTAGCTAACCTGTAAAATTATTTCAGACTTACATCTCATACGAACTATGGGCTGGTTAATTAATTAAAATGATACCTGCAGAAACTGACAACGAACATAATCAGCTATCAGTGTTAATGAAATGTTCAAATCAGCTGGTTACACTCTGCAATTAACGAGTATTACTAATTTATTAACAAAAGTCTGTCTGAACAAATGATGTAAGTAAACTGTCACCTTTTACAATGTTACTAGTGTTATCTGTCAAAACGCTTGTCAAATTATTAATTAAAAATATATAAATATAAAAGTAAATAACGTCAAGAAATCAAATGCGTGACGATTGAAATCAAATGTAATAACATAGAAATAAAACTATATATAGCTAATAAAAAAAAAATAACAAATCAAAAATTATAATTTAATTTATTCAATTTTACACAGTTGTCGGCACCGGCACTCGGCACTCTGCACGCACTTCACTCTTGTATGTATGTACTGACTAAATATTGGATTTACTCGTGGATAGAAAACCTATAGCAAATGTGCAAAAGGTGAATAAAAACAAGACAAAATATTTTTATCTAACTTAAAATCGTATACCATTACTACTATTTACTAATCATCAATCTTGCAATCAAAAATACGAGATGTTTTTTACATCTGCACACAGTACAGTATACAACATATTTTGTTAATTATACAATAACAAGAAATATTTTACATATTTATTTACGAAACAACAACCCAACCCAGCTGGTCGGAGACTCGAACACAAAAACATAGTGTCAACGCCACTGCGCCTTCTGTTAATATCTAATTACAATATTAATGTCGTTAAAAATTATATTAATGTCGCTAGAAATTAAAATAATTCAACATTTTATAAAAGAACCAGAGATGTACTCAAGTGCTATATTGTTGAGATGTTAGCACCAGGTTTCTATGTTTTGGAACCGAACCTAAAACTATTCTATATTCTCCGGGTTTGGAAGTTGTCGAACAATGGGCTTGTGTCCTATGTCTTAATTTCTATAAAAGTGTACTATATATTGATAAAGTTGGTTACTAGAACCTCAAATGTTCAATTATTTTTTAATAACTCCTTATATGTTAAGAGATATTAACAATTAAAAAAGTCATTTTGTCTCTTTAATTATTAAAGGGATTCAGCGTTGTACACATTTCAAATGCATGTGACATCATAACCGCTACCAACCTTACAGCTCATAAATCTCTGCTATATGTATTTATATATCAAAATATCAAATATTATTTACAGCTATTTCAAGGAACAATAAAATGTCAATAATATGTCTGCCTTAGCAGGGTTAAATAATATAAAAACTTATTATTCTTTGATTTGACTTGATTATTTGACTATCAACAGCTACGAAACATTACCACAGCATTGACCTACTCCATAAATAACTGACGTTAAAATGCATTCCACGTCATAAAAATATGGCCGACCACTTCTAGCGCTAAAACTACAATTCAAACTTTTAATTGCTATATCTCCGTCAACATTTAGATATTTAATAAAATAGACACGCTAATACACATTTATTAACATCAATTTCAATCAACAATTGAAAAATCGACCTCTAAAAAATGAGGACACAAGCCCATTCGAATATAATGGAAATACTTCGACACCATCGCAGCCAAAGTAGGAGCTCGATGATAAGCTATCAGAAATAGACCGATGATAAGAAAAAAGCAAAAAGGTTCATCATCACTGGATTAGATAATCATCAGTCCTACGGTAAAACTTAAATCAGTCAGACCTGCTAATTTGCTCTACTTTTTAATATGCGACGGAAAAAATGTTCTGATTTATACATTTATTGCAAACATGCATTGAAAGATTTCTCACATTATATCAATTACAAATTCTAGTTCACTACTCATAGCCGTAGAGCAGTAAATGTAAAATTAAAAGCAACACTCCGTTTTAATCGACCTAATAACTTTGATTCAGTATCACATTTTGCAAAAAAAAAAAGAAGAAATTTTATTCATGATAGATTACGAAATCGTAAAATAATTCCACAAAAGCGAACTTAACATGCTTCTATTTTGGTTAATAGAACCATTATAAAAATCAAATTAAAATTCAAGAACACCTTTCAATAATTTACAATATTATTAAATGATATCGAGGTATGTATCCTTAAATTTTAATGTGAAACTAAAAAAGTTATAATAAATATAAACATTAAGTTGATATGTTAAAACACGTGCTGGTAGATTGTTGAGTCATAAAAATATCAGTAAATCTATTAACAAAATGATAAACGAATGAAATAAAAACGTCAAAATGTATTCAAAGAGCAGCGATACTCGTCCGGGTATCGTAGCATGCATAGAGGAACATAAAGTTGCGGAGCAGACCAAATCATAAACAGATAGCATGTATCAGCGAAAAGCAGATGCACTCCACACATAACAAGGAAGATGACGTTTAGAAGAAGAACCCTAGAAGACTCCGTATTCCATTATTCATCTAAAAAATACTGTAGCCAAAAATAATAAATACTTTTGATAAAGAAAGCAGCTCCTTTTCTATTTGTACTCGCTGTCGATTATATTTATTTAGATTTTCTTTTAAACAATAACAAATCTGTGCTTTTCGCTTTTTAACGCATCAATAAATTACTAATACAATAAATCCTATAGTCTGGATAAATTTTCTGTTACATACAAATTTATCCTTCGACAAAAACTCATTTAACCTCTTTTTAAAAGAAAACATTTACATAACCTCAAAATCCACTTAGCAGCATATTTCTTTTAGACGTTGGGTCGTCCCTGTTGGGTTGATAGACTGTTAAAGATGATTTAAGATGAAACCTTCAATCGGACATATTCGTAGGTCCGAGATTGAAACTCCGACTGACACTGTGTAGTGTGGCGGACGCTTATAATCAGTTTCCTTTTTATAAATCAATCATGTGTAGAAAAAAAGAAATCTTTTGGCAACGGATTCGCTGCGTTCGCGGCATGGATTATGTCAGACTCTCAGGCACGGTACAAGTATCTGACAAAATTCCACTTTCCGGAAATGTCTTAATATATATAGTATACCTATATATTATTTATACGATTATTTTAATCTGTATCTTAAAAGTATAAAAGGAGGTCATCCTTTAAAATATTAGCAGTGTTTAAGAAACTTTAACACCGTTAAAAATAGTAGATTTTAAAGTATGCATGTTTTGTTCGAAATTTTTATTTTATTTGAAAATGACCCTGCCTTTTAAGGGCCTTATTCTGTATGTTATTTTCAGCGGTGATAAAATTTTATCGCTGAATAATGACGTAACATGACTCTTATGACAGGAATGCATAAGGGTCATATGACGTCACTATTTACTGACGAAATTTTATCACCGCTGAAAATAACATACAGAATATGACCCTTAGTGTAGCGGTTGATATCGATGTAAATACTTTACTTAATACAAATATTCTTTATACATATATAATTTAGGGCAATACCCAAACATACAGAGAGCTTATCAGAGGAAACTCTCCTCGTTTTAATTATATCCTAAAAATTAATTCTATCCGGTCATAAATTTTAAATTATTTTATATCTAGTCATAATTCCTACTGTGGAACCTGGTGTAATAAATAAAACTTAATCAATCCAGTTACAATTATTTTAAATAGCGATCATGAAACCAGTAACTACAATTATAGTTTTCGAATAACCGAAAAGAACACATTTATCAATCCTGTTACCGGTTAAGTTTTTAAATTTGAGAAAATAACGTTATTTGCAAAACATTAGTCTGGCTGTCATTTAAGCTCATATTCTTCATGTAATCTTATGAATTATTAATTACTTTATAACGCAGATTAAGAAATTAGTTTCATAGCGGTATCATTTTATTTGTATTTTCTTTTGCTGTAGATTGGCAACTCTGAGAACATCATTTACAAAATAGTGACAAATACTCTAAACAGATCCTTCAAATTGAAGTATTTATCCGACTAATTAAGTAGCTTATTAAAATTCTATATAATTTCATAAGAGACTTGTTAAGCTGTATATTTTAACCTGTTAATCACTATTTTAAAATTATAATTTTATGAATTAACCTACACAGCCAAACTCAAGCCCAGGCACGGACGCGGATGTGCGCTTAATTTATCTTTGACAGCTGACTGGTAACTACTACGACTGAGTTGAAGTTAAAATTATCAAACTGCAGTCAGGGATAGTTTACGTGGACAACATCACTTTAAATCATTATTAATTCTACTGTAAAAAAGTAGTTTCGGAATATATTACTGATTGCTGATTAGAAAATAGCTAACTGAAGATGTTTTTGTATCGGTAGTTTCTGTTTTTGTAAACATAAATGTTAAACAGCAAAACCGCTACACGGATATATCAATGTAGCTACAAGGTTAACCGAATGATGTGCAGCTAATGTACTCATAATGGTGTTGTCATTTCACGATTCGGTTCTGCCCTCTTTTGTACCGTGAGTATAGAATACTGTCTAATGCGGTTCTGTCATTAAAACCAGGGAAATAATATAATCATTTCACATCTATGTGGTACATCGTTTATGTGATATGCTATTATACTCGCTATGTATACAAGTTTATTAAGTAATAATAGCTCCATTCCAAGACTATGCGAGTATTTAATATTTTTTCACCGTTTTACGACTTCAAACGGCGATTAGAGGCTGATTATAAAAATTTCCATAGCAACAAATTAAACAATTAAGAAGATTTCTACCTATAAGCCATTAATTTGTCAAGAACTTGTTTTAATAATTTAAATATTTATTATAACAATAACTTTTATTCAAACTACAAAATGTGAAAGTTTCTATATATTTTAAATATGAATAAAACAGTAAAAATAATAATGATAAATGAATGCAATAAAGAAATAAGTGTTTTATTGCAATTATTTAAATTGCTTGTTACCTGTCATCAGTGTTAAGCAAATCGATTTATTATGCGGTGCGGCATATTGCATAAATCTAACCTAAAAAAATGTTGGGTTCAAATAGATGAAGTAAATGTATTAAATGCATAAACCGCATCTTGTTGCACACACTTACACACGATAGATATACTCGTATTACGAATAAATGCCATTTCTCTACAATCACTATTCGTACTTCTAGTCTAGATTGAAAGATAAGCATACGAATATATTATGATTTCATTCAGATGTTTACAGTTAATGTATTCAAATATTATTGAAAGTTAGGTAATCTTATATCCTTGGTGGCTAATTGGTTTCAGAAGAGGAAACCAAAACAAAAAAGCACTCATTCACTCACAAGCAATAAACACAACTCGCAATAAAACTACTCTTACTTTGTAGTACTTTGTGTGTAATGATAATTATTAAATAATTACATTTGGTATAAAAAGAAAATGAATTTCAAAAGGAAGTCATATTTACATATATTTTATAAATATATATAAATCAAAAATAATTTTTTAAGGGCGTTTTTAAGAAAGTTGAAATTTTGTATATAGGTAACTACTTGGTAACTTATTTATGAATCGAAAAAAAAATTCCCAAATTTTGAAAAAAAGTTGGTCAAATAACGCATAAATTGAAAATATTTTTTATTTTGATAAAAAAAATATATATTTTTAGTCAATTTATATGAAAAATTATTTTATTATTGAGCGAGTTTATTATTTCAATTTAAAAATAGAGTTAAATATGAAATGTTATTACGAATTATTTTATTGGATTCAAATCATACACGCCAAAAAGACGTCGCTGTGCGACGAGGGTAAACTATAGTAAGAATATAAACATACAGTTGAACATTATAATATAGGATATTTCGAACATAATCGAAAACAAAAATTGAAACAAATGAATAAAAATTCTACAAAATTCGACGCGTATTAAGAAATGTATTTTCGTATATAAGAATTTCAAAATTACTTCAGCGTCCTCAACAATCCTTAAACTTTCATTTAATTTCATATGTTTAACGGTATGATGCTTTACACGTATTATTACTAATGACATATTACTAATTTTTATTACATCCGATTTTTTTACGTGTGGTCGTTGTAGGCCGTTGTAGGCCGTTAGAGAATCAAACGTAAATCAAACCGAAACAATAACCTCGCCAGTTCCTTTCAACTTCGACCATTAAAATTTTTTTTTTCATTAATTTTAAATGTTTAAAGCAGTTAATAAATGTCAGAGCGTAATTAGAAACAGCTGAAGAACTGCACATGGTTTTTATTATAAAGTAACAGTTTGCAAAAGTCAGATGTAAAATACGAGTATGTTGATCTATTTAAATTCCGTATAAGCAGCATGTCTTTCTTCTTGTAAAAGTTTTATTTTGAAATGTCACGTGCACCTATATAAAAATGTCAGTCGTAAGATGGAAGGCCAAAAACATCGATGGTATGTAGAGGTAGTGTAGATGGTATGTGTGTAGTATATATTGCTGCATCGATGAATCGAGCTTGATTCCCATTCCCATTCCCATCCCTATGTCCATATGACTTTAATGAGATTTACATTTATTGAGACATTTTTTATTTAATTTTAGTAAGTATATTAGATAAAAAATATGAAAGGTTAACTTCGTGTATAGCTGTGTAACATTATGAGATTATTGACCTTCTGAAGCGATTTATCCTGTGGGCACCAAGGCATCAAGGCACTGCGTTTTATGCTTGATGTTCTTTTTTTTATGTAAGTTTTTTCGCACTTTAGATTGAAATAGCTTTTCAATTGGTCATAGAAATACCTTGTCAGTAAGCTTGGCGTAAAAATTGTAAGAATAGTGTCATTTTTTATTATCTTGAAGACGAGATGACAGTATGATTTATCGTGAGAATTTTTTTGCACTGATCTTTCACAATAAAAAACATACGAGTATAACGTAAAAATATTAAATGCCTTAGAATATCAGAAATCATATTTATTCGTAAAACCCAGGATATTTCAGACCCAAGTTACAATGAAAAATATATTGACACACAATATGTTAATTAAGTAGCCATCTGAAGCTGGAAATGTTTTCAAACTGACCTTTCACATAAAAAAATATTTAAAAAAAATAACAATTGGGTTCGATTCTGGCCCAGATCTATATTTACTGAGTTTGGTTGTTTTAATTCATAAATATACATTCATTACTATATGCAAATCATGCTACTATCAAACAACACTACAATATGATATCTTGCAAAAATGTGTGTAGTCATCCGAGAAAAAACACACAGGATGCCCTGACAGAGGCACGGTCAAGATTTAGACACAAAAGAAATCAGCAAATATGACCTAATTTGATCTAAGTTGTTAAAATTGCCGTAAAACTTGAGAAATATTAAATGAGTTATAAGCAATTGAAGAGAGATTGAATAACAATTTTGGCTTTTATTGACCTGAGTAACAATTTGTGAATTAATTTGTAATTTATTGTCTTCATAAAATTTCTTTTTGTTCAATATAGAACATACTACTACAACTTTATCAATTTAAATAATATTAATTATTTATATTTTACATATTATTATAAAACCTATATAGAATAACTATTATATTATTCTAAAATATATTCTCAAAAATAAATGCATCTCTGTGAATAAATTTCTAGAAATTTCTTGCAATACCAATCAAATTATTTATTTTATAAATAATTTTAATATCAATATCAGAAAGATTACAAATCAGTCAGTGCTAGATCATCTTTATGACTTTAGCACAGAAACCTACTTGTGCTTTTGAAAAGCTCCCAATAATGGAAAAATTTATTACAATTTCATACAAAATAAACTTTCAAAAACATAATTTATATCAAATATGCAGTAAAAATAATAACGTATTTATTGACGTAATTTATTGTAAAATCTTTGAATATCCACTTAATCGTGAATCGTGAATGACGTATAAATATTGCACATGTCAAACTTTGTAGATACAAAATTCTTTAAATTAAAGACATAGTAATTTAGATGTCTAATTGTTCTCAAATAATGCGGTGGGTGTAACTCACACATATTGAGGCCACCCATAAAAAAGGGCTAACAAAGTAGGAGATCGTAAGTGTCAGCTATATATAAAATCAGCTATAACCATTATTATACTTATTTTAATCTATACAAGAAGTGTTTTAGTTTTCAGGGTAAAATAATTTACTTAATTTAAATATTTACAATTTAATTATTTAAAAAAATAATAATTTTTAAAATCATCCTATTTTGTAATCCGATTTTTTCAATAAACGTATCCAATACACACTAATTTAATAATTTAATTAACAGTAGTTTAATGTAAATCATCTGTTAAACCTTATTTTCAAGTCATCACTGCAAGAGGTTCCGGAACTTGTTTACAAACTTATTTAAAAGATTCTTGTTCTCAGCATCGTGTGTTGAAAGTAAAGAAAGCTTAATCAGCAATTACATTTTAAAGACGTTATATACTAACAGTTTGAGAGTCAATGCTCTGTTCCGTGTAAATTTGCGTACATGTTTGAAAATAGAAGCTTCAAAATCCCATTAAAAAGCATATGGCAAGTTAAATAGTAATTATAATAACGAAAATAGATGCAAATACTCACGAAGTAGATACCTAAATGTCTTACTAAAATAAAATGAGCATTAAATCTGGAATGTTTATCGAATATAAACGCTACAACATTACAATGTAATAAACATTAAATTATAGTAAAGTAGTACATACCTTTTGAACTATCTGGCGCTGTTGTTGATGGCGGAATTCGAAAATCCGGGGGAGCCTCAGTTGTACGTATGTTGGGAGGTTCTTCAGTGTTCATAGTAGAGTTTGCTGTAGATTCTATGCTTGCCATGGATGCCCCAGGTGGTGTTTTATTAGAAAACATACCATGTTGAACTCCCGTCCAAAGAAAACCGATAATTAACACCAAAACAAGAATGGCTAGCACAGCCAAAATTGTTGAAGCTTTTTGCTTTCGCGACGTCATTTTCAGAATATTTTATTTTATTATATGTTCGTATTTATCAATATATTTTATAACTTCGATCACTTTTTGTAATATTTAATATTTATTTAAACGAAAAGGTCATTCGGGATTTAAAAAGTCGATTAATTATAATTTTAAATAAAAAATTGATTTCTAGCGCAACGTTAAATCTTCAATTCTTTGAACTTAAATAGCTTTATTTATAAAATGCCACAATAACTTTAAAGTTGACTGACTGATAACCTTTGTGAATCTGTAATAGAAATTATTTCAATTATATTACGTGCGGGTTCTACCATCATTCAAATGAAACACAAAACAGATTGCTTCACATAAAAACACGTTAAATGTGTTCGGACCATTGACAACAGTGGGAGCAAAAGCGTTTCCTTCATTACTAGTTTGAATTTGAAAGAATAAGGTAAAAATACTGTCGATTAAAATTGCGCTCTGTGTCAAAATTCGAAATCTTGCGAAAATGTTTAGCAATTTCGGAATAAAAAAGAAATTAGAAAATAGTCAGAATATAACACACTGGTACACAATTTCCGATCATTTTCTATCAAATATAACGAAATGTAAACGAACTGCTGCACCGCGCCGCGCCTCGCCGCGCATTGGCAATATTCGCCATATTATTCCCATCGCTTCTGCGTCCATCGTTCGTTTGTGGATGGTCGCTGCAGGCTGCAGTTGAATAGGTTAATCGTTACTGTAAAACAATCTGCCGTTCCATAAATAAATGATAAACTTAACCTTAAATAAAATAATTAATAAATAATAAATTATATTAAAAATAAAATAATTATCTATGAAGCAATTTAATTTAACGATTAAAGAAATATGACTAATTAATTTAGTATGCATAGGGCTGACATTCAATAAAAATATTAACAATTTAATTTTAAAATAAATCAATTTATATAATTTAAAAGTAATAACAATAAATATAAAAACATAATTGAATGATGATACTCGTAAAGTTGAAGACTTAAGGAATGTTTAAATGGAACAATTATAACGTATTTAGCAATTAATTTGAAATATATCAATAACACAAATTGAATATAATTAATATCTATCTGTTAAATAAAAATAATATGAAGATAAATTTAAATTATATTGATATACGAGTATTATTAAATAGAATTTTATATAGTAATGAACTTGCTGCAGTCAAGAGCTGGAGGGTTCTCAAAGAGCAAATCAAAATAACTACAGAAGTACGAGTAATGCTCGTAAACTTGAATCAACGAGTCGTAATTCGTAACTGCATTGGCATTAAATACAAATCAACATTGACAATAAATCAGAACAAGACGTTGGCGCAATAACATAGCGCAGCGCTCAGCTCCAGCTCAAAACCAGATTGGATTTCATTCATAAATATGATCCTACGCGTACGAGTACTTTCGTCAGATGTTAACCGATAACAACTGGCTTTTCGTTTTGCGAATTTAAAAGAAGAAGAAAATATATTACGTTTCGATTTAAAACGTATTCCGAAATACCTTCAATTATTCGAATGATAAGAAAATCAAATAATAATAATTCACGAACCTACGAATACCGAATAACAAATCCTACTGATTATTCAATATGCTCGTGGTTGTATTTTACTATATTATAATTTTTTCAAATTTTCTATAATTTTACGGGCCTGACACTATAATCCCACTCTCCAAGGTTACTAACACTGATTGAATACCGTTGAATTGCATAGAACTCCAATATTGCATGCGTACTTATCACAGAACTCAATACTCGGAGATGACTAATGAATTAGAAGAACGATATAACTTTTATATAATCAGTATAATCACACGTTTTATTAATTACATCAGTACCCATATTAGCATTTTACTTTGTATGTAAAAGATTAAATATTCTAACCTCACATTTATGAAGCATTTAAAGCACAAAGCATGTCAACCGTCAACCGTCAAACGTCAATATGAATATTCAAGTTTCTCAATAAATAGTCAATAAATAAAAATCACCGCTGTAAAAATTAATAAATATTGTGCGTGTAATGAATAGAAAATAATCTGATTCAATTTAATAAGCATATTCTTAGAATCATAACAGTAGCATAAAAATAACAATGCTGTAGTCACACTACACGTTATGGCCATAAAATAAAAAGATTTATTGTAAGGAACAATAACATGTGTAAGTGTAGTGTGTAAAGTGTAGTGTATAGTGTGTATAATAACACACTTTTATGTATATTTTACTTTTAATTTGATTTGTTAAGACTTGAAAGAATTTCATAAATTATAGGCTCAGTTAACAGTTAACATATACTCACTCGTTCTCATAATTCGAAGTATTAATATCAATTTTTGTATCAAAGAGAGGAGATCAAACGTCTAAGTTAATGTTATTTTAATTTAAAGTTCACCACATAATTCATGCAATAAAATTGCTACTTTGTTTTAAGCGCCTACAAAACCAAATTTTTCACAAAATTTAATTTAATTTTTATGTATATTTTTATATAATCATGCTTTAAGATAAATTAGGGGATTAGACGACTGTTAGCATAAACTCTTCATGTGTGTGTGTGTGTCTTTACATTCTTGCGTACGCACACAAATATGAAATAATGTTCAGGAATTTAGATGACGGAGTTGTTATATTTTTATACTAAATTTTTAGGTTATGTAGTGTTATTATTATAACGTCTATGAATAAAAATAGACGTCTATCTATTTGCACATCGCGTAGGACATGGCCACTGGTCGCTGACTTTTGCACATTAAATTTACTGGTATGCGATGATTCTCTTACAAATTACAAAATGAGAAACATCCTTAGTCCGACTAAACAAAGTTATTTAGTATTTCGGAATAATTTACGTCGAAATGTATCTGTTACATAAATCATACGTTTGTATTTTCAGAAATATTCAAGCAGAAGGATGAAAGCATCCTGCTAATATATATTGAATGCGTATTTTTAAAAGCTTACGAATAAACCTGTTCTAAAATTTATACCAAGTATAAAGCCCATCCGGGCGCGCTTATTATCAGTTTATACCTGGTATAAATTTTATAACAGGTTTATTGGTAAGGCGGATAAAATCCTAAACGTATTTATCTTCAGTTTATCCTAACTTTCGGCTACATAAGTTGAGAAGTTATTCCCTTACTTAAAAAGAAAAAAGATATTATGATAATGTGCGGAAAAACTAAGTTAACGTTATATTTTAAAAGCAAATAAAACAACGATTTAATTGTCGTATTAATAATTACATAAGCAATAAACAAAATATCACATTAATAGCAGCTATTGTTTCAATTAATAACAAAATAAAATAAATATATTTACGATTATTTAATTGCATAATAATTAAAACTACTTATTGTTTTCGCAAAATTTGAAATTAATTATTTATTTAATTATCCATGCAGCCAGCCAACAGCAAGTTTAGTTGTTCTGCGACTAGGTTTGCGTTTGCGCACCATAGGTGTCAGGTAAATCTTATTAGTTGTGCTGAAATCACACAGAAAGTCTCACGACATCTGAAAGGCAACAGAGGAGTGTCTATTGTACATTTCTACGTTAGATATTAACAGTAATTGATTAATTACAAATGTAACAACGACATTACACAACATATCTAGTGTTAAATGCAGAAAACTGGTTGACTTTTTTCTGACATTTCAACGAAAATAAATAATTTGTAATTGTACATGAATTAAATAAGTTTTGATTTTTGATAGAACAGTGATCAAGAACATTTATGCTGAACATCAGACTGCTTGTCTTCGGATCGATCACCGGACTAATGCTATATTTTCTTGGTGTGATTGTTATGAAGGCCGACGTTAAAAATTTGTCAGAAACTCGATTACCCATCTGTCTTTTAGAATAAATCTTCAATTAAAAGTGAACTTAAGTATCAACTTCTAGATGATACAAATATAAAAGTGCAGCTAGTAACAACCTATGGTAAAACTCGTTTATGCTTTAATAAATTTAATTTATCAGACTTTGAAGTAACTTAACACATTATCCATGTATAACATACGAAATAATTTCGAATACTTTTATTTCGATGCCCACCACTAGTTTTCAGCAATTAGAACTAGCTAATAGTTAATTACTATTCGTAAAAAAGAGTACAGACTTGTCAGACTGTCAGTTGACATTTTAAATATGATTTAAAACTGAAATTAATATTTATTACTTTTTGAAAGAAAATTTCAAATTAGTATAATTCTGTCGTACACCGAGACAATAACATTTAATAGAAAATTAGTAAAGCGAATGACGAGTTATCTCATAATTTAATATAGTTACTCTTTTCTATTTTTAACAAGTAAATTTTAATACAGAAGTTCCAACTTGTCAATTTAAACAAATCATAAACACATGTTACGAGTATTTGTAGGTTATGTTTTGTTTTGTTTAGTTATATGCTAATTTTACACATTAGATAAAAGTTTCATTGACTACTGATGTATTTTATTCTCTATACTACTGGTAGTTAAATTTTGTATGTACGAGTTTTGTATGTATACATGGTTTTACGGAAATATCTGTGTAATAGCTGTATATTTAAAAAATATTAATCATTTGTGCTTGATACCAAACTGCTGTGTCTTCAAGTTGATCACAGCTCCAGCGGTATATTTTTAGGATTTGGTAGTTATCAAAATTAATTTTATTATATGCTCTCGTAATCATAGAACTTATAAGGCAGCGATGTCGGATACAACCTTTCTACGGATGATCATGTTGATCTATGTAGATTCTCTAAAACTGAGAGACTTGTACACTCGTAATTAAAAACTATTTAGTATCGCGCAAAATTAAGTTTTCAAATAGTTTTACACAAACAAAAAGATATTTATGCTTTTATAAATATTCAAGGAAAAATGCACGGTATTCAAAACATAAAACTAACAAATATGTTAACAAAGTTAATATCTACTTCCAAACCTTCAGACACTTTATTTGACAACGAAACGCAATAAATTGTTAAACTAGGAGGTCGAACTATGCGAAATGACAAACAATTATACATTTATTGTTAGTTTAACGCATTCAGCAATTTTTTAATCATTTTATTGATATTCTGGTCGGTTTAAATGTGTTTCGCGTAAAACACAAGTGCTATGCTTTGTTTATACGAATATACGACCCGCAGGCTCACAGGCTCACAGACTCACAGACTCACAGACCAAGGCACAAGGATGTTGTTTATGTTTATTGTACATAAAATTATTCATTTATGACCTAGCAACGTGGTTTTCGTGTTAGAGGCTATGAATCTTTGTAACTTAACTGCGAATAAACGGAGCCCAACTGATTTAACTAAACACAGGAATGAAGACAGTAACTAGGAAACGAAGCAATGAAGTTTCTGCATAAAAAGTCCAAGATTTACTGCGGTAAAATATACGATATTCAATATTCAACTCAATTTCACTGAAAATTGTTTTCATTTTTATTGGTGGCATTCATCTGGTGGCAGTAATTTCCGTTAACCTTTATTAGAGAATATATCGAAAACATCAATATTACAATAATGGTATTGGCAAGAAGGCTGAATAAGCCAAACCCCAATAAATTAAAAAAAAAAAAAACAAAAACGGTAGTACTTTGCCTAATAGCGTATATTTACCATAAATTTCATCAAAAGGGTAATCCTGTTAAGAACAATAAATGGTTTCAGTCTACAAAGGAGGTGACATGCCTGATATCGGAACATGGTTCAATTTAACCTAGAAGACGAAGCAAATGCCTCTGCTGTGAAAAAGAAGAAGTAAGTCATCTGAACATGATCAGAACATCCAGATAAGGAAAACTCTGCAGATTAATACAAAATTGAGAAATCTAGGAAATTTGGATCTCATAAAAACAAAGGAAAACTATAGTCATTTCCAGAAATACGCAAGTCACCTGAACTAAGAAAAAACCTCAGTGATAAAACGGCATTTGAGGCAGCTGTTTACAATGAAAACTAATTATGGCGATTCTTCTTAAAAAAGATCGATTTTTTATTCAATTCGAATCGATTCAGAAAAAAATCGATGTCTAGAAGATCGGTTTCTCAAAAATCGATTCTTTTTGAATTTTTATATAAATAAAAGACACTAACCAAAAAAAAAAGATAACAATCTTTTATCGAGTGATTTTATTATGGAATAAAATAATTATAATTCCCAATATTTCATGCCCAAGCTTATAACAAATCATCTAGATAATTGTATAGTAACAAAAAAATCGAAATTCGATTTTTGAGAGTGAGTGAGAAAAAAAATCGATTCAAAACCACATTCATCATAATAATTCAGATCATAATAAATATATTTAATTATGAACTTGTAATTGCTATATAAATAATTATAACCTATAATAATGCGATAAATAATATAAATAAGGTACAAACATGTAACGTAACAGACATAAGCTATTGCTCACGTGACACCTAAAGTTTACGTAAAATATAAAACAAGTATTATAAATTATTTCCTTTTGATTTCCTCTATCAATGATTTACCTAGGACTCGGTGCATACGAGTTTATTAGAAATGCTAGTTATAATTAATATTTAATATTTATTGATTAACAATGATGTGTTGTAGTGATAGACGATAGTGCTTGTACAATGTACATTGTACATACGAGTACATTGAGCAATGTGCATCTACTCGTAACAAGAAAATTTAATTGCGTTGTTTGAAATCACATAATAGTAGTCATCATACTTATACAAAACCACCTTGATTATCTTTAAAAACACGCTGGGTGACACAAAAGTCGCATCAACATCAACATTGACAACATCAAAGTGATTACTGTTACGTCGTATATCATTATGCAGTGTCGTAATTCTACGTAAATACTATACTACAAAACACTACAAAAAACCGCATTCATATACTTATTAGTAATGTTAATTAAGTGTGTTTGTTTATATTTGCACACCTATACACATTAGCAACACACACTCACAATATACATATATTGGGTGTCTAGTGGGAAAGTTCAAAAAAAAAGAAACAGTACATATTTTGCCGGATAGTTCAAAGTACGAGAATTCGGTAGCGACTCTTGCTTAAAAGAGTCGTATAGTCTACGATATCATGGTGAGTTTATCTTATTCGCTCCTATATACTCATTATCCTATACTCATACTCTTATATTATATATTATCATATACTTATACTCATATCCTCATTATAAACAAAATGAATGATACAGTGCTTTTTCATGGTATCGTAGTTAACTATACCGTGCTTTTGCAATCAGAGCATACTTTACAAACAGTACAATGTTTTAGTAATGAAAAACCATATTATAGATAATGAAACACCATAAAAGAACTATCATTTCCACGTTTTCTTTTACTTAATAAACCACCCAGGTTGCTTATGTTTATATTATTAATAATTTATATTATAATATGATACAGTATATGTCATCAACATTATATCATAGAAAACCGGGCAGACACTTTCCTCCCAATGTGAATGCAAGTTTACACTGAATAAAGTGGAATCTGAGTTTTTAAAAAAGGTCTATACAGGCCCGGAATTGACGGAGAACAGGCGGGGCTACTGCCCGAGGCCTCCACAATAGAGATCAAAGCACTAAATTTTTGAAAGACTTGACGAAAAAAAAATGTTTGTTTTATTCGGAAAATAATTAGGAGCCTCCGCTCCTTCGTTCCTCAGAGCATCCACACCTCTAAATCCGGTCCTGGGTCTATAACAAGTACGACTTTTATGTTATATTTATTCGAGCGCATCAACTGGTTTGTTATAAATGCTCTATAATCAAATAATTCATTTACAAACAACTTACATTAAAGAATAAAACAAAATAACTATAATAGTAATACTTGAATAAAATTAAATTTGTCCCGAAAATGTGCCTGTGCTTTGGCCCGGACCAGCTCTATATTTTCTGGGTTTGGTAGTTATCAAAGGTAAATTAATTATGTGCGTCATATAATCATAGAAACTTAATGGGCAGCGGTGTAATGTATATCGAAGCTAATATGTATATATTCACCCGCACACAATACAAAAAATTTGATTATTATCTGCATTGTTATCAAGTTGCAGCAATCTAATATATAAACATTATCCCTCTTCTCATGCAAATCATATCAGTAAAAATGTCAGATTTAACTTGAATGATACTCCTATTTATTTAACTTCACATGTCTACTTAAAAATACATTATAAGAAATTTTAAAAGTTATTATGAAACAATAAATCCTTAAGCTCCTGCTGAGTACCCATGTCAAAATTTTGAAAGCGGTGCATCATCTTTCTTTGCAATGAGCCGTTAAGCAGACTCCCATCTTATGTTCATGTGATGGACCCAAACATTTATTAATGTTGTATGTTGTAAAATTTAAAAAAAGAGCCACTGATATTTCATGTTCGTTTTTTACTCACAAATGTAAATGGCATTGATTAATTTCTCATGGTACTTAAACTTTCGTTTTCAATGATTGATTTTTATGTCAAATATAGTTAGGAAAGATTCTCATAATAATGGTCTATTGAACTTTTGAAATAATCTGTCGATAATATATAGCTATACACATATCGTATATGTATCAGATACCATATACTCCTAACGTTGGCCTGTTTACGGTATTAATCCGATGACCGATGACCTAGTAACAACATTCGCAGTTTACGGCTTTGAACTCGTATGTATAATGTAAATATTATTTAAAATATGACTACATCATAGATATTGACTATTATACAGACAATCTCAGAGGCGGATAAGTGAAGGGCGCACGACCGGTGCCTATGAAGTCCAACTGAAAATGTATCTGTGACTGAATGAAATGAATCCTCCTCAAAATTATATGTAGCGGCCAGTGCCTTCAGGGCAATCATAATTTTTCAATGGTTCTTCTAAAATATGCAGTCCGGGTTTACGTATCTTTTCTAGATACTTAATTATTATAAATAAATGAGAATAATGGAATTAATGATACTACTACAATACCACTATCTAATTAGTACTTATCCGTGATAGTATATTATCAATGGTAGAACACAAATACAAAAGAAATGGTCTGGAGCTGAATTTGAGCTCAGCAACCAAGCAACAAAGTATCACACATCCACACTAGTACCTCTAGATATAATCTGGGGTAGTGTAGCCCCCCTCCCCCTCGACCCCTCACTGCTACATATTGCGAATTTTTTTTTATTAACGTGTGGAAAAAAGGTAATTCAAATTCGTAATGTGTTCACAATATTTCTCCGTATTTATTTATTTACTTCGGAAATCGAACGTCAGTAGCTTGCGTAAGCACCTCAACGCTTCATTGTCCCAACTAATTTTTTGTATAAATCTGTAACTAATACTATTACATATACAAATACAAATCTTATATAAGTCAGTTGACTTTATAACTTAGGCATGACGTCGACAAGTCGCTAAGCCTTTAATCTCGACCGGACTTAACCCAACCAAATGCATTTAAACATTATTCTAACGCTAACCTACATTTAACTTTAAATCAATAATTTTACAATAATAATACTAGACATAAATTCCTCTTCAGTGAGACAATGTGACATCAATTTTGTTGCAAGCATAAATTATAACATACGAGACTGTATACTATTGAAGTGGTACAACTCTAAACTTAAAAAAGGGTATTCCCTAATGTAAACATCGCAGTCAAACATTATAATTGACTTTACTGAGATATTTCAGTATAAGCAGTTTTTTTTAACGATGTCTGAATGATTAATATCTCACAATATCTGTTTCAGTTTTTAAGTCAAAATTTCAGAAGTTGACAAAGGTATCAGAGTAGTTAGCTAGTAAACCAGTAAGAAAAAATTACTTCAAATTCGTTTTTCGTATAGTATTATAGTAAAAGAAGCTTCAGCTTAACTGTTATAGCAAAAAGAACTGAAGTTTTAGGAAGCCATTCAAATTAATATTAAAAATAAATTGTTTTTCTCAAAACAAGATTACCAAACAATTTACAAAATTGGCAACAACCAATCTCAGAAAATATAGCGCTATAGCTGAAGACACAGCAGTCTATCGTCAGGCAAACATAACATATTTCAATTACAGCGCTTAGCTACGATATCAAAAGTTCTCAAACCGGTTATTACCATGAGTTCATATTTTTATTTATTTTACGCATGTAAATAAATAATGTTACATAAATAGAATATATGCATTAATCATATCTCATTTTACTGATCAAGGCTGAAATGTATTTTTACTGAAACCTACTGATACCATTTGAAATGGTGTATTAATCTCTCAAATAGTTGACTAGAAACTAGACTTGAACTATGAACTTTTCCGCTACATCACTAGTTTACAGAAACACACACATTCAAATGACCTGATGTGAAGGGCAAGGGACCTTTGAAAGTTAACAACGTGACTGCAATATTCAGAATTATGAAACTCTAGCCAACACATTTGGAATTCTAATTTACTCTCGTTTACGAATAACGGATTCATCTAATTCTCTAACAAGGTATTTAAATGCTTACTTGAAAATACAGCAGTCCGACGTCAAGCATTAATGCTCTTGCCCACTGTGTCGTCAAGCATTGGAATTAACGTAAAAATTTGCAACAGTTATATAACAACACACAAAGTAGAACAAATTTATCATAGATAAACATACGAGTAGCCCCCCCATTCCATTTCTAAAGAGCGTCACTGCAAGTATTGGTTCTATTTCATTCATAAATGTTACATCATATAATTATATCAATTTCCTACGTTATGTGTGATTTTTGTAATCATCATAGGCTTCGCGTGTTCTTTGCATCCTAGAATTATATACTTTGCACCTGTAACCTGTATAATCTGAAATGCCCCAAGGTGTTACTTCCTGAACTAAACGCTTTCTAACCTGTCTACTGTCGACTCTCGTCTCTGGTAAACACAGCACAACTATTAACGTCATAATTATATCACATACAACAAAGTGACAACTTAATAATATCAAGATGAATATGTAACTAGTATTTTTCTAAATAAACACTCAATGTTTGAACTAAACAAAACGAAGATGAAACAAATCTAGGATAATAATTATGAAGATCTCATAAATATGATTACTACATCCTTATAAAGAGTAAAACCGCTAGCTATTTATTGACATAGAATAATAAATTTGGTATGCATAATCTACTAGATAAGTAGGCATCTATAAATAAGTCTACCGGTCCATGCAGAATCACTTATCTTAGTAAATTCATTATATCTAATGATAATTCTAACAAACTCATGCGAGTATTATGTTTCTTCACACTAACTTCTCTTATTACGACAGACAGACTTCTTAATTACAATTAATATTACATTACGATCAAAGGAATGCAAGCGAATTACTCGTATTTTGTAATCAACATTTATTTACTATCAATCAGGGATTGGCAACGGTATCCGATATTAACCGAAATTTTGACATAAACGTATACAAACGTATTTAGCTGCATTGAAGCAAAAATAGAACAAATTGTCCTAATTTAAACATTTAAAATTTAAAAAAATTTATTACTAAGCATCAGACAATTACAGTTATCAGACAACCAATAAATTAGGGTGTAACTCTGGCAGATCTAAGTCTAACCCAGATAAAATTTGCCGCTTAAATTGAAACCAAGTATTTTTGGTCATAAATAGAACATAAAATAAATAGCTTCAAAAGTTAAATATATTTTAATGTTGGAAAAAAATTCTTCCCTTTTCTTTTTATAAACTTACTTGCTAGGTAATGGTTTTTTCATTTTAACCTTACCAATTTTATTTCTTGTCATTCCGATTAGAGGAAGATAAACACAGTTGTGTCTGGGGCGGTTAATCTTAAAGGTGCTGTCACGGGAATAGAATTCTTATGTTAATAAATGGCCGACTTTGGTAAGTGCAACTATTAAAAAATGTTTGTAGAAGGAAGTATATCTAAATTTGTATTTAATTTTCAATAACGAACGGAGTCTTTTATCGAAGGCAATATTTTTTTAAATAAGTTTATGACGATACGTTGCATATAGTTAGTCAATTATACAAACAACAATAAATTCAGAAATTATAGCGCAGATTCGGGAATGAAGCTCAAAGACACAACATACAGTTTAAACGCCTCAAAACTCTCGGCCACTATGAAGTCTAAATCAAAGGCTAGTAGTCTAAATAATATTGAATTATTCCGAACAAATTTTGATACAAACTAATTTTGGTTGATCTACATATGTTTAAAATATACTTTAAAATCCTAATTATTTTTCTAAACAAATAAAATACTATAAATTTGTTTTAAAAACAACGAAATCTCTTTCATTATTTGACAAATTATGTTTCATTAATAAAATATATTTAATAGCATTTGCAAAACTAATCAAAAGGATGCTCATAAAATATGAAAAAAGTAAAAAATAATAATAACTTAAATAATTTATAGGTACTCCATTTTATTTTAATAATAAAATCATGACAGGCTTTATGACTTGTAAGGTGTTTGTTAAAATATTTTTAATGAACCCGAAATACAGAAAACTAAAATCCGATGTAGTACTAATAAAAAAGTTATTTAAGTGGTGTTCTTTTGTGTAACAGCCAAGACACACAACGAGGTTGATCCTCTACTACATATAATCAATTAAACAATTATATTGCTGGTCTGGGAATCGAACCCGAAGACACTGAAGTCTGTCTAAACTGTTTGAATATTTAAGCACAAAAGTCATTTCTGTTTAAATCATAATAATATTAAAAGGTAATTATTCGATATTGCTACACCTTTTGTTTTGAATCTTATCAAAAAACTATTGCACTTTCGTATATTTTATGATGCTTTTATTATAGTGAAAATATGTACAAATCACACGTAATATACCTTATACAATTTTTTTATTAAAAAATAGACAGAATTTATGCTTAAAGTTGACTAATAAATGTGAAATATGACGTCATTTTTACTTATATATGGAACATTGTCATTTCATTTCTAACCTCAAATTTGAAAATTTAACTTTAACCATTAATATTGTGTTTTCTAAATAAAAAGAGGTATAATGTATATTACGAAGTGATTTGTGCATGTTTTTAGTATACAACAAACGCTATAAATATAAAAATGCAGTAGTTTTTTAATGAGATTCAAAAGAAAAGGTATCGAATAATTACCTATTAAAAAAGCCTTCGTTAATATTAATTACAGTTAAATAAATCTTAATTATTTACTATTACTAATGGGTATGAAATAAAGAATAATTGTTGATTAATTACATTTCTTACAAATAATTTCAAGTTGTTAAAGTTTTACCGATACTACATATGTAGATAATTGATGTTAAAATCAAATTTAAACAGTTTTAAGAACTGACAAAATATATGAAACCCTGAATGGTGATTATATACGAGTACTTTCACAAAGCAAAGACGAAGCGAACCTGACGGTTAAATACGCAACGCAACGCAGCGAACCTGACTGTCTGACAGCGTGACAGCGTGACACCCACAGCGCACTGTGAACTGCGGTGGTTAACGTACTCGGACGCGTACAGTGAATACAACGGAACACAGATACCTTCACGGCCCTGTGTCATTCTGTCATTATTAAGAAACATGTGTAATAAAACTTAGTGCAGTACATGCAGTACGCATAAATGATAAGACACCAACCTCTCAAGTCTCGTAAGGTAGATGCCGCACAACAGAAGTGCTGGAAAAAATACAAATTTACACTAGATAGAATTGAATCTCAAATTTTATAGAAAATATATGTAATAACTTTGAGATTAGTGAATTAATACTTGATGGAATTGAAATTCTGTGTACCTGACCATGCAAAAAATTAATAACCAATATATTTACTGCTGAATAACGTAGTATTGTTCTTGAATTCGTAGAACTCAAAAATTGGTTTACGATGCTCTTATGCGGACTTGGGGTAATAGCGTTTTATGAACAGCGCCTGCAAATGGTGAAATACAACGTGAATAACATCAATAATTTATTCACTGCCGGTGTTTTATTAATAAACATGTATTTTTCATTAAGCCATGAGGCAACATTGGCCTATTTCTGATGCTAGCATAATCACAGACGACCTACACATTTAATCTTATGGTGTAATAAGAATAGCATATTTTAGCAACACTACTTTCTATTTATCTTTTTATCTTTGACTAATTAAACAATACCAGAAATGCGAAAACAATAACCAGTATAATCACATTCGTAACAGATGGAATTCCACAAAATAAGATTGTTTATAATGACTAAAGTATCTAGCTACATCGTCGATGTCTAAATAAAATAATTCAAATACAATCAATGTTTGTTTATACAATCAAAAAAACATTTTTTTATTTATTTCAAAATCATTACTATGCGACCTGTTTTTATGAATTAACAAAAAAAAAGTTGCATTGCAGTCATTCATTTTATTAACAACACATTTACAGCATACTCGTATATATTTCTCAATAAAAAAGATTTAAGATTATTTGTGTATGTATTACATTTTACTCATTAAAGTCGACGAGTTTTATTTTGAATGACCCTGAATTTTAATATATTATGTATCACTGACTTTTTCAAAGACGTAACGTAAAATGATGTGGTAAAAAAATTCTGTTAAATACAGAAAACACTGAAGTTGTAAGTTAACCTTTTAAAATTAAAAAAAAAATTGGATATTATTCAAGGTTTTATTTATAATATTATTTTAGTTAAAATAATAAAAATTATACGTAAAAAAATATAAATATACTCAACAAGTCTAAACAAAACTTCTAGTTGTGCTGCTCAGTTATATATAATATAAAAATATTTTTATTAATTTAAATGATGTATTTTATAAGTTATCATATCAAATATTACATATTTAATTACACATTTTTAAATATTTATATATTACCGAGGTTATCTAACAATATTATATAATAATATTAATTTTGTCTACTGCACTACGGTAATTTCAAGCGATGCTGCTTCAATTAGATAATTCCTTATCATAATTAAACAATATTAAAATGTGACAAGTTAACAAATTATTTTACAAATTTTTTTTTGCATTAAATAAATAAAATGTTACTTTCCGTATATTTAATCTGAAGAATAGAATGAAATTTGAGATATTGCAAAACGATCGTGAGTTGTAGATTACATAACTTTATACAATATTCAACGAACTTACATTTTACCCGCTAAACATAGATGTTACCTAATATACAAAGTTATGTGACTTATTTTACTGCTTTTTGAAAAATAATTCTAATTAAGATTACATATTCAAGGATTATAAAGTCCTAAGACATCCTATTAGTATTGGAGTCTTTCAGAATAGCTATAAAATAATAACATACCCTTTTAAGATTAAATATTTTTAGGTTTACCTTAATTAAAATAAGAAATATTAAATTATAAAAGAATATTCTATCTAAAGTAAAGTATGCTGGCATACGATTCTCAATTTGGGTCAAGATATTTTGAGTGAAATGTCACGTACTGATCAATCTTGCCTACAATGTAGGAATAAAACCATTCCCGCATTGTAGCATATAGAAAAAACAATCTAACTTAGTTCTAATATTAACTCTGCCTGTTTCATTTTATTTACATATCAATAAAAAAAAAACATTACATATTACTTAAAAAAATAGCATCGCTCCACTGAATTTTATTACATTATTTAATGTACCTTTTCAATACTTATCCAATCACTGACCACCTTCTATTAGTACTAGCAGTTTTTATGGAGGAAAGCCAATTAAATGAAACACCCAGACTCAATTATAACATAGTACTGAGCTGGGAATCGAACTCGAAAGCACAGTAATCAGACGTCAACGTGTTCCATAATGTTTTAATAATATTTTTTTTATATAGAAATTTGCACCAGTAACGTTCTAATGATTAAGACCATAATTTGACAACAATTGTTCAAACGAGTAAATTAGACTAATCTAAGATCGATCTTATTAGCATAACAAAGGCCAGCTGAGAGATGTTATGTCTCTGTTCACGCTATCTCCCCGAGTGAACTACAGAGATACAGTGGATAACTCACAGTACATCAGGACGGGACCCCAGATAGTATGTATCTTATGTTTGTTAAACGACTGTTAAAGCAATTCGAAATGTGAAATATTTTTACTTCAATTGATCTGTATACATATTTGTCAATAATAAATATTTGATCAATTGTGGTAGTTAAAATGAAAAAAAACTTATCTCTTAAAAACAAACAAACGCATTCTACAATTCTCTGCAAGATTGTTTCGTATCTGACGCGTACTAATATCTTACTTTTTAAATTTCTGTTGAAATGTTATACATATTATGTTAAGATAACTTCTATGTTTTATTTTTCTGACGATGCAATTTTTCAAACATAATTTGTATTCATAATTAAAGACATTAATCAAATCGTTAAAACAAGAGGCGGCGCGGCATTACACTGCGTTGGGCTCGTTGGGCTGCGTGCATTGGTTGGTGCTGCGTGATTTAATGTTTTGACTTTTATTATCTGAGTACAATAACCGACTGATTTCATTAAACAGTTGATTATATTGTATTAAGTGTATTAAAGCGATGTTCAAACTGTTAGTCGTAGTAAACAATTGGGTTGTAAACTCATGTTTTAGTGGTCGATATTTTAATATTGATGAATAAACGTATACTGGTGTTTATATTTCATTAAATATCCAAAAATTCACTGACATATATCTATTTAAAGTTAAAATTTTGTATTACTTCGTAATATTTCGGTTGTTATCCTTGCAATTATTGGCGTCACGAACTGAATAGATTATTCGTCTAATAAGTCATGTTATTTATTCATCGTTTTATATCACGACATTTTATTGAAACATTATGGATCGACGGACCAGCTACTATAGTTTTGACGTCTATTACTGCATCTTTTTTGCACTTTTCTTGTTTAACAGTGATTGTAAAGGTTAGCAAAGAATGACTGATTATTAAACCGAAAAAATGACTATTTCAATCATTAAAGACTTCTATAATACTGCGAATTCAATAAAAATAACTAAATATTTGATGTTTTGATAGGCAACTTTATCAATATACTGTGCAGTTTTATTTAAATTCAGTTTGGTTCACAACCCAATAGCTTAAAAAATTTAATTATGTTGTTCTGTTTTATTGAATATTTTATTATGTAACTTGATTATACTTGAAATAAAAAATTCTAACAACTCTGCAACAATATGTAGTTCATCGAAAGGACAAATCGTTTAAATAAGGGAGGCAGTAACTTGTCAACAGTAAATACGTGTAACAAATAAATAATGTTTATAAAAATATAATAAACAGAAATAGAATATAAATATAATATTTCCAAAAAAGAGCATTCTTATAAAAGTTTGAGTATCAGTGATATATGTATACATACAACAACTCTATTACTACCCATACATATCATAATATAAAAATAAGTTAACAAATTATTGCTATTAATAAATCTATGTTATTGAGCATAATAAAAAATGGCTTTATATATTATTTACTATAACGCAAAAAAAATCACGATAAATATTGTTCAACTTGATTTGAAATTTCACGAATGTTAAAGCCTTCTGCCAGTCCTCTAACTACCAGTCATTCTAGTGCTGGTCCACCAGAGTAACGACCTCGAGTCGCGCGAGCCTCCACAATAAATGGTTTAACAATTAAATTTCTTGTTTACAATTGCAATCAATCAAATGGTCAACTAGTCTCGTTGGTTAATGTGTAAATATTTTTTAAACCGTAAAATATAATAATAAAACAAATTATCAACAAATCTATATGTAAACAGAACTTGTATGTTAAATAAAGAATTTAGATATAAGCAGAGACTGTTTCACAAAGCGAAATTGTGGCTGGATAGAATGAAGTTTGATTTTTCAAATTAATACTAGATAAAAAGAACTTTTGGAAACAAAGGAAACGTATCAGATATTTTTTTAAGTTTCATGGTATAAAATTTGTAT